>CM062816.1:628736031-629385168 GCA_031772625.1 Pinus tabuliformis
AGGTTTACAAGCATTTAACACACAAGGGAGGATATCACACCTAGATTTAACTTAGCTTAGTTATAAATAATTTAGTACACAAGGGATGGGGTTACACTCACCGCACCACAACACCTTCAGGCAGCAAACCTCTAGCACCGTCATGCGCTCAACATCTCTACACAGCAAACTATAAATGGGAGCAAATACTGGAAAAATACAGGAGTTACAAGTCTAAACTGGGACCTATTCTCTGATACCATGTCAGGCTAGGAGGTAGCTCAAAGCAAATTGTGATTTGCATTAATATTGATCATAGATATGTACTTGGAGGGAGAGACTCTTGGTTTCATCTCCCAGTGTCTTTTCATATTCCAATTCTCCTTATTTTATATTTACATTATTTTAGATGGATTACTTAATCCCAAATATTAGGTGTCAGCACATCTCATTTCTCATTATGTACTCAAATAAAATTTCAAATTTCTCATTAGCTACAAAAAAAATCATTGTAATATTTAATACATCAAGAAACTTGATTTCATAAATAATATTTCATGTATAATAAAATCAAGAACCCATAAAATTATCTACCAACACTAACCCAACCAAAAAAAGAAACTAATAATATCATGTAATAAATTACTAATAATCTAGTGTCATAAA
This sequence comes from Pinus tabuliformis, assembly GCA_031772625.1. Taxonomy (NCBI): domain Eukaryota; kingdom Viridiplantae; phylum Streptophyta; class Pinopsida; order Pinales; family Pinaceae; genus Pinus; species Pinus tabuliformis. Next base: position 628,736,677 of record CM062816.1, read on the forward strand.
CAACAAAGACTAACTAGATGCAACAGAGAAGCAAATGAAATGTTATATAATAGTTAACTCAAAATATAATAGCAATGAAACATTATAGAATAGTTAACTAAAAAATATAATAACAACAAATATTGTATGTTTATTGTCCATATTTAAATAGTAAGCATGGTCTATATTGGAGTTGGGCTTCAAGATTTTTTGATTTTTTAAATAAATGGGTGGACGTGATTTGTTTTCAAGATAATCTTATTGGTCTAATATATTATCCAAAGATGATATGAAAAGTATGTGAAAGGGTTTTTAGTTTCAAATGAAAAAAAAAAAAAAAAAATCAAAGAATAACATATTTAATTTTAAAAAAACCTTGAGGAATTTTGATTCTTAAATAAATGATGGACAAAATTTGATTTCAAGAGAATATTCTTTGTTTAATACACCATCTAAGGCATGATATGAAAAGTATGTGAAACCGTTTTTAGTTTCAAATCAAAGAAAATCAAAGGATAACATATTTAATTTTAAAAACTTTGACAAATTTTGATTTTTAAATAAATGAGTGAGAGGTTTGATTTCAACCTTCCTCCAAGGATTTGATTTCAATCTTCGTTTAGAAGATTATGAATTATAGTTTAGAAGATTATGAACTATAATTTAGAATAACTCCAAGAAACATGATGAATTTAAAAAAAATCAAAGTGCTTGATGTGACAGATAGCAATGCAAAACCACATGCAGAATTTGACAACTCATTGTCTCGTTAGATGAAAAGTGAAATTTAGATGATTTTTTGTGTTTGTTTTATCATTCCATTTTTATGCGAATTTTAGGTTGCCAATTTTTCAATATGGTTAAATGCTCATTTCATTTCATCTCTTTTATATTTTGAATCCTCCTCCTCACTCTAATAAATTTTGTTTTCATTATTTTAACATCGTTCAATTTCAGTGATTGGATCACAAGTAACCCTTACAAATGAAAGATAGTGGGGTATGCGAAAATGGTGTTATTTGACAATCGTTTTACATGCAAATATTGAAATTAGAGTGTAAAGCATAACTGCTCATTCTATTCTTGTGATCCTTGCAATAATTAATTAAAACATGTATTATGAGAATAAAGAATAAAATCTTTATTTAAAAAAAAAATTGATGCCTACTGTATATATCAACCAAATTTATTAATATGAGTGTGTTAGTAGTAGTATAAAAATTTTATATACTCGTTAAGAAACTTTCACATCTACTTTTAAAATATACTCATGAAATAATGACACAACTTTTCAACAATTTGTTATTATCAATTAGTTAGTAAGATAACGTGAAGTGCAACTTTAATACATGACATCTTTTAAAAGAAATATGATATCTATATTTAGAATAATTACCTTAAAAAATAATAATTCAAAATTCGAAATTAGTTTTAAATGTATATAAATACAAATAAGTATTTGAAATTATTTTTATAAATATTTAATTATTTTAAACATCTTAATAAATTTTAATATTCTTATTTTTATCTATTAAATAAATTTTATTTAAAGCAATTTTAGACATTAAAATTAATAACAAAGAAATACACTCGCATTACTTATAACTTATTATATATGAGAAAATTTATTATATATTAATATAATAAATTTTGTATAAATATATAATATTTTAAATTATTATTTAAAAAGAAAATAAGAAAATAAGATTTTATATACAATTAGCTCATAAGTATTCTAATTTAAGGGGTGTTATTATCGTTGTGTTGCTAAATTATGAAGAGTTTGAGAAGTTTCTAGATTAAATAAACGAAATATATAACAAGATTTTTAACTATAGAGATCCACTCTCACTTGTAAGTAGGCTTTGTTATGATAACATGGGCTCGCATAACCCATTTCATACGGCACTTATTCATATAACATTTATTTTAATTAATCAATTTAATTAAAATAGATGTTTAACTATAGAGAATTATTCTCACTTGTGAGTAGGCTTTGTTATGATAACATGGCTCATCAATACCACATGCCCACAAAATCATAACCCATTTCATATGACACTTATTCATAAAACATTTTTTAAAATTAATCAATTTAATTAAAATAATTGAAAGATGGTGACTGTTTTGAAATAAATTTCAATTTTTAATTTGTAAATAATATTAAGAAAACTATAAATATTTCTTAAAGATTAAATCTTTATCATTCACTTAAATAGTTATGATCATTATAATAATTTATTTTTAGATGATTATAATAATTTAGAAATTTATATTATTATAAATAATAGAAATTCAAATGATGATAGTAGATTGGAAATTGATATAATTATATTAGAATAAAATAAAGAGTTATTTTAATTTTAGATTAATTAGTATTTTTGAAAATATAAATTTATTTAAAATACAAAAATTGAAAAAAATATATATTTTAAGAATTTATTTTTTTGAATAGAGATAAGAAAATTTTCATTAATTTTTTATATATAAAAAATTGATATTGAAATAATTTATTCAAAATAGATTCTGAAAATATTATACATCTCTCCTAAAATATTTTAATATAAAAATGATTTATTATTATTGTTATTTACTTTTTATTAATATAAAATTATTTTATTTAAGTAAATAATAATGATGTAAATTATAGTTTTATTTTTGAAAATAAATTATGTATATGATTGAAAATAATCACCCAAGTATTGAGTTAGCCTATTACATAGCCGTTTTAATAAAAATAAATATAGAATTATATTACCCATAAATTCTAATTATGAATATGTGCATTTTAAGAACATTTATTTCCAAAAATAAACCAAAAACTATTATTAAAAAGCTATTATCAATAATAACTATCCATTTTTTAAATTACTACGAAGGAAATGTTAAATTGATATATTCACGAATATTCCATGTCACATACTACCTTCGCTCGATCGGGCCGTTTGATCTTCCAACGGTACAATCTCGGAGTCAAACCTGAAGTCCACATGAGTTTCTTTATAGTACAACCATCCTCCGCAACAAAAGGCAGAAAGGAAGGATTACTAACTCGATCTCCAAGGTCGAGGGTTCTGGAAATCTTGCATGCATTACGTACAACCATCGTCTGGAACAAAAGGCAGAAAGGAAGGATTACTAACTCGATCTCCATGGTCGAGGGTTCTGGAAATCGTGCATGCATTACAGAACACAAAATTAAATATACCTCACCACTCTGCCAGGTAAATTCACTCTCTGTTTGCTCATGTTTCGTTCATTCATTCGTTATAGGGGATATATTCATTGTATATTTCATTAATAAATACCCAAAACCGAGTTTTAATGCAAAATATATCAATGATTATATATTTGCAGTCTTGCGATCGATTAGAGACTTCTACAAATCTTGCATTAAAGAACAGAAAAATAAAGACACCTCACCATTTGTGCTAGGTAAATTCACTCTCCAATGTTTCATTCCTTCTAGAGTGTATATTCATTGTATATATTTTTAATCAATACCCAAATTTTGGTATATTATTAATTAATACCCAAAAACGCCCGTTTAAAGCAGACAGTAAGGATTACGAACTCGATCTCTAAGCTCGAACAGAGAAATAAATAAATATACCTCACCACTCAGCCAGGTAACTTTACGATCTGCTTGTTCATGTTTCATTAGTTACAGGGGATATATTCATTGTATATATCATTTATCAATATACATACAGAATTGGCATTAATTGAAAATATATGAATGATTATATTTCAATCGTCTTAGATTTCAGAAGATTTCATGCATGGTGTTCTTCTGTAATTTCAATCAGCATGATCTCTAAATATTCATTCACATCATGGCGGAAGCTTACACACAGCTGGAGCTTAACATCATCTCGGCTCAAGATCTCAAGGAGATGCATATTTTTGGCATGAAGGAGATGCAGACCTACTATGTTGTCTCGATCAATTTTGAGAAAAAAATGACGACACAAATTAGGTGGCGAAAACCCTACCTGGAACGACAAGGTCATTTTTAGAGTGGAAGAGCGTTTGCTGCACAGTGAAACCTCTGCTGTGATGGTGGAGATATACTGCGTGGGTGGCCTCAGGGACAAGCTTGTAGGCACTGTGAGGGTCTTCCTTTCCACTTTCCTCAAGGACTACGGGAACCCAGATTCCAGCGGGATGAGCTTCTTGGCACAGCATGTCACGCCCCCAGGTCTACGGTAGTCTTCCAACCGTGCCCGGCGGGGTGCGGCACCACCGTGCACTTTCTTTTTAACAATACTCGTGCACATGGACTACGCCTTAACCGATATAAACATGCTTTAACTGTTATCTTATAACCATATGAAAGCATTAATCTTCATAATTCATCATAAACCATTCTTAACATTTTCATGTGCAATTAAACTGAATAACAATTGCAAACAACCGTGTAGAATGGGAGGGGCAACTCCCGAACAAGTCCGCCCGATAATAATATATTATGAAAACCTTCAATAATACATCATACAAGTGTGTCGGGCAAAGTCCACGGCCAACACTTAGAAATAATTACAACTGAGGCAAGACAGCCTTTTACATACACATTTGTGCTCCTTTGTCCAAGAGCAGGTACCCACATGGGTCACCAAGACGCTCACCCAATCCAACACAAATTTCTGCTCCAACCGCAGCTCATAACCTCTTCGTTCAACCAAAAGCCAAGTAGAAATCCTCATGCATTCACCTTGTCATACGCATGAGTTATGCGCATTAGAACTGCGCACTTCCTACTTGAGATGCCAAGACAAGAGCGAAGTTCAATGGAGAGAATGAGCTCAACCTCCATCAATATATACGCTCCTCTCATGTATTTTAAGGGGGGGTGCATCACTCATGGCCGACCCCCACTATTATGCATACATGCCCACGTATATATTATTTTATATTATATTTTATTTAATTAACCACAAACACATATATATATGTGTGTGTGTGTGTGTGTGTGTGTGTGTGTGTGTACAAGTCTCCATATATGTTTATGCATTCATTTGTTGCTTCAAATGAGCCCAAAGCTTTTATGTACATACGCACTCTGTTGTGGGTTTATGGAAGGGTGTCTAGCCTTAAGGCTGACCCCTATAACTCACCCCATACGCCCACAACATACATAATAACACATCGGCTTTACTCCTTTTGACAACGCCTATAAACACTTAGCCATTTTCCAAATGTCGCATTTCTGTCATGCCTTCGTCGCAAGTGACTCGCTGTTTCGTCGCACCGCACCTACAGCTCGTCGCATCATCGGGTGGTCGCACCCGCTCGTCGGTGACCGTGCCCGCGTCCGCCTGTAGAACCGCAGAACCGCGTCCACCAACTCGTCGCATCGCGCCCGCCTTTGTCGAACCTTGCCCGCGTCCAACCATGCTGTCCACCGCATCGTTTGTCGCTCGGGCCGCCCGCCCATCGGGCGCGGGTCGCCCATGGGTCGCCCTCCCATTGTGTGCAGGTCGCCCACGGGTCGCCCATCTATTCACCACACCAGCTCGCCTGTCCGCCTTGTCCGCCGCACCAGCTCGCCCTGTCCGCAGCTCGTACCGAACCTTGACTTGCCGTGCCTGTTCGCCAGTTCGGGTGACCGCACCCACAGCTCAGCTCGCTGTGTATGTCCGTCGGTTCACCGTGCACGGGTCGCCCGCCCCGGTCGCCCGCCCATCGTGCACGGGTCGCCCACGGGTCACCCGCTCGGGTCGCCCACCCGTCGTGCATGGGTCGCCCACGGGTCGCCCTGCCCGGGTCGCTTTGTTGTCTAACCGTCGTGTGAAGGTGTTTTGCCCGTCGCGCACTTGCCCAAGTCGCGAGGGCGTTACACTCTCCTCCACCCGAAAACGTTGTCATCCCGACAACACATCATCCATGCTCAGGTCCATGGAACTCCATCCACTTCATCTGCAACATGTTGTCCACGGTGTGTTGGTGTCAATGTGCTATAAGTGATCAGCCACATCTATCCCAACATCATCATGTGCGTAAAGTAGTTGAGTCTCGGCTCAACCCATGCCCAAGTACGTCCACCAAGGCATCATCATCGTAACTCCATCGCTCCAAAGTGTCTCATATCGATCCTCCACATCAAGTCACCCTTCCAAGCCATGCCCATACATGTACTTTGGAAGTATGCATCCCATACTGCATCAAAGTCTCCCGACCTCGGCTCCTCAATGCTTCAAATCCTCTAAGTCCACCATGTATGAAGTCTCCCAAAGTCACAACGATCTCATGTCATCATGAGCTCCTCCACCAAAGGTCCACCAAGACTATCTCTTGGTCTCAGCCATGAGAAGTTCATCCAAATGTGTGCCCTTCAACCTGTCCATGAGTCATGTCGGGCACTTAGCCATGTGGCTAAAGCATGACCCAAATCATCCATAATGTTCATCAAGTTCCTCCCTTGTCTCGGGGCCTTGCACCTTCCATCTCAAGGTAGCAAGCAACCTCAACAAGTCCTTCAGCAGGTAACAACCCTTGCTTCTCCATACAAGGTTCCATCATAGTTATCCATGGTAAGATGTCTCCTTGCTCAGGCAAGCTGATCTTGCCCTCTCCTACACATGATCCATCTACCAAATGTCCAATTGAAACACAAGCGTCCATACTTACTTTGCCAATATGAGGCTCCTCCATATGAGTGACCTCACCCATCCATGTCGATAAGCTGCACAATCCTGGTTCAACTTGATCACCTTCAAGTTCTGCCTCCATCGAGTCCTCATCATCATGTGGTTCTTTCATGTGAGTATCCATCCATGCTGCCAAACTGTATGATCCTGGTTCAACTTGATTAAACTCAAGTTCGGCCTCCATCATATCCTCATCATCACATGGTCCTTCCATATGAGTATCTTCGTCGGTCCATGTCCATGAGCTACATGATTCTGGCTTAGCTTGATTATCTTCAAGTCTAACCTCCATCATAGTTAAGTCTTCAACATCTTCGGCCATCATGACTTCCTCTTCCTGGTCTGCAACTTCATCTTGTTCCATTGTCTGACTGATTTGAAGAAGTCCTTCTCGTCCAAGCATCACATCAATGCCATCTGTATTTATCACTACGAAGTTTAGCTGACCTCTACATCCTTCCATCTGTACAGGTACATCTTGTATCGATCCTACTGCCAAATTCCACGAGGTTATTTCCCAGTTCTCCATAGTAGATATCAGCCCCACTTCTTCTATTAACCGTGTTGATATAAGGTTATATGTGCCACCTGTGTCTGCCAACGCTTGAACATCTTTGCCACAAATCTTCAAGTTTACAAGACCTCGGTTGTTCTCCATAACCTTATCTTCACCTGTCAACTGCCACGAGCAACCTTTGCTCTGATACCACCTGTCACGCCCCCAAGTCTACGGTAGTCTTCCAACCGTGCCCGGCGGGGTGCGGCACCACCGTGAAACTCCTTTTTAATAATACTCGTGCACATGGACTATGCCTTAACTGATATAAACATGCTTTAACTGTTATCTTATAACCATATGAAAGCATTAATCTTCATAATTCATCAAAAACCATTCTTAACATTTTCATGTGCAATTAAACTGAATAACAATTGCAAACAACCGTGTAGAATGGGAGGGGCAACTCCCGAACAAGTCCGCCCGATAAAAATATATTATGAAAACCTTCAATAATACATCATACAAGTGTGTCGGGCAAAGTCCACAGCCACCACTTAGAAATAATTACAACTGAGGCAAGACAACCTTTTACATACACATTTGTGCTCCTTTGTCCAAGAGCGGGTACCCACACGGGTCACCAAGACGCTCACCCAATCCAACACAAATTTCTGCTCCAACCGCAGCTCATAACCTCTTCGTTCAACCAAAATCCAAGTAGAAATCCTCACGCATTCACCTTGTCATGCGCATGAGTTATGCGCATAAGAACTGCGCACTTCTCACTTGAGATGCGAAGACAAGAGCGAAGTTCGATGGAGAGAATGAGCTCAACCTCCATCAATATATACGCTCCTCTCATGTATTTTAAGGGGGGGTGCATCACTCATGGCCGACCCCCACTATTATGGATACATGCCCACGTATATATTATTTTATATTATATTTTATTTAATTAACCACATATATATATATATATATATATGTGTGTGTACAAGTCTCCATATATGTTTATGCGTTCATTCGTTGCTTCAAATGAGCCCAAAGCTTTTATGTACATACGCACTCCATTGTGGGTTTATGGAAGGGTGTCTAGCCTTAAGGCCGACCCCTATAACTCACCCCATACGCCCACAACATACATAATAACACATCGGCTTTACTCCTTTTGACAACGCCTATAAACACTTAGCCATTTTCCAAATGTCGCATTTCTGTCATGCCTTCGTCGCAAGCGACTCGTTGTTTCGTCGCACCGCACCTGCAGCTCGTCGCATCATCGGGTGGTCGCACCCGCTCGTCGGGTGACCGTGCCCGCGTCCGCCTGTAGAACCGCAGAACCGTGTCCACCAACTCGTCGCATCGCGCCCGCCTTTGTCGAACCTTGCCTGCGTCCAACCATGCTGTCCACCGCATCGTTTGTCGCTCGCGCCACCCGCCCATCGGGCGCGGGTCACCCACGGGTCGCCCGCCCATTGTGTGTGGGTCGTCCACGGGTTGCCCATATGTCCACCGCACCAGCTTGCCTGTCCGCCTTGTCCACCGCACCAGCTTGCCCTGTTCGCAGCTCGTACCGAACCTTGACTTGCCGTGCCTATTTGCCAGCTTGGGTGACCGCACCCGCAGCTCGGCTCGCTGTGTATGTCCGCCGGTTCACCGTGCATGGGTCGCCCGCCCGGGTCGCCCGCCCGTCGTGCACGGGTCGCCCGCCTGGGTCGCTTTGTTGTCCAACCGTCATGTGAAGGTGTTTTGCCCGTCGTGCACTTGCCCAAGTCGCGAGGGCGTTACACAGCAGGTCCGTCGTCCTTCTGGACGCGCCCCTCAGGGCATTCTCAACCTTGGCATCATGATTCTTGATGGAGTGGATCTTCACAGAATGAACAGATTCAACCCTGCAACTGATGGGGCTGTGGATTTCAGAGATTTGACGAGGAATCATGTCCAACCCATGCCGTCATTTGTTAAAAAATTAGTGTCCATTAAAACTAATAATGTTTTTTATGCCCGAGAACAGCAAGCTCGCTGTCAAGGCTTCAACAATCTCGCAGGCAAGGAAGAGGGCAGAGATCAAGAAAAGCAGAAAGATGTTGATGAGATGGTTGAGAAAAAGGAGAAGAAGAAGCCTGTTGGCTGTTATCCTATTCTCATGGCTCTAAAATTGAAAAGGAATAAGGTTGGATTGAGGAATGGGTCTGCGAAAATTCATGTAAGTCCATCTGACAGTAAACTCTCTGCCAAGGGCGATCAAGATCCTGCTCTGGTTAATCAGGATGAGATGGTTGATAAAATGGAGAAGAAGAAACCTGTTGGCTTCTATCAGATTCTCATGGCTCCAAAATTGAAAAGGAATAAGGTTGGATTGAGGAATGGGGCTGCAAAATTTCATCGCAGTCCATCAGACAGTAACCTGTCTGCCAACGAAAATCAAGATCCCGCTCCGGTTAAGCGAGATCCAAATTATAATTTGTATTATCATCAATAATATTATTGTTCAAGAATACATTGGTTTTCTGTTATTATTTTTACCGACATATTGAGATTTTCTTGCACTATTTTCTATCTTAGCATGCATACGTATTTCTGTCGATTGCCTATCATGGTGGTAGCCGTTACTGAGTTAATATAATAGAATCTGTTGGCTTTGAATTTTTGGATTAATGAATGTTTAGTGAAACTATTGATTTCCATCAATGCCACTATGGAAATGATCCTCTCCTCAATTCGGCCACGTATCGCTGATAGCAACTCACACATGGTGTCTCCCTTTTTTTCTTAGCCGCTCTTTGGTTTGTATCGCTGATAGGACAACTCACACATGGTGTCTTTTTTTTTTTCTTAGACCAACACGATAGGAATTTAATGTGAGCATACTTTAAACTGGCAAAATAAGCACAAGCGACTTCCGTATTTCTCGCTCTATCCCTTCCTTGACAAGTACGACACTCAACCCATGTTGATGCAGAAACTCGACCCTTCCAGCTGCCAGAATCATTTTGCTCTAATCTCTTGACATTACAACTCTTGTACACTCTTCTGGTAAATGTTACTAGAATCTTCTACTTCCTCCAACCTTTTAGAATCTTCCCGTAACAGTAATGTTGAAGTTGGTAAAAAAAATTGTGCGGTGCCATCCAAAATTAATAAAATCGAAAATTAGAAAAGGCCAGTCCGTCAAGACAACAAATTTTTCTAGGTATTCCATTCCACTTCTAGTATCTTTGGAAAGTTAGCAAATGCTCATGTGAATATAAGCAATAAACTCGCTGAATTGGGTCCTCGGGCGAAAGTCACTTGCAAATCCTGAAGGCAGAGCACTCCAAGTAACAAAAATCTGAAATATTTGAGGACGTTAAATCCTGTAGGTTGAGCAACAGAGTTGGCCAACATCCTTGTCTCAATCAATAATTTCTGAGTTGGCCAACATCCTTGTCTTTATCAATAATTTCTCATCTGAATGAATACACACAATTCAATTCAGTGGTCACCCTTGCTATTCTCGAATGCTTCTATCACATTTCAACTCATCGTGATGCCAATTCAACTCATCGTTATTACTCTTGGCATGGATATTATTCATACCACCTTGAAAAATTACAAAGCTTATATTTTTTAAAAATTACAACAGCATCATCAACATTTAATCCTTTCTATAATAGATATGATGCGTATATGTTTTAATAACTACAACGGAATTATCAAGATTTAATCCTTCTATAATACAATAGATACTAAGATTTTTACTGCTCCTTTTTTAATATATAAAAGGATATGAAGTTTATATGTTTTAATCACTGCAACCGAATCATCAAGATTTAATTATCTTTTCTATAATAGATACTAAGGTTTTTATTGTTAATTTTTTAATATATAAAAAGTTGATAGGGAAATAATTTATTCAAAGTAAATGTTTAAAAAATTACACATTTCTATCTTAATAAATTTCAATGTAAAAATATTAATATATTTCAATTTCATTGTAAAAAATATTATTAATGAATTAAGCTTCTTATTTTTTATTATAAAATTATTTCACTTTGTTAAATATTAAAACATTCTATTTATGGAAATATATTTTTATAATCAATAGATGATTATCATGAAAATGAAGTGATCGGAGGCAATTTACATGTGCTTGAAGAAAGGACATACATAGGCACCTAGAGGTTATAGTTGTAGCAATGGGAATTGACCCTGTCGCGTGAGTACAAGACTAGCGTAATCATTGATTCCTCCAAGCGCGCGCCCACACACACACAAATATATATATAGTATGTAGGAATCAACGATTGATTTGGTCTTATACTGACATGACAGTCGATTCCAACTGCTGCCATTGTACATCATGTGGAATTTTCAGTGTTGGGTTCGGAGCAATTTCCTCGTACAACAGGAAGAAGTTATCTATGGCGCTCAAGAGATGTATCCAACTATGATCTACTGTGATAATCATTGTTGCATTAATCTCTCTAAGAATCTCGTATTTCATGATGGATCCAAGCATATAGATATTTGGTATCATCATTTACGATATTGCATGTAGAGGAAGATAATGTTGCTACAATACATTCCAACAGAGGAACAAGTTGTTGACATCTTGACAAAGTATTTGTCAAGAGGGAAGTTTGGGTTCCACTGGTGCAGGATAGGGGCAATTGATAATCCCTTTCTTGCTAAGAGGGATTGTTGAGAAGTGTAGCAAGAAAGTCTCAATTTGACATTTCCTTGGTCAAATTGAGAAATTTCAATTTCCACATCAACAGACAACTTGGAGGCAGTTAAATGAGATGACATGGTTCTTTTCTCTCAATTAGCTCAGTAGATTTGAGTTATAGGGCTTGGAGTTCAATTATGCATGTTTGATTGCTAACTTGTAGCAATCCAGTTCAGTTATTTCCAGTATTATTCAATTAAACTAATTCTAACTGTTGATAGAACTAGTTGGAGTTCAGTTGGGTAGTGGGACAATAGTCTAACTCAATGATCATCCAATTAACTAATCAATCAACCAAAAATAGTTGTGCATATAGAGAATTTGAGTTCCCTAGTCATGGTTGTGATTCCAAGGGAGTGTAACATCAATTGTAGACTAGTCTTGAGTGTATAGGTGTTGCATGCAGTGGGAGTATCAACTTTGGGAATTGCACAATCAATTGGAGAAAAATTTCTAAAAAATAAGGGCCTAATTCCTCAGGATTTTTGCAAGTAAATAGGGTTCAAGTGGAGGTACGAATTGGCTAAGTCTAGGTCAGAGCTTCTCATCGACCATAGAGATAGGTTATTCACTTGCAGGTTGAGCTCAAAGTGAGTTAGAAATTTTAATACATTCTCTATTCATATGATTAATTCAAGTAGGATTAAGGGGTTTTTACCATCTGGTTTCCCCTAGATAAATGTGTGTGCTTGTGTATGTGATTGATGCATGTTTGTGATTGTTTTTCTAAATTTTGAATTAATTTCCGCATATTAGTAGAGTAGAATTGTGTCTCCTAATTTTATATTAACTTTCTTGAGAAATTGCAATTCTATCACCATATTTATACACATTGGCTACCAGTAGAAAGTATATCATCAACGCATCAAGGCCTTCATCTCTATTCAATCCTGGCACACATTTGGGCCCCTCCAAACCTTTAGGCCCCAAAACTAACTCAGACACCCTAAACTACTTTGTTCAACCTTGCCCTCATTTAGGCCCCCCTGAACCCTCACGGCCTCTGAACTAGTTCAAGCACGTTGATATACTGTGTTTGACCTAGCCCACATCCACTCAAAAATTCTTGTGGCGCATACACGACATAAGCCCTCGGCCCTACATTCATTTTGGGTAGCAAGAAAATAAAAAGCTAAAGAAGGAAACGCCTCCAAGAGAAAAAGATTTTCTAAGTATTCCTTTTCTTCTTTTGGTATCTTTGGAAAATTACCAAACACTCATTCAACTATAAGAAATAGACACTTTGAATTAGGTCATGAGGAGATGGAAATATCGAGAAGCCTAGACTGAAACACGTTGCAAAGAAGCATTAGTGTCATTGTCAGTGAACTTTCACCGATGGAATGGCCATTTATAAAATTAGCATTTTTTTTTCGTTTTAAAATGATTTGGGATATGACTTGGATATTTTTTTATTGTTCAATATACCATTAATAATTAAAATTTGTTGAGAATGATATTGTTGAATTATGTTATGCTCTGATGGGGACTAATAAAAAATATCACTTTTTCTGATCTCTGACATAATGTATTTGAGAAACCATGTACGTGGTGAAACTAGCCAACCCAGCAAAATCAATGACCAAAGTTAATGATTGATATTGTATTTGCTTCATCGCATCTCTATTTTTTGTATATTCCTCCACATTACACGCCAACATGCCTTTGCTTTCATTTTGACTCAGTCACATTCTAACCATATTTCTTGTTAATACTTGTTCCCATGAAAATGACAAAAAAAATCATTGTGATTATTGTTGGCGATGTCATGCCTTGCTATGTTGTTATGCCATCTTCTCCCCATAAGTCAAATGGTAAGCACATTCTGTATACAAATGTTTTTGGCTCTGTATTGTAATGTAGTGAAGCACAAAGTTTGATATTTTTGTCAATCTTGATTTCTCATCTACTCAGAGTGGGACACATTATTTTAGACTAAAAATTTAAGATGTTATTCCTGAATTTAAAAAAGTATTTTTGTAGTGTGTTTTTGGAAAATAAACTTTTAATTTAATGTTGAAGTTTACTTGGTCTTTAACAAAATTTTCTTCTTTAAAACGAGAATAAAAATCCATGCATACCCTCTCCTCCCCTTGGTTATTTAAATACCTAGGTAGAGCACTAGCAATGCGAGGCATAACAGTGTCATTGTTAGTGTCAAGTCACAGCACTCACCAATGGAATGATAATTAACAAAAATAGTCATTTTTTAATTTAAAATGATTTGTTAGGTAATGACAAATAAGAAAATAAAAATGTACTCCACCAAGGCTATTATGGCCCACAAATATGCAACTAGGCCAACTAGAAAATGAGAAATTATTTTTTCGAAAATTGTAAAATTGTTTTAATAGTTGAAGAGAAAGCTTAGGAAAAAAACACAAAAAATAACTTGATTATCTACATGAAAATATTTTAAATTAATAGAGGGTCATTCGCCTTTAACCATGAGGCAAAATATCTTCACTGAAATAATAAATTCTTTAATTTAGAATATTATTAACTTGTTCACCTAGGTTGAGAATAAAGCGATCATCCATCTTCGATATTTTCCTATTCTCTAGTCGAGGTGGACAAAGTATACGTTGTAGGTACGCTAATGAAAAATGCTTTCTTTAAAATAGTTGGAAATAGGGTCAAGTCCCCATAAATGAGCGAAGCCATACGTAATCCATTTTTACATAATAACTCTCTTATGATCCATTAAGCCTTCAACTTCATAATTTTTATGTATTCTATGCACAAAAAATTAAAATGACAATTCAACTTAAATATAATTTGTAATACTACAATTTATTTATAATTTAAAGTTTCCATAATTGCTTTGACATTAATCCAATTCAATGTAATATTAATGACATAATCTCATAGACCTTTTCACACAACCTAAATAAAATAAAAAACAAAAAAACTTGTGAGGCATTAAACCTTGCACTACTTAACTTTTACGTATAATCTATGAAAATATACATTTTTTAGTAAATTATATATTAATTGTGTGAAATATTAATTGTCAATTCAATTCAAATTTATATATTAATGGTGTAAAAGCTCAATTTCCATTCAATTCAAATAGTTTTTAAATTTTTGATGTTATTAATCCTTTGTGGTTGCTATATGTTACTCAACAATTTGTTCCATGTCCATTATTTTAGGAGAGGTGGGGAGAGAAGGAACACAATCTTGCTATAATGTGTATGCATTTGGAACACATATTGATCCACCTTTTCAAATACATGTTGTTCATTTGATTATATGCATGTTTATTTGTTTCAATTGAAATTACACCACATGTTTATTTATTTCAATTGAAATTGCATGTATCTGACAACATTCCACCCTAGAGTTACCACCACTTCCTGCATATACTTATCCAAGTCAAGGTTCAACTCACACTCTCAAGAAGTACATAAGAAAAATCTATGGTATTTTTACTCACATACTTAATTTCTGGGTGGACGAAGGATACTATATTCATCCAAGTAACTAGGATATGAATAAAGGCAAATAATCTAACCAATAATTATTCCCATATTATTGCACAAGTTCTTCCATTTTGGTGGGTGGAGGAATAAGTGGATGAGGAAATTTGAGTGTAGCCTTCCCATGCATCTTTGTAAGTGCGCGGAGGGAGTAATTGAGAAATTAATCCACTACCAAAGTGCAAAAAAAGGGAGGGTCCATGCCGCTTTGTTTCTTAATCAATTAATCTAGTGCATTGAGAATCCTAGAATGCCTACTAACATTGCCTACATGAGATAAATTCTCAGGGTTTGATGGGTATAGTTGGTTGAACTTCCACCATTACTTTTTGAGAGCGACCTCATTAGTAGCTTAAAACAAACCACTCCATTCTTTGTTTGGGTTGATGTATAATGTTTGTTCAAAGGAGAAAAAATGAATAGAGGCCTCCATAAAGTTTTCAAAGAATGGGTTGATCAATTCTCCTTCATAAATAGAGTTTTTGAATGCACTTTGAATGAGAATGCCTTTCGGTGCTCAACTTGAGTCTTAATTTTTATCACTCTGGTGACTTATTTATGGTGCTTTGGGTTAACCAATTTCACTTGATCCTCGAATGATTTTTTTTTTTCCTTTATTGTATTCCTCTCTAGCATAAAATATACAAATGATGTAAACCCAAGAATTTTATCTATTTTTGCATTGTTCAAGGGATCAACCAACTCCATGGCTTCATCTAGCTTATAGCACAGTCCCATTTATCAACCAATCAATAAAGTATGGAATAAATCTATCTAAGGAAGGGGAGATGGATTATTATGGAAAGGATCTCAAGGTAATATTTTTACCCCATGCATTGATATTTGTTTGCACTGTTTTCTTTCTTAGCATGCATATAGTTATTTATTGCTTATGTTATCATGCTGGCTCCTAGGGTATTCCTTGTTGAGTCAATATATATTGTTGGCTTGGGATCAACAAACGCTTAATCAAGCTATTGATTTAGGTAAGTAAATCATGCATACATGCCTTTATAATAATTGATGAAAAAGAATCAAACACTTGGGTGGTTAATTCATAGCATAATATATTCATTGTAGGAAGTGAAGACACGAAGAATAAAAATATTGTCTTACAATTGTGTTAGAACCGGTTTTACCTAGAAATTGTCTAGGTCTCATGCAAAACACAATACATTAAATTGGATTGAGATGTAGACCTCACCAATAGCTTGGAATTGGTTTTGCCTATAAATGGTCTAGCTCTCCATTCCCATGCTTCTAACTTGAAATCATGGGAGTAGGTAGATCAAGATGAGAGAAAGGCATGTCAAGTAAAATGAAGGTGGAGAACCAAGGTCATTCCAAGTGGAGTGAAGAATAAACTACACTAAATGTAGTGAATAATTTCATTCAAACTTAGGTTATCCATATGTTATATGCATATTTAAACATTTTAATATTTAGAATTATTGTTACTTTAAAATTATTATAAATCTACTTTGTGATCTATAATAGAAATTTATATCTCCATTTACTAAGTTTTAAATCAGTTCATCTCATTTCTCAATATGTACTCAAATAAAATTTCAAACTTTTCATTAGCTAAAAAAAATTGTTGTAAATATTTAATACATCATGAAACTTGATTTCGTATATAATATTTCATTTATAATAAAATCAAGAACCCATAAAATTATCTACCAAGGCTAACCCAACCAAAAAAACTACTAATAATATCATGTAATAAATTACTAATAATCCGGTGTCATAAACAACAGAGACTAACTAGTTGCAGTAGAGAAGAAAACAAAGCATTATATAATAGTTAACTCGAAAATATAATAGCAATGAAACATTATATAATACTTAACTGAAAAATATAATAACAACAAATATGTTTGTTTATTGTCCATTTTTACACAGTACGCATGGTCTATATTGGAGTTCAGCTTGAATAATTTTGAGTTTTAAATAAATGGGTGGACATGAATTTATTTCAATATAATATTCTTCGGTCTAATATATTATCCAAAGGATGATATGAAAAGTATGTGATAGGGTTTTCAGTTTTAAATCAAAGAAAATCAAAGAATAACATATTTAATTTTAAAAACCTTGAGGAATTTTGATTTTTAAATAAATGAGTGGACAAAATATGATTTCAAGATAATATTCTTTTTTTAATATACCATCTAAGGCATGATATGAAAAGCATGTGAAATGGTTTTTAATTTAAAATCAAAGAATAACATATTTAATTTAAAAAACTTTGAGGAATTTTTTATTTTTAAATAAATGAGTGAGAGGATTTGATTTCAATCTCCGTCCAGTGAGTGGTTCATTGGGTTTTAAGGAAAGAATAACGAATAAAGAATGTAGAATAGAAGATTATTAACTATAAAGTAGAATAGCTCCGAGAAAATTGATGAATTTAAGAAAATCAAGGTGCCTAGATGTGACAGAAACCGATGCAAAAACACGTGCAGCGTTTGACATCTCATTTGCTCATTACACGAAATAGTAAAATTTAGATGATTTTTTGTGTTTCTTTTGTAATTCCATTTTTATGCAAATTTTAGGGTGCCAACTTTTTAAATGGTTAAACGTTAACTTTCTTTCATCTATTTTATATTTTGAATCCCCCTCCTAACTCTAATAAATTTTGTTTTCATTATTTTGACATCGTTCAATTTTAGTGAGTGGATCACAAGTAACCCTTACATATGGAAGATAGTGGGATATGCCAAAATAGTTTTATTTGACAATTGTTTTACATGGAAATATTGAAATTATAGTGTAAAGTATTACTGCTCATTCTATTTTTATGATCCTTGTGATAATTAATTAAAATATTTATTATGATAATAAAGAATAAAATATTTATTAAAACAAAAATCACCTTAATCTAGCTTGTTGCACAGTCCCATTGATCAACCAATCAATAAAGTAGGGAATAAATCTATGTAGGGAAGGAGAGACGGAATATTAGGGAAAGGATCTCAAGGTAATATTTTTAACCACATATTGAGATTGTTTTTGCAATATTTGCTTTCTTAGCATGTGTATCACTATTTATTGCTTATGCTATCATGGTGGCTCCTCGGATGGCTATTGTTGACTCAATATATCTTGTTGGATGGGACAAAAAATTCTTATTAAATCTATTGATTTAGGTAAGTAAATCATGCTTACATACCTTTCCAATAATTGATTAAAAAGAACTAAGCACTTGGGTGGTTACTTCATAGCATAATATATTCACTGTAGGAAGTGAAACTAGAAAGAATAAAAATATTTTCTTAAAATTGTGTTAGAACCAATTTTACCTAGAAATTGTCTAGGTCTCATGCAAATCAAAATACATTAAATGGGATTCATATGTAGGCCTCACTAATATCTTGGTATTGGTTTTGCCTAGAAATGGTGTATCTCTCCATTCCCATGTTTCTAGTTTGAAATCATGGGAGTAGGTAGACCGAGATGAGAGAAATGCATGCCAAGTAAAATGAATGTGGAGAACCAAGGTCATTCCAAGTGGAGCGAAGAATAAACTACACTAAATGTAATGAATAATTTAATTCAAACTTAGGCTATCCATATGTTATGTGCATATTGAAACATTTTAATGTTTAGAATTAATGTTACTTTAAAATTAGTATAGATGTACTTTTTTATATATAATATAAATTTATATATATATTTTCTAAGTTTTAAATCACTTCATCTTGTCAAGCCAGGAAGTAACTCCTCAAAGAAAATTATGATTTTTCATTAAGACTCATCATAGATATATACATGGAGGGAAAGACTCTTAGGCTTCATCTCCAAATGTCTCTTCATATTCCAATTATCCTTATATTCAATATACATTATTTTACATGGATTACCTAATCCCAAAGATTAGGTGTCAACATTCCACCCCTTAGTATAAAGCGATGTTGGTGAGTCCAAGAATTGTTATGAATCTTTTGAACTTTTCTCTTCCAAGAACTTTGGTGAAGATGTCTACAATCTACCCATTTGTGCAACAACGGCATAGGGGAATTATCATGGCCTTAACATGATGTCAAATCAGATGGTATGTTGTATTGATATGCTTTATTTGATCATGGAACTTTGGGCTTTGGCCAACTTTATTGTAGAAGTGTTGTCAATGATGAGAGGAGTTGAATGCACTTGTTTTTCCTAAAAATATTCCAGAATTTTCCTGAGCCACACAATTTCCTTTGTTGCTTCAGCTGTTGCCATATACTCTGCCTCAATTGTGGAATCTACTAGAACTTATCATTTGTGTGACCTCTAGGAGATAGCGCTTGATCCAAGACTAATAGCATAACCTAAAGTAGATACCTTGGTTTCTTTATCTCCATCAAGGTTTGAATCAGAGTATCCAATCAAGTTGAAGTCATCGACCTGTGTATACTTAAGTCCAAAGCCTTGAGTTCCCTTCAAGTACTTTAGAAACCATTTCGCAGTAGATCAATGTCCCTCACAAGGCTTTTTCATAAACATGGAGAGGATTTCAACAACAAATTAAATGCCTGGTATGGTAGTAGTCAGGTAGTTGAGACTTCCTACAAGTTGTCTATACTTTGTTGCATCCTCAAATTATTTTCCTTCAGTGGATGTGAGCTTTTAGTTATGTTCCATTGGAGTATTCAAAGGATTTCACTCAGCCATGCCAAACTTGTTCAACATATCATCAATGTACTTCTTCTGAGAGAGGAATACAACCTTCGGATGCTGAGTTACTTCAATACCAAGAGAGTAGTGAACATACACCAAGTCTGTCATTTCAAAACATTTCCTCAATTCCTTCCTTATGGATGCAATATAGCTCTCATTTTTACCTGTCATCAAAAGATCATCTACATACCATTTAACAGTCCAATGCACAGTCTCGTGTTTTGTTGCATGCAGACATGCAACCAGTGTCTGGAGAGTGAGGGAGTGGTATCAAGAGTCAAGTGGTATGGGAGAGTGGTATATGAGGGAGGTGGTTTGAAGGGCCACAGTCACGCCATATCAAACAACACAACACAGTAATACCATTCTATGGTGTGATACCATTCAAAACAACACAATCACATTAACCATATCAATACCACTTTCCTTCAATGAAATACAACGCAACACAGTCACGAAAACAAGTGGTCAATATAAGTAAATGTTGAGTTATAAGGCACAGTTTAGAATGCAGACACAATCATTGAAAAAATCGGCATACCGTTCACGCAGGAGAGGTTGCCTTTGGATTTAATGCACCTTTATTCAATTGTTCTCACTGTAACAAACCTCCTAAGCCTACCTAGGAATTTAGCCCCTAGGACGCATTAATTTAGCTAAGCTCTAAGTAGTTAGAGGTAGGGAATCATGGATTAAGATCGAAGATGTATGAGAGATAGCTCTAAAATAGAAGCCTAAGTTTTGGGTCGTAGCGTAGGTAGAGGCTCTACAGCTGAGTGCGCAAAGGCCTAGAAGTCTGCAACTGAGTGCGCGGACCCCTGCCGCTAAGTGCGCAGGGTGAGTCAAGTCTATAATTATCTGGAATTATCAATAAAGAATAGTATTCTATCATTTCTACATCTTTATTTCCTATTTATGTATCTGAGATATTGGGTATGAATTTCACTTCTAATACTTATATGATGTGCGAATGTGTATAATTGTATTGGTTAAGTGAACGCATCTAATAACATCTCTTTACGCAAAGCTAACTAAGATCTGTTAACAAAATAAGTAAGTTACTTAGCTTAGTTTTGGAGATATCGCAGATCACTGCCCTAGTAGCGCGAAAGGACTTTCGGCCCTAGTTGGGGCTACGCGAAAGCTGATTGTAGCATTTTGCAAAGGTACTGAAGGGTAGAGCAGAGGGATAAGCATCCTGCGCGAAGGCAGGTATAGTTGGAACAAACCAACATCATAACCATCTCAAGGGTGTGGAAATTGGTTCCAGCATCCCCTCATACTGCTTCGGGTGAGACTTCAGACCGCGCTCCTTGGGTTGATGTCGAAAGCGCCAGTAGTGTATGGATTTGTTTGGCTAACTAGCATTGAACCTCGGTCAAGCCCCCTCAAGCCAACAAATGGTTATGTTTCCAGAAGACGAATGCCACCGTAAGTTTCAACGACCATAGATTGAGAACCCTGATATAACCACGTCGGTGAAAAATAAACAGGTGAACATTGGTAAGGAGGCAGAACCCAAATTTGTGAAAATCGGGGACTACTGGGATGACGCGATTGTGGATAAGGTCATTGAATTACTCCAGGAATATCAGCACTTATTCCTGACCAAGTTTATGGATTTGAAAGGAATAATCAGAGATCTAGGAGTAATGAAGATCACATTAAAGCCCGACACGAAGCCAGTTAAGAAGAGGCCTTACCACTTAAATCCGAAATACAAGGAAAAGGTCTGTGTAGAAAAAGCTACGCGCTACTCTTGGTCACACGGGATATTACCGAAATTTTATCAAGGGCTATGCCCAAATCACTGCGCCGATGGAAAAAAATGTAGAAGAACGATGTCACGTTCTGCTAGAATGATGACTGTAAAAAGATATTGGATATATTGAAAGAAAAGATGGTTACTGCACTGATTCTTGTCTTCCCAAACTGGAAGAAAGAGTTTCATGTACATGTCGACACGTCGTGTATAGCGTTGGGTTCAGTACTAACACATGATGGTGGAGAAGGCTAAGATCACCCTATCGCATTCGTAAGTCGCAGATTATCCAATGCAGAGAAGAACTATTCCACCACTGAGCGCGAGGGGATAGCTATGGTATATTCGCTCCAGTAGTATCGACACTACTTGCTAGGAGGCCACTTTAAGATGTATACAGATCACTCTGTGCTAAAGTACCTGGTCAATAAGCTTGTGTTGGGGGCGCGAATTTGTAGATGGCTCTTATTGTTCTAGGAATATGATTTTGAAGTTTCTGTAAAGCCTGGACGATTGAATGCGGGACCAGATCACTTGTCATGCATCAAGACAGGGGAAGAACCTACCAGTTCGGAGGAAGCATTACCTAACGCGCAGCTCTTTGTTGTGTGCATTGCGTATGGACATTTAGAGGATATAGTACACTTTATAACAACTGGAACTACACCGAAAGGATACTCTGTCCAGCAAAAGAAGGAATTAGTGGTGCGTGTGGCAAATTTCTCTGGCATTACTGGGCATCTATACAAGATGGGGAATGATGAGATATCGCGAAGGTATGTACCTGAGTTTGAACAAAGCAGCATCCTCCCGGATGCTCATGGGGGTGCCACAGGAGGACATTATGCAGGAAGAGCAACCGCGCAGAAGATTCTACACGCAGGGTTGTGGTGGCCAAGCCTTCATCAGGATTCAAAAGCATATTGCAAGGCATGTGATGTATGTTAATGAACAGGCCAACCATCGCGGAGGGATGAAATTCCTTTGAATCCACAAATGATGTTGCAACCTTTCAAAAAGTGGGAAATATATTTTGTAGGACCTATTAAACCTCAAGGAAAGATAGACGCGAGGTATATTATCACTGTGACGGAATATTTGACTCATTGGCCAGAAGCGCAGTTGGTGAACGATTGCACGGGCGCGACTGCCACAAAGTTTCTATTTGAACATGTACTGACCTAATTTGGAAGTCTGAGGATCTTGATGAGTGATTGTGGTATGCACTTTCTGAATGAGATGATCGGCGCACTAATGGAGGAATTTCAAGTTTATCATAAAACGAGCACACCTTATCACCCGAGGCTAATAGAACAGTGGAAGCATTCAACTAAGTGCTTGAAAACGCACTGACTAAGGTATGCAATGCTCAGTGAAGTGATTGGGACCTGGGCATACCTGCAGTGTTATGGGATTATTGGACAACATGTAAGAAGCTAACGGGACAGACACCTTTTAGGCTTGTCTATGGAGTGGAGGTCGTAATGCCTATGGAATACATCGTGCCTAGATTGCACATAGCAGTGCTCACAGGTATAACTGATCGCGGAGCCCTGGAAGAGAGGCTCGCAGCTGGATGAGCTCGAAGAAGAATAATTTTTGGTAGGATTTCACCAGCAGTTCCAAAGGCAGCGTGAAAAGGCATGGCACGACTAACACATCAAGTTGCGTACATTCAAGGCCAACGATCTAGTTTTCTAGTATGATTGTAAGTTTGATCAATTCCCTGGAAAGTTCAAGATGCAATGGTTAGGGTCGTATATTATTAAGGAGATTAGTGACGGTGGTGCAGTATAGCTGGTCAAGTTGAATGGAGAACCCTTCCCAGGAAAGGTTAATGGCAGTCGCTTGAAGCCATACATCGGTGATCCGGCAATGTGACTATATGAAAGTGGCACAGTCTTAGCGCTCCATGTAGGTGAAAGGAGGTGCAAGGCTATAAATTACACTACCTGGGAGTTGCGTGATGTCAGGACTCCGGGAAGCATTAAAGTGCCATAGGGTCCGCGATAGCACAAAGACAGCTGCCCTAGCACGCAGGTCTATCGGAAAGTGACCGTTAAAGTCACTATTCATGATTTGATGGTTGGTTTTAGGCCAAATGGAGCGGGCGGCAGGCATTTAAGGCAAACTTATGGGTTAGATTCTTCAAAAAAAATTCGTCAATCTAGCATTAATGGGTCGAATGTGGGGGGAATGGTCGAATTCAAATTCCAAAGGCCCTATAAATTACAAGTGGTTGTCCAGCAAAAAACACTTGGTAATTTGAGAATTGAGTTGTTGGGCACTCAAGTATTCATGAACCGAAATTTATTCGAGACTCTGAAAGTGATTTCTTTGTTTGAGTAACTACCAAAGACACTGAAAGAATTTGGAATAGAGTTATGCCAGCACCCAAAGAAGCCATGGACATAGGAGTAGTGATAGCCGAGAAAGCCGCGCAGGAAATTGTGGAAGTAGAAGCGCTAGAGAGCGCCGCAGCAATAGTTGAGGTCCCTAAATCACCTAGAACATCGAGACCTAGGAAGGATAAGCATGTTATGATCCCGATGTGCATCTCGCCCAGAAGTCCATAGAGGACCAAACTCACATTACTGGAAAAGGGGAAGGACATCAATCTAGAGGACGAAGAGGAAGAAGAATTTGAAGAAATCCTGGTAGATGAGGAGGATGTAGAGATGGAAGTTGAAACCCAGGGCGCGGACCCTATTACCTGGTTACTTGAATATGTTCCTCCGTGCAAGGGTAAAGCCAAGGTGCTGAAGGATATAGATGAGAGCAAGAGCTCTCCGCAAACTCCGCTACTCCCAGATGATACTATTTTTGAGGGACCGCACTTGGGACGGGTTCCTGTGTTGAAATTTGAAGATTTGGACCTCGCAAACCACTAGAAGTTCCCGCATTTAGAGACTGATAAGCTAGTGCACCAGAGGATCAACACGACTGTTGGAACAATTCAATTGGAGCCGCGGACATGGCTCAGAGGTGTAGAGAAGCCGAGTTGCTTAACTTGCTCTAGGTGCCACATTATCATCGCACCCTAGTGATCATCTTCATCATCAGGTAGCTGCTCTGCTTGGTACATGAAGGGTGCTTATGGATGGAGGAGCCCATCCCTATCACAAACCATCTGATTCACTGGATTACATGGCTATCTTACTCAGCAGAGGATCCAGCCAAAATTTCAGAGGGAAAAGGTGGCAAGTTGGCCTTCGCGGAAGTAATGAAGAAGAAGTTCAAACTAGAGAAGAAGAAGCGAGGGTATGCCATCTCCAGCATTAACAACCCTACAATCAAGGTTGTGACAGAAATATTGGCAGGGAAGGTGATGCGAAAGTGTCGCGCAGATGAGGTGCCCACACCAGTGGTTTCACTAGAGGCCCATGCGCAGAAGGAGTCCAGTTCAACTGAGCGAACAATCTATGCGGTGAGTTCCTTGCGAACTGTCACGAGGCACAGGAGCAGGACAAAACATTCATTATGCGTGGATCCTGTTATCAATTGTATTGGTGGCATGGGAGTTTCCCGAAGATAGTCAATTCCCTTCGGTTGTGCCAGAACATGCAGTGAAGTACGCTTCGCTGTGGGTGACCAAGGACACGCAGGGTATCAGAGAAAGTAATATTTTCTGGGTGCTAATGGAGATGAATATCTGGATGACAATCAATCACAAGCCGTGGTTATCACCCACAGTCTATGCTAGTTTGCAGAGCTTTGCAGAGTTCAAAGCATATTTCCACCATGTCTTCATCAGGGTGCGAAAGGACCCTACAAAGACGTGATTTACCATACCTATCGACTAAAGATGTGATATTCACAGTCCTTGAGTCTTGGCAGAAAAGCTAAGGAAAGAGGAAGCAGCGGCTAAGGCCCAAGCAGCGCGTGACGTAGGTAGAGGCTCTGTAGCTGAGTGTGTAGAGGCCTAGAAGTCTGCAACTAAGTCCACAAACCTCTGCAGCTGAGTGCGCAGGGCGAGTCGAGTCTATAATTATTAGGAATTATTAATAAAGAAGAGTACCCTATCATTTCCGTGTATTTATTTCCTTTTTATGCATCTGATATATTGGGTATGAATTTCACTTCTAATGGTTATATGATGTGTGAATGTGTATAATTGTATTGGTTAAGTGAACGCAAGTAAGAAGATATATTTATGAAAAGCTGATTAAGATATGTTAATAAGATAAGTAAGGTACTTACCCTAGTTTGGGAGATATCACAAATCGCTACCCTAGCAGCGCGAAAGTACTTCTGCCCCTGGTTGGGGTTGCATGAAAGCTGATTGTAGCATTTCACGAACGTAGGGTAGAGAATAGGGATAAGCAACCTATGCGAATGCAAGTATAGTTGGAACAAACCAATATCACAACCATCTCAAGGGTGCAGAAACTTGGTTCCAGCATCCCCCCATACTGCTTCGGGTGAGACTTCAGTCCGCACTCCACGGATTGATGCTGAAAGGGCTAGTAGTGTAGGGATTTCTTTGGCTAACTAACGCTAAACCTGGTTCAGGCCCCCTCAAGCCAACATTTAACCAATGAATCTATGCATACCTGCACACAAGGTATGTTATACACATCAACACACATTTCATTTTTCAACCTTGTAGCATATGTAGTCATACGATCTCATATGTACTATTGTACATAGTCCATTTGTGGTACGTCCTATAATACCATCCTCATGGTATCACCTGGATAACATAAAATTTATCCACATATTTTTCCACCTTTTAGGTATTAGGTGAGATTTTATTTAGCCATACAGCTATTGTACCATTCATTTAAAAACATAATATCAATTTTGCCTAAATTTCCTTTTATGCGCATCCAGTTTCTATCATGCATATATATGTATTTTACCTTCACCTACGAAGCGCAATCTCCACATGCTCAAGCATGGATTTTTTGGAGAACTACATCAAAAGTGAACCCAATAACATAACCTAAAATTGCAGGTAGAAAATTTCCTCAGAAATCATAACGATTTAACTCTTGTATACAATTCCATTGAGTAGTTATTTTCTTAACCGCATGCAAACTACTTTTTCCATGCAGAATTTCCAAGTCTTGCCAAAGAGTTTTGACATCTATGTTGCACGTACCTCAACAATTCTAATTTGAAATATACAATTAAACCATTAATGAACTCATTCATTGTGCTTTCTGCAGAATTACTCACAAAGAAAACATCTTTAGAAAACAAATTATTCATGTTTTACGTGCTCGACCATACCTACTTCATAAGTTTATTTATCTAACCTTGATCTCATGCTCCAAAAAATATGAGATGTTCATGCACTTTCTTGTCACAGGCATGATCACCTTCCTACCCCATCCAAACATCCTCATATTGTATAATGTTGCAGCAGATAATCCACTACAACCAAAAATCTCTTCATAATGGTGATGGAAATTTGGATATTTTAATTGCATCATTCTAAATCCATTCACATGCAACTCCGTAGAGAGAAACTATCGTCTTGTGAAGATCAGAGACTACTTTTTGTATCAAATTTGCATTTTTCGAATCAGCAAACAATTTTCAAATTAAGCATACAATTCTTAAAAACAGAGAAGGGCGAATGCCTCCTAATTAATAATCGATTCCCGGAGAGTATCACTTTCAGCACGACACAAAGAACAACTCGTAGTTTTATTATCAGTGCCTCGCCATTTGACTTAGGTACTGACTCCCTTACAATTTCTGGGGTTCTCTCTTCCTTGATGACCTTCCTCAACGAGCTCCTACTGCTATTCAATTTCTCTTGACAAACCTTTTGTTTTTTTTTTATCACACCGCTGCCGTTTCCACAGTTTTCTTGGTCTGAATGTGAACCAATAAACATTTTTTGAGGATTTCATTGAACTATGGAAAACTACTGTAGAGATTCCAATGATACCAATCTATTGTAAGAGATCTCAAGCTCGAAATCTCACTGGAAAGAATTAAGGTAGAAGGGGCGCGGCGGTATTTCACAGGGGCTCAATGCCTTGATAGCCACGAAATTCTGAAATCAATATCTCTTGATGAGTTTTACTCATTATCAACAAAACAACGCATTATATACATTTCAAAGAAAAGTTTTTTGTAATTTTAACTTTTAAATTTGTATAGAATAAGGGAATTTTAAGTCTCACATTGACTTATAAAAAACACAACTCATATTTCATATAATATGGATATAAGAGAACATCGTAAGACATACAAATATGGATATCTTAGGAGTATAGATATCTTATCTTGTAGAACAGTTTATATTATTTTCCTGAATGGTTTAATGACCATGGAAAATTTTAGGGGCTAATGTTCGCCCAGTGGGCTAATTTTCCATGATTTTTCCACAAAAAAGATTCACCAATTTCCAATTTTATAAAAGATGATTCGCCCAAATTTTAGAATATAAAATTATTTTACCTTAAAAATCGCCAACATTATATAGAGACTATATATAAAATAATTATAAATTTGATTAATTTTACAAATATATCAATAAACATTTATAATTTGCATATTAGGGATTAGTGAGATTCGCCAATGTTTTAAACTTCAAGAAAATTTTCCATCCTTCAAATTTTCCTTGGTTTAATCTTTAATATTATTAAAGATTAATTTTTTCTATGAATTTTTCAGTCTATTTGATTATATATCCTCCAGCCACTTCAAACATTTAAATTTTTGCCTATTTTCTTCTTTCCATTTTAGTTTGACAGTTTGCGAACCCACAGCCATTATAAAACAGAAGTAGTGCTATGCCATTTTCAAATCCATTGTTGGTTAAGGGAACTTATAAATCAATCATTCAATCAATCAAAGAGAAGGCTATTGATCGAAGCTCGAAGCCATCCACTGATTGGTGACAATAGACACCTTGCGTGGTTGGTAGTTTGTGGATCCTTTGCGGTGATATGCATCCATTAACCAGTAAGTTACCACAAATTCAAAAACACAGTGTCGAGAGTTGATATCATCCTTACAATTTAGTTCATTCATATATTTATATTTCCCCAGGTTTCACCTGAAACTTGTTGCTAGCATAGCACACCAACGAGTGAGAAAATAATTACGTTATTTCAGAACCATTGAATGGACATTATCACAAGAGGAAAATCTATAATCAACCCTAATAGGGGGTCAAAAAATAAAATCAAAGCGCACAACTCACAATACAAAATAGAAGAAAAAGTGTATATAGTAATCTAAGAGGATTCACCAATAAGAAGACCTAGGGGAAAACATTTTTCTAGTTCAAACCATATATTTTAAACAATGAAAGTACCTGTACTCATAGATACCGTGGTAATGTTTCTCAAAACACATGTATTTTTCTCACGTGTAAAACAATTTTCCACAACAGCTTGGACAGAATTCCACGGAAATTGCTTATGGAAACTGCTTTGGGAACCTCGTTTCCCCCTCCCTTGAAACAAAATATGATAGGACTGCATACACGCAATTGTTTTGAACCCGTGAAAAGGGTTGCGACTAATCCCTGAATAATGACACAAGCGTCATTGTTGTGAGAGGAAAGATCCATTCCCTCTCCATGTTTTCCAACCAGAAATGCATCTGTACCGGGTTCTTTATTCTATTCTCCATTCCTTTTTTCCCTCAAGTAGTTAAGCGGAGAATTTTAGTTAGACCAAAACAGGGGAATCGAATCAATTACTGAGACCAAAAACATACTGTAAGCTTCAACCTGCATCTATAAAGCAGATTTTATAACCGTGGTCAGTCTCTATAAGTTTATATGTTCACCTTATCCAGCTGACAGAATTTTTAAGTTTAAAATGCTCACACTTGATTATCCATGCGTAAGCAGAACGAAATGAATGAGATTTAACAATGACATTGCAAGAACACAATAACCTCAAACATAGTTGTCCGCTAATTATTTCAAAAGGGCATAACATTAATTACCTATCAGGATAGCTTTGGGCTCATTAATAATGTGAACAGTGCCGCGGGAGGAGGGGCGTTGGGATTCAAGAGCCTGCCGCAAGCATTTAGCAACTATGGATTTGTTGTTGCACAGTTGTCAGTACCACAACACTATCGTCAACTTCGTAACCTCGACATCTCTCATACCGAGAGCAGGCACGATGGTGGTTGCAACAATGAAACAACACTACAACCTTAGCTATCATTAGTCGAGTGCCATATCCGTTCTTCCCTTCCCGTAAACTTATGATAAAATAGAAAGCATTACGTAAAGGCCCAAAAGAGAGAGTGCATATACAAGCTAATAGGTTCTGGGTTTTATAACCACTGGAACAAGGAAACAATATTACTAATCAATGAATAGCAGTCTAACCAGGGAAGACAATGCTCCCACTTTCTGTTATCCCTCCCTTATCGTTTGTTATAGCAACGTTGTTTCTTTCAACATCTTTTTCTTAATTCATTATCACAATTAGGAAACCTACATTTTTTTTTCCATTCCTTTCTTAAACAAAATTAGAATAATACAAAAAAATAGAATGAAATCCATCGTTCTTACGTCTGCATGGCTTTATGGTTGCTTTTATCCATAATTCATGGTTTTAGAATCACCTAAACTAGTGTGCACGATATTTAAGAAACCTTCTACTCTCAACCAAAAACAAGAAACGTTGTTTTATCCCTTTAAACTTGTGATGTACATTCATAAGGCAGTGTTCTAAATGGAAATAATGTGAATCTTATCCAATATTTTTTCTTTTTACCAGCAGTTTAATGGATAGCGTTACTATATTCATGAGCAAAGAGAAAATTGGCTTCTTCTTTTTTGGGGGGTCGAAGATTTTCTTACCTCTCCAGATTATTAGACGAGATCAAGCTCTCCTCGATGTTTCCCATCATCTGGTGTAGCTACAGATAAGTACTGGTCCAATATCCACCACAAGTGCACTTCAACTATTGGCATATCCATGCCATGAAATCTAGGATTATATGATTAGGACCATTATTCGAAGCTTGAGCCGTAAAGTTTGGATGAAGACCATGTCATCCTTATTACAGACATAGTTGTATAGTAACTCTATCCACATGTAATTTTCTGTAGTGCAGTGGAAAATAGCATCAGCAGAGATTTTTTTATTTTTTTTTTTTTGTTCACACACTATCCTTGGCGTTGATGATTAATTCAGCAACGTATGCCGATTCGGACTCCATTCCCCGTTGACAATCCCCCGTGCAGGACTGGAGGATTGTCTTCACTCCAACCCATTCTCCATCCTTTCGCCTGACTTGTAGCCCTCCAACATCTTCCTAGCTAGCACAGTCAAAGCCGCTTCATTTTAGTGGCGACCCATCCCCAAAGCCAGCTCTGGCGCAGGGCATGGCGAATCATGATTTAACCTCAGATGAGAAATGGGACCCTCACTTGGTATGGAAACAAATCATCGTCCAACCACCAAACACTGCAATGCTCTGGAGAGAGGAGGAAAAACCGGATCAGTGCCCAAACGTGCTTGGGAAGTGCTCTTAACACTCATTCTCCTTGTTGTGATATTCTGCCGCGGAGAATATTACTTGGATGGTTGTTAACTAATGGGTATGCCCATACAAATCTTATATACCCAACGTATATATCACACTCGGATTCAATCTTGGGTGAGGCCGCTTATGTTATCTATTGACCAGAATTTTAATATATATTCCAAAAATGTATAACATATAAATCAATCCATAATACGTGTATGGAAAGTAATTAATTTTTCAACTGTAAAATTTAATTTTTATTTTAAGGAATAATACCCCCCTGTTCTGTGTTTCAAAAATTTAACTTACACCATCATCTGATTTTTCTGTATAAAATTTTAATTTTGGTGGCTTAACTCAATTTTATCACCATGCATAAATTAATTCGAACTTCGTTCTTCGTATGAGGGTTTTTTAAAACCTCCATGAACCATTCGAGTTAAAGATCGGTGTATGGACGGCTATGCTATGCTCTTGAGTTTTCAACCCTGGCGCTTATAATCATCTAATTTTAGACCATATACACCCTCATTTACATTCTATAATATATCCGTCCATAATTTATATATGGAAGGGTATTGTTTCTTTCCAATTTCTATATTTTCTTTTGTCTTAAGAATAATATCTCATATTCCATGTTTCGACAATCTACCTTACCTTAGAGGTTTTTAACTCTTTAGTTGTTCAACCTATGTATTTATGTTGTTGTTATAGACAATTTTGTGCCTTGCAGCATCAGGCATGAATTGTCAATAATCCAAGGGATCCAAAGTCCCTAAACATGATGTTCCTACCCCTAGAGGAACAAGATCAGCAAACCAACAGCTCTCAGATCAGTTCTCCACCTGAAAACACTCAAAAACAAGCAATCCTGAAATCAAAGCAGGTGCTCCACTAGGCTTCTGCGCTGAAACTCAACTCCTCCATGGTGTACCTGCGTTGCAAAGCAGGTAGAACAAAGACCACCTGCGCTGAGCGAGATGGGACAAGTGGCACACTGAGTCATTGCTCTGGAATCTTCCAAAAATGACACTTGGATCAGGGATTTCGCCTTGTGATGAGTCAGAGGCTCTGTTTCTCCAAGTGGAAGCAAGGTTCTCCAAGTGGACTCAAGAACTGAAGATCAACTGAAGAGAGAGAGGACACAAGGCAGCTACACACCAGTTGCAAGCTGACTCATCCTTTCTCAATTCATCTATATATTGAACTCTCTCCTATGAGCTCAGGAGGCTGGAATTTTGTGCAAAGTAATGATATGCTGTTGGTTTCACTATAGAACTATTGGGTGATTGCTTGAAGGAGGTGAAGAGGAGAAATTCTTTCTGCTGGGAGGTGTTGCTGGATTGGGGCCTTCAATGGTTGTAACACTCTCAGAACTTTACTTCTTCCATTAATAAAAGCTATTGAGGTTCTTCTATATGCACTTGTTTCAATGATGTATTGTGATAATTGTATATTTGATTTATGCTAATCCTTGAATCAGTTATGATTGCATGCTTCTTGTAGTTTCCTTTTTTGTTATTTTGCAGGATCTCATTGTAGCTGGGCCAGCAAAAGAGCAAAGAGATAGGAGCAAGCAGCAAAGAGAAGATATTGAAGCAAATATTAAGCGCAAGGCAACGGTTAGTGCATTTCTTCATTCTCTCTTGCTTTCATAAAGAAGTAAACCTTTAGTAGTTTTATTTACAGTTGTTGCTGAGGTACTATCACCCTTAGAGTGGGATAGGGTCATCCAAATCGGATACTTTTCCCTACAACAAACTGGCGACTCCGCTGGGGATCGTATCTGTTTGATTGTTTGTAGTATTTTGCTATTCATTTCCTGAACAAAAGACTACCAAATCGAAAAGCTTTTGACTATATCAAAAGCGAAGTAGAGGGCAGCTACTCTAGCTCATTTCTGAGCATGTTCATGATTTGAAGAGCTGATCTACAAGGATCCTTGTAAGCTCTTAGTGATAGCTTTTCATCTTCCTTGTCATCCCTTAGTGTGTGCTTGACTGATAGCTTCTGATTTGAGCAAAAACTGTGAATTTTTTAGAAAATTGTGACCCGGAAACTGAGAAAACGCAACTTTCGTTTTCCAAAGTAGGTAGTACACAGGCTACCTGCTTTGCAACGCAGGTCCCGAAGGGGCTACCTGCACTGAGAGCCATACTGGCTATGCAGCACCTGCGTTGGCCCAATTTTGCCTTGTGCATTTGGGGTTTCCTCCCTTTTTATTGCCTGTTTTCACTATAGATTTTGCAACCAGTTACCAGTCTTGTACCTGTTCTGAAACCAACCTTACTTGCCATCATTCCACCTCTGTTATATAACGAAATTGTACTTTTTCTTTTGTATTTCTTACATCATTTACAATTTCCCATAACGAAAGTGAACTAGTCTTGCCTTGGCCTCTTAGATCTGAACCTATGTTAGGCATTTTGCTGGTCTAAAGAGTTAGCTTGTTTGTTGTCCATAGCTGATTAGTATTTTTACTTTCGTCATTATGGTTTGATTTCATGCATTTCCAGTGTTTAAACAAGTAAATCTTAAGGTGTCTTTTGATTTTGGACTAGCTTGTTTACTTTCGCTTGAAATCGAAATCAAAGTTATCTAACAACTTTCTTTTTGTAATACATCAACATTAAGAAAGGGAAAAGAAAATACATGCATTGTGCATTTTGCATTTGACTGTTTGCATACTGATTTAGGAAAAATTTCATTAGTGTGTGCTCTATGATCTGTGTGAAAAGATTTGTCTTTCTTTTCCCTCAGTAGTCAAGATTTTCAAAGTTGAAAGATTGAAAATTTTGCTTCTCATCTTAGACTGCATTCAGGAATTTGTTACATACATCTCGTGGTGATCCTTAAAGGCAAACTGCTAAACAAGATCAACATTAAAATAAATTCAATTTACATAACAACGCTTTGTAACATAATGCAAACACATAGAGGTCTAGGTAGAGACGTGTTCCGGCGTCGTTAAACATAGTGACTGTCGATCTCTACGAAGGTGGGTGATTCCTCCTGAGAGTCGGTGGCACTAATACGGACTTGTGCTCCCACGTACCGTCGCGTATATATTGGGAGACCCCTATAGGAACAAAGCCTTTATCCATAGGAAGCCGTGTCGGCCGCCCTACTGATCGTGATGCAGTGAACACAGCATTCACGAAGATCGACCACCCGTACCGTAAAACGTATTCTGTGGTTTCGCGAAAAGTTTGGCACACCCTCTGCCTAGAACTCCAGAGAAGTTTCTTTTGGCCTTTTTCAAACTCTATAACTGAAAAATTCCATCCGATCATTTGTCACTTCGGGCTCGTTAAAACATCGAAGGAGACTAGAGTCATCTTTAGCTTTTTCTGGACTCTTAAAACATGAAAAAGCAAAGTTGTGTCTAAAGCGTCGTTAATAAAATTTATTTTAATCGGAACATAATCACCTGTTATTCCCACGTTGATCTTTCAATTGAAAAGTATGGAGCCCACCAACCAAGGAAGTCACCTTGGTGGAAGTCCCAATCCCTTCTCCTCTTGGGGAGATGTTGGTGCGCCTCATATGGCCACATTGTCACTTCCAAGATTGACAATTGGCCTACCTGTATGGCTCTTTTCAACTAATGTAGTTCAGATCACCACTAATCCTGAGCAGTCGAATCAACAGTCAGACCAGTCTAGAACTACCCACCAGCCTTCC
Organism: Pinus tabuliformis; assembly: GCA_031772625.1. NCBI lineage: Eukaryota > Viridiplantae > Streptophyta > Pinopsida > Pinales > Pinaceae > Pinus > Pinus tabuliformis. The sequence continues at coordinate 628,771,574 of CM062816.1, forward strand.
ACTTCTTACAATTCTTCCTCTGATCCTTCATCTTCGCAAGGTAGAGCCGGCAAAAGTTAGCCTCCCATGGAGAAGAAGGAGAAGAAGAAGAAAGAAAAGAAGCAGAAGGAGCCTAAGGCGAAGGCGACTGGGGGCAAGCAAAAGACATCTGACAAAAATCCACACACTGCACCAACCGGGCCTAAATCGCCATGTGTCATTTGCAAAGGGACCCACTTCCACCGTGACTGTCCTTGTATTCCCCGGATACTAAGGGACTGGTCCCCCAGGTTGCACAATCCGGTAGCATCAACCTCTGATAGACATGTTGATTGCATTCCGTCAACTAGCGAGAGTGAAGGACAAAGAGGGAGACCAAGATCACCCTGCAGACTGTGTGAAGGCGATCACGCCATCCACCGTTGTCCATTCTTAGATGAGGCGAAGAGAGTTTTGGAAGATCGTCCGGTTTCACCGTTACGACTTCCTCCTGGATACCAAAAACTCGTGCCAAGTCCCTCGATAGTTGAAAATCCAGCTGGCCCGATCAAGTGGTCAGCTGAAGTGTCGGTCATTGAGAATGAACCTACTAAATCCAGACCAGACGAAAGTCTAAAGGTCGAAACGGCAGTTGACCCGGTTCTTCCTTCAGAGGTTTCATCCTCAAATGACACCGTCGTTGAAGATTCATCTTCAAATGACACCCTCACTGAAGAGAACAAGGATGACACCATCCAGATTCTTTTCATCAACACAGACTCTGATGAGCATCAGGGCAACGCACCCATTCCTTTATCGCAGGAAGGAACATCGTCAGGGTCGTATCCGGCCGTGTATTCGGTCCCACCACCAAGCAACCTGGTTGTGTCCTTTGATTGGAATCAACTAGGCAGACCCCGGTTACCAGCCAGTATCCCATTCAGAATCATCGTCCAAATCTACAGAATGGTGATGGCTGGAACTATCATTGATGAAGGGGCATCTGTGAGTATCCTTTCCTCTATTGCTTGGAAAGCACTGGGTTCCCCGACGCTTTTACCTGAGATGAGAAATCTATCAGGTTTTGATAAAGGAACCAGTCGCCCGTTAGGGATTCTCCCCAATGTTCCCGTTACATTGAGGGGGAAGACAGTTCATATGAACATCATGGTCGTCCAGGGACCCTTGGTGTATAACTTACTCCTTGGACGAGACTATATATATTGCATGGAGGCAATAGTGTCCTCACTCTTCAGAGTTATGTGTTTTCCGCACGAAGGAAGAATGGTCAAGCTCGTAGACCAACTTTCATTTCCAGGATCACGCATCGCAAATAGTCAAATACCATCCCTTAACGGTTTATTCACTCAAGGAATGCCTCCACCCCTGGTTCTACTTCCCGATGAATGCGAGTGATTCGGAAGAAAGAACTGGGACCCAGGGGGCATGCACCCTGGCCTACCTTGGGCAGAGAAAACCTTGGGTATAAAGTTAATTTCCGCAGAAGAATATGACTAGTCCGTACCCCGTCCGGCATGGAAGAGAGGGTTGTTCTAGGATAAATTTCTTTTGTCAAAGTTATGTGAGTGAGATAATCAGCTTCTCGCTCCCCTTGTCTAGGTAAGTAGGATGCCGAGGGAGGAGATCCATTTGTGGCGGCAAGTAGCCACCATCTTTGAAGGCAAGCCTCACCCATTAAAACATATGTTTTGAAGGATAAGTAGGGGCAGCCTCCAAAGAAAGAGATGAAATTGCTGCAACAAGTGGTCACCATCTTTAGTAACCTAGTAATAGACATCGTCGGGAAAAAGAGTTTAGTTTGCGGCAGCGAACAAAACCATTTTTCGGATAATAAGTAAGAGGCAAACCTCCCTCCATAACGCCAATGTTTTATCTGTTGCGATCTTGCAAAAATCAAAAAAGTGAACTGACGGGAAGAAAAGTACTGTCGGCACCGAAAAATAACGAGAAGACAAGTATCGTTAAAAATATAGCAAGACGACAAGTAGAAAAACAGAGGTGGGACAGAGGAGGGGTAGCCTTGAAATTATACTTTATACCTGGGGGCATGCGAACCTTTTGGAGTGCAAGCATGGGATGACTATTTATTTTTTTAAATTTTTAGGTCCTCCCTTTAAACTTGTAGGTCTAACCCGTTAAACTCGTAGGATTAGCCGTTTCCGGCTTGCATAAAGAAAGGATGTGGGGTAAAAGTTAAAACTTGCCAAATTGGAGTAACTAGTGAGGTATAGCTCCTTAAATATGACTACCTCACCTGAGGCGTTCCTTGTATTAAGACTGGTATAATCGAGCAGTTTTAGCACACAGTTCATGCTCGTTAAAAAATAAACGCAAGATCCGAGCAGTTTTAGCACATAGTTCATGCTCGTTAAAAAATAAACATAAGTTGTGAGCAATCTTCCCCTAGAGTTCAAGCTCACCCAGAAAAAATGAACCGGTAAATAACCTTGGTAAATGTAACCTTTGACAGCTATATTAAAGCCCTTGGTCGTGTTCTTGCAGTCTCACCTCCATCCGTTCATTTGGCCAATCGTTCATCTCCATATGTTTGTTTACCCATTTTGAGGAACAGCTGTGAAGAGTGATTTCACTTAGCCATCCTTGTGACACTGCCATGATTGGAAAATTCCAACCTGTACCTGGAATCTGCTGCTATCCCTGTTTATCACTCGTTCCTCAAAAGACGAGTCTTCTTTGAGCTCTTTTCTCCTGACTCGTAAAATATGAAAAGTTTGCCGAGTTTTGGCCTTCCAGCTCATTAAACGATCGGAAGAGCTATCCCTCCTCTAGATTTTAATCTTTTTGGACCTGAGGGATTATTGCACAAAAAGATCGAGCGCTTGTTTTGTTCGGCTCGTTAAAGCAATCGAAAATTCATCCCTTCTGTATTGTTTTATACTTTTTCGGACTTAAGGGATTAGATGACGAAAAAGGAATTCTGGAGTTGACTTTATGTACCTTTTCAGACTCTCTAAAAATGAAAAGGACCGAGTTATCCTTGTCGTTAGACTCGTTAAATTCATTAAATAGCGACAAACTTGTCTTTAGATGAGAACGAGTTTCCCTATCGCTAGGCTCGTTAAAACATAGCGATGGGCTTGCCCGAAGGGCAGGTTATAGAAAAAGCATATCCTCCTCAAGCTTGATAAAAATAAAGAGGTACTGGTCAGCAATGACTGGGGAAAAATTGGGAGAACCTCACAGCTTTAATGGTAGCAAGTCGCTCTTGAACATGACACTTTGTCCTCCGTATCACATCGGGTTGGGTTGTTTCATTCACCGGTCTCATCACCATGGTCCTCGCCACACCATCCACATTTGGGGTAATGCTACCAATCCATCACATCAGTGTCGTTATATGTTCAAGAGATGTTGTTCTGCAAAGAGTCAACCATGTCCCATCCACTGCCATACATTGTCCTTCATCCATTTCATGACCGCCACCCTGAATCATACATCACAGTTTGTTTTCACCTCATCACAATCACTAGCTCCGTTCCGTGTCACTGATGTGGGATTCATTAAGGCCCTCCTTTGACGGATCGCTCCTTGTCAACATCAGCTCATTATCCAAGGAGTTGATCTAGGAACAACCCCTTCAGTACTTTGAAGCTTGCATGCCTCAATGGCAAGTTTCTCACTTCCGGCGACAGGTATACATCAATGACCTTCGACCAGAAGATTTTTCATGGTGGTCGACGCCAAGTCCTTTATTCCCACCATGTGAATTGTACTGCCGTACCTTGAGGGTCATCATCCTTATCGGTGATTCCTCTCGCGCTTGTTAACGGTTTACATCATTGACCGGTAATCAAGCGATGTCTTTCCATGTTCGACTTCAAGAAATTCTCACATGGATCGACTTGTACATCGAGTGAAGATCGGAAGAGATTGAAGACCCCGGATCTAGTTTCATCCATCCGGGCTGCGATATATATTCAGGATATAAAGACATTTGATATGTACATCATTGCAGCAGATGATCATCCTTCTCAAAGGATGATAATTTCAGCAGAGAATTATCAGTCTATCATCAGACGATCGTCTGTGCTATGTACCAAAATGAATTTATAAAGCTGAGCATGGGAATGCCCGCCTCAGCTAGATCATGAAAAAGTATGAAAAATAATGTATTGTATTGTATCTTATTACAGGACACTTCTCAGCAGATTGAATGAACTTCGGATCCTCCTAATAAAGCATTTCACCCGATAAACGACCTCATACTTTAGGGGGCATCTGTTATAGACAATTTTGTGCCTTGCAGCATCAGGCATGAATTGTCAATAATCCAAGGGATCCAAAGTCCCTAAACATGATGTTCCTACCCCTAGAGGAACAAGATCAACAAACCAACAGCTCTCAGATCAGTTCTCCACCTGAAAACACTCAAAAACAAGCAATCCTGAAATCAAAGCAGGTGCTCCACTAGGCTTCTGCACTGAAACTCAACTCCTCCATGGTGTACCTGCGTTGCAAAGCAGGTAGAACAAAGACAAGTGGCACACTGAGTCATTGCTCTGGAATCTTCCAAAAATGACACTTGGATCAGGGATTTCGCCTTGTGATGAGTCAGAGGCTCTGTTTCTCCAAGTGGAAGCAAGGTTCTCCAAGTGGACTCAAGAACTGAAGATCAACTGAAGAGAGAGAGGACACAAGGCAGCTACACACCAGTTGCAAGCTGACTCATCCTTTCTCAATTCATCTATATATTGAGCTCTCTCCTATGAGCTCAGGAGGCTGGAATTTTGTGCAAAGTAATGATATGCTATTGGTTTCACTATAGAACTATTGGGTGATTGCTTGAAGGAGGTGAAGAGGAGAAATTCTTTCTGCTGGGAGGTGTTGCTGGATTGGGGCCTTCAATGGTTGTAACACTCTCAGAACTTTACTTCTTCCATTAATAAAATCTATTGAGGTTCTTCTATATGCACTTGTTTCAATGATGTATTGTGATAATTGTATATTTGATTTATACTAATCCTTGAATCAGTTATGATTGCATGCTTCTTGTAGTTTCCTTTTTTGTTATTTTGCAGGATCTCATTGTAGCTGGGCCAGCAAAAGAGCAAAGAGCTAGGAGCAAGCAGCAAAGAGAAGAGATTGGAGCAAATATTAAGCGCAAGGCAATGGTTAGTGCATTTCTTCATTCTCTCTTGCTTTCATAAAGAAGTAAACCTTAAGTAGTTTTATTTACAGTTGTTGCTGAGGTACTATCACCCTTAGAGTGGGATAGGGTCATCCGAATCGGATACTTTTCCCTACAACAGTTGTCCCTTCCTAACAAATTCGTTTTATGACAGACATAAATATTGCATGCAACAAGAACTCCATATGGGCTTCCCCATTCTTTTCTCTAAACATTTTTAATATTTAGATTCAATTTTAAAGAGTCTAGATTTAACACTTATACCAGGACCCTTTAGAAGAGTTTTAGGTAATGAGGCCAATTTTAGGCTAAAACTTGTCCATACCCTATGGAGGCATATTGGCCCACAGGCCGCAAGGTTTGAACTTGATTTCTTCGATACCATTTGTAATGAACCTCCTGAGCCTACCTAGGAATTTAGCCTCTAGGACCCATAAATTTAAAATTTTGGGTTCATTCACAGTTAAAGCTTTACCCCTCTTTGCAGATCTTGTCTTCTAAAATTACCTCGGCCATATTACTATTAGGCCATAGTACAAATTTCTCATTAATTATTTTACTGGTTCTCTTATACGGAACCTTACATTCATTAACATATCTGATGTATGTGATCAACCATTAAACTTGCGATGGTAGGCACCCTATCAAAATATCTGGGTAAAACTCTACCAGCACTAGTGGACATTAATTTCATGATCATTGTAGTGTACACTACATTATTGACTAGAATTTCATTCCCATGCATACTAGTTAGACTTGCAACACAGATACTTAACCCATCAGTCATAAAATGGGAAACCTTATTTCCTCAATTCGTGAGTATGCGTAAGTAGATATCACTTTAGAGCATTATGATCATACCATATCACTGTAGTGAATGTAATACGATCAGTTAGAGAATCCATAGCCATCTCACATATTCATGCATAATCTCAGCATAAACCATGTTAGTATATATATCACTGCCTGCCATGCTTGCACTACTAACTCTATTCTTAGATGTAAAAGAGGTCATATGTCCAATACTGCCATCACTTTCATAGTAATACATTAGCACAGGGAATCTAATTATGTGTCAATCCATTTAATGTACTTCTACAAATAGATTCACACTAGAAGGCCGCATGCAAGTCTATCATGAGAAATCTAACATTGTGACACCAGTAACAATAGCTAATTACCTTGATTCCACCATTTCTCATATACATTAAAGGTCACATACATAAGACAGCAATTATTTCCATACAGATAACACCTCGTATATACAACTGAGCTACATGGGTTAACCATTTCAACAGTAGGAAATAGAGATAATAGATCAACCATCAACATATCTTAGCTAAATGATTTAACTTCATAACAAGTAAGGATTAATATAGAACCCATACCATTTAAGTGAATCTCATCAGAGTAGAGAGAAACACCATTAAGTCTATTAATACATAAGCCTATGTAATTCACGTGACATTATCATGGCGAGGAAACTTAGGCAATCATCGCATAGAAAAACTCGAACAATAACATAAACTTATGAAACTATTCTCATAAACAAACTGGAACTACAACAGAGAGAGAGAGAGAGAGAGAGAGAGAGAGTAAGAGTCATCTCACAAACATTCCACACATCTGACACCAACAAAAACCTCACTTGGAGGGAGGAGCACCACCACCCAGCCATGAATCACCATTGATTCCCCCCAAGCCGAAGATCTTGCCAAGGATCAATTGTCCTCAATTGATCAATCCACTGGGTATTTAATACCCTCTTTCATGATTTAGTTACCATTCGCGGTGTCATGCTTTTGTGGATTTTTCTAATTTCCTAGGTCTTTTTTGAAAAATCTCGTATTTATCTCCCATGAGGCTTTTCCTCATAAAATCTTGTCTTTACCTCCTGCAAAGCTTTTATGTCCAATGGATCTTTATCTCCCATCCATCCGATGGATCACCAATCCATGGAAGCTTATATAGAATCACATATAGAAGCTTTATCATGAAAGATTCATCTCTATCCCATTCCTCAATGGGATTTCGCAAGCATCTCCTCTCTCTTGGTGCTCCACCCTCCAAGTGATTTATTTTATTAATTTATTTAATAACACATTTTTTTTTCATATTACATATCACCTAGCTTTCCTCAGCTTAGGTTTAGAATAGTTTAACCCACAAAGGAGGATATCAAACCTATCTTTCCTTAGCTTAGGTTTACAAGCATTTAACACACAAGGGAGGATATCACACCTAGATTTAACTTAGCTTTGGTTTATAATAATTTAGTACACAAGGGAGGGGTGTTACACTCACCGCACCACAACAACTTCAGGCAGTAAACCTCTAGCACCATCATGCGCTCAACATCTCCGCACAGCAAACTATAAATGGGAGCAGAATACTGGCAAAATACAGGAGTTACAAGTCTAAACTGGGACCTATTCTCTGATACCATGTCAGGCTAGGAGGTAGCTCAAAGCAAATTGTGATTTTGCATTAATATTGATCATAGATATGTACATGGAGGGAGAGACTCTTGGGTTTCATCTCCCAGTGTCTTTTCATATTCCAATTCTCCTTATTTTATATTTACATTATTTTACATGGATTACTTAATCCCAAAGATTAGGTGTCAGCACATCTCATTTCTCATTATGTACTCAAATAAAATTTCAAATTTCTCATTAGCTACAAAAAAAATCATTGTAAATATTTAATACATCAAGAAACTTGATTTCATAAATAATATTTCATGTATAATAAAATCAAGAACCCATAAAATTATCTACCAACACTAACCCAACCAAAAAAAAAAACTAATAATATCATGTAATAAATTACTAATAATCTAGTGTCATAAACAACAAAGACTAACTAGATGCAACAGAGAAGCAAATGAAATGTTATATAATAGTTAACTGGAAAATATAATAGCAATGAAACATTATAGAATAGTTAACTAAAAAATATAATAACAACAAATATTGTATGTTTATTGTCCATATTTAAATAGTAAGCATGGTCTATATTGGAGTTGGGTTTCAAGATTTTTGATTTTTAAATAAATGGGTGGACGTGATTTGTTTTCAAGATAATATTCTTGGTCTAATATATTATCCAAAGGATGATATGAAAAGTATGTGAAAGGGTTTTTAGTTTCAAATCAAAAAAAAAAAAAAAATCAAAGAATAACATATTTAATTTTAAAAACCTTGAGGAATTTTGATTCTTAAATAAATGAGTGGACAAAATTTGATTTCAAGAGAATATTGTTTGTTTAATACACCATCTAAGGCATGATATGAAAAGTATGTGAAACCGTTTTTAGTTTCAAATCAAAGAAAATCAAAGGATAACATATTTAATTTTAAAAACTTTGACAAATTTTGATTTTTAAATAAATGAGTGAGAGGGTTTGATTTCAACCTTCCTCCAAGGATTTGATTTCAATCTTCGTTTAGAAGATTATGAACTATAGTTTAGAAGATTATGAACTATAATTTAGAATAACTCTGAGAAACATGATGAATTTAAGAAAATCAAAGTGCTTGGATGTGACAGATAGCAATGCAAAACCACATGCAGCATTTGACATCTCATTGTCTCGTTAGATGAAATAGTGAAATTTAGATGATTTTTTGTGTTTCTTTTATCATTCCATTTTTATGCAAATTTTAGGTTGCCAATTTTTCAAAATGGTTAAATGCTCATTTCATTTCATCTCTTTTATATTTTGAATCCTCCTCCTCACTCTAATAAATTTTGTTTTCATTATTTTAACATCGTTCAATTTCAGTGATTGGAACACGAGTAACCCTTGCAAATGAAAGATAGTGGGGTATGCGAAAATGGTGTTATTTGACAATCGTTTTACATGCAAATATTGAAATTAGAGTGTAAAGTATAACTGCTCATTATATTCTTGTGATCCTTGCAATAATTAATTAAAACATTTATTATGAGAATAAAGAATAAAATCTTTATTAAAAATAAAAAAATTGATGCCTATTGTATATATCAACCAAATTTATTAATATGAGTGTGTTAATATTTCCTTTGCGGATTTATATTGCATAACCTTTATGAATTTTGTTTGAGATAAGCATCCTAGCAGAGTATTGACTGCTTTAGCATTTGTTTCATATTTCTTCTTCTCGGTCGAATCTGTAGGAGTAGCTGAAGGAAAAGTGTAGCCTGTATCTATGATATCCCAAACTTTTGTACCAAGAGATTGAAGATAGGCAGTAACTCTTACCTTCCAATAATTGAAGTTTGTCCCATCAAAGATTGGTGGTCTGATTGATGCTTCCCTCTCGTAGTTGCTCATGATGAATGATCTTCCTCCAAGCAACAAGCTTCTTTGAAGGACCTGCTCTGATACCAATTGTTGGAAATAATACTGAGAGGGGGGGTGAATCAATATTATCAAGTTTTTTTTTTTTTTTTTTTAAATAAATCTTCCTTAGTTATACTTTGAATTATTTTTGCATGTCAGTACCATAAAATAATGAGTATGAACAAAGAAAACAGATAGTCACACCAAAGAACACCAGATGTAAGGTGGAAACCCAATGTGGGTGAAAACCACCTGCTGCAATATGTCTCTATCTTCTTTCAAATTAGAAACTCCTTTTACAATGGTTTTGTATTGGTGCAGTCCTTTACCAGTACGTAGGATGCAACCTACAGAGAGGTACAACTCTCTCCCGTTTTCCAGTCTCTCCTGGAAGGGAGCTACAACCCCCTACTTCTTTTCTTTCAAGGACCACTTTTCATAAATTTTCAAACTGGATCCATAAACATCAAGAGATCATCAAGTACAAGTAAATCACCTAGTCAACTGCAGTAACCAGATCAACAATAATAGTAGACTAAACCCAAAACACCTTATCAACAGAGAAAAGTCAGTCAACAAAAGATCTTAAGACAAATACGCAGTTTTTCTTTCTCTGGCCTGCGTGGCTACGCACTTCTCCTTCTGCTCCCCTGCGTATACCCGCAGAGAGCCTTCTGCTGCACCGCGTGCCCACGCACTGTTTCTTCAATCGCTCTGCGTACTGTTACTGTAGGCACGCACCCACAGATACTATTACGCTGTGTACTGCTACTGTAGCCACTCACCCACAGATGCTATCGCGCCGCGTACCTACGCACCTGCGGCTTCTGAAGCGCCGCGTACTTTCCCTGTGCCTACGCACCTGAACCTCTGTCGCGCTGCGTACCCACGCACTGCGCCTTCTTCTGCTCTGCGTACCCACGCACTGTTTCTTCAATCGCTCAGCGTACCCACGCACTTGCTCTGTTAATCACCTGCGTACCTCTGATTTAGGGCCGAATTGGCAGTCCCCCAGTGTGCCACAGATAGTCAGATGCTCAGATCTGTTCATGCGCTCGAGAGATCACCCTTCACAGATTCACTTTCAACTTTACTTTTATATAGATCAAGCTTTTAAAACAATAACCCAATATTTCAGATCTTAGGATATTCAATTTGCAAAAGATACTTAGCCAAGTGATCTCCTTTGCTTTATATAGGCAAGCTCTTCCTAAAATCATGGATCAATACCATAGATAACCAATACAAGGGGCCCAAAAACATGGGGCTCAATAATAATAATAATATAAAATAATACCACGGGCCAAAACCATAGAATCAAGAACGGCGGGCTAAATACCACGGGCCAAACATAAGAGACCCCACGTGAACGCGCTTCTCTGCCTTGAAGTAAGTGCACTGGGGGTACGCACCTTCTGAACGGGTGACCTGCGTGTGTGGCCGCAGTCCCTTCACGGTGTACCTGCGTGTACGCACATTTTGAACTATTCTCCTGCGTACCTCTTAATTTTCAACATTTTGAGAGACTAATCAGAGCATTGCCACTTGAGGGTGTTGCCATCAAGTACAAACATCTGTAACATAGAGCCATACCAGAATCATAATGCCAACAATAACTTCACTCTTGTGAATATTTTGAAATCTCAGTTTCACATAAATGACATGTTGCTTCTTCATTCATCATCTCCACTTCTACAATAATAATAATAAATAATTCTAGATGGAAGATAAATTACCTCACGATCCTTCTCCTTTTCTCTTTGGACAATTATAACCTTAGAATTTTTTTCGCAGATTCACTAGCATAAATCCTTTTATTATTTCGGCCATTGGCAAAAAAATGATTAAACTCTTAAAAGTATTATGTCCACAACCCATTACTATTTAATTATAGTTGATTTCATAACCCTATTAGATAAATTTGAAAAGATAAACATTTAGATAATGATAAAATTATATATTATGTATTTTCAAATGCAAAAATGTTAATATTGAAAAAAATATCCCTTAATATTAAAGGAGATGATGAAAATATGTCAATATCTTTGATTTCTAACCACACAATTGAGATTCCTAATTAAAAGAGGGTTTACTATGCGATCTTTAAATAAAGGGATACCTAGTGGTATAAGTATTGCTTAAAACTAGATTTTTTCCAAATAATGCATGCTCATCCTCTTCTTAGTTGTTTAAGGTGAGTAAATATTGAATACTATTCTTGATTTGATTTTGTTTAAGGGTGATAAATCCGATATGTGATTGTAAAGATTCACACAATTATGCACTTTTATGATATTACCTGTTGCACATTTAACTATACAAAATAACATATTAGTATTCATAGAATTTATTTTACTATTTTACTTAATTACTATATATTTTATTTCTAAACTATTACCAGTGGTAAATTTTCTTCTTCTTCTTCTTCTTCTTCTTTTTAAATGTAAGACTAATTATATTAATAAAAACAAAAAATATAATTACACCGAGGCCCCGCCTCAACCTCTATTGCTAGAGTTCATTAAAACAGTCAAAACTGCCCCAGATTGGGGAAACTAGTTTGACATTGCAAAAATAGCAAACATATAACCCTGAACTGTCATCAACGGACACCCATACTTCGGACTTGGATCCCAGAAAAAGATACAACTCAGCACCATTGGACTCGACAACAGAACAACAAAACCATTGATCAGACAAACAAACAACAAAAACATCAAATGACTGGACCAACCCGTCATCAGCGGAAGGCAGAGCTGGCTCGTGGGTGGCAACGGATGCCACGTGGCGTCATTTGTTGTCATCCTCGTCAGGTGTCTCCTCGACCACGAGGCAGGCATACTGGTCCCATTCTTCATCTTTCTCTGCCACATCGCCCTTCTCAGCACCACCTGGAGGCCCCCCTGCATGCTGGGTGCCGCTTGAGCTGCCAGCGAACCCCACCGTCAAAGAAACTCCTGCAGAGCTGCCACCAGCCCGCTGAATGTCACCTGCATGAGCTTCTCCTCCATGCATTCTACTGTGACTTGCGCCCTCGCCATCATCCTTCGACTTTTTCTCAGAACCCCTTCCCATTTCCGGAATTCTCACCTCCTGTGAGTGCTCTTCAGAATTTCTCGCTTGTTCACTGTTCAGCTCATCTTCTTCAGTGAAGACGATAGTCACATTGGCAGTTATAATGGGTCTATTCAGACGGCTTTGGAACCTGAATTGGGTAGCATGAGGGACAGGGCCGGGACGCAGCTGAGAAATTGCAGAATGGAGCCTAAAATCGTTGTGTGGAGCCATTGAGGCCGACCCTTGCCCCCACCCACTGCGCGTATGGGGATAATGTCTATGCGGCGACCTGGGGGGAGGCGAGTTTTCCTGGTGCTGAGGGGGAGAGGGGGGAGCCGAGCTCTGCGCTGCCTGAGGGCGAGCGCTGCCACCTCGAGTTCCTCCTCGGCGACTCCTCATGCGGTGACGGACCATACCAGTGAGGTTGGAGAGCAAATCAGCTGGATAAGCGGTCGGGAGGGATGACTGGTTGTGAAGACAGGGCTCCTGAGCACGATTTACAGGGCAGTGCTTGGAGTGGGAGAAATGGAGCCCATTTCTGAGATCAATGCAACAGAGGTGCTAGCATCGTCTCCCTGTAGATGTTCTGCTACAAGAAAATTCATCTTGCGGCGCACAATAGCCAAGGAACGGGGGATGAACTGAAGGTTCAGGAGGCGCCATTCGAATTTCAGCTGTTTCCAACTGTCGACCTGAATGGCCATTTATTGCAACATGCACGCTGGCCAGGTTTCGTCTAAGATGAGCCTGGATCAGAGCGCATTTCACCGCCTGGAAAGTCCTTGCGCCGAAAATCCTAATGGTGACCATTAATGTTCTTGGGATACACCTGCATCTGGGTGCGCTTCTTCCTCCTGAGTCATTTCCCTCTTCACCAATTCCTTATACTCCAGAATCTGGTGTTCAGTGGCTAGCATAGAGAGTGTATCTATATGTAGATCCTTTCCACTTTCTACTCCTATATTCACCAGTAGGTCAGCTACTTTGTTTCCTTCCCATCGTATATGCTTGAGATTGATTGCCCTGTGGGTGGAGAGCCAAATTTCAATTACTTTTAATCGACTCGCCAGCCTCCAGCTGTTTCTCACCTTACTTGAGGGTGTTCCCTGCAAGATTTTGGTGACCATATTTATAAGGATCTACGAGTCTCCTTCTATAACAAGTGGAAATAGTCCATGTTTATGAGCTAAGATAAGACCCTGCCATAATCCTTCTAATTCTGCAAAGTTGTTAGTGTCCCATCCATTTGAGCTGAGGTATATTAGACAAGGGTTACCTTTATGATTTCTGATTATTCCTCCAAATCCAGCCTTACCTGGATTCCCTTTTGAAGCTCCATCAAAATTTAGCTAGAACATGTGACGGGGAGGAGGAATCCACTTATCCGGGGTACTTCTTTTTGCTTGAGTTTTTCCATTGATTATCATTTCTTGATTCCACTGTAGATTCCAGTTCATCCATATGGTTTGTTCCTGTGGGGTGGAGGGGAAGTCCTCCTCAGACCAAGTTTGAAGAAGTAAAGTTTCCCTTATATTTTGACATACTGTGTTCCAAAGGGATTCCACGGGCATAGATTGATCCTTGAAGATACGTCGATTTCTCTCCTTCCATATTGTCCACATGAGAAACCCCTATATTAGCTTCCATAAGGAGTTTAGAAGCTTGCTTTTGAATGGATTCTATGCCCAATTGTGAACAATGGAGATAATATCACCTTGTGTCCGCCCATCCTTTTGGCATCTAAAGTTGGCCTTTTCCCAGAGCTTGTGCGCTAGTGGGCAAGAGTTCATAATATTCTGAGTGGTTTCCTCATGTTTCTTACAGTTTGGGCAAAAGGAGGGCCTATGGAAGCTTCTCTTCTTGAGGTTGTCCCATGTTAGGATTTTGTTGTGACATAAGAGCCATAGAAAGGTGGAGATTTTCGGCCAAATTTTTGGGTCCCATATTTTATTCCAGAGAGGGTCCTTGACAATGTGTTCCTTCATGATGATGTGATATGCCTCCCTTGTAGTGTAGGTGCCTTTTTCCTCATATCCCCACCTAAGCACATCCGTTTCCTCTGAATATTGTATTCTTCTCTTTGTTAGTTCTGTTCCTAGAGTCTGTTTTGCTAATTCTGTTCCCTGTCTTAATATGTCATTCGTGCTACACCATTGCCTGTTACCCTACATTGTGGATGGAAGCCGGAAGTGCTTGACTGTGCTTGATGTTTGCAGTTCCTGTTCCGGGATTTGATGAGGTAATATTAAGTCCTTTAATTTGGGTTGTTGCTACCATGAGTCATCCCAAAACCTTGCTGTATTTATATTTTTAACTTCCCAGAAGCTATGTTGCTGTATTAAGAGCTTGTGTTGCTTGGCCGCATTCCATATTAGTGATCTTGGGCTGACTTCTGAAATTCGGATTAATTCTTCTGTGGGTCGACTGTTAGCATACTTTGCAATCTAGAGATTGGCCCAGGGGGTGGACGACATAGTGAGCCATTTCCACCAAATGCGAGCTCCCATAACAACGTTGCTATGATAGGGATCACGCAGACCCGTTCCTCCTACAGATTTTGGAAGGCAAACTGTGTCCCATTTGACCAGAGCCCATTTGTGTTTTTGATCAATATTACCCCACAGGAAGGATCTTTGTAAACATTGATCTCTTTGATAACCCATTTGGGTGTAGCTAAGATTGAGAAGAGATACAACGACATGGATTGGAGAACCGCCTTGATCAGGACAAGACGACTAGCCATATTAAGGGTCCTATGAGTCCAAGAAGATAGGCGCACCTCCAACTTTTCTAAGAGAAACCTCCATGAGGAGTGTTTCAGAGCAGAGTCAGTCAAAGGAGCACCAAGATACTTGGAAGGTAGAGTGGCAATTGAGAATCCAAGGATTCAAGCTATAGAACCTTGGGTGACAGCGGGAGTATGGAAAAAGAATATTTGAGACTTGCCTTTGTTTAGTTTTGCTCCCGAGGCATCTGAAAAATCTGACAATATAGAATTGAAGTGACGAGCTTCCTCGACTGAAGGGTGACAGAAGAGCATATCGTCATCCACAAATTTCTGGTGGGTGAAGGTGGGAAAGTTAGGAAATGACAGGCCTTTGAGTTTCCGGGAAGACAAAGTAGCTTTAATACTTCGTCCTAGACCTTCCGCCATTAACACAAAGAGGAAAGGGGAAAGAGGGTCTCCCTGTTTGATTCCCTGGGATGGCTGAAAAGGTGAGGAGGGAATTCCATTGATCAAGATTGAGAAGAAATAGGAAGAGATGAGACTCATGACCTAATGCGTCCAAGTTAAGGTGAAACCAAAAGCAATTAGGATTTTCTGAATGTAAACCCAACTTAAGCTATCAAAGGCTTTTGAGAGATCGATTTTGAGGAGCATACCTGATCTCTTGGTGCTCTTCAGAATGGATGATTTCATGTGTTAGATTTATTCCATCCGTGATCTACCCGCCTTCTACATATCCCGACTGCTCTGGCGATATGAGAAATGGTAATAGCGGCTTGAGTCTTGTGGCTACAATTTTTGAAACAATCTTGTAGATGACCTTGCACAGGGTAATGGGCCGAAATTTTTCAGGAGTATTAGATTGAGCCTCTTTTGGGATTAGCGCTATGAATGTGGCATTCATAGCCAGCAACATCCATCTCAGTGTTCTTGATTCCTCCACAACCTGCCAGAATTCCATTTTAATTAACTCCCAAAAATTATGGAAGAAGTTGGAAGTGAACCCATCAGGACCCAGCGCCTTTCCTTCTTTCAGTTTATGAACTGCATTTTCCACTTCCTGTAATTTTATCGGCTTGATTAGAAGTTGATTGTGCTCCTCTGTGATGAATTTGGGGATGTTCCTTGTAATTTTTTCTATGGCTTGCGTTCTGTCAACCTGCGGTTCTTGATGGGCTTGCTTAAAGTAGTTGAGAATTTCAAGTTCAATTTCTTCATGTTTTTCCACTCTTGTCCCCTGCTCATTTTGTATGTGGGTGATGTTATTATTCATTCTGCGTTGTATAGTGGTTCTGTGAAAAAATCTTGTATTTTTTCCCCTTCCTTTAGCCACCTGATGCGAGATTTTTGCCTCCAGAGCATTTCTTCTTGTTTGGCCCTTTCTGAGATCTGTGCTTCAAGAGACTTTTCCTATTTTGTATAATCCTCTGTTCTGCCCTCTGTGATAATCCGTTGCTGCAGCCGCTTCATGTCTTGGTCGAGTGCTAATTGAGCCTGGAAAATGTTGCCAAACGAGGAATGGTTCCATTGCTTTATTTTACTTTTGAGGTATTTAAGCTTCTGCTGAAATTGGAGCATCTTTGTACCCTTTGGTGGAGTATAGTTGGTCCATTCTGATTTTACTAGATTGACAAATTCCGGATGTGTCATCCAAAAAGCCTCGAAGCGAAAAGGCTTGCGACTTGTGTTGCCTGGTCGAGACCATTGAAGGGAGATTGGCCAGTGGTCTGAACCTGAGAATGGCAGTATTGAAGCTGAGAGGTCTCCTCCTAAGTGGATTGCGTTGTCAGAGATTAAGAATCTGTCCAGGCGAGACGCAATTTGTTGGGAGCCTGTTCTTTTGTTATTCCAGGTGTAAAGTCCATTGTTGAAAGGCATGTCAATAAGCCAATTACCTTGAATGTATTCTTTTAGATTATTACTCTCCTTATCCAGATTGTTCCTTCCTCCTCGCTTCTCTTCCATCTTGGTTATCATGTTGAAGTCACCCCCATTTATCCAGAGTGGATGAGACCTATCTGCATTGATTGAGGAAAGGGTATTCAAAAGTTCTACCTTATGCACAGCCTCCTGGGGAAAATATACATTAGTTAAGAGTCCATGTATATTGGTTCCTGTAATATGGAATGTCGCTTGAAGGAAATTCTTGTTAGCATGTATGTTATTGAGCTCAATGGTACGAGCATCCCATATAATTTCTAAGCTTCCTGAGGTGACGAAGGCATCTACTGCTGCTACTTGACTACTAGGCCAAGCTTTTGCTGAAATTCGATCAAGAGAGATGGAATTGCATTTAGTTTCCTGCAAAAAGAGAATTTGGGGTTTTTCTTGCTTTATCATATTTTTTATCAGTCTGCATTTCTCGAGGCTATTGAGCCCTCTAATGTTCCATGAGATGAGCTTCATGATGGAAGGTTATAGAGAGAGTTGTAATACTTTGTGAGCTTTGAGTACCTTCCTGACTCCACTAGCATTTCCCCAATGCATATGGTGCGTTGGAGATCCGTTTTTCTTCCTCTTTTTTGAAATCTTTGTTGATGTTTTTCCAGTCCCAGAGGCTTCCAGTTTGAATACCTAGTGATTTTTGTCTTTGAGCTTTGGATAGAATTACTTCCAGATTCTCCAGCTGCCTCTCTGGAATTTTGTCATAATTCTTTGTTTTGCATGCTTGCTCCAAGCCAGGAATATCCAAATCCCCAATATCTATGCTTTCTGGTTCTTCTTCCATGTGTTGTATGTCACCTATTCCTTCTGTTGTTTCTGATGCCTTTGTAGGGTCAGACTGCAAGTTTTCTACCTCCATTACTTGAGAGAACCAAGTGGGAATTGTACTTTTAGCCATAGGGGAAAGATCTGTGGTTAATGATTCTTTTTGGCTTTCCTTGGGATCAGACTGTGCAGATTGTATGTTCGTCAAAGGATCCTCCTTAGAGGAGGTGTGGATCTCAGGGTTGTGGATATCTTGTTGGGCTAACGCTTCAAAACTATTGCTCGTGGAGGGCTTTGATGTATTAGCTTGAGGCTTCTTAGGGTTTGAAGTGGGTCTATTGTGGTTTTTCCTGCGATTGGAAACTTTGTGAAGCCACTCAGATTCGACTCATCCGAGGCAGAGATATTCGAGGGTTTTTGAGTTAAAGGACAATCCCGAAACAGGTGACCTAGTGCATGGCACCTCCTGCACCAGAACAACACATGTTCATAATCAATTAGCTGGACCCATTCAACATCATCGTGAAGGATACTTACCGCAACCAAAAGTGCCTTATTGAGGTGCATATAAACGCAGATTCAGGCATAGGATGTGTATCTTCGGAGTTTTGTCTCCTCTGTTGTTTTGACAAATTCACCAAGACCATTTCCTATGGTTTGTAAGGTCTCCTCGTCCCAGTATTCCATGGGAAGAGAATAAAGATGGATCCAGACTGGCGCCCAGCTGAGATCTTCTTTGTCTAGATTGAAGCGCTCCACCCATCCTCTCAGAAAAAGACCAACTGCGTTAAAGAAATAGGGCCCTCCATCTAGGACCCTGTTTCTGTCCTCTAAGCAGTTAAATATGGCCGTGAAGAACCCTTTAGGTCCTAGCTGTAGTGTTATGTGTCCTTTCGGCTTCCATTTAGCCGCTATCCAGCCGTGCAACGCTTTTTCTGTTGGCCACATTCCTATGAATTTTCCTATCAATGCATGGTCTCTCATGTACTGGATCTGGGCATTGATCTGATGACTTGGGAGTTCTATCTTCGGGTGCTCAGCAGCTACCGGTCTACAGGTGCTTGAAGTAATCTGGGGATTCTCTCTGTCACTCGTTTTGGTATCTTGTGGTGCTGTTTCTTCTTTGTCTTCATTTGGTTCAGCTTGCTTGGTACCTTCCTCGCGCCGCCGTGGAGAGTTGTCAGCTCTTGGGGGAGGCGCAGCGTCCTCCCCCTGGGGGGTATTCATGCTTCTGTCGCTGTTCCTAGTCGGGTGCGGACTTTCGATATAGTGCTGGTATGACAGTAGTGCAACGTTCTGCTCAGATCTGTCGTTGCAGGTTTTGCAGAAACCCTACTTCGCTATCTCATGACCAGTGATAAGTTAGAACACGCCAAAAAAATAAATATAAATAAATAAATATTTTATTATTATTTCTTGATATGTCGTAAATAACAAATTATGATTTAATGCCACCCATAATCATAATGTACTTAGATTATATGTTTAGTTTAATTATATATGTAAAAGATAACATGTTTTTAAAGTATTACATCCTTCGTCAACTTTCTAAGTATTCCACCTGCAAATTTTAAAAACTGAATGATTAGCAATGGTGTGGGATCATTAACCATCATTATGCCCATCTTTTTATTCAAATCTAATTAAAAACATTAAAAATGGTCATTTCACTATAATTAGAACTTTATTCATGGTGAAACTTAATTATTCATGGTGGAACTCCATGATTGGGTTTTCGCATCTTTTATGATGGCAATAAAATTTAGTTTTAAAAGATGCCAATTCAATTATAACGTTTCCTCTCGTGATCCACTAAAATCCTATATAGGACACCTCATAAAAAAAATTCGATGATCCCTTGTAAAACTAGGTGAATCTTTTAAGATATTTCATTCTTTAAGGTATACGAGGATAATTGTTCCATTGTCATTAATAAAGTGTATAAGCCATTTCAAAAAATTCGATGATCCCTTGTAAAACTAGGTGAATCTTTTAAGATATTTAATTCTTTAAGGCATACGAGGATAATTGTTCCATTGTCATTAATAAAGTGTATAAGCCATTTCAAACTATTTATATTCAATATTTCGCCCTTAAAATATTCAACTTTTAAATTGATTCAAATATAATAAAATGAATATTAAGTATACAAGTTTTCTTTTCCAAGGAAAAATGTGCAATTTTTATTAATAAATTAAGAAAATTACATATTGTATCATCAATATGTATATGTATGAGATGCATTTACAGTAGTTTTATTTTACCAAAATACAAAATATATTTACATATTACAACTAAAATTTGCAGAGAGAAATTGTCTGCTAAGAAAACTATAAATTATGGTAGTGTCTTAAGAAAAAAATTGATATGACAAAAACAAAACAAAACATAGAAACAAAATAAAACATAGAATGATTAGAGTAATCATTTTGAATGGTTTCCATTCCTCTCAATGAATGGACGACGGAAAAACTAATAGAACTCTCCATCTCTGTACTCCTGAACAATCCATTGACCCCTGTTCAGCTGCGCGACCTCTTTGGAAAGACGATCAATGACCTCATTCCTTTCCTTGTATATATGAGAGCATACAATAAAATAAAATTGTGATTTTAGTGTAAAAACATCCTCCAGTGTGCTTCTAAGTGTGTGCAAGTGATAATGATATACATCATTTATCCAATTTATTACAACTTGTGAGTCCCCAAAGATCTGAATCCTTTGAAAATTTTGTTCCCACGCGAATAATAGGAGATGTTTTAATTTTTTAAGCATACAAGTTCTATCAAAGAAACCTGGAAACAATTTGACAAGAGTCATAGGAAATTTTTTAAATTGATTCAAATATAATAAGGAAAGTTACAAAGCAATGATTCCCTGCTACTGAGTCTACTAGGTTAACTATTGTAGGTTTTAACCCTGTACAGAAATTACCTGCATACGAATTCTTAAACAAAGAAAATAAACAATGCGAGAGCATAAGCCATAAAAACACATATGCACAGAGATTTTTTCCTTGGATCCCAAAACCGGGACTACCAACTTGATTTTTCATTATGTTCCTTTCAATGTTACAATACATATTTATACATGCCGAAGCATCCAATACCATGGACCGAAAACCATCGCGTCCAATACCATGGACCGAAAACCAACGCGTCCAAGTGGGGTTACGGGTGCCCTTCAAACCCCCTATTAACTACGTGGAAAGAATATAACACAACCCAACAATCTCCCACTTGTTGTTTTCTTTCCACAGGGGGCCACAGGAGAGCTTAGTCATTTTTCAGCCCTGAGATTCCCAGTGCTTCTCTACACCAAGAGAACTTCTCAGAGCTCACAGATTTTGTCAATGCATCTGCAATATTCTTCAAAGTGTTCACCTTTACCAACAACACCTTTCTGTCTTCTATCATATCCCTCACAAAGTGATACTGAACATCAATGTGCTTTGTCTTTGAATGATAAGCAGGGTTCTTTTCCAAGAAAATTTCACTTTGGCTGTCACAGTCTATTCTTATAGCTCCCTGTACTAACCCCATACTTGAACAAAATCTATGCAACCAAATTGCTTCCTTGCTTGCATGAGTGGCTGCCATGTATTCTGCCTCTGTAGTTGATAGTGCCACTAAAGATTGTTTCTTACTCATCCAACTGACTGCACCTCCAAATAGGTTAAACACATACCCACTTGTAGATCTTCCCTGATCCAGATCTCCAGCCCAGTCTGCATCAACAAAGCCATGAATATCCAACACTCTGTCCAATCCTGGTCTTCCTTGGTAGCACAAACCATAATCACTAGTGCCACGCAAATACCTGAAAACCCGCTTCACTGTTGTCCAATGCTCCTTCCCAGGTTTTGACATAAACCTGCTCAATACTCTCATTGCATGTGCAATGTCTGGTCTAGTACAGACCATTGCATACATCAGGCTACCCACTGCACTTGCATATGGAACACGGGACATGTACTCTTCCTCTTCTTGTGTCTTGGGACACTGTTCAGCAGATAACCTCACACCTACAGGAATAGGAACCTTCACCGGTTTACTATCCTGCATATTAAACCTCTGGAGTATTGTCTCGACATACTTCCTCTGGTTTAACTAGAGCTTCCTCTTTGACCGATCTCTTTTAATTTCCATTCCCAAAATATAGTTTGCAACACCAAGATCTTTCATGTCGAATTTGGAGGAAAATTGGGTCTTCAAATCCTGGATAATTTCTTTGTCATTTCCAACCAGCAACATATCATCCACATATAAGACCAGATAAATAATACGGTCACCAATTAATTTAAAATACACACAATGATTTTCTTTGCTTCTGGTGAAGCCAAGTCCCCGTATAAATGTATCAAATTTCTGATACCACATCCTTGGTGACTGTTTTAACCCATACAGAGACTTCTTTAACTTGCATACTAGTTCTTTCTTACCCTTCACAGCAAAGCCTTCAGGTTGCTTCATGTAGATTTCCTCTTCCAAATCCCTGTGAAGAAATGTTGTCTTCACATCCATCTGTTCTACCTCAAAATCAAAAGCAGCAGCAACAGATAAAAGTAATCTAATAGAAGTTACCTTGGCAACAGGAGGAAAAATATCACCAAAATCAATTCCCGACACCTGGGAATAACCTTTTGCTACCAACTGAGCTTTGTATTTCTCCACCTTTCCTTCTGCATTTGTCTTCTTCTTGAACACCCATTTGCTGCCAATGGGTTTCCTTCCAGCGGGCAACTCCACCAGATCCCAAGCCTCATTTTTGTGCAAAGATGCCATTTCATCAACCATGGCCTCTTTCCAGAGTTTTCCATCCTCTAAATCCACTGCTTCCTTCACAGTTCTGGGATAATTATCAGTAATAGACAAAGAAAAATTTGAACTGAAAGCAGATGGACTATACCTTTCTGGCTTCCTCCTTTCTCGAACTGATCTTCTCACAGCCGGATTTTGTGGCTCTTCATCTTCTGATTCCTCCTCTGCTGCAGAGTCTGATTCTTCCTCCTTTGGCTCAAACTCTATCTTCTCAGGTTCCTTTGGTTGGACTTCATGTTGAATAACATCTTTTACCTCTCTGAACAACACATCTCGGCTGCACACAACCTTCCGTGTGACTGGGTTCCAAAGCTTATAACCCTTTAAACCATCCTTATACCCAATAAAGATGCACTTTTCAGATTTACTATCCAACTTGGTTCGTTTCTCCTTTGGAACATGTACATATGCATCACATCCAAATACCCTTAGATGTGAAAGAGAGGGTTTCTTACCAGTCCATACTTCTTGTGGAGTCTTATCCTCCAACGCTGATGAAGGTGATCTATTGATCAGGTAACATGCAGTATCCACCACCTCTGCCCAGAATTCCTGTCCTAACCCGACACCACTGAGCATGCTTCTTGCCCTTTCCATCAACGTCTTGTTCATTCTTTCTGCGACTCCATTTTGCTGAGGTGTATATGGAGTAGTCTTCTGCCGTGCTATACCACACATCTTACAAAATTCTTCAAATTCCTTGCTGCAAAATTCTCCACCATTATCTGTTCTCAGCACCTTTATCTTCTTCTCTGTCTGATTTTCCACCAAAGCCTTAAATTCTTTAAACCTGTCAAAGACTTCAGATTTCTTCTTAAGAAAATATATCCATGTATTCCTTGAGAAGTCATCTATGAATGATACATAGTACACAGACTTACCCAGTGATGGAACCTTCACAGGTCCAAACACATCATTGTGCACAAGCTCTAATATCTGTTTCGTCCTCTTACCACCAGAGGGGAAACTCACCCGATTCTGCTTCCCATATACACAATTTTCACAGAAATCAAAATCCAAAGAGTTATTATTCATACCTTTACCATGAAGTATTCGAAGGCCCTTCTCTCCAATATGTCCAAGCCTTTGATGCCACAACATGGTCTTCTCTCCAGAGACCACTAGATTCTCTACTCCATTTTCAGGAACCATAGAACTATTGCACCCATCAACAACAGTGCTACCTTGCAGCTTGTACAGAGTTCCAATCCGAACTCCTCGCATTAATATCAGTGCTCCTTGAACCATCTCGTAGGTATCTTTCTCGAACACCATCTTTACACCTGCATCATCCAACTTGCTTACAGAAATCAGATTTCTGGCCAATGCAGGAATATGTAGAACACCCGGAAGTGTTCTAACCCTTCCACCTTGCAACTTCAACTTTACTTTTCCCCAACCAATGATTCTAGCCTTCCTATCATCTCCTAAGAAGACATCACCACCATCGTATTTCTCATACTCGCAGAACCACTCTCTATGGGGAGTGAAGTGAAAGGATGCACCTGAGTCAATCAACCATGCCTTATGATCTACATGTGTACTTGAAGAAGCCAGGTACACATCCCCACCTTCATCTGAGGTGGTTTTCGCCTCTGCAGAAGGAGCATCATCAAATCCCTTACCTTTATCAGGAGCTTTAGATTTACAATCCCTTCTGAAGTGCCCTTCCTCTCTGCATTTCCAGCACACCACCTTTGTAGGTTTTCCTGGAGATTTAGATCTCCCTCTAGATTTAGATCTCCCACTCGATGACTTATTCTTGTTTCTGTTCTGGGACTGTCCTCGTACAGACAAGGCATCACCATTCTAGTTGTCCATATTTTTCTGTCTCATCTCCTTCGTCAGTAAGGCTGAGACTATTTCATCAAACTACAAAGCAGTTGCATTGCTACCTATTGCAATAACCAGACTATCCCACGAATCTGGTAGAGAACACAACATACTGATGCACTTATCTTCATCTGAAATTTTAATATCAACAGATAATAACTGACTAACCACAGTATTAAACGCATCCAGATGCTCTGTCACCGAGTCTCCATCTTTCATCCTCAGGTTATACAGTTTTTTCCGCAGGAACAGTTTATTCACCAGAGACTTAGATTGGTACAAAGTCCCTAACTTGACCCACAAAGCCTTTGCCGTAGCTTCCCCTGATACATTCAGCAATATTGAATCCGAGACACACAATCGTATTGTGCTCTTTGCCTTCCGATCCAACTTCTTCCATTCTTCATCGGTCACTCCCGATGGTTTAGTACCCGGATCTACCGCGATCCACTGATCTTTATCCACCAACAGATCCTCCATCTTGAGTTTCCACAACTCAAAATTCTTACCATTGAACTTCTCAATATCTATCTTTCCACTGCTCGCCATCTTCTTTCACCACCAGAATTGATCTCGCAGATCTCCCACTGAACAGGGTCTACCACAGGCCCGAGCGAAACCCCTCAGCAACAAAGGCGTCCCCTTGAAGCCAAAACAGCTCTGATACCAAATGTAGGTTTTAACCCTGTACAGAAATTACCTGCATATGAATTCTTAAACAAAGAAAATAAACAATGCGAAAGCATAAGCCATAAAAACACATATGCACAAAGATTTTTTCCCTGGATCCCAAAACCGGGACTACCAGCTTGATTTTTCATTATGTTCCTTTCAATGTTACAATACACATTTATACATGCCGAAGCATCCAATACCATGGACCGAAAACCATCGCGTCCAATACCATGGACCGAAAACCATCGCGTCCAAAAAACATGTGCGAAAATCATGCACAAAACCATAGGTGGGTCCGCCCAACCTAACATATGGTCCAAAACCAAAATTTTCCGGGGCACTACCCCGGACCCCATAAAGTGGGGTTACGGGTGCCCTTCAAACCCCCTATTAACTACGTGGAAAGAATATAACACAACCCAACAACTATATATATATATATATATATATATATATATATATATATATATATATATATATATATATACATATGTATATATATATATATATATATATATATGTACATATGTATATATATATATACACATATGTATATATATATATATATCTATATATATACATATGTATATATATACATATATATATATACATATATATATATATACATATATATATATATATATATATATATATGGTTGTTAGAGAAACATATTGCTGGTCCTCGAGCGGCTCCTCGTTATGGTTGCCAAGACTTTTGTTGTTGCTAGAATGAATGCCTTAAACATACAACATTCACTAGAATCATACTTGCTGAAAAAACCTGTTGGATAGTTGGCACTCCCTGGATGGCTAGTGGTAGTGAATGTGTTGGTATTGATGATAATAGTCAAGCTAGGAGATGTGTTGGATAATTAGCATTGATGTCTGCTGGGCTAGCATTGATATGCGTGGCATGTCAAGCTCAGGGGGAGTCCCATGGTTGTTGCAGTATCTTGTAGAGAATCATCACAGTAGCAGGCTTCTTAAAGAAGCCATAAAAATATGATTGTGATGGTTGGGAGTTCCATATTTTGGAGGCATCTCTGCATCAGAAGATCATCATAAAGGCTCCTAGCGATCGCATGGTTGGAAAGTTCTTGGAAAAATCTTTCCAATAGTATGTGGAAGTCCAGAAATGGTTCCCGAGATCAAAAGTTATAGCAAGTCAAAGTAATGTCCTTCAAAAGGCAGAGTTGTAGTGCCTGCTCAGAACCTTGGAACCCTGGAAGGTTGGAATCCTGAAATTCTGAAATCTCAGTGGTTTATTTAAAAGAGTTACGGGATTTCAGTGAGCCGGGGTCACGGGAAGAAATCCCGGAAAGTCAGAATCCAAAAATCCTAGAGGATTATTTAAAAGAGACATGAGATTGCAATGAGTCGTGGTTGTAGGAATAAATCCCAGAACGTAGGAATCTCGGAGGGTTAGAAGCTTGGTTAAATGAATTTCATAAAAGTGTCAGGATTAAAGGCTTCAGGAATTAGTTTGGCAGCAGGTTACTTTGGGCATAGAACCATTTACAAAGGAGATTGCTTGTAAAACCAAGAATCAGGGACCCTTTCTCTCTCCTCTGACAGGACAGGTGGAAACATATTATTGGTTAGATATGGCGTTAGCATGACATAACCTTGGACATGTGGATTTATTTTTTTGGCATTATCGGGTACCCAAAAGGTTCATATATGGGTGGCACATGGACCTGTCATAGGTAGACACGTTGTATAGATGACACCAGCATGACGTCAGCCTGGTAGTGGGCATAACCTAGAGGTCGGAAACCCCGTAACTATTTGTTAATTGAAAAAGGAGCGTGAGGTTTGCGGGGAGCATGCAATAATAGCATAGAAATATCAGAAGCCCGTAAGGTAGAGACAATTCTTTTTATAAAATGTTACAGGCACCTAGAGAACAAGTAAAGGCACTAAAGAATGGTTCTAAGGAATCGTAGTGGTGCACACGATTTGGCCAACCTAATGTGTTAACATGGAGTGTGTGGGCCAGGCCGAAATCCCGAAAGACCGTAAGGTGAATGTAATTCATTTAAAAATGATTATGGGAATGTGAGCATCCAAGCTCCAACTTAGGTTACGTATGTATATGAGTGGGGGCTAATGGTTGTTTTGCAATGATTTTTGAGTATTTTTGTGACCAAAGGCCTTATGCAAATAACAAAGGGAATTTAGCCCCCACATGCCGACAGAGAGGTCTAGTGCGTAGAATCCTATTTGTAGGTCATATCACATGGTCCTGTGAAGGAGAATAGGTAAAGGTACCAAGAGAAGGGTTCTAAGGTCAAATGGGTCAAGCACGGAACCCCGCGAACCCATAAGTCCTAAGGATCGCTATTTATAAAAGTTACGGGTGTGCGGGGATCTGAGATTTCAACTTAGTGGTGGCATATATCAAGTGGGTCCCAGTGAACGTGGTTATGTGGCAGTTCTGCGCCTTTTGGTGATCATAGACCTTTGGGGCTTTTTACACTACAAAAGGCACTGCACACAAGTGTTGGGAATATGTTTAATGACTAGAACGAGTCAACAACTCTCCATGTAATAACCATGAATGAGTTATCATAGCCAGCACATAGTTTACAAAGGATGAATAAGTAGACAAATAATAGTAAATGTGCACAGAAAGGTTGGTGCCATTTGATTAATGGTGGCTGTAAATCATTCCCGAATTGAAGCAAGCCTCCTTTGACATTAATCGCACGCCACCTGGAAATAAAAGAAGAACAAAGCCTCAGGTATAGTGGAGTTGACTACGAAAGAACATAGTCATGCTAGAGTACATTTTTAGCACTACGACTAAATTAACAAGCATGGAAGAGCCTTGCTGTAGGGTTCAAATTGACTGAGAATTTATTCGTAGTATGGGAGAACACTCAGGTGGCCATTATTTGCATTGATTATAATGCAATTGCAATTGTTGAGTACAACTAGATACCCATTTTGTGGTTTAATGCAACTACAATGGTGAGGAAATTCAATGTAACAACAAACATGGAGAGCCATGATGAGCATACTCTTGGGCAGTGTGTAATGTACAATAGAAACAACATCATTCCTAGCGCTGCAGAGGAACAAAACAATGGAGAGTAGTTGAGAAAAGTGGGGGAATGTAGAATTGCAATGAGATGAAGAGTGTTGCGTTGTGAGTGTGTAAACGAGAGGGTGATTGGGCCAAGTGTTTAACTAAGATACAATGCAGCAAAGAGTAGTGACCAAAGTTGGTTGAGTAGCAGAGAAAATAGTTCAAAGGAGAACTGTAGATCTGAAGGAAAGAAGTTGGTACTACAATAGCTCAAATTTATATTTATGTGTATATGTATTAGCATCTTTTTTCAGTTTGAAAATTGTATGAAAAGTAGAAGAGTGGCTAGAGTAGGTAGTGGCTTACATTCATAATAGGTTGGTGCCTCTTGGAAATTTGTGGCTTACTATTAGAACGAGGTTAGTGCCTCTTGGAAAGTTGTGGTTTCTATCTAAAGGGTGTTGGGGCCTCCTATGAGTGGGTTCTCACAAACAACTTGATGGAATTAAGTGGGTATTTAAATTACATCATAATAACCAACAAATTAGTGGTTTTCTCCCTTTGGGTTTCCATGTAAAAAATACCTTTGTCAATATGTATGCGCTGCTCATTTGATTAATTGTGTGCACATGTGAATGCCTTATCTTGTTGTAAATGTTTATTGTAGTATGAATGCTCTCTCAAGTAATTGAAGCGTGTCAGAGGAATCAAGATAGAGTAGTTGAGTTGGCATGAGTTTAAAAGAATTTTTCAAGAAGAAGTACATGTCTAAGAGATATTACGACGAAAATTCCAAGGAGTTCTGTGAGTTGAAGATAATTGCGTAAATTCTTCCGCTATAAATGAAACACTGACATGGTTTAGTTGTTGGATATCTAAGGTTTATTCTCGCCTTTTGATAACATGATAACCCTCATTTGATGAAGTTAATTTCATGCTCTTATACATATATATTTGTGCTTGGTTGTACTTGATATTGATATTTGCAGGTACATAGTTTTCAAGAGGTTGTAAAGATGTATGCCTACCTCATACTTGATGATGAATTTATCATAATGTTGTATATGAATTCCCACCTCATACTGAATGATGAATTTAGGATGATATTGAATATGTATGCCTACCTCATACTTGATGATGACTTTATGATGGTGTTGAGCAAGATCGAAATAGGAAATTATAAGAACCCCAATGACATTGAAGCTTACATTGATGTTTTAAAGATGACTATGTTGCTATATGAAGATAAAAGGATTGAAATTTTGGAAGGTCAAAGTTCTCCGATGATATGATGATGCAAAAGAAACAACCTGTGTAGCTAGAAGAATAAAATTGATGATGATGTACTTATCTCCTAAGTTGAGAGGGAGCTTGGATGAAGAAAAATGTAGATCCTCCATAGTTGAGAAGGAGGACATGGTGTATAGTAAATACTATGAATAAAGAATAAGATAGGAGAATGGCTAAATCTCTACTGATTGTTAGTCTTGTTTGATGAAGTTGTGAAAATAGACTTGCTTGTTTTGAGAAGTGATGAGGCTGAGTTTGGTGTTGCTTGAGAGGTTGGAAAAGGAAGCTTCCTTCAAAATTTGTTTGGATATTATGATGAATTAAACAACATCAGAATGGATGAGGATCCTAGATTTTATGCTAGCATATTGATAGTAAGAACCAATATATTGGAAGTTTTATACTAGTTAGGGTCGTGGAACTACAATATGTTCTGATGGATGAACAAGTAGTTGATGTGTTGATCTCTCCCTGAGAAGTTTGAATATTTGATAAGCATGCTTGGTTTGATGGATATCTTTAAGAGGGAGAGATAATTACCTTAGTATGTGTGCTCATATGATGGTACTTGGGAGGACATCTTAGCCTAGTTGGTATTGAGATCTTAGTTATAGTTTGGCCTTGATGATGTCTAGGTCCCAGTGTGGGAGGGTATCTTGGTCTTAAAGAGCTTTGTTTTAGTGTTTGACCTTGATGATACCTAGATCCCTATGAGGGTTGGTATCTTGACATGGAGGCCTAGATGGTATCTATATCCTGTTGGATTAATATCAGGGTTGTAGCCTGATGGTACCTGTATTGGCAAGTTTCCTTGATGACATTGTAGTCCCTGTTGAGTTAGTTTCATGGCAGGTAGCCTTGATGACACTTGATTGATACCTTGCCAATTTTTTGGCTTGATGATATCTAACATTGCATATGTTGTTGTACCGATTGAACAATTATTAAAACCTCCCTAGTTAAGAGGGAGTGTTGAAAATGTAACTAGTATCGGTCTTCATAATTGTTGTCTAGCTCATGACATGATGTAATTATTACGTATTTACAAAAAGAAAGAAAAAGAAAAAATATTGTAAAAGAAAAGAAAATTATTATTTTATAAGCATTGGTTTCATGCTCAATTTATTATATTTCTAGGTCAAAGCACCCATTGTGTGCTTCTAGGGTTTGTGTCATGAGTCATTGTCCTTGTTATCTTGTATTAGACTCTTCTTGGGCTTATTGTATCAAAGAAGAAATTTATTTTTGTGTCAAAAATGTAATTTCTGCCTCCTCCACCAAGTCAGCCTCAAGAATTGTCAAGTCGGCCTCATGAAGGGATCTCAACCTCACAGAACCACTATATATCAACTATGACTTCGACCTATTGTGGCATCCAAGAAAAGAAGTTCGATCTGCAATCCAAGGAAGTGTGAAGGAAAGAAAAGGAGAAGAAAAAGGCTTGAAGAAGGAAGATAAACCTCGAAGAAGGAAAGAATATCATTTTCTCTTGTTTCTATTCCACATTTGTGAAGATTATGAAGTTGTAGAAGGGACAAAAATTGCAGGTCTGCAATAGAGGTCGAAATTTTGATGTAGGAGGCCGAAACATGTGATTGATGTAGGATTGAAGAGGGTTGACTTTTGTTGACTAGAAGAAGATTTTTGTCATCTTGTAAGGAATTTCTTGGGAGGTTTACTTGGTGGATTGAAGGATGTATTTGTCTTGGTCAAAGGGCCTTGGATGTCTCTTTTGATTTGATTCTTGAAGAAGAAGATAATTTTTGGGTTTTCTGCTAGGAGAGGGGTTTTGCCCCGAATGAGAGCCTACATCTTGTGTCCTCATTGTTTTAATATTCATGAACTTATGTTTTGGTTGTTGCTTGATGATAATAAGATATAAGAAGACATAAAAGAAGATAATAATAAGACAAATAAATCACAAGTAATTATCAAGATAATTTTTTTTTTCCTTTCTGATTTTCTAACACGTACTGACATTATTTGCTCTACTTTTGAGATAATATGTGTAATTTCTTAATGATGAATGTGAATTAAAAATGATTTAACTAAAAAGTCATTAGAAATAATTATCAAATTAGAAGGTCTTGAAAAACAAACAATAATATCCCTCCTCATGGGACATCCCCTTATTAGCCCAAGCTCTTGAACATTTCAAGGAGATGTTTCTACATTAATAAATCCACTCGTCTAAAGATTTGGACAAACTTCATTAGGGATATAGACCACAGGGTTCTTTCAGTAGAAACTTACTTCCTAGTGACTATTCACACTCACACTTTGAATCAATAGGTACGGTCCAAAATATGGTGGTAGAAGTTTTGGTCCAAGATAACTTTATTTTCTATGTCTTCTCCTCACTATAAAAACATTAAATTGGGATACGATTCTTTCTATGGGTCATGTTGGTCTCTCATTTTGTTTCTTATGCCAAGCCAACGAAGAAAATTGTGAACTTTTTTTTAAACTCCTATCACTAGCCCATGATAAATGGAACCAGTTCTTCAATCTCTTTAGACAAACTTTCCAACATGAGTCTTGCCACTTGGACTTTATCAGTGATCGACCTCTTTCCCCATTCTGCAATCCCATTCTCAATAGAGCTTGGAGTGCTACACCTGGATTTATGCTCTGGTTTTTCTAGAAAGAATGCAATCAAGGTATCTTCCACAACCCTCAATACTCCTACCTCTCTCTTTGGAAAACCTTTCTTATCTCAAATAAACCATCTTTATCTCCAATTGGTTAGAATAGGCTAGAAATTCCAAGATTATGATGCACCTATTCTCACTATTCTTAATGTGCCCTCTTCCCATGCCCAACTGTCATCTCCCCCTCCCACATTGAATCTCTCCTCCCCCTCACAATGGTCTTCCCATCCTCTCAATTTTATCAAATATACTTTGATGGTGCCTCTAAGGGAAACCTTGGTGTTGGAAACTTGACTATACTGAGAGGGGGAGGTGAATCAATATAGTGCATTCATGGACATCGATTTCTGTTAAATTTGTTTTCAATATTTATTTGACTTATTTAACGAGAAACATGAAATCATAAAAATAAAAAACTTAATATGTAAACAACATTCCATGACAACATAAACATCAACACATAATACCAACACATATGGACACCAGATATAAGTCGAAACCCATAAAGGGAGAAAACCATGAACTTGTTGTCATGATGCAAAGGAAAGGTCCTACTTCCACTATTACATAAGATTTTGGAGGTTCCAATCTCTCTACTCTTTTTCAAGCTACAACTTGCTGGGAAGATCATACTCCCTCTTTTACATTAATTTTATACATGATTCTACCTACAAGAGGCTCCAACCTCAATTTTTTTTGCAAGATACAACTTGCTTGGAAGCTTCTACATCCATTGAAACAAGCTCCAACCTATTTGTTTTCAGGATACTACCTGAAATGAGACCATAATACCCTGATACATAAAAGACACAATGTGCTAGTTTACCTAATCTTTATTTCTACATACCTCCATCTCTTTGTCTATGCCTTCTCTTTCTTTGATTAACTTCACATCTGCTCTTCTTCCTCTATCCTTTTATGCGAGATAACTCTCTAAAAATGTCTCACAACAACTCTTTTAACTCATAATCTCACCAACTGTCTTTTTCTTCCAAAAGCACATCTTTTATAAAGATAGTTTGTAGGCTATTAGTATTCCATGTAGGAATATGGAGTGAAAATTTTTCCTCTTTTCATTCCAAAGTCATCTCTTCATTTCCAAAATATTTCAACTTTTGAATATTAAAACACATAAGATGAATTTCGAAATATTCAAACAACATAAATCATAAGCTAACTTTAATGATTACAAATGCCAAAGTCCTCTTGCATCACAACATTTTAAGCACCTCTAATAAGTCTTTAATCAAACCAGTGTAATCAAGCTTTAATTAGATTTACACAATCAATGTTCAAATCATTATTACACATAAAACATCTTCAAGCATATTGGTGTCCATACCTCTGACAAGAAACATAATCAACAACCCTTTGCAACATACCATCAACACAATCATAATAAGCACACCATCAACTTCAATTGTGGGGTGCATACATCAATTGACCCTTTGCCATGAATGCCAAATTTTCCAACAGTCTCTCCCTTTGGCATTGATTTCAATGCATTTGTCCTCCCCCTTCTAAACTGAGAAGCATTTCTCCGTGATTTCTCCTCACCTCTGCTTATCTCCCCCTTTGACATCAATGAAAAGGGGGTGTGGTTCATATTGAAAATCAACAAGGAGATTTTCCTCCATTTTTTTAACACAACCTCATCATCAACTTTGAAATATACCACTATCAAATTATTGGTTCATATTTATTACCCATCAATATGGCTTCATTTCACCTTGTTTATATAGGCTTTTTCATGTTGAGGAACCCTTATTTTTGTATGTACCACAAATATTTTGCTTCAATATTTTGAGCTGAAAAGAATATAGTAATAATCTTTCTCATAATCCTCAAATACCTCATGGCAATGACACTCAAACTAATACAGGATAGATGATTAGCATTATATCATTTGTTTTCATTGCAAAATCCTTACTAACTAATTCACATTCAAGTTGGGAAATGGTTTGAATACATCCTGAAGATGGTACATAATTCCATGGCTAAGTGGAGTCTTGGTTCTCTTCAAAATGATCAGTTTCGCTTTCAACTTAACAATTCTCAATAAAGCTCAGAAATTACCATCATTGTTGGTTGTCTCAAGGCTTCTTTGAAAGTGATTGAAACACATGATCTATTGACAAGAAATTTCATACCCCTGCTACTAAAATTATTTGAAACAATCTTCTCTTCAGGTTTTCCCTTCACATTTTCTCTCCATTCTAATGGATATTTAATCATTAAAGTTGTCAACTCAAGGTGAGGGGAAAAAGAGCTAAACATACTTTTGAGTCTAAAATACCAAGTTCTCTCCATTTGACTCGACTAGTATTTTTGTTGTCTGCCTCTCTCTTTGGGAAACCTTTCTTCATAATCTCTAAAAAACCATCCTTATCTCCAATTTCTTACCCTTAGAATATGAATTCCAAGCTTGTGATGCACTTATTCCCACTACTCATTCCCTCTTCCCATACCCAACTCTTATCCCTCTCTCCCATATCAACTCTCTCCTCTCCTTCGTAATGGTCTTCCTCTCTTCCCAATCTTATCAAACTAAATTTCGATGGTGCCTCCATTGGAAACCCTAGTCCTGCAGGCTATAGAGGAATATTTTGCTCATACACATCATACATTATTCATCTGTATTTTGGTTACATTGGCCACAATAGGAATAATGTAGTAGAATTCAAAGCTCTCGATACAAAAAATTTCCTCCACTCTTAATATCTTTTGCTCATACACATCATACATTATTCATCTGTATTTTGGTTACATTGGCCACAATAGGAATAATGTAGTAGAATTCAAAGCTCTCGATACAAAAAATTTCCTCCACTCTTAATATCTTTTGCTCATACACATCATACATTATTCATCTGTATTTTGGTTACATTGGCCACAATAGGAATAATGTAGTAGAATTCAAAGCTCTCGATACAAAAAATTTCCTCCACTCTTAATTTCTCTCACCTAATCCTTAAAGGGGACTCTCATATTCTTTTTCCCTTGATTATTGATCTCATCTATAGATACTCCTCTCTAAAAATCGCTAAAAGATGGAGACTGGAAAGCACCCTGAATCTCATTAAAAAATTCCTTCATTGAATTTCTATTGCCATTCCGTCACATATCCACAGATCGGCTAATTTATTTGAAGATCAATTAGTTGATGAAGGTTGTGCTACACTCTCTATGTTCAACCACTCTTCTTGATCTTCCTTCCCCCCTTCCTCATTAAAATAGGAATTCCAGGATATAATTCCTCATGATATCAGTACCCCGATGGGGGTGGAAAGCATTGAAATAAATGGGGGTGGGGCTTATTCCCTCCCACATCCACCTCTTGCACATGTATCTCCTTTGAGGAGACTTTAAGAAGTCTTACATCCTAGGATGGGAGGTCAGTTCCCCTTGGAAAACTTATACCAATGCCTATTTACTCCACAACATACACTTTGTTTTAGGCTGGTAGTTTTACCCCAACACTCTCCTTCATCGCTTCCTCCAACTCTTGTCTTTACTCACCATGTGCTTGGATTCTCACTTGGTTTCCTAGGTGCGTTGTCTCCTATCCCTGTTGACTATTTTCCCCTTTATGTTGTTGAATTTTTTAGAAGGGGAAGGCATGGTCCCTCGTTCCACGATAGTGCAACTTAACTAACAATTTGTAATGGTTTTCCTCCTTCATGGCCACTTCATGT
Source organism: Pinus tabuliformis (assembly GCA_031772625.1). Taxonomy (NCBI): domain Eukaryota; kingdom Viridiplantae; phylum Streptophyta; class Pinopsida; order Pinales; family Pinaceae; genus Pinus; species Pinus tabuliformis. Next base: position 628,807,518 of record CM062816.1, read on the forward strand.
AGCTCTCGTCTCACATCATTTCGAGTTTGTTTGTTGTTTTGATGCCTCTAATGGCCATGAAGGAACAAAGAGCTCACTGTAGTCGTGACAATGGAGGTCATGGAGCTTTAGGATATTTTAGAGCATGCCTTCGGGCAAAATCCTTAGCCCGTAGCTTTGATGCCAGCATGTCACCAAACATACAAGAGGAAATTCATTTGGTGGAGGAAGAAATACACCATGAACGACAAGTCACTCTTGATTTTGATGTCATTTCAACCATTACTCCTTAGGTTTCAAATATAGGTAACTCCTATGGCCATCATAACCATTACTTGCATACTATTGATTTATATTAGCATTTCAAGTTGCTACTTGGAAAGATTTTGGTGAATATAAAACAATCCCAAACTAATCTTTTGCACATGTTAGATGAAATTTGAGACCTTATGGTTGTGGAAGGCCAACTGCCTCTATTAGAGATGGGTTCAACTAATCAACTGGTATACTACTCTATCCTCATAATACTCTATTCCATGCACTCTCTCTCAGCTTTGGTTTCTCTAGCCAACCCTTAGGGCTATAGTTATACTTTCATTTATTTCTATGCTTAGTTTAATTTTCTTATTAGCCGAGACTCTGCAGTTCAAGAAGGTTGCTATTTTGGTCTCTTATAGCTGGTATTCCCCTGAGAGGGGCAACAACTGGATTTGGTCATTGTTTTTCATGGACTCTCCTCTAAATTTGCAAGTGCATGAGTGTCTACTTTACTACCTCTGATCCAGTTTCCAAGGTGGCAAGCCAAATACAATAATTATTCCAAATTGATGTAAATATTTTATATTGCAATACAAAGACAACTTACAAAAAAAACTATATATTATCATGGTTTTAATAAAATAAAAAATAAGAATATTTGTATATATAGAGATGTGAAATTTATATAAATATAAATTATATTATTAAGCACTACTGTAGATGAATTTATGTTAGTAAATAAATTATAAATTGGAAGTTAAAAATAGATTTATGTTCAAAAGAATTATAGAATTAAGATGAATTAAAATGGATTTACATTAAAAAATATTATGGAATTAAGATAAATTTACATTGAAATGTATAGTAAAACTAAAACAAATATATGCCATTTCTCTTTTCAATTCAATAAAAAATAATTATACATCATACAAATTAACACACCATTACAAATATATATAACTTCTCTTGTCAATTCAATAAAAAATAATTATACACCATACCAATTAACACACTATTATGAAATATTATATATATATAGATATAATTTTATAATTATATATATAAATATTTATATTAAAATTTAGAATATTTTATTTATAATATAAATTAAAATAATTAATAAATATTACATATTAACTATATATTTAAAATTTTCCCTTAGATTTTCATAAAAACTTGATTCTATCAAAATATATATTCAAATATATATATGTATAACTAATATTCAACAAGAAAATATATGTATAACTAATAAGCAAGAAAATACAAAATTTCCGAATGGTCCAGAAAAAGGTGTCTGCAATCATATTCAATCCATTCAACCATAAATTGTCATATGGGAAAGAAATTAAAATCACGATTCGTGGTAATAAGAAGTTGGTTGTGGTTCATGGGGCTTATTTAAATAATTATATTCTTTGTTTTGAAAGCAGTTTTATAGCTATATATAAATATAATTCGGAAAAAATTAATTATGAATTAACCGGCTTAAATTCATTTTAAATTATGATGTACCAATTTTGGGAACCAATGTCCATACCAAATCCGAATCTCTATATCGCTTCTCATGGCTTAAGCAATAACTGAGATTGATAATATAAAGCAATGCACAGTTTCCTCGAAATTCGTAGTTCGGAGTTTGCCATAGTGGTAAAAAACCAACGTCTCCTTTGTAGTCTAGTTGGTTAGGATACTCCGCTCTCACCTGAGAGACCCGTGTTCAAGTCCCGGCAACGGAAGGTAATTGATTTTGGCGTATTGAAATTGAAATTCTGAAATCTATCAGAATTTTCATTAGATTTTTGCGTTTTGAAATCTATCTCACCTGAGAGATCTGGTTTCAAGTTCCGGCAACTGAAGGTAATTGATTTTGGCGTAGTGAGATTGAAATTTCAATCTCACATGAGAGACCTGGGTCCAAATCCCGGCAACGGAAAGTAATCGATTTTGGCGTAGTGAAATTGAAATTCTGAAATCTGTTAGAATTTTCATTAGATTTTTGCGTATGAAATCTATCAGAATATGAGACCCGGGTTCAAGTCCCGCCAACGGAAGTTAATTGGTTTTGGCGTATTGAAATCTATCAGAATTTCATTAGTATGCTCTCGGTTCCTACAGACAGCCCCGGCTTCAAGTTCCCGCGAAGGCAATGAACAAGATTCTCATTAATATGCTCTCGGTTCTTACACGACAGCTCCGGGTTGAAACCCGGCAATGAAAATCAATTCGTTTTATGTATTGGAAATTTTCCAATGCAGTTTGGATATTGAAATTTATCAGAATTAACAGATTTATAAGGATGAAATCCGAAACAAAGGATATAGATGACCTTCAACTGGTCCACGAACGCACCCCGACTCTTTCGTTTCTTCTACTCAAAGACAAAATGCTCTCAGCATTTTGGAATCTAACGAAATCAGATAAAACAAATTTCATTTTTTCCAACGACCTATGCTCCCAGTGTTTTTGAGCCTAACAAAATCACACAACAAATCGACCACGGGGGGCTCGAACCCACGACCTACGCTCCCAGCATTTTTGAACCCAAGAAAATCACACGACAAATCGACCACACACAGCGTGGGAGTCGAACCCGCGACCTACGCTCTAAGCATTTTTTAACCTAACAAAATCACACGACAAATCGACCCCACACAGCGTGGGAGTCGAACCCACGACCTACGCTCCGAGCATTTTGGAACCTAACAAACAGCGTGGGAGTCGAACCCACGACCTACGCTCCGAGCATTTTGGAACCTAACAAATTCAGACAACAAATCGACCAGCATTTTTGAACCTAAAAGAATCAGACAACAAATCGACCAGCATTTTTGAAGCCTAACAAATTCACACAACAAATCGACCAGCATTTTTGAAACCTAACAAATTCACACAACAAATCGACCAGCATTTTTGAAACCTAAAAGAATCACAACAAATCGACCAGCATTTTTCAACCTAAAAGAATCACACAACTAATCGACCATAGGTGGGGGTCGAACCCAGGACCTGCATCCCAGCATATCGACCAGCATTTTTGAAACCTAAAAGAATCACACAACAAATCGACCAGCATTTTTGAACCTAAAAGAATCACACAACTAATCGACCATAGGTGGGGGTTGAACCCAGGACCTGCGTCCCAGCATTTTTCTACTCGAAGACAAAATTGCTCGTCATCATTTTTGAATCTAACAAAATTTTCCTAACACACGACCTTTATGCCAGCATAGATGAGGTCACACAACCAAACGACCACAGTGGGAGTCGAACCCACGACCTTTTGATCCGAAGTCAAACGCGCTAATCCACTGCGCTATGCGGTCCAGGTTGTAATCAGACATTTTTCAATATTAATATTGGATTCCTGTGGAGACTCTGTGCTATACTGATGTGATGACAGACTACATCATAGCTCCCTTTCTTTAACTCTCAGGATTTTCCTCGTAAAAGGGCAATTAAGAAATTGCGTCTGCAGCCTGCAATTGTATTTTATTTCCTTTTGCCGTTCCAAGTGCATGTAATCAAACTCGAGAAAGCAGTATAGTTATTGCGACCCGGTTTCTCATGCCATACACACAGGCATACTAGATAATTGGACTGAATTTACCATTTCATTAAATATCAGTTTGAAAATCCGATTCTCGTAATTACAGGGGAGCGGGTTTTGCAATTTTATTATTTCATGCGTAAAAAAAATCATTGAATTGAGTAACCCTGCAAAACTGAGAGCAAATTTAAATTTTTCTCACCTTTTGTCCTTTTATTTTGGAAATTGTTCTCAGAACCTTCTCTGTGTAGATCATTTTCTAGTTTTAAATTTCAATTTGTTAAAATTTTAAATCGATCCTTCTTTGTAAATCATTTCCTATTTTGAATTTCACATTTTTAAAACCCTTTCAATCTCTACTGCAGTATGAATTACTTGAAAGTATGAACATTTCTTAAAAAATTACATAACTGACTCCTTGCTACAGTTTGCCTCTCTGAATTCTTTAAAATTTGCATCATTTTTATTTTAGATTTTACATCAACTTAAATCTTCAAATTCCGTACTACAACCTAATCTTCTACATGACCGTGAGTTGTGGACAATGACTACATTTTAAGTTTCTAAAATTCCATAAGTTTGCATAATGTAGGTATGTGTAGGCTAATTTTATTGTCCTTTTCAATCTTATATTTCATTTAAAAAATATCCCTGAAATATATTTTGTATACTATGGAACAATGCCTCTCATGGTTATCTCCAACTCACAATTCAAAATGATGATTCAATTGGTATTCAAAATTGATGGAAGCTTTGGCTTTTCCATGGCATGTAATGTCACAGTATCAATTGCTCTAATACTAGACAATTTTGTTGCATGATGTAAAAATGATTAGAAGTTTTTGTCACACTCTTTTAAATGAGGGAAAATGAGGTTTTCTTCACAATCCAGTCTTGGAAGTGATCCATGTGGATATTTGTGGCCATCCGCCTATTCCACTTAGACCCCCAACACTATTTTCTTTCAGTTTCCTAATTTTTAGTACAATTTACTATTTTTGGCAGTTTTTCAAGTCCTGAACTCCCAGAGCCGTATTTTTGTTGTCTGCCTCTCTCTTTGGGAAACCTTTCTTCATAATCTCCAATAAACCATCCTTATCTCCAATTTGTTAGCCTTAGAATATGAATTCCAAGATTGTGATGCACTTATTCCCACTACTCTTAATATTTCCTCTTCACATGCCCAACTCTCATCTCCCCCTCCCACATCAACTCTCTCCTCCCCTTCGTAATGGTCTTCCTCTCCTCCCAATTTTATCAAACTAAACTTCGATGGTGCCTCCAAGGGAAACCCTAGTCCTGCAGGTTACAGAGGAATCTTTTGCTCATACACATTAGACATTATTCATGTATATTTTGGTTACATTGGCCACAATAGCAATAATGTAGTAGAACTCAAAGCTCTTGATACAAAAAATTTCCTCCACTCTTAATTTCTCTCACCTAAGCCTTAAAGGGGACTCTCATATTCTTTTCTCCTTGATTACTGATCTCCTCTATAGATACTTCTCTCTAAAAATCGCTAAAAGATGGAGACTGGAAAGCACCCTGAATCTCATTAAAAAACTCCTTCATCGAATTTCTACTGCCATTCCCTCACATATCCACAGATCGACTAATTGATTTGCAGATCAATTAGTTGATGAAGGTTGTGCTACACTCTCTATGTTCAACCACTCTTCTTGGTCTTCCTTCCCCGCTTCCTCATTAAAATAGGAATTCCAGGATGTAATTGCTCATGATATCAGTGCCCAGATGGGGGTGGAAGACATTGAAATAAATTGGGGTGGGGCTTATGCCCTCCTACATCCACCTCTTGCACATGTATCTCCTTTGAGGAGAATTTAAGAAGTATTACATCCTAAGATGGGAGATCGGTTCCCCTTGGAAAACTTATACCAATGCCTTTTTACTCCACAACATGCAATTTGTTTTAGGCTGGTAGTTTTATCCCAACACTCTCCTTCATCACTTCCTCCAACTCTTGTCTTTACTCACCATGTGCTTGGAATCTCACTTGGTTCCCTAGGTGCGTTGTCTCCTATCCCTGCTGACTATTTTTCCCTTTATGTTGTTGAATTTTTTAGAAGGGGAAGGCATGGTCCCTTGTTCCACGCTAATGCAACCTAAATAGCAATTTGTAATGGTTTTCCTCTTTCATGGCCACTTCATGTAGCTCTCCTCTCACATCATTTCGAGTTTGTGTGATGTTTTGATGCCTCTACTGGCCATGAGGGAATAAAGATCTCACTATAGCAGTGACAATGGAGGTCATGGAGCTTTAGGATGTCTTAGAGCATGCCTTCGGGCAAAATCCTCAGCTCGTAGCTTTCATGCCAGCATGCCACCAAACATACAAGAGGAAATTCATTTGGTGGAGAAAGAAATCCACCATGAACGACAAGTCACTCTTGATTCTAATGTCATGGTAGCCATTACTCCTTAGGTTCCAGATATAGGTAATTCTTGTGGCCATCATTGTTGATAATGCAACAAGATGATTGAGCTTAGTGGAAAGAAGTCGCCTTCACTAAGTGGGCCCGCAGGCTATTTTTGGCGCAAAGTCTATTTTTTGACTATGTCTATTGTTAGACATATGGATCATGGTCTATGAGTTGCAAGATGCTATTTGTGGATGATTGGTCATGTTGGTAAAAATAGATGGACTTCTATTTTTAGACATATGGGCGGTTTCTATTTTTAGACTGCCAAGCTAAAAATAGAATAGTTGAATATTATTAGCTCATAATAATATTTGGACTATAAACATTATCTTATCCTCTTGGAGCACTTCAGTTTGAGCTACAGATGTGGCACATGCAGTTGTAAGAAGGAAATACGCTTTTCTTATGAGTCAGTTGAGCTATTGCATGGTGGACTTCAGTTAGAACTCAAGTGATTGAGTTTGGTGGAGTTGATGGAGTTGTGTTCAGTTTGACTTGGTTGAACTAGCTGTATTTAGTTTAACTGCAAATACACTAGTGATGAGTGATGTGAATTAATTGTTAATTAATTCACTAATTATTAACTCATAAAGCAACTAAAGAATACTTCAGTTAACTCAGTGCATGGACAGTTCAGTGGAGACAGGTGTTAGAGGTTGAGATTGCTATCAGTTGTGACTATAGTTGTGCATGAGATTTGCACAATCAATGGATTGAGTATTGCCAATGAGGATTGCGTGGTTCAGCAAAGGAAATACGAGTTTGGATCAACCATTCTCATCTATTCTCATGCAAGATTGCGCAGTGGAGGCAAGCAAGCAGTGGAGGAGATTTGAACCTGTGATTGATTCAGATCTGAGCTAGTTTTGTGTGTAACAGGTGGAGATAGTACTGAGTACTTGTGAGGAGTATTTTACTATGTATTGTTACATGTTCTCAATCATTATAATATACAGATAGTGTGGGGTTTTTAGCTGTATGCTTTCCTCGGGTTACATACTGTGTTAATGTGTGCATGCGATTGATGTTTCATTGTTTTTAATTCCGCAGAATTGATGATCAAAGTAGAGGAGGTTATGTATTATGCATGCATTCCGCAATAGTGTATAATTAGGATAATCTCTGTGAATAAGTGTCATATTATTCAAAATTTCTACATGGTATCAGAGCAGAGTTGATCATCAAATCTATTATTCAGAAAGTGGTTACATTTTATTTCTTCAGGAAGAGTCTGTAATCGGGCCAGGTAGCCTCTGGATTCATCCTTCCTTTGGAAGGTGAGATATCTGGTAAAAGCCCATACAGTCAATCTCTGTACGAGAAATACTTTGTTCTCACGAATTTTAGATCAGAAGCGGTTGAGTTTTGAGCTGGTGGAATTCGAATTTGCAGCAGTGTTTTCTTGGTGTCAAAGTTGAAATGTCTTTCAACAGATTGCGATTGGAGTATGCCCTTGAGGGCAACTCGAACTATATTTCATGGAAAGACAGGATGGAGGCGGTGTTAGATGACAATGGGTTGAAGGAGTTCATAGAGGCTGAGGTCCCAAAGCCTATTGATACTGCTCAAGTTGAGGCTTGGCAAAAGAAGACAACAAAGTGTTGAAGGATTCTGTTGGAGGGTGTGAAGGATCACATTGTGTCCAGCCTGCATGGAAAGGCTTCTCCATACTTGATGTGGAAAGCGTTGACAGATCTATTCCAAAGCAAGAGCGACCAGAGGAAGTTGGCGCTCAAGGATAAACTCAGAAACATTAAGTGTGAGAAGGGAGACAGTATGCCCAAGTATCTCACGAAGTTCACTCAATGCAGGGATGAGCTGGGAAGTGTGGGGGTGACTGTCGATGATGAGGACTTGGTGAGCTTGGCTCTCCTTGGTCTTCCGAAGAGTTGGCATTCCTATCAGGACTCTGTCAATGGTCGGGAGAAATTGCCAGGATGGGAGAGACTTTGGTTGGATCTTGTGTAGGAGGAGATCAGGCGAAATACCAGGGATGGATCTTCATCAAAGGCACATGATGAAGAAAATTGCGCTTTGGCTGCCAAAGCAAAGAAGGGGAAGAACAAGAAAGCTTCTCATTTCGGTGCGAAAGGCAAGAAGCAGGACATGTCCAAGGTGAAGTGCTTTCACTGTCACCAGCACGGACACTATGCCACAAATTGTCTGCAGAAGAAGAAAAATAAGCAAACTGCTGGATCTGCAGCAGGAGAGGCCTTAGCCTCACAGTTTGAGCTTGATTTTTCGTTGATCGCATGCTTGGTATCAAGTGTGATGGGATCGGTATGGTTCTTGGACAGTGGTGCATCTTTTCACATGACAGGAGATCGAGATTTGTTTTCTGATCTGGAGGAGAAAGATCTTGGAGTGCACATCGAGATGGGTGATGATGGTAGATACAGTGCGATCGGTATCGGTACCATTTCCTTTGAGAGGGAGTCTGGTAAACCCTTCGTATTGAAGGAAGTGATGCATGTTCCAGGATTGAAGAAGAATCTTATCTATGTGGCGATGTTAGAAGACAAGGGATATGATGTTGTTTTCAGCGAGGGAAAGGCTTTCCTACGCAGTAAGACAACTGGAGAAACCCGGAAGATAGGGGTTCGAGTCAAGAACCTTTATCAGTTGCATGTAGATGGCTGCGCAACAATGGCATGCAAGGCAGAAGGATTGGTGAGCCGGGATGATGGCGAGCTGTGGCATAGGAGATTGGGCCACCTTCACCATGGAGCCTTGAAGATACTATAGCAGATTACTACTGGGCTCCCTAAAGGCACTCTTGTGCAGTCAGATCAGTGAAAGGGGTGTAATTTGGAAAATTTGTGAAAGCCACCTTTCACGAGAAGGATAGTCGCGCCACGACGATCCTTGATAGAATTCACACAGATGTGTTTGGACCTTTCTCAATAGCTTCGACAGCAAAGCACAGGTACTATGTGATCTTTGTTGATGATTTCTCTCGAAAGTGCTGGATCTTCTTCATGCAGAAGAAGAGCGAGACATACTCAAAGTTCTGTGAGTTCAAAGCACTGGTCGAGAAGGAGTCGGGGAAGAAGGTGAAGGCTCTTAGGAGTGACAATGGTGGTGAATACATCTCTGGCGATTTCAAGGACTTCTGCAGCGCAGAAGGGATTTGAAGAGAGCTCATAGCTCCCCATAACCCACAGCAGAACGGGGTTGCTGAGCGAAAGAACATAATGATCATGGGTGCTGCATGGGCGATGTTGCATGATCAGGACCTACCCCTTCACTTGTGGGCGAAAGCATGCAATACTGCAGTATATGTGCAGAACCGTTGTCCTCGCAGGATACTTGGCATGAGTACACCCGAGGAGGCTTATTCTGGTAAGAGGCCTGATATTTCTCATTTGAGGATTTTTGGTACTAATGTTTACATGCATGTGACGAAGGATGCCAGGAAGAAGCTGGAGTCGACCGCAGAAGTTGGGATATTTGTGGGGTACACTGATACGCCCCACAACTATCGTGTGTATTTGCCAGACAGTCGCAAGATTGTTGTGCGACGGGATATAAAATTTCAGGAGGAGAAAGCCATGAAGTGTTCGCTTGCGAGGGAGCCACACTTGCATGCAGATGAGGAGCTATTAGTTCCTAAGGATGAGCTCCAGGACGTGGATCAGCCACAGGATGAAGTTCATGGAGTGGAAGAGACCACTCATGCAGTGCCAACCATTAGAGGGCGAAAGCGCATTACAGAAGCTGAGCGACTGGCTCAAGATGCAGAGAAGGTTGTAGGACCACCTACAACTCAATGCATACACAGAGACAGTCACCTGATCGGTACACTGGATACATGGCTCTTGTGAGCAAATGTGTTGTGACTAAGCCATCCTCTTTTGAGGAAGCTGTGGAGGATCCCGCATGGGTAGATGCCATGGTGGAAGAGTATGATTCGATTGTCAGAAACAGTGCATGGGAGATTGTCCCAAGACCGGAAGGGAAATCAGTGGTGGGTTCGAGATGGATCTACAAAGTGAAGTAGGCAGCTGACGGGAGTGTGGAGAAGTACAAGGCAAGATTTGTTGCCCGAGGCTTTTCACAGATAGAGGGGATCGATTATGAGGAGACCTTTGCACCTGTCACAAGGTATTCTTCCATACGGATGATTCTTGCTCTCTTAGCGCAGATGTGGTGGCACATTCATCAGATGGATGTGAAGACTATGTTCCTCAACGGAGTCATTGAGGAGGAGGTGTACATAGAGTAGCCCGAAGGTTTCGAGATCTTCAGCAGCGAGTCGCATGTGTGCAGGCTCAAGAGAGCGCGTATGGGTTGAAACAAGCACCACGTGCTTGGTACACACGGGTAGACAGTTATTTCACCGGACTTGGATTCTCCAAGAGTGAGGCGTATCCTAACCTATACCAGATTGTGGTGGAGGGTAAGTTGCTTATCATTGTACTTTATGTAGATGATTTGATTCTGACGGGTGATGAGCTGTTGATACTTTCATGCAAGGAGGATCTTGCTAAGGAGTTTGAGATGAAGGACTTGGGCCTCCATTATTTCCTGGGATTGGAAATTTGGTAACGCAGTGATGGACTATTTGTTTCTCAGGGTAAGTATGCTCGGGAGATATTGGAGAAGTTCAACATGCATGGTTGCAAACCTGTTGATACTCCTCTTCCTGGAGGTTGGAGGAAGGAGGATGCTACTTCATCAAAAGTAGTGGATGCCATTGTTTATCGACAGTTGGTGGGGTCGCTTATGTATCTGGTCAATACACGACCCGATATATGCTATGCTGTTAACCAGCTTTCACAAGCTATGGTTAAGCCAACCAAGCTCTTCTAGAAGGCAGGCAAGCATGTATTGCATTATCTCAGAGGCACATCAGGATATGGATTGTGGTACAGACAGGAGGATGAGGTGAAGCTATGTGGCTTCACATATGCAGATTGGGCAGGGAGCCCAACTGATAAAAAGAGCACATCTGGAGGGATCTTCAGTATCGGATCGACAACAGTTTCTTGGTACAGCAGGAAGCAGAGATCCGTGGCACTTAGTTCAGCAGAGGCCGAGTATATGGCAACAAGTTTGGCTGCATGCGAGGCTATATGGATGAGGAAGATCCTAGTCGGGTTGTTCGGTTCATGCTTGGAGCCTACAATGATTTATTGTGATAACCAGAGTTGCATTAAACTCTTGGCTAATCTAGTATTTCATGATAGATCTAAGCACATTGACATCAGGTACCATCATATTAGAGATTGTGTGCAGCGGAGAATCATGTTACTTTCATACATTTCAACGGAGGATTAGGATGATGATATCTTGACGAAGGCGCTCACCATGAGCAAATTCGAATACCACCAAGGCAGGATAGGGGTTGCTGATAATCCATATCTTGTTGAGAGGGAGTGTTGAGAATGCAACAAGATGATGGAGCTTAGTGGAAAGAAGTCGCCTTCACTAAGTGGGCCCACAGGCTATTTTTGGTGCAAAGTCTATTTTTAGACTATGTCTATTTTTAGACATATGGATCATGGTCTATGAGTTGCAGGATGCTATTTGTGGATGATTGGTCATGTTGGTAAAAATAGATGGCCTTCTATTTTTAGACATATGGGCGGTTTCTATTTTTAGACTGTCGGGCTAAAAATAGAACAATCGAATATTATTAGCTCATAATAATATTTGGACTATAAACATTATCTTATCCTCTTGGAGCACTTCAGTTTGAGCTACAGATGTGGCACATGCAGCTGTCAGAAGGAAATATGTTTTTCTTATGAGTCAGTTGAGCTATTCCATGGTGGACTTCAGTTAGAACTCAAGTGATTGAGTTTGGTGGAGTTGATTGAGGAGTTGATGGAGTTGTGTTCAGTTTGACTTGGTTGAACTAGTTGTATTTAGTTTAACTGCAAATACACTAGTGATGAGTGATGTGAATTAATTGTTAATTAATTCACTAATTATTAACTCATAAAGCAACTAAAGAATACATTAGTTAACTCAGTGCATGGACAGTTCAATGGAGACAGGTGTTAGAGGTTGAGATTGCTATCAGTTGTGACAATAGTTGTGCATGAGATTTGCACAATCAATGGATTGAGTATTGCCAATGAAGATTGCATGGTTCAGCCAATGAAATACGAGTTTGGATCAGCCATTCTTATCTATTCTCATGCAGGATTGCGCAGTGGAGGCAGGCAAGCAGTAGAGGAGATTTGAACCTGTGATTGATTCAGATCTGAGCTAGTTTTGTGTGTAACAGGTGGAGATAGTACTGAGTACTTGTGAGGAGTATTGTACTATGTATTGTCACATGTTCTCAATCATTATAATATACAAATAGTGTGGGGTTTTCAGTTGTATGCTTTCCTCGAGTTACATACTGTGTTAATGTGTGCATGCGATTGATGTTTCATTGTTTTTAATTCCGCAAAAATGATGATCAACGTAGAGGAGGTTATGTATTATGCATGTATTCTGCGATAGTGTATAATCGGAATAATCTCTGTGAATAAGTGTCATATTATTCAAAATTTCTACAATCATAATCATTACTTGCAAACTATTGATTTATATTGGCATGTCAGGTTGCTACTTGGAAAATTTTTGGTGAATAGAAAACAATCCCAGACTAATCTTTTGCACATGTTAGATGAAATTTGAGACCTTATGCTTGTGGAAGGCCAACTGCCTCTATTTGAGATGGGTTCACCATCTATCTCTTTGGTTCCTGCACAATGAAAGTTTGAGGAACAACTAATCAACCGATATACTTCTCTATCCTCATAATACTCTATTCCATGCAGTGCTCTCTCAACTTTGGTTTCTCTAGCCAACCCGGCTATAGTTATACTTTCCTTTATTTCTATGCTTAGTTTAATTTTCTTATTAGCCCAGACCCTGCAGTTCAACAAGGTTGCTATTTTGGTCTCTTATTGCTGGTATCTCCCTGAGTGGGGCAACAACTGGATTTGGTCATTGTTTTTCATGGACTCTCCTCTAAATTTGCAAGTGCATGAATGTCTACTTTACTACCTCTTATCCAGTTTCCAAGGTGGCAGGCCAAATGCAATAATTATTCCAAAGTGATGTAAATATTTTATATTGCAATACAAAGACAACTTACCAAAAAAATCTACATATTATCATGGTTTTAATAAAATAAAAAATAATAATATTTGTATATATAGAGATGTGAAATTTATATAAATATAAATTATATTATTAAGAACTAGTGTGGATCCATCTTAACATCAGATGCACCAAGTGCAGAGAGGAATCAAATCTCTCTATGTGCAAATATTTTCTCAAGTTTTGCACTCAAAAAGAAGTTTGCATCTCTAGAGATTTGATCCCTCTCAACCCTTGGTAGATCCGAAGTTAAGATAAATTTATGTTGGTAAATAAATTATAAATTAAAAATTAAAAATAGATTTATGTTCAAAAGAATTATAGAATTAAAATGAATTAAAATAAATTTACATTGTATTGTAGAACTAAAACAAATATATGTCACTTCTCTTGTCAATTCAATAAAAAATAATTATACATCATACAAGTTAACATATCATTACAAATATATGCGACTTCTCTAATATATTCAATAAAAAAATAATTATGCATCGTACAAATTAACATACCATATATATATATATATTCTTTATTTTATAATTTTATATATAAATATTTATTTTATAATTTAAAATATTTTATTTATGATCTAAATTGAAATAATTTTTAAATACCACATATTAACTATATATTTAAGATTTTCCTTTATTTTTTCATAAAAACTCACTTTTATCTAAATATATATTTATATATATATAGATATAACTATAATATATAGATATATATATGTGGAAGAAAATACAAAATTTCCGAATGGTCCAGAAAAAGGTGTCTGCAATCATATTCAATCAATTCAACCATAAATTGTCATATGGTAAAGAAATTAAAATCACGATTCATGGTAATAAGAAGTTAGTTGTAGTTCATGGGGTTTATAATTTTTTATTTTTCTTAAGTAATTCTATTGTTTGTCTTGAAAGCATTTTTATACCTATATATGCATAAATATAATTTGGAAAAAATATATTGTAGTTTCTTAATGTCTTAAGATATTTTAGAAGTGGTATGTTTTTATTTATTAAAAGGGTTATTCAATATATATATATTTTTATTTTTTTTTAAGGTAAAGATGAAAATTAGTTTGATGTACTAAATTATAGAAGTGGTATGTTTTTATTTACTAAAAGAGTTATTCAAAATATATATATATATATATATATATATATATATATATATATTTATTTTAAGTAAGAACGAAAATTAGTTTGATGTACTAAATTATAAATTTGCAAGTTTAAGAATTTTATTTTATTTTCTTTTTTTTTCTATGTAAAACTATTTTATTAATATGAAACAAAATATAATTACATCGAGGCACGGGCCTCAGCAGTGTTGAACATCATTTATAAAAAAATATAACAGTCTAATCTCGACTGCCCCATTGATGGGGAAACCAGTCTATGAAAGCAGAAAAACCCACACAGGGGTTACCAGTTTTGACCAAAAATACCAAACATTGCAAAAATAACCAAGAAAGTTTTAACAAAACAAATCATAACAAAAATTATCCAGTCAGCAAAAGAACACCCAGCTGGCAGAAGGGCACCACCTGCAGAAATTTTGAATAATAAACACTTATTCAACAGAGATTATCCCAATTATACACTATTGTGGAATACATGCACAATACATAACCTCCTCTACGTTGATCATCAATTTAGCAGCATCAAAAACAATGAAACATCAATCGCATGCACACATTAACACAGTATGTAACCCAGGGAAAGCTTACCGCTGAAACCCCACACTATCTGTATATTAATGATTGAGAACATGTAACAATACATAGTACAATACTCCTCTCAAGTATCCAACACTATCTCCACCTGTTACACACAAAACTAGCTCAGATCCGAACAAGTCACAGGTTCAAATCTTCTCCACTGCTTTCCTTGCCTCTATTGCACAATACCATGTGAAAATCACTCACACTGAAAATCACGTGAGCACAGGGTATTTCACTGGGCATATACTGCGCAATCCTCATGGGCATACTCAATCCATTGATTGTGCAAGATCTCATGCACAAGTATAGTCACAACTGATAGCAATCTCAACCTCTAACACATGTCTCCACTGAACACAACTCCATCAACTCCACATCCAACTCCATAGAACTCACATGCATGAGTTCTAATTGAAGTCCTCCATGCAATAGCTCAACTGACCATAAGAAAAGCGCATTTCCTTCTGACAGCTACATGTGCCACATCTGTAGCTCAAACTGAAGTGCTCTAAGAGGATAAGATAATGTTTATAGTCTAAATATTATTATGAGACAATAATATTTGACTTTTCTATTTTTAGCCTGACAGTCTAAAAATAGACTTTGATCACTCCGCTGTGAACCAGAAATAGAAGTCCATCTATTTTTTCCAACATGACCAATCATCCATAAACAACACACTGCAACTCATAGACCATGATCCATATGTCTAAAAATAGACATAGTCTAAAAATAGACTTTGCGCCATAATTTGCCTGCGGGCCCACTTAGTGAAGGCGAATTCTTTCCACTAAGCTCCATCATCTTGTTTCATTCTCAACACCACCTGGCTGCCAAGTGTCAATCTTAGAGGTTTTCTGGGGTAGGCTCTTCCTCAATAAGACATGCGTACTGGTACCACTCCTCCTCCTCTGCTGACGTGCCGCTCTGAATTCCACGAGCTGGTTGAGTGCCAGCGGAGCTGCCTGCTGTTGCATGCGGACCGGACATGTCTCCCGCTTTGCCTCCTGGTGCCTGCGTGTCTCCAACTCTGCCTTCAGCAACCTGCTGACTGCCAACCAACTCCTTTCCATGCGGGGTGACAACATCCTCGACCAACTGCTGCTTGCCTGGGTCACGAGCGCTCCTGTTCCTTTGAGCGGCCCTCTGCTGCTCACCATTGTTCTCTGGTGGAGCTTCCTGCGGGTCGTTTTCCTCAGAGAAGGTGATGGTGACTGTGGCAGTGATAACAGGCCTATGCAGGGTGCTGTGGAAACGAAATTGAGTCGTGTGGGGAGCGGGGTGAGGGGGAAGGGGAAAATTGGCCGTATGAACAGCTGTGTCCCTCCTGCCGGCACCATGGAGCCGAGCCCGACCTCTGCCATTGTGGGTATCAGGATACCGGCCAGAGAAGGAGCTATGAGGATTTGAAATGTCAGGAAAAGAGGAGGGGGAGGCAGATTCTGGGCTGGGCGTAGCAGGAGGACGGATGCCTTCGCCACGACTGCCCCCTCTTCTGCTACGCATTCGGTGGCAGATGCGAGCCATGGCGGGATTCGACGCAGAGCTACCAATGGGGAGATTGGCGGAATGGCTAAGCAGGGAGTAGGCAGAGGAAGTCTGAGCTGGAGTCAGATTGCAGAGCCTGGTGTGGGAGAAATGATACCCATTACCAAGGTCTACACAGCTGAGCAGCCAACAACGGCTTCCCGTGACTGTGCGAGAACAAGGCTCCGCTGCCTGAGGAGGGCAAATGCTGTGGAGTAGAGGAGGAAGAACAACATTATGGTCTGTGGAGGCCATTGCTATGAGCATGATGGAGAGATCTCGACTAGAGCACCCAATTAATGTCACCTGCAAGGCGCCATGAATTCCTTTCAGGCTGGCTTGGGAGGGGATGCAGGCGGCCATGTGGCTAGTCCTCCCGCCGCCCGTCCGTCTAATCACCATTAATGGCATGATTATCACCCGCATCTGAATAAGTTTAAGAAATTATAATTGAAAGGTATTTAAGTCTATTATATCGACCATACCAATTTTTAATATCACTAGATTTTTTTGGTGGTATATTCTCTAACTTATGTTGGTAAATTACCACATTAATGAAATAAACTCTAGGACTATTTTTTAATAATATATTCTCTCATCTAGGTTGAACGTGGACCACTTTAAAGAAATAAACTCTGTCACTATTATATTAGACAAATCCACTAGGAAAAATTACTGGTCATGGATTCATTAACCATAAAATATTTTTATTTATTATTTATTATTTAAAATTATAAATAATATTTTTAAAATATTATAAATCAAATTTCAAGAAATAGTATATGCCGTTGTATACATATTAATTTCAAAAATTTATTCATACCCTATTACATAGAGGAAAAAATCTTTTATTGTAATTTAACCAGGTTAAATTTATTTTAAATTCTGATCTACCAATTTCGAGAACCAGCGTCCATACCAAATCCGAATCTCTGTATATGCTTCTCATGGTTTGAGCAATAACTGAGATTGAGATTGATAATGTAATGCAATGCACAGTTTCCTCCGAGTTTGGAGTTCTTCTCGTTTGTCTGATTTTGGCCATATAGTTATTTAATTTAGTCTGCATAGCTTTTCCGTTGTAGTCTAGTTGGTTAGGATACTCGGCTCTCACCCGAGAGACCCGGGTTCAAGTCCCGGCAACGGAAGTTTAATGATTTTGGCGGATTGAAATTGAAATTCTGAAATCTATTAGAATTTTTATTAGATTTTTGCGTATTGAAATTGAAATTTCAGTCTCACCTGAGGGACCAGGGTTCAAGTCCCTGCAACGGAAGGTTATTGATTTTGGCGTATCGAAATTGAAATTCTGAAATCTATCAGAATTTTCATTAGGTTTTTACGTATTGAAATCTGTCAGAATGAAACCCGGGTTCAAGTCCCGCCAACGGAAGTTAATTGGTTTTGGCGTATTGAAATCTATCAGAATTTCATTAGAATGCTCTCGGTTCCTACAGACAGCCCCGGTTTAAGTTCCGGCAACGGCAATGAATCAGATTTTGATTAATATGCTCTCGGTTCTTAGACGACAGCCCCGGGTTGAAACCCGGCAATGAAAATCAACTCGTTTTACGTATTGAAAAATTTCCAATGCAGTTTGCATATTGAAATTTATCAGAATTAACAGATATATAAGGATGAAAACCGAAACAAAGGATATAGATGACCTTCAACTGGTACACGAACGCACCTCGACTCTTTCGTTTCTGAACCTAACGAAATCACATAAAACAAATTTCATTTTTTCTAACCCACGACCTATGCTCCCAGGATCTTTGAACCTAACAAAATCACACAACAAATCGACCACGTGGGAGTCGAACCCATGACCTACGCTCAAATCACATAAAACAAATTACATTTTTTCTAACCCACGACCTATGCTCCCAGGATTTTTGAACCTAACAAAATCACACAACAAATCGACCACGTGGGAGTCGAACCCACGACCTACGCTCCCAGCATTTTTGAACCTTACAAAATCACACAACAAATCGACCACACAGCGTGGGAGTCGAATCCGCGACCTACGCTCCAAGCATTTTTGAACCTGACAAAATCACACAACAAATCGACCACACAGCGTGGGAGTCGAACCCGCGACCTACGCTCCAAGCATTTTTGAACCTGACAAAATTACACAATAAATCGACCACACACAGCGTGGGAATCGAACCCACGACCTACGCTCCGAGCATTTTTGAACCTAACAAATTCACACAACAAATCGACCAGCACTTTTGAAACCTAACAAATTCACACAACAAATCGACCAGCATTTTTGAAACCTAAAAGAATCACACAACTGATCAACCATAGGTCGGGATCGAACCCAGGATTTTTCTACTCGAAGACAAAAATGCTCGTCATCATTTTTGAATCTAACAAAATTTTCCTAACACACGACGTTTATTCTCAGAAGACCTGAGAAAGTAGAACAACCAAACGACCGCAGTGGGAGTCGAACCCACGACCTTTTGATCCGAAGTCAAACGCGCTAATCCACTGCGCTATGCGGTCCAGGTTGTAATTTAACATTTTTCAATATTAATATTGGATTCCTGTGGAGACTCTGTGCTATACTGATGTGATGACAGACTACATCATAGCTCCCTTTCTTTAACTCTCAGGATTTTCCTCGTAAAAGGGCAATTAAGAAATTGCGTCTGCAGCCTGCAATTGTATTTTATTTCCTTTTGCCCTTCCAAGTGCATGTACTCAACTCGAGAAAGCAGTATAGTTATTTCGACCCGCTTTCTTAATTGGAATGAATTTATCATTTCATTAAATATCAGTTTCAAAATCCGATTCTCGTAATTACAGGGGAGCGGGTTTTGCAATTTTATTATTTTATGCGTAAAAATAATGATTGAATTGAGTAACCCTCCTCTCTCAATTTCTTTCTCGAAAACTGTAAAACTCAGAGCGAGTTTATATTTTCTCACCTTTTGTCCTTTTACTTTCGAAATTGTTCTCAGATCCTTCCCCATGTAAATCATTTTCTATTTTTAAATTGCAATTTGTTAAATTTTTAAATCCATCCTTCTCTTTGCAAATCATTTCGTATTTTGAATTTCAATTTTTTAAAACCCTTTCCATCGTTGTTGCATGTATGAATTACTTGAAAGTATGAACATTTCTTAAAAATTTACATCACTCACACCTTGCTACAATTTGCTGGTATGAATTTTTTAAAATTTGGATCATTTAGATTTTAGATTTTACATGAACTTAAATCTTCAAATTCGGAACTATAACCTAATCTTCTACATGGCCATGAGTTGTGGACAAGGACTACATTTCAAGTTTCTAAAATTGCGTAAGTTTGCATAATTTATTTCCAACCCATAATTCAAAATGATGATTCAATTGGTATTTAACATTGTTGGAAGTTTGGGTTTTTGCATGGTATGTAATGTCATGGTACTAATTGTTATAAATTTTGTTGTATGCTATAAAAATAATTAGGAATTTTTGTCATGCTCTTTTAAATGAGGGAAAATGAGGTTTTTCTCACAATTTAGTGTTGGAAGTGATTTGGGTGGATATTGGTCGCCACCCACCTATTCCACTTGGACTTCTAATACTATTTTTTTAATTAATTAATTAATTTATTATTATTATTATTATTTTATCAGTTTCTTAATTTCTAGTACGATTTACTATTTTTGACAGTTTTTCAAGTCCTCAACTCTCGGAGCCGTTTTGAGGCCCTAAACAACATTCTTTTGGAACATGGGCAAACCTAGGGCCTACGACACGAGTTTATTGTTTAAATTTTTTTGTCCTCAAATAGATCTTTCTAATGAAGTATCGTACGCATCAAACGAAGATTGTATGCCAAATTTACGACCCTGGCAAGTTGTATGTATTGACTAACCCTAACGGGCTCCATAAACTTTTGGCACCTCATCTCCTAGGGTTAGGTTTTTCGATATTACGGTTTTCCATAGTTTCTCAATAAAAAAAACCTCTGAGCCCCATTAGAACATAGTTTAGAAGGCACATAGTCGTTATATCTCTTCTCATAGATAAGCTACCATCACCCGAGCTAGATTATTTTCATTTTTCATGTAAACAATTTTTAGTATTTGTTATTGATTAATTGAAGTTCAATTTTCACTGTAGCTCTATGTTTATGTTTAAATCTGTATTTCATTTTGTTTTTGCATAAATTTGGATCAATGGTATCAGAGCGATCTATTCTTTCTTTGTTTTTCTGTGCATGTCCCCAACAAGGTCGGTGGGTAAGGAGTTAGGACTTGAACTGGTTCAACCCTTGCAAGATCAACCTTGCTAACCTCGACAGTCATGGCGGAAGAAGAGAAAGACAAGGGAGCAGGAAATCCTTTCAAAATGTTGCTTGAAGATGCCCTTGAGCGACACGAGAATGACATGATGGATAACTTTTCCTAGATCCTTTGACGGGTATCATCGGGCAAAGCATCTTCATCCAACAATTACTTTGAAGGTGTCGCCCCCTTTAAGGCATACGTTAACTTTGATATTCCTATATTTGAAGGCCATTTCTTTTATCTCTACTAAATAATGCAGTAAGATCATCTCCTAGATCAAGAAATCTATTTTCTTTCTGATTCACTCTCAAAGTAAGGGGAAGATTGTGACCACATACATGGCCCCTGGGAAGGGTACCTACATGCAACAGGAGCATGTGGATAAGGTCGTGCAAGAATACAAAGACTTCTCCTCCTCACCCAAAGGGGTACCTTTGCACTGTTAGGTCAAACATTCAATCGACTTGACTCCCAAAGCACCTCTACTCAATGGGCCAATATACCACCGCTCTCTTCTAGAAAACAAAGTAATTAAGCGACAAATCCAGGAGTTTCTACGAAAAGGGTACACCTGACCAAGTTCCTCACCTTGTGGGATCCCAATTGTACTTTTGTAGAAGAGCGATGGGACTTGGAGACTCTACATTGATTATTAGGCACTAAATAAAATTACTACCAAGAACAGGTATCCAATTCCATAGATTGATGAATCGCTTGACTACCTTCAGGGGGCCAAGTAGTTCAACAAGATTGATTTCAAGTTTGGCTATCACTAGGTTCCAATCGAACCCACAAATGTATAGAAGACTGCCTTCAAATCCAAGGAGGGCCTTTTTGAGTGGTTGGTCATGCCTTTCGGGTTGACAAACGCCCTTGCAACTTTTATGATGCTGATGGATGACATCTTGCAACTCTTCACCAACTCGTTCATGGTTGTATATCTGGACGACATCATGATCTTCAACAAGAGTCGGGAAGAGCACTTGCAACACATATGGTAGTCCTTCACACTCTGCATCAACACAAACTATGTGCCAACTTGGAGAAATGCATCTTTGGCAAGAACTAGGTCCAATATCTGGGTTACATCATTGATGAACAAGGCATACATGTGGATCCGACTAAGTTCCAAGTCATTCGATATTGGCCAACCCCAAACACTTTAACAAAGTTGCGCAACTTTTTGTGCCTTGCCAATTTCTAACAAAGGTTCGTGTTGAGATTCTCTCATATCACTTGGCTTTAGAGTCAAGTTACTAAGGGAAAAGAAAAAGAAAAGTTCTTCTGGTCTGAATCCTGACAAAAGGTGGTCATTGAGTTGAAGCACCACCTTTTCTATGCACCAATACTCACATTACTAGACCCGCAACAACCATTTGAAATTGAGACCGATGCCTCCAAGTACGCCATTGGTGCAATCCTCACTTAGTAAAGGCATCTAGTGGCCTATCACAGTGAGACACTCTACAATACAATTCAAAAATACCCCACCTATGATAAAGAGATGTATTCCATCGTGCATATTTGTCGTCAATGGAAACATTATATTTTGGGGAAGGAGACAATCATTTACAAGGATCATCGAACTCTTCAATTTATACAAACACAAGGGAAGTTGTAGAACAATCACCATAAAAAATGGTCCACATACCTGCAACAATTTCATCTAAACATTAAGTACAAGAAGGAAAACTCTAATAATGTTACATATTGCCTCAGTCTACCACCAATTGTGGCATTGAACACTATTCTCAACTCTTGTGTCCATCTCCATGGACTATATGTTTGGCCTTCCTTTTACCAAGCATGGTGATGACTATGTATTTGTGGTTGCTGATGGATTTTCTAAGATGGCTATATTGATGGCTTCCAAGAAGAGCATCACAACAAAGACACTGCCAAAATATTTTTCGAACGAGTGTGGGTGCATTTTGGGATCCCACATAACATTATATCAGATCAGGATAGCAAGTTCTTGAGTGCCTTCTCGTCGAGCATTTGGTCCTTGTTGGACATTAAAGCTCACAAAGTCCACTGCATTCCATCCTCAGATTGAGGGTTAGACATAGTTTTTCAGTAACATGATAGAGCATATACTATGCATGTACAACTCCAAGCATCCATGAACGTGGGATGAGAGCCTTCCCTATGTGCAACAAAACCATTAAAAAACTCTCTGTAGCTCGAATGGCCACAACCCCTTCCAAGTGGGCATGGGATTTCAACCATTGTGTCCCATTGATGTTGCAATGCCCCTTGTGACTACACAAACATAATCTGCACATCTTAAGTACAAAGCTGATAAAACCACCAGGTTTATTTAATTCATCAAGTACATCTTCCATCAAGTTCATAAATCCTGGATAAAGCTAATGGCAAGTACAAATAACTTCATGATCAACATTGGGTGCCACATAAGTTTCAAGAGGGCAACAAAGTTTGGTTGCATTTGCAGAAGGAACGCCTTATTGGAGCCCATCGAAATCTTCGACCACTGCGATATGGGACTTACACCATCACCAAGGATATGGGTGACAATGCTTTCAGCTCAACATTCCCTAATTCCTTGGCCTGCACCTAGTGTTCAATGTGGACCGCCTTTGACCATACTTTCCACCATTGCTGGACACATTAGACGTTGTTGAGCAGCTAAAACCAATAGAGCTCAACCCAGATTACATTGAACATGCCACTAATGATCAAATCATGGACACACAAATTAAGAACACTCACCAATAGAGGATCCAACTGTATTGGGTTTTCAAAGCCGACCAACTCTTACGCCAAGGCAAGTGGCTCACCAAGGACCAAATTCAATATAAGTCTCCCCATCTAGTGGAGGCACTCTACGCAATAGGGACCATTGCTTCCTAAGGGGGGAAGATTGATCCAGGTGGATATTGGTGGCCACCCTCCTATTCCACTTGGACCCCCAACACTATTTCTTTTTAATTTCTTAATTTCAAGCACAATTTATATTTTTGGCAAATTTTTTTTTTTCTCTAGAGCTGTTTTGAGGCTCTAAGTGACACGTTTTTGGAAAATAGACAAACTCATGCTTGGTTGCAATCGAAGGTTTTATCTTCATAGATATTTCTAACAAGGTATCATACACATCAAACAAAGATCGTATGCCAAATTTATGACCCCGTAAAGTTGATGTACCAACTAACCACAATGGGGCTCACAAACTTTTGGTGGTTCATCTCCTAGGGTTAGGTTTTGAGACGTTTAGTGTTTTTCATTGTTTCTCAATAATAAGAATGCTTTTGAGCCTCATTGTAACGCAATTCAGAAGGCATGTAGCTGTCACGTCTCTTCTCAAAGATAAGCTATCATCGCCCAAGCTACTTTATTTCTATTCTACATGTAAACAATTTTCAATATTTGTTATTAATTAATTGAAGTTCAATTTTCGATATAACTCTATGTTTCTATTTAAATATGTATTTCATTTCGTTTTTGCATAAATCCAAATCAATATGCACATAAATGCAATATTAGAGTACGCTATTTAAAAATGCTTTAATACAATTCATGCATCTTCAAACAATTCACAATACCACAAAAAAAGTTAAAACGTATTAATTGTGACATAATCACTCTGATCCAATTAATAAAAATGATTATAATGATATAAATTTTGTGTACAGTGACACAATGTCTATCTGAATTTATACCAACGCTAAATTACAACAACCACAACTATTATAATTTACACAAATTACATTCTCTCCATGATCAATCTCTCACGCAGATTTGCATATTAGATACAAGATTGTAAATCTAGTTGTTAGATGGTTAAATGAAAGAAAGATTATAAAGAATAATCGATATTTAACGTCAAAAAAATATTTACCATTAATAAGAAAATTATTAAAATAAAAATTTATCAATATATATATTTTTAAAGTTCAAATATAAAATATATAAAAAAAACCATCAATATTTGATGTAATGTCAATAAGTCGTTTGCATTTTGGGTAATATTGAACAAAGTAATATTAGAGAAGGTAGATCATTACTAAAAATTTATATTACTTTTTAAAAAAAATAATATAAAATTTTACTTTTATTTTTTTAATATATTATTAAAAAATATTTTAAATTTTTATATAATAAATTTTCAATAAAAAATATTTTAATTTTATTATTAATATTATTTTTTCTTTTGAAAAATATAAACAATAATAATAAAAATAATATAAAATTTTACTTTTATTTTTTTAATATATTACTAAAAATATTTTAAATTTCTATATAATAAATTTTCAATAACAAATATTTTAATATTATTATTAATATTATTTTTTATTTTAAAAATATAAATAATAATAATATTATTAATTTTTATTTAAATTTTTTATAAAATAATTTTTTTTTTTATATATAATATTACTTTTTCATTTAAAAAAATAAAAAATACTTATAATTTAAGACACTTTAAATATTAAAACCAACATGGGATGAAAACTCACATACAATGAAAGAAATATAGACATTTGAAAAATGTCCCTCCATGTTTTCTTTATATACTGTTGTATATTTAGGTTAGAAGGTGTCACTATTCGAAAGACCTATTTAGAGGTGTGTAATTTTACTACTTTATTTTAAATTGGATTTATTTTATATATAATATTATTATTATATATGTGTAAGATTTTGTTTAATTAATTAAAATTTTTGATTTAAAGTTTTTAATTATATTACTAGTTTATTAATAAATTAATGAAAGCATGGAGTTTGGTTATAATTTTTTTTTGTTTGTGAAAGAGGTACGATTGGGTAGAAAAAATAATAGTTCTATCTAATCATTTAAGCAAGTACTCGATCAATTTTTTTTAATGTTTGATTAATCTTTTTGGGCGTCAAAAAAGTAACTTGATCTAAAGTTAAAAACAAACCCTTGATAGAACTATAATATTTGATCTAGCTATAACACTTTAGCGAGCTATAACGCTCGATCCAACATTATGGCTTGGTCAAGCAATTTTTTTATTAAATATCGTTCTTGTGGTCTGCCTGCACAGATTGCATGTAAAGAGCTCGAGCGAGAGTAATGGAGCCTAATCAAGCAATTGAAGCATGGAGCGCAATCTTGCCAATGTCCTAGAAGCTCAAATAAAGGTAGATATTCTATCTTTTTGTCTTTCCTATTTAATATTTTTTGTAAAATTAAATAAATTAATTTAAAAAAAACAACCATGTACAAAAACCATGACAAACAATTAATTAAAAAGAAACAACCATATAAGAACCATGAAAACCACAAAAAAACCTTCAAAAGAACTTGGAAAACCACAAAACCAACCAAGAAAACCACAAAAAATTATAAAAAAAACCTTTAAAACAACTTAGAAAACCACAAAACCAACAAAAAATCTTTTCAAAACAACCTAGAAAACACTTTGAAACCACAAAAAAAAAACTATAATTTAGGTTTTAAATTTTGTTCTTACTTGCAATGTTTTGTTTATTAAATGCATATTTTCTGATTTTGAATGGTAAAAACATTAGTTTTTTTTCTAATTATCTTAGGTTTTAAAGTTTTTATTTAGGAATTTTGTGAAATAAATTTTCATTTTTCATTTTTATTTTTTGTTATTTAAAATGTATTTTAAATTTTTAGCAAATTTGACCGAAAATATACTCCAAAAAACTCCAAAACAAAAAACAACTAAATCATAACTAATAAATTAGTAAATTAGGAGTTTGAGATTGACATGATGAATATGGTTGCTCATGAATAAGTAAATTAGGAGCTTGAGATTGACATAATAAATATGATTGTTCATAGTGAACTTCTATTTATAAAATACGAAATTTTATTTTATTTTATTATTTTAAATTCAAATTAATTTATATTTTAAATGTTTTTTAATAATAAATACGCGTGATTCTAGTTTTAAAAATAAAATATTATTTTTTAAAGTTAAAAATCTATTTTTTTTTTATATATATAAAACATCACATAGCTATATATTATAGTTTTATATAGAATATAACATAACATAACATACTTTTATAACTATTTAACATAACGTAAAATTATTTAACACATATATGTATATATATTATAACATAGCTGTCACAACATAACTATAATTCATAAGATTAATATAACCATATAATTATATATATTTAACTAAATTATAATTTAGTTATAATGTTACAAGCCATATATATATATATATATTTTGTTTATAACATAACACAATTCTATAACTATTTAATTCATAATATAAAGTTATTTAACAAAACATAACATAAAACTCTATAATTATTTAATATGTATAACATAAAGTTATTTAACATAAGACATATATAACATATGAGGTAATATAACTATAACTATTTCATAACTATGTAACTATATAATTATTTAAATATATTTAACTAGATTATGAAGTTATAACATATCACAAAACTAAATATATTATACCTTTATTTATATATATTATTTATAGCATAACATTATTCTATAACTATTTAATATTGCATAACTTGTTAGTTAACATTTAACCTAACATAAAATTATTTAATATATATATAGAGAAAAAGTTATAACATCACATACCTATACATATATATATATATATATATATAGTTTTAGTTTATAACCTAACATGGTTTTATAACTATTTAACATAACCTAATTTGTTATTTAACCTATAAGTTATAACACACACACACATATATATATATATATGATAATTCTATAACTATTTATCATAATATAAAGTTATTTGACATAACATATGTATATATAACATAACATAATTCATAATATAACATAGTGTAACATGTATTGTGTATAACTATAACATGTTAAACACACATGGAATGTGGACAACCAAATAAGATAAAGCGTGAATGCTTTTTCTATTAACAATGATACACATTTATAATACACTTATATGACTATTGGATTCATATTCTAACATCTCTTGGACTCCCTTTGACTCTTTAGCTCCCACACCTTAAACCTTAGCGGATGAGGTGTCCAACATTCCCCCCTTAATCCGAAGGGGTATATACGAGTCCAAGAAGAGAGCTATAATACAAAATACAATGATGCATGATAGAAATAGGCTGAATGTGCTCTCTAGTGATGGCATAAGGTGGGAGAACTCAAGGTATCAACTGATGACGATTTAATGATTATCACCAACACTGGAACACTTAGTGCAGTTCTTGGAACTCTTCTAAATCTGGCAAGAAGCTGAGGTCTTCTGCTACATGAAGTGTCCCTAATTATTTGAACAGGGAGACCTTCAACCTGGAAAAGGGAGGTTTACAACCTGTGGTGGTTTAAGGATGACCACCAAATCTGGAACGCTTAGTGCGATTTTCGGAACTCTTCTAAATATGGCAAGAACCTAAAGTCTTCTACTAGAGGAAGTGCTCCTTAATGCCTTGGAGAGGGAGAAATTCAACCAAGAAAAAGGGAGGTCTACAACCTGCAATAGTTAAGTAAGGCCACCAACCATAGGCATGTTCAGGGGCTTCTGTGTCTCTGTCTACAACTCTGAATCTAGGTATGGCTATCTTTGGCTATAAGCTTGACAACAGGTTTAGGTTGTGGCTCAGGCTCGCTTGATGCATCTTTGAAACTTGTATATGACCATCACTTCCCCCATGTCGAATACAAGGTGAGAAGTTAAAGAGAACTCAACTACAATAATTTTCGATACTTTGAAAGAAGTTTTGACATATGACTGAAATATCTTCTTGGATGTTGAAGCTCATCGCCAAGAAGAAATCCATCCAAGATGAATCTATGTTCTTGCAAGCGGCTTGTTTTTGAAGCATATGTTTGAAGAATGATTGTGCTGACGACAATGCTTTCACGTGTGAAAATAAAAACAATGATCTTTCACATGGCTAACTTGGTCACAATGTTGGCATTTGACAAATTTTGGCTGCGAATGTGGAGGAGCAGAATCTGGAACAGGTGAAGGTGAACTGCCATGAAGAAACCCAACACTTTGAAATTGAATGGGATTGGAATAGTCGGGAATATGAAAGGAAACCTCCTTGTCATGTCGAATACATGTTCTGTGCTTGTTGCTGACAAGATGACCCAAATTTATGCAGGAATGAAACAAAACACAAATATACACATAAACACATATATGTAACAGAAATAAAACTTCATTTCATTAATGTCAAAGAGATGAAATATGCTTTACATACAGAAATGGAAATAAACTAGCTCGAACTATGGTAGCTTATCTCTGAGAAGAGATGTGGTGGCTACATGCCTCTGAACTGTGTTATAATGAGGCTCAAAGACATATTTATTATTGCGTAACAATGGAAAACCCTAAACATCCAAAAACCTAACCCTAGGAGATGAAGCACCAAAACTGTGGGCCCCATTTGGTAAATTGGTATATCAACTTCGCGAGGTCGTAACTGGCATACGATCTCTGTTTGACTATCATAATACCCAGTTTCGAAGATCTCGAAGAGGAAGTCGAAAAAAACTAGTAAACTAATTTGGGACTTTTTTGGTCTCTTCATTTTCCCTAAAAACGTCTTTTAGTCACTCAAAATGGCTCCAGAAGTTTAGGACCCAAAAAACTGCCAAAAATAGTAAGTTATGCTACAATTAAGGAAACTGAAAAGAAACAATGGTGGGGGTCCAAGTGGAATAAACGGGTGGCCACCAATATCCACCTAGATCAATCCTCCCCCCTTAGGAAGCAATGATCCCCATTACGTTGAGTGCCTCCATGTGATGGGGAAGCTTCTGCTAAACTTGGTCCTTGGTGAGCCACTTGCTTTGGTGCATGAGTTGGGAAAGTTTGGTAACCTAATACAATTGTATCTTCTGCTGATGAGTGTTCTTAATCTGCGTGTCCATGATCTGATTAGTTGTGGTCTGTTCCATGTAGTCCGGGTTTAATTTTGTTGGTAAGAGTTGTTTTGTAATGTCTGATGTGTCCGATAATGGTGGAAAGTATGGTCGAAGGCAATCCACATTGAACATTGGGTGTAGGGAAAAGAATGGTGGAATGCTGAGCTCGAAAGAATTATCCCCTACAACCTTAGTGATTATGTAAGGCCCATATCAAAACGAGAGAAGGCCCATATCCTTGTTACTATTATGTTTAAGGATACTTGTATGCCACGTCATGTGAGAATTTATTATCTTGTCATGTTAAAGGAGGACCCATATGAGTGGGAGTTCCTATAGGAGGACGTCTCGTGGAGAGACATGCCACTTTAGCTGAGGGGGTTTATCCTTGTAATGACAAAGAGTGTACCATGTACTCATCATCATCTTGCATAATTTAACGACGCGACCTCCCCAGTCTTGACACTGGGCCCAGAGACACAACCCACACTAGGTGAAATACATTATCAATGTGTTTTTGTTCTTTGATTTTATGGTTTTCATTATGTTTTCTCTTCTTTATAGTATGCACATGTGAATTTTCATACTCTTTCATATGCAATTTTGCTAACATCACATAAGTAAAATATCTTGGTTAATTCCGGTACCAGAGGGAATCCAGATCACTCAACATGTGTAAGCCTAATATTTATCTAATAAAACTCTTCAATATATTCTTTGACTAAAATTAATTTCTACTTAATCTTATGCATTTGTTTGAAAATATTTAATTGGTAGTCTTTAGGCATGAAATTACTTTTTTATTTAGCAACCATTCTATCAAAACTTTTAATATTTGTTTTTATCTTATTCTTTTACTTTGCTGGCACACCATTCCACCATAACAATGCATGGCCCTATAATCTATTCATAGTATATTTGACTTTCTTATCTTCAATCATATTTTAATAATCAAAGTACTTGTCCGTTGAAGTGATTTAGGTTGCATTCTTACATTGGCACATCCTTTTTCAGTTTAGCACTTATTCATGCAAGCATATTGAGCAACCTTTCCTTTGTTATTTCTTCTTCCTCTGTTTCTTATTCCTCATAATATTTACGCCGTAAGGCATTCCCTCTGAAATCAATTCCCCTCCCTGCCCACCTGTCATCCTTGTACGCCATAGGATCCTATGTTAGACGATTGCAAAAGTTTCAACCGCTTGATCAGGATACAAAATAGTTACAAATTAGTTTGGGAAACCGTTTGCGCATCTACTTTCATCTTTCGCCTTCCATCTGCTTTAAATTTTCATCGCCATTGTAGATACTTCAGCCTTCCATCTGCTTTGAATTCTCATCGCCATTGCAGATAGAGAAATCGTGTCTTTCAATTCCTTCATCTGCAAGAAAGTAATTTGTGGTTTTCCTTGATTTAGCTGCATGTTCTCTGAAACTGCGGGTTGATTTCAGACTCCATAGCACTATAAGGTTTCTGGGTGGCGAGTACCATAAGGTCTGCAGGCAGATTGAGGTAAGAAGCTTGCAATGCTAGCGAGTATTAATATCTTTGTTTTAAATTTTTCTTGGTGCATATAATTTTGAAATGAATCTGAAAGAGACTGTAATTATGATTAATTCAAGAGAGAATTATAAGATATAACTTGCACCATTTTGGTTATTTTTCTTAAAAATATTCATATGCCTTCTTTTCCCAAACTTGTCGAAGAATTTTTAGAGATTTCAAAGTAAATATTCGATAAAACTTCTGCGCTACAGAATTTCTTAATTGCTTTTAAGAACTACTACTTTCTTTTCTACATCTGAAGTCTTCAATTGATATTATCTAGATGGACTGCTACTTTCTTTTCTACATCTGAAGTCTTCGATTGATATTATCTAGATGGTTACATTCTCGATCAAAAACTCATTTCCTTTTCGTAAATGATCTGAAATTGTATTTCAAAAATTACTTTCTTCTTTGAATATATATGGACCGAGTTTTGCAGAGGTGAAATCTATGCAAAGAACAACACTCCAAATACTCCGACGAAGTGTTTACTGCAGATTATTTAGGGAAACGAAACAAATCTTACAACTTTTCCTCCTTTCATCTGCAAGAAAGTAATTTTGGGCTTTTACTTGGTTTAGCTGGATGTTCTTTGAAACTGCGGACGGATTTCGAACTCCACGAGCTCCAACAAAGTGTTTACTGCAATTATTTAGGGAAACGAAACAGATCTTAAAACTTTATGTAATTAAGAAAATACAACGATGAAGAATTTGTTTCTTGTTGTACGCTTGATTGGATTAGCGATAAAAACCGCTTAAGATTGGTTTTGTATAACATTTGTATGTATCAAGCTAATACAACTTGAAATAATTCATTCCTTGTGCCTATTTCAATGGATTGAATTAATGTGTATTCATCACATGAATACCGTTTGGTTTCCTTTTGAGACCATCTCTCTCCGGTCGTCAATCTTTGTGTTAGATGATTATAAAACTTTTCGTCATTGGATCATCACAAGTTATGGAACCTCCGACAAGAATTAGGCACTAACCACCTTCGATGATTACGCCGTGGTTTAGAACTACTATACCTGTCCCTTTACAAATGAATCGTCTTCCCTTTCCTGCCATTTAAATATGGCTATAACACTGCTTCCTTCATTATCTTTTCTAGTTTTGGTTGAGGCGGGGCAGTTACAACAATTAGTTATAGTAATTCCAGGTGCTGGAATCGACTCTGCGCTCGACTACATTACAGTGAACAACACAACAACTGTAACACTGAATTTCGATACTCAAGGCTTCAAGATTACCGAATTTCGGACTACATTACAGTGAACGACACAACAACTGTAACACCTAATTTCGGTACTCAAGGCTTCAAGATGACCAAATTTCGGTACTCAAGGCTTCGAGATTTCAGAGGGATTCATGGATATGCCACTGTCTGGTTCAGAAGCCATGGCTTTTGAGGATGATATTGATAAAGATCGAGATGAAGCAGAATAATTAATCATTTTCAGACGACTATATATTTTATATTCATATGTTGTTTTTTTGCTTGGTATGGTGTCATTTTGACCTTTGTATTATTTGTGAATTCAAATACTAATTGAATTGCTTCAACAGAGAGTAGTTCTTGATGGATTGCTCGAAAATAACAAGCAGTTAACATACCGTCTTATTGTGAATTCCAGTGCTGATGTTAATACAACATATGAGCAGGCAAAGACCAATTGTTGGAAAATCTACGTAAGGCCCAGGGCATCCGATCGAGCAGAGCCAAGACCAAGCAAGTAAGGTAAAACGCTTTCCGTCAGTGTCTTCCAAAACCGTTACTAAATTTTCTTTGCTGTGTCCTGAACCATAGACCTTCTCCTGAAGTGGTCACAACACCTTGGACCATGTATTCGGTTTTCTTACTTTTACAACAAAATTTATTACAATAAGAGAACGCTTGGTGTCTTTTTGGATTTTTATCTAATATATATCATTAAATTTAGATCTCCTTTGCTCTATTTTCATTATAACATTATGTGTCTGTAAGTTCACTTAAAAGTCTGGTTTTGAATTTACTACCATGAATATTTGTTGTTATATTATTTCAAAAAGGAAAGGCCGTGTTACCATCCCTAATGTTTTGTTCTAAGAAAATGGATTTTCAAAGTATAAATTGGAATATTTATTTTTTTAGACACGATTGAACAGAGAATTTATATTTCGATGCTTTTTCTTTTACACTCAAAAAATTAGTTTGGTTGTAATTTTATTTTGTGAGAAGGGTCACCATGGTAAAATACATGATACAAAGGGAAACAACAAGTGCTTCTGTTTACAATCA
Organism: Pinus tabuliformis; assembly: GCA_031772625.1. Taxonomy (NCBI): domain Eukaryota; kingdom Viridiplantae; phylum Streptophyta; class Pinopsida; order Pinales; family Pinaceae; genus Pinus; species Pinus tabuliformis. Next base: position 628,841,096 of record CM062816.1, read on the forward strand.
TCGTAGAATACTTAGCTGAAATCTCTGTTGTGTTGTATCAAAAAATAAGTTATAAGAATGATCACTTTTTATAAAAAGATATTGCATTATTTACGGATAAAGAGCATATGTTATTGACAATTATGTTATCCATATGGTTCTTATGTATACTAATTCGAATCCGAATCTTACATATTTTACTTCGTCCATTTTGTTGGTAAATTTCTCTGTCCTTAACATGACTTAATAGATATTATGATTTAATAGATATTAAAGTTTAGACAAAATAGATTAAGATAGGGCATACCAAATTGAGATTTTGACAACCCATTCGGACTTTATCTGCATCCATACTTTCTCAAAATCTATCGAATGAGAAGGGATCTCTCTGTATATGAATCTCCAACTAGATCCAGAACTGCACCTGCGAGCGCTGGATCTTTATCTTCAATAACTAGATCGATTTCAACCGGTGGATATGGGACTGGAAGTGGATATGGGACTAGAATTGGGCCGGGTTCAACTGAATCTACATTTCGGTGAAGTGATAACCTGCTCAAAATTCTGGCAATAAAAGAGGTGAACAACGAAACAAAGACACGTGAACAACCGAACGAATTCTGGCCATAAAAGAGGTGAACAACGCAACAAAGACACGTGGACAGCCGAACGAATATAGAATGTGCGTGCAAACTCTTGCTTTTGTTTGGCTATACGTTTGGTTTATAAGGGGAGAAATGGAAATTTGGTTCTGAGTATAAAATTGAAAATAAAAATGATTTGGAAATATATATATATATATATTTTTTATGTTTTAAAATGGTTTTAGGTATTAATAAAAATGATTTATTTTTTTATTTTTTTTTTTTTAATTTTAAAATTGTTTTAGGTATTAATAGGTCTGAAAATTCTGGTAATAAAAGAGGTGAACAACTAAACAAAGATGTGAACAGCCCAACGAATATAGAATGTGCGCACACTCTTTTGTTTCGCTAAGTTTGGGTTTATAAGTGGAGAAATGAAAATTTGGCAAACAACCAATCAAAGACGTGAACCACTGAACGAATAAAGAATGTGCGTGCACATTCTTGTTTTCTTTTGTTTCGCTATAAGTTTGGGTTTATAAGTGGAGAAATGGAAATTGGGTTTATATGGAAATTTGGCAATAAAAGAGGTGAACAACCAATCAAAGACGTGAACAACTGAACAAATATAGAATATGCACACACTCTTGCTTTGTTCTATTATAGATTTGGGTTTTTAAGTAGAGAAATGGAAATTTGATTTTGAGTATAAAAATGGAAATAAAAATGATTTGGAAATATATTTTTTATGTTTTAAAATTGTTTTAGGTATTAGGAGAAATGAAAATTTGGTGCACACACACTCTTGCTTTGTTCTATTTCACTATAAGTTTGGGTTTATAAGTGGAGAAATGGAAATTGGGTTTATAAGTGGAGAAATGGAAATTTGGCAATAAAAGAGAAATGGAAATGGAAATTTGGCAAACAACCAATCAAAGACGTGAACAACCGAACGAATAAAGAATGTTTCTTTTGTTTCACTATAAGTTTGGGTTTATAAGTGGAGAAATGGAAATTGGGTTTATAAGTGGAGAAATGGAAATTAGGTTTATAAGTGGAGAAATGGAAATTTGGCAATAAAAGAGAAATGGAAATGGAAATTTTGGCAAACAACCAATCAAAGACGTGAACAACCGAACGAACAAAGAATGTGCGCGCACATTCTTGTTTTCTTTTGTTTCGCTACAAGTTTGGGTTTATAAGTGGAGAAATGGAAATTTGGCAATAAAAGAGGTGAACAACTAATCAAGGACTTGAACAACTGAACAAATATAGAAATGCACACACACTCTTTCTTTTGTTCTATTATAGATTTGGGTTTTTAAGTAGAGAAATGGAAATTTGTTTTTTCGCTGAAGCAAGCGCTGATCCTTCTAATTCATTAATTCAAAAGAAAAATTACATATTGTACAAAAAACCTGATCCTTTATAAGAATTTAGGAAAAAACCCTGCCTATTTTGGACCCACCTTTCGACCCACCACCTATCCTACCTATGCTGACTATATACCCATTGGGATTAGAGCCAGGACTCACCAAGAGGAAGAAGAGTGGTCCTACCAACCAATAGCCGGGAATACACAATAGACAGAGCCCTACCAGTTACCAGTATCCTTCTAATTCATTAATTCAAAAGAAAAATTACATATTGTACATAAAGCCTGATCCTTTATAAGAATTCAGGAAAAAAGGAATCCCTGCCAATGACCAAGACCCCCCAAGTTACTACAATGATCACCAAACTTTTGAGAAATAAACATGGAAAGGCTACAAGAACCCCCACCCACTAGGGAAATTTCGGATAAAACACACTTCCCAGAGCCAACATACGACCATAGACACCCCCGACTGCGCAAAATCCACACACCACGAAAGAGGGAAAAAACGTGCCAAACTGGATGAATGGATAGAGCCCACCTAGTCCCACAAAAACACCACATTTGATCCCAACTGTTGATCCTGGTTGCTAGATCCAACGGCCAGAAATCATATCGCACAACCTAACACGACTGAGAGATGTTGTGCGATCGAAGGCGGTTTCGAAGTCAACCAACCTTCCACGTGTTACAATCTCTATGGGATCGCTCCTGAAACTGCAAAACCATAAACCGCTCATGAATCACGCGATCTCCGGAAGATCGACCATGCTGTGGTTTTCAAGCCCGAAAGCAAAAAGAGGGAAAATTCCAGTTACTGGAAAAACTAACCACACATTCTATTTATTCTTGCTACACAAAATCAGAATCCGATACTGTGCTTGTTTGGGAAAAGACCCGGCAACTTGTTTGCCGATGAACTGAGAACCTCGTTCAACCGATTCCAAGATAAAATGAGATATACTTTAGCTTGCCTTTCTACCAAGTACAGACTGATAGGTTGTATAAGTTCTTGCTGGAAAAATCAATTCATGCTTGTCAACTTGGCCTGATATCTAAACACTTCTTTGTCCTCTGCGGCTTGTTCTTCGCAGAGAACCTTTAAATGGTTTTGAGGTATCTCCTGCCACTTTTTCACCATTTCGCCATCAGCATTGTTCACCCCTTGGTTGGCCAGAAGGTCCGCTAGTTTATTGGCAGATCGTCGAACATGGTTGAAGCTAACCGTTCGAAGCTCCTGGAGGTGAACATGGATTCTTTGGTAGACCTGGATTAGTTTCCAATGAGTAGAGACTTTCTCTGGTCGAGTACCGCAGTTGATTCTTTTCACAGAGTTAATGGTAATCTCTGAGTCTGCTTCTACAATGACATTTGAGCCATGGTTCTAGATCAAAAACTCTAGACATTGTTCCAAAGCCATTAATTCTGCCATATTATTTGTGGCTCTTCCCAAATGGAAGTGGAAGATAAAGATAATACTGCCCTTTTCATCTCTTAAAACTCCTCCAAAACCAGTTTTTCCCGGGTTTCCTTTTGAATCCCCATCAATGTTGTATTTCAGATAGCCTTTCGGTGGTGGTTGCTAGAAATCCTTCTCTGTATCCATAGTTATGTCCTTCCTGATCAATCCTTGGGGAATAATCCCTTTCATTCCTAGTTGTCTGAGAATTCTCAGCGCAGTCTCAGAGGGGGGATTTTTAGGGAGATTGCATACTGTGATACAAACTGTCTCCCTGAGTTGTTTTAGGATCAGATCAAATAGTCTATGAGGAATAACCTTTTCATTCTTAAAAATTCTTTTATTTCTTTCTTTCCAAACATTCCAGATAATGAAGCTTGGCGTGAAGGCCCAAGCCAAATTAAGGAACTCATTCTCCGAATAGTTTCCTCTCCACTTGTTTAGGGTATTTGTGATACTACTTCTGTCCCTATCTGTTTGTTGGAAAATGGTAGAGAAAGAATCCCACAACCAGGTGGTGTAAGAGCAGCTGTTAAGAATGTGCTCCATGGTCTCCTCCTGCTCTTCACAGAGCTGGCATCTGGAAGGCCCCATAACCCCCCTTTTCCTAATGTTGTCCCAAGTTAAAATTTTCTTATGATGAACCAACCACATGAAAAGCTTGATCTTCATCCAACCTTGGTGCTTCCAGAGGTGCTGCCAGGTATTTTCTGGAACACTGGAATCAAGCTCAAGGAGAATACCTTTAGCTTCCTTGAGATTAAAGGCGCCTTTATTGTTATTTCCCCATCCCAATTAATCTTGCCCCTCTGTTACTAAAATCATTCTTTGTTTAAGCAAGCTCCCAAGAGCCTCTGCTTTAATTTTAATGGAGCTATCATCTCTGCAGTCAAATTTTCTCCAGTTTCTCCACTTTCTGGAGTTTTGAGCAGGATGCCAGAAATCCTTAACTTTGTTTAACCCTTGGGAATATATTTCTTGCTTTAGGCTTAAAAAATCCTCTGTTAACAGTGTTGGTTCTTGTTTCCATTTTTCCTCCCAAAAGAGTGCAATATCTCCTGCTTTGATTTCCCAAAAACTGTTTTTTTGAACTAGGCTTCTTTTTCCTAGGCTCTGTTCCAGATGTGAGATCCTTTTAAATTTCCAGACATTCTTATGAGATCATTAGTGTGCTAAGAGCTGGCATATTTCTCTTTCCAAATCCTTTCCCACTGGGCTATTGGCTCCTGAACCCCTCACCACCAAAGCTTGGCTTCTAGCACTTTACTAAGAATCTCCTGATCATCCAAGCCTAGACCCCCATGACTCTTGGGTTTACAGATTTTATCCCAAGAGACCAGGGCCCACTTCTTCTTTGTTTCTTCCTTGTCCCAGAGGAAATCTCTTTGTATATTCCTGAATTGCTCTAAAACTCCTTCGGGAGCTAGGAGGGCTGATAACCGGGATAGATTGCAAAACCGCCTTTGTCAGAACCAACCTGCCTGCCAGGTTCAAGACTCTGAAGGTCCAATTTTTTACTTTGTCCTGCAACTTATTAAGCACCGGTTCCCAGATACTCTTGTGCATAGGTCTGGTAGTGAGAGGGATTCCCAAATACTTTGTGGGGAGTGAATCCCTTTGGAAGCCAAGAATTCTTGAAATATTTCTCTGAATAGAAATGTTAGTGTTTAAGAAGAAGATTTTTGACTTAGAGAGATTGACTTCCATACCTATAGCCATGGAAAATTCCTTCAGGATTTGATTGTAGGCTAAAGCTTCTTTGACTGTGGGGATTCCTTGCAGCATGGTGTCATCAACAAATTGTTGGTGAGTCAGAGCTTGACCATTCTCAGATAATTGAAGACCTTTGATTTTTCCCATTTCCTTGGCATGCTTAATGGATCTACCAAGTCCTTTCATCATGAGAATAAAAATAAAGGGAGAGAGCGGGTCTCCCTGCCTGAGGCCTCTAGAAGGAATGAAAATCTCTGAGGGAGAGCCATTCACCAAAATTGAAAAGCTGGATGAAGTCACCAGAGCCATGACCCATCTGACCCAGTTGTGATCGAAACCAAAAGCAGTGAGAACCTTCTTGATGTAAATCCAATTCACCTTGTCATATGCTTTGGCAATATCCAATTGCATGATCATCCCTGCCTGCTTTTTACTAGTAAGCGTGTGTATCACCTCATGGGCTTGAATAATGTTATTTAAATTTTGTCTACCCTCCACATAACCTGCCTGTTCCTCTGACACTAAGTAAGCAAGGAGAGGTCTTAGTCTGTTTGCAACAACCTTGGATATTATCTTGTAAACTACATTACATAAAGCTATGGGTCTATACTTATCTGCAGTTTGAGCTGAATCATGTTTGGGGATTAGGGAGATGAAGGAGGTGTTGAGGGATTTCAGGATGGTTTTGATACACCTGGAATCCTCCACCACATTCAGAATATCCTGTTTGATAATATGCCAACAAGCTTTAAAAAATCCACATTGAAACCATCCGGGCCAGGTGCTTTGCAGTTCTACATGTCTTTGAGAACCTCACTTACTTCCTCTTCAGTAACCGGTCTATTGAGGTTAAAATTGTCCTCTCTAGACACCAACTTAGGGATATGCCTTGTAATTTCCTTGATGGATTGTTCCCTGTCTGGAATGTTTTCCCGAGTGATGTTTCAGAAATGCTTAACAAGCACAACTTCAATATTCTTATGAGTGTTCTGAAGCTCCCCATTCTCATTCTTTATCGTAGAGATTCTGTTGTATGCTCTATTAGCTATGGTGGAACTGTGGAAAAATCTTGTATTCCGCTCTCCTTCCTTGAGCCATTGAACTCTAGACTTTTGCCTCCAAAATATTTCCTCTTGTTTGCATAAATTTTCCCATTCTTGATGATATTTGTAATCTTGATCACTTTTGACTTTGTCAAAGCCGTCTTGGATCAATGCCTGGTTGAGTTCCTGAATTTTGATTTCCAATGATTTTTTGTTCACAAAAATGTTTCCAAAATCCTTCTTGTTCCATTCTTTGAGCCTGAACTTGACATGCTTTAGTCTTTTATGAAGGAGGTACATTTGTGATCCTTGTAATTGCAAGTCTTCAGACCACCATTTTTCAATGTTACTGATGAAATCCGGGTGGGAGAGCCAGATATTCTCGAATCTGAAGGGCCTATTTCTGGGAGAGACCATACCCTTGATTTCCAATTGAATCGGCTAGTGATCGGACCCTCCGAAGGGAAGGACTCTTGCTATTATTTCTTTATCTATAATCATCAGCTACTCTGAAATCATGAACCTATCTAATTTAGAGGCTACCTATGCCTCACCTCCTCTTTTGTTGTTCCATGTAAAAAGGCCATTACTCAATTCTGAACCAACCAATTTCATATCATCTGTGAATGATTGGAATGCTAAAGAGTCTTTGGTTAGCGTTGTGGTTCCTCCTTTTTTTTCCGAAAGAGACTTGATCATATTGAAATCACCTCCCATGATCCAAGGAATCCCAACTTGTCTGTTCCTGAGATCTATTAGGGATTCTAGAAATTTGAGTTTGTCATCTATTTTTTGAGGACCATAAACATTTGTGACCAGGAAGGTTTCCGAAACCCCCACTGGTTGCATGACCACTAATAAGTAATTTCTGGATGCTTCAACATCTATTATGCTGATTTTCTGGGGATTCCAAAGATTTAGAATGCCCCCCGCTGTGCTTTCAGCTTTAACCTCTAGAAACTCAAATCTATTGAGCCATTTGCTATGAATTCGTTTTATTTTTTGAATGTGCGCACACATTCTTATTTTCTTTTGTTTCGCTGTAAGTTTGGGTTTATAAGTGGAGAAATGGAAATTTGGTAATAAAAGGGTGAACAACCAATCAAAGACATGAACAACTGAACGGTTATAGAATATGCACACACACTCTTGCTTTTGTTCTATTATAGATTTGGATTTTTAAGTAGAGAAATGGAAATTTGATTTTGAGTATAAAAATGGAAATAAAAATGAATTGGAAATATATTATTTATGTTTTAAAATTTCTTTAGGTATTAGGAGAAATGAAAATCTGGCAAACAACCAATCAAAGACGTGAACTGCCGAACCAAGCACATTCTTGTTTTCTTTTGTTTCGCTATAACTTTTTGTTTATAAGTGGAGAAAAGGAAATTGGGTTTATAAGTGGAGAAATGGAAATTTAGCAATAAAAGAGGTGAACAACCAATCAAAGACGTGAACAACTAAATAACTAAACGAATATAGAATATGCACACACACTCTTACTTTTGTTCTATTATAGATTTGGGTTTTTAAGTAGAGAAATGGAAATTTGATTTTGAGTATAAAAATGATTTGGAAATATATTTTTTATGTTTTAAAATTGTTTTAGGTATTAATAGGTGGCAACCCTAAAAAAAATTATCTCAAAAATTGATTGGAGATAATTTTTTTTATAATTTTGTAAATGTTACTAAGTAAAAATAAAAATGGTTACATAGGTGACTGAGTCTAATTTTATCTAGATAAATTGTGTTTTAAGGAGAAGTGACATCATAAACTCAAGCCCATCTACAATAGTCCATGTACTATTCTGAAGCGGGTTGGTGTGAATGCATGCCATTTAGATTTGCCCAACTTTGCCTCCACATTTTGGTTAATGTTAATCATCTCAAGCCTTATATGTCATTTAGATTTGCCTTGCCAACTTTGCCTCCACAATGTGGTTAATGTTAATCATTTCAAGCCTTATGAAACTCCTATTCTTGAAAGGGAAGTTCAAGTGACATCATAAACTCAAGCCCATCTACTATAGTCCATGTACTATTTTGAAGCAGGCTGGTGTGAATGCATGTCATCTAGGAAGCTCAAGTGACATCATAAACTCAAGCCCATCTACTATAGTCCATGTACTATTTTGAAGCAGGTTAGTCCATGTACTATTTTCAAGCGGGTTGGTGTGAATGCATGTCATTTAGATTTGTCTTGTTAGCTTTTCCTCGACAATGTGGTTAATGTTAATCATCTCAAGCCTTATGAACCTCCTATTTTGGAAGAGGAAGTTCACATTTCCCACTTGTTAGCTTTGCTTCCACAATGTGGTTAATGTTAATCATCTCAAGCCTTATGAACCTCCTATTCTGGAAGAGGAAGTTCACATTTCCCACTTCTGGATTTTTAGCAGTTGTTGGAGGAAGACACACGATTAGACCTATAGCAGTAGTTATGACGTATCTTGATGGGCACCAAAGCCTGATGGGCACCAAAGACAACTTCCTTAGGAAGACACAATGTTAGACTTGTAGCAACAGTTATGACGTATCTTGATGGGCACCAAAGCCAGCTTCCTTCTTAGGACAAATGGTTGTCCCAGGTTTCTTAATAGTTAGTTGTAGGATAATGAAGGCATGGTTAATCTTAAGCACTATGCATTTTTTATTTATATTATTTCTTAGTTAGCGCTCACTTTGCCAAAAAAACTAATCAACTGATCAGATCTCATCTTAAGTAAAATATTATAAAAGGAATTTGCTTAGAAACATAAGAATGTTTTGGGAATCAATATTCTTATGCTTATGTTTGCAAGTTTTCATCTTCAACATTTGAATGTTATGGCTTATCAATCATTTGAATGTTATGGCTTATCAATCAGCCAACCACTAATGTAGGGAGGCATATCCAGTGGTGTAGCAATTTACAAATGGGAAAGAGGTTGATATCACCTCTAGAGCTCCCAAAATATGCAGTGATTTGGGAGGCATATCCAGTGGTGTAGCAGTTTGCAAATGGGAAAGAGGTTGATATCATCTCTAGAGCTCCCAAAATATGTAGTGGTTTGGGTCGTTAGATCCAAGAGGACAAACTAATGACAAAGTATGCACCTGCGTAATGGATTTTGATATGTCACGATTCTTCCCCAATTTATGCCTTACGGCGTTTCCTTTGCAACACTGGTGCAATTGCTAGTTTTATTAAATTTTCACATATCATGTGTCAACACCCATCCTTTGTGATATGTAAACTTCTATGGATATTCAACTTGATAGTTAGTCACAACATATCTATGAAAATTAACCCAAATCAATACTATGAATGGTTAATTATTTTTAAATTCAAGATTTATTATTATTGTTTAGTTTTCTATGCATGCAACATATAATATGTGGAAAATAGATAACATATGAATACAATCACTCATAAACCCCAATAATCACTAAGATATTGTCGATGAAGCCTGAAAATCTCTCAAATTATGGTGGTCAATCATTATATATCAACTTCTGAGAGGCATAACTTTTGTATCTGAACTACGATTAACATCCTTCTTGGACGGTTGGAAAGGTATCCATGTGTAGAATAATGTCATGGGTGTGGCACTTTCATAGCAAATTTTTACCCCCAAAAAATGTCATTTAAGGCCTCAAGCTAGCCCCAAAAGGTTTCAAACCCCAATTTCACCAAATTGAATCCCACCTCAATTTTTTCCTATAAGCTAATTTCTTTAAATTTTCCACTTTTAAAGCATCAAGATGAATGATAAATAATATAGTGATCCAATATGGATCACACCTCTCCATTTTGGGAGGCTTTTGGTTCCAAAAATATTTTACTGGATGACGTGAGGAAATTTTTCCTCTACCTTATCCCTAGAGTACTGTTTAGCCTTGCCTGTAAGCTATCCTTTCAACCTTATTTTCCAAAGATCATGCTTCCCTTGTCTTGTGGTTATGGACCTGTTCTGCAAAATTGTATCCTTTGTCAACCCCTCATGAGCATCTAGAGTTAAGGACTCTATGAAAGGTAGGACCTATTGCGATTCTTGATCTAGCATGGATGGCTCATAAAATTTTATATTTTCCACATTAGCCATTAATTAAATGCACATGTATGCAAGTAGATTGGATCTATAAGTATTATCTACCACATTTTGTAGTACCTCAAAAATTCCATATCATAGTGCCTTGATTTTCTTACCAAGACCCTGTAGCCTCTCCTTATTCAATTGTAACCATGCTCTATCTCGCACTTTGAATAACTTCTATGTTTTGCGTTGATCATGCTTAGCCTTTCACTTTTCCTATGACTTCTCTAGTGTCTCATTAACTTGCAAAAGGGTTTGACTGATCTTCTCAAAAAAATTCTCCACCCTTAAAGCATCCCCTATGAGACCTTCCCTTACTCCTCCTTGCTATTCATATCTAATATCCAAAGGTGAAGGTGGAAAATATCCAAAACATGTTTTAAATGGGGACTTACCAGTAATAGTAAGGACTACATATATACATATACACATATATACATATACCAAATTTTCATCCGAATTCATCAAATGCTTCTAATTGTAACCCTTAAAACCTACACCAAATCCATACTGACTACTTCTCGTTTCCCATATGTATGTTAATGTAACCTTTTCAACCTTTTGTCCATTTTCTCCCACATTGTATTAAAAATTTCACTAAGAAATTTGGTGTCCTTATCTGAAACACTGCTCCTTGGTATTCGAAAATTCATCGAGACATGTTCAAAGAACAAATTGGTTACTTATTCTCCCCTGGTAATATTTTTACATTGCATGAAAACACACATATTATTGAACCTGTTAACTACCATGAACATGTATTCATGTCCCTTCCTAGTTTTGTTAGAAACCTTGAGCACTACTAAGAGTGGGGGGCGCGGGGTGAATCAATTGTGTGTCTTGTGATATATTTTTACCAATTTTAACTTCAACTGATTCATGCAAAAATTTATCTAGCATCACATTAAGAGATTACCACATAAGTATATAATCAAGTTAGCAATTAAACCAAGATAGAAACAATGCACAACACAACAAATAACCACATGAGACATAAGGATATCTGGTGGAAACCCACTGGGGAGAAAACCACCCTTATTGTTGATGTACTACTCTGCATATTCTATTATGTGTCATGCAAAAACTTGTCTTTTAAATAGATTGCTAGCTACTACCAACTAGGAGACTCGAACTCATATACAAATAGCTAGCCACCACCAGCCATGAGACTCGATCCCAAAAATGCAGTAAGTTGGCGACCACCAACTATTCCAACTACCACTAGGCATAAGCGACCACTTCTTGAACAATGCTATTAGAATCCATTAACACAAAATCACTACTCCAAGTTAGCAAGAACCCACTTGCTAGAGGCCAAACCTTCACAACTCTATACATACCTCTATTTCATTCATTTTCAAATTGGATCACCAAGGCAAAACTCTAAAATATCAAACCCTAGCAGCAAGACAATCTCATCATCATTAAAAACAACCAACATTATAAATCTCCATACCACACATCAATCCTCTCGCATGCTCAATATCACAAACATTTCATTCAACAACAAAATAAATACAATACACAACCCTTAACACTGATCTGCAAATCAAAACCAAACTATACAGTAACAAACTCATCAAACCTTACAACAACACAAAATGAAAATCTGATCTACACACTCAACCACAAAAAAATCTCATGCAACCATATAAAACACATGCATTGAAGCTACAACAAAATATCCTCCAATAAAAACTTTTGCAACACAAATGCATCAACAACATAAAATCTAATCTGAAACTGCAACAACTATAACAATATTTCTCCTCTCCATATTAGTAGAAAATCGGAGCCACAATCTGCAACACAAATATACTAGAAATGTAGATCTAATGTAGCTCCATCATCCTCTAAAATATGCTCCAAGATTAAATTCTGATCTGCTCTCAAAGACTTGCACACCTATAGCATACACTCTTTCTCAATCCAACCATTTCTTCTTCACACTCAAGGATTTTATTGTTGATTTTAGGTGCAGTTAATATCCATCAATAAGCTTCGTGTTTTTTGACTCAATCACCTTCTAGATGATGGTTAAACTTTTCTAACCCTTTTTATAAAAAATCTTGAACAAAATCACCGAAAAAACTAATAAAAACACTTAAGGTGTGCGCATAATACAAAAAATCACTGAATAGATTGTAGCACACTTTTTGGGATAAAACCTACACTGCAACACACTTTTTGAGCTGAAACCTGCATTGTAATGTAGTTAATGTTGGGAAATTTACCTTGTCTGGATGGTTAGTGGTTGTGATAGTGTCGGCATTGCGTCAACCAGATTAGCATAGTGATTGGGAGTCCATGAGGAATTCTATTGTAGCTCCAAGCTTATGGTACATAATCATCATAGTAGCAGGCTTATTGAAAATCCATAAAATGATGACTATGGTGATTGGAAGTCTAGGAGGAATCCCATGGTTGTTTGTTGTTGGGAAAAGTATCCAATACGGAATGACCCTATCCCACTCTAAGGGTGATAGTACCTCAACAACAATCAAAGCAAAGCTATTTGAGATTACTTCTTTATGAGATGTAAGAGAGGGGATAAAGAGATCCACTAACCAATGTCTTCCGCTAATGATTGATCCAATCTTCTCTCTTTGCTGCTTGCTCCCAGCTCCTTGCTCTTTCACTGGCCCAGCTACACCAAGATCCTGCAAAATAACAAGAGAGGGAAACTACAAGAAGCATACATTCATAATTGATTCAAGGATTAGAATAAATCAAATACACAAGTATAACAACACATCATTGAGACACATGCATATAGAAGAACCTCAAATGCTTTATTAATGGAAGAAGTAAAGTTTAGGAAGTGATACAACCATAAAAGGCCCAATCCAGCATCACCTCCCAGCAGAAAGAAATCTCCTCTTCACCTCCTTCAAAGAAAATCACCCAATAGTTCTATACTCAAACCAACAACACTTCCTTACATTCACAAGATTCCAGCCTCCTTAGACCTCATGAGAGAGATCTATATATAGGATTTTTGGAGAAAGGATGAGTCAGCTTGAGCTTGGCATGAAGCTGACTAGTGTCCTCTCTCACTTCAGTTATTCTTCAGTTCTTGAGTCCACTTGGAGGTTCTTGCTTCCACTTGGAGATCTAGACCCTCTTACTCATCACCAGTCGAATTCCCTGATCCAAGTGTCATTTTGGAAGCTTCCTGGGCATTGACACCTTGAGGAATGACTGTGCCACTTGTCCAAACTCGCCCAGCGCAGGTAGCCTTCTTTGCAGTTGACATTCAGCGCAGGTACACAGTGGAGCAGTTGACATTCAACGCAGATGCTCAGTGGAGCAGTTGACATGATCCAGAATTAGCTTGTTTTTGAGTGTTTTCAGGTGGAGAACTGATATTCAGTGCTGTGGTTTGCTGACCTTGTTCCTCTAGGGGTAGGAACAACATGTTTAGGGACTTTGGATCCCTTAGATTATGGATATTTCATGCTTCATGCTGTAAGGCACAAAAATGTCTATAACAGTTGCCCCCTAAAGTATGAGGTCGTTTATTGGGTGAAATGATTTATCAGGAGGATCCGAAGTTCATTCAATTGCTGAGAGGTGACCTGTAATAAAATACAATACAATACATTATTTTTCATTCTTCTTTCATGATCTAGCTGAGGCGGGCATTCCCATGCTCAGCTTTATAAATTCATTTTGGTACATAGAACAGACGATCGTCTGATGATAGACTGATAATTCTCTGCTGAAATTATCATCCTTTGAGTAGGATGATCATCTGCTGCAATGATGTACATGTCAAATGTCTTTACATTTCCTGAATATATATCACAGCCCGGATGGATGAAACTAGATCCGAGGTCTTCAAACTCGTTCGATCTTCACTCTAAGTACAAGTCGATCCATGTGAGAATTGCGCTGAAGTCGAACATGGAAAGACATCGCTTGATTACCGGTCAATGATGTAAACTGTTAACAAGCGCGAGAGGAATCACCGATAATGATAATGACCCTCAAGGTACAGCAGTACAATTCACGTGGTGTGAATAAAGGACTTAGCGTCGAACACCACGCAAAATCTTTTGGTCGAAGGTCATTGATGTATACCTGTCGCCGGAAGTGAGAAACTTGCCATTGAGGCATGCAAGCTTCAAAGTACTGAGGGGGGGTGTTCCTAGATCAACTTCTTGGATAATGAGCTGAAGTCGACAAGAAGCGATCCGTCAAAGGAGGGCCTTAATGAATCCCACATCAGTGACACGGAACGGAGCTAATGATTTTAATGGAGGTGAAAACAATCTGTGACATATGACTCAGGGTGGCGATCATGGGTGGATGAAGGATAATGTATGGCAGTGGATGGGACACGGTTGACTCTTTCTGAACAACATCTCTTGAACATATAACGACACTGATGCGATGGATCGGTAGCATTACCCCAAATGTGGATGGTTTGGCGAGACCATGGTGATGAGACCGGTGAATGAAACAACCCAACCCGATGTGATACGGAGGAAAAGTGTCATGTTCAAGAGCGACTTGCTACCATTAAAGCTTTGAGGTTCTCCCAATTTTTCCCCAGTCATTTCTGACCAGTACCTCTTTATTTTTGTCAAGCTTGAGGAGGATAACATATGCTTGTTCTATAACCTGCCCTTCGGGCAAGCCCATCGCTATGTTTTAACGAGCCTAGCGATAGGGAAACTCGTTCTCGTCTAAAGACAAGTTTGTCGCTATTTAATCATTTTAACGAGTCTAACGACAAAGAAAACTCGGTCCTTTTCATTTTTAGAGAGTCTGAAAAGGTACAGAAAGTTAACTCCAAAATTCCTTTTTCGTCATCTAATCCCTTAAGTCCGAAAAAGTATAAAACAATACAAAAGGGATGAGTTTTCGATAACCTTAACAAGCCGAATAAAACAAGCGCTCGACCTTTTTGTGCAATAATCCCTCAGGTCCAAAAAGATTAAAATCTAGAGGAGGGATAGCTCTTCCGGTCCTTTTAATGAGCTGGAAGGCCAAAACTCGGCAAACTTTTCATTTTTTACGAGTCAAGAGAAAAGAGCTCAAAGAAGACTCGTCTTTTGAGGAACGAGTGATAAACAGGGATAGCAGCAGATTCCAGGTACAGGTTGGAATTTTCCAATCACGGCAGTGTCACAAGGATGGCTAGGTGAAATCACTCTTTGCAGCTGTTCCTCAAAATAGGTAAACAATCATATGGAGGTGAACGATCGGCCAAATGACAGTGGAGGTGGCAGGTGCAAACACGACCAAGGCTTTTATCGCTGATAAATTTACGATCACAGTGGTTATTTACCGGGATAGGTTCATTTTTTATTTAAAAATGAGCTTAAACTCTGGAGGAAACATTGCTCACTGCTTATATTTATTTTTTAACGAGCATGAAGACCGCATTAAAACTGCTCGGATCTTTGCGTTTATTTTTTAACGAGCATGAACTTTATGCTAAAACTGCTCGATTATACCAGTCATAAGATAAGAAATGTCCCCTGTAAGATCCCATTTTTTATAGAGCTTGCACCTTACCAAAGCTATGCTCCCTCTCATCCTTTCTTTATGCAAGTTCGGAAACGGCTAATCCAAAAAACAGATAAATAACCGCTCTTTGCTTGCACTCCAAAAGGTTTGCATGCCCCCAGGTATAAAATACAATTTCAAGGCTGCCCCTCCTCTCCCCCACCTCTGCTTTTCTTTGGGTGTTCACAGCTACTTGTCGTCTTGCCAGTCTAATGTTAACGATACTTGTCTTCTCGTTATTTTTAACGGGTCTTATGCGGTACTTGTCTTCCCGTCAGCCCAACTTTTAACAGATCTTTTGCAAGATCGCAAGAGAACAGCTACTTGTGACAAGAGAGCAGCTACTTGCGACAAGAGAAGAACACTACTCAAAGACAAAACATATGTGTTATTGAGGGAGGCTTTCCTCTTTCTGGTTACCCAAAGATTGTCTTGTTAACTTCTTCAAACGAAAACATTTCCTTGGCACTGTCTACCGAAATAGACAAGGGTGAATGACCTTTGTCAAACACGTAACCTTGACAAAAGAATCTTATTCCAGAACAACCCCTCTTCCATCCACGGACGGGGTACGGACTAGTCATATTCTCTCGCGGAAATTCTACCTTATACCCAGGGTTTTTCTGCCCGAAGCAGACCATGATGCATGCCCCCTGGGTTCCAGTCCCATCTTTCCGAATCACTCGCACTCATCGGGAAGGAGGACAGGGGGTGGAGATATTTCTTGATTGAATAGACCATTCAGGGTTGGTATGTGACTATTTGCGATGCGTGATTCCGGAAATGAAAGTTGGTCTACGAGATTGACCACCCTTCCTTCGTGTGGAAAACACATTACTCTAAAGAGTGAGGAGACTATTGCTCCCATGCAATATATATAGTCTCGTCCAAGGAGTAGGTTATAATCCAAGGGTCCTTGAATGACCATCACGTTCATTTGAACGGTCTTCCCTTTCAATGTAACAGGTACATTGGGGAGGATCCCTAATGGTCGACTGGTTCCTTTATCAAAACCTGAGAGATTTCTTATCTCAGGAAAAAGCGTCGGGGAACCCAGTGCTTTCCAAGCAATAGAGGAAAGGATACTCACAGATGCCCCTTCATCAATGATAGTGCCAGCCATTACCATTCTATAAATTTGGACTATGATTCTGAATGGTATACTGGCTGGCAACCGGGGTCTGCCTAGTTGATTCCAATCAAAGGATACAACCAGGTTGCTTGGTGGTGGGACCAAATATACGGCCGGATATGACCCTGACGATGTTCCTTCCTGCGATAAAGGAATGGGCGCATTGCCCTGATGCTCATCAGAGTCGGTGTTGATGAAAAGAATCTGGATGGTGTCATCCTTATTCTCTTCGGTGAGGGTGTCATTTGAAGATGAATCTTCAGTGACGGTGTCATTTGAGGATGAAACCTCTGAAGGGAGAACCGGGTCAACTGCCGTTTCGACCTTTGGACTTTCGTCCGGTCTGGATTCAGTAGGTTCATTTTCAATGAATGACGCTTCAGCCGACCACTTGAGTGGGCCAACTGTATTTTCAACCAACGAAGGACTTGGCACGAGTTTTTTGTATCCAGGAGGAAGTCTTAACGGTGAAACCGGACGATCTTCCAAAACTCTCTTCGCTTCGTCTAAGAAGGGACAACGGTGGATGGCGTGATCGCCTTCACACAGTCTGCAGGGGAATCTTGCTCCCCCTCTTTGTCTTGAACCTTCACTTTCGCTGGTTGACGGTAAGCATTCAACATGGCTATCAGAGGTTGATGCTCCCGAACTGTGCAAACGAGGGGACCAGTCCCTTAGTATCCAGGGAATACAGGGACAATCTCTATGGAAGTGGTCTCCTCTACATATGACACATGGCGATTTAGGCCCGGTCTGTGCTGTGTGCGGATTTTTGTCAGATGTCTTTTGCTTGCCCCCAGTCGCCTTAGGCTCCTTCTTCTTCTTCTTCTCTCTCTTCTTCTCCATGGGAGCTTGGCTTTTGCCGGCTCTACCTTGCGAAGATGAAGGATCGGAGGAAGAGTTATAGGAAGTCGAAGGCTGGTGGGCAGCTCTAGACTGATCTAACTGTTGACTCGACTGTTCAGGAACCATGGTGTTCTAAACTACATTGGTTGAGAATAGCCAAATTGGCAGGCCAATTGTCAGTCCTGGAAGCGACAATGTGGCCATGTGGGGCACACCAACTTCTCCCCAAGAGGAGAAAGGACTAGGATTTCCATCATATGGAATTCCTTGGTTGGGGCGTTCCATGTTCTCAACCTACAGATCAACGCAGGAATAGGAGGTGATTATGTTCCGTTTAAAATAAATTTTATAACGACGCTTTAGACACAACTTGCTTTTTCACTTTTTAAGAGTTGAGAAAAAGCTAAAGATGACTCTAGTCTCCTTCGATGTTTTAACGAGCCCGAAGTGACAAATGCTCAGGTGGAATTTTTCAGTTATAGAGTTTGAAAAAGGCCAAAAGAAACTGCTCTGGAGATCTAGGCAGAGGGTGTGCCAAACTTTTCGCAAAACCACAGAATACGTTTTACGGTACGGGTGGTCGATCTTCGTGAATGCTGTGTTCACTGCATTGCGATCAGTAGGGCGGCCGACATGGCTTTCGATGGATAAAGGCTTTGTTCCTATAGGGGTCTACCAATATATACGCGACGGTACGTGGGAGCACAAGTCTGTATTGATACTTATCGCTTCACCGTGGAGGAATCACCCAACCACTCAACGCTAAGATATCACGTTTAACGACGCCGGAACACGTCTCTAGCTTAGAACTCTATGTGTTTGCGTTATGTTTCAAAGCGTTGTTATGTAAATTCAATTTATTTTAAGGTTGATCTTGTTTAGCAGTTTGCCTTTATGGATCACCACGAGATGTATGGTATAACTCCTAAATGCAGTCTAAGATGATAAGCAAGCTTTTCAATATTTCAACTTTGAAAATCTTAACTACTGAGGGAAAAGAAAGACATCATCTTTTCACACAGATCATAGAGCACACACTAATGCACTTTTTCCCTAAATCATCATGCAAGCTGTCAAAATGCACATGCATAATGCAGGTATTTCTTTTCTCTTTCTTAATGTTGATGTAATACAAAAAGAAAGCTGTTGTATAACTTTGAATTCAATTTCAAGTGAAAACAAACAAGCTTGTCCAAAATCAAAAGACACCTTAAGATTTACTTGTTTCGACACTAGAAATATATAAATTCAAACCATATGACGAAAGCAAAAGCTCAATCAGCTATGAACAACAAACAAACTAACTCTTAAGATCAAAACGACACTTATCACAGGTCTAGATCTAAGAGGTCACATCAAGACTAGTTCACTTTCGTTATGGGAAATTGCAAATGATATAAGAAATACACAAAGAACAGATAGGCGGAATAGTGGCAAGGAAAGTTGGTTTCAGATAGGCACATTGACTGATAACATGCTGCAAAAACAAGGATGAAAACAGGGCAATAAACAGCAGGGAACCCCAGTAGCACAAGGCAAAACTGGTTCAGCGCAGGTAGTACACTGTCAGTTTGACATTCAGCGCAGGTAGCCCCTTCGGGACCTACGATGAAATGCAGACTGCCTTCACAGTGCCTGCAATGAAGAGATAAACTTTCGTTTTTCTCAGTTTCCGGGTCACAGATTACTAAAAAATTCACAGTTTTTGGCCAAATCAGAAGCTGTCAATCAAGTACACACTAAGGGATGAAAAGGAGGATGAAAAGCTATCACTAAGAGCTGTTCAAAGTCCTTGTGGATCAGCTCTTCAAATCATAAACATGCCCAGAAACTGAGCTAGAGTAGCTGCCCTCTACTTTGCATTTGAAAGATCCAAATGCAGTTCGATTCGGTACTCCCTGTGTTTATGAAATGAATAGAAAAAACACAAACAACCAACAAGATACGATCCCCAGTGGAGTCGCCAATTTGTTGTTGGGAAAAGTATCCAATACGGAATGACCCTATCCCACTCTAAGGGTGATAGTACCTCAGCAACAATCAAAGCAAAGCTATTTGAGATTACTTCTTTATGAGATGTAAGAGAGGGGAGAAAGAGATCCACTAACCGATGTCTTCCGCTAATGATTGATCCAATCTTCTCTCTTTGCTGCTTGCTCCCAGCTCCTTGCTCTTTCACTGGCCCAGCTACACCAAGATCCTGCAAAATAACAAGAGAGGGAAACTACAAGAAGCATACATTCATAATTGATTCAAGGATTAGAATAAATCAAATACACAAGTATAACAACACATCATTGAGACACATGCATATAGAAGAACCTCAAATGCTTTATTAATGGAAGAAGTAAAGTTTAGGAAGTGATACAACCATAAAAGGCCCAATCCAGCATCACCTCCCAGCAGAAAGAAATCTCCTCTTCACCTCCTTCAAAGAAATTCACCCAATAGTTCTATACTCAAACCAATAACACTTCCTTACATTCACAAGATTCCAGCCTCCTTAGACCTCATGAGAGAGATCTATATATAGGATTTTTGGAGAAAGGATGAGTCAGCTTGAGCTTGGCATGAAGCTGACTAGTGTCCTCTCTCACTTAAGTTATTCTTCAGTTCTTGAGTCCACTTGGAGGTTCTTGCTTCCACTTGGAGATCTAGACGGTCCCTCTTACTCATCACCAGTCGAATTCCCTGATCCAAGTGTCATTTTGGAAGCTTCCTGGGCATTGACACCTTGAGGAATGACTGTGCCACTTGTCCAAACTCGCCCAGCGCATGTAGCCTTCTTTGCAGTTGACATTCAGCGCAGGTACACAGTGGAGCAGTTGACATTCAGCGCAGATGCTCAGTGGAGCAGTTGACATGATCCAGAATTAGCTTGTTTTTGAGTGTTTTCAGGTGGAGAACTGATATTCAGTGCTGTGGTTTGCTGACCTTGTTCCTCTAGGGGTAGGAACAACATGTTTAGGGACTTTGGATCCCTTAGATTATGGATATTTCATGCTTCATGCTGTAAGGCACAAAAATGCCTATAACATTGTTGCAGTGCTATGTAGAGAATCATCATAGTAGCAGGCTTATGAGAGAAGCCATAAAATAATGACTATGGTGGTTGGGAGTTCAGGATTCCATGAGAAAATAATGACAGAGAGTTTGTAGCCATTTTATAGGTAGAATATGGGCTCAAAGTCTACATCCAACCATCTTCGTTGGAAAGTGTTCTGAAAGAGCTTTCCAATGGTGTGTAGAAATCTGAAAATGGCCTCCTGGATCAAAAGTTATGATCTGCCAATGTTAGGGTCTTGAAGTCCTAAGCAGGCCAAAATATTGGAGGTCAACAGAGAGGAAGGATGAATATTAGAGGTCAAAGCACATCGAGACTCGATATCAGAACCCTGGAGTAGGCTATATTAGAGATTAGAATATCGAAACCTCGGAGTAGGTCATATCAGGATATCGAAAGCTGGAGGCCATCGACACATTGGAGGCCAGAGCAAGTGGATATTGGAATATTAGAAGGTTGAAGCCATCAAAATCTAAGAACTTTTTAACTCTTGAATTTTGAGAAGTTACGATAGTTGGTGCTACTGATATTGCAAAAAGTTCTAAGGGATGAGTAGAAGGGTTACAAAAGGTTCTCATTGCAAAACCAAGGCTTGAAGGGACCCCTTCATTCTCCTATGGTAGGAAAGATGGCGACATGTGATTGGCTCTGAGAATCTGAAGTGGCAACTGACGTCAGCATGACGTGGAAGTATGGTGGACACATGGAAACTTGTTTTGGCATTTTCAGTGGCCCAATGGGGAAAATCATAGTGACACATGTCACCACTCAAGAGGTGCCATGTGGAGAAATGACGAAATCATGACATCATATCAAAGGTCAGCATATCGGAGGTCGAGGACATTGTAACTCCTATGTATATGGAATTTGAAAATGTTATGATAAAATGGGGGCTCTAATATTATCTGACACATGTTCATATGGAGATCAAATGAACCAAGGGATAAATAGAGGGAGCTAAAAATCAATCGATACTTTTCAAAAGTTACAATATGAAGGGGCTCCGATATAACACTATAATGGTAAGCTAAGCCGATAGTCACATGACCGGTCTTATGAGAAAGAAAACTCTTAGGGAGCTAAGTGCAAAGGGGGCTAAGGATATCAAAGCTATGTAATATCATAATATTTCTTTTGTTTGAGTTACAATATGTTGGGGCTCTGACGAAACAATACAGTGAGTTAAATGGATGAATGGGTCGGTAATTGAAGATTATATGTAGATCGAAGGAGTTGGTCTATGGATTTAACTGAATCTGCAAAAGGCGATGAGACAAGGCAACGAGGACAACAATTCACAAAGAAGAACTGAAGAAATGGAGAAAGCAATCGACTGCTTTGTGTGCATGTCTGGTAGATTTAAATAAGGAATGTAGTGGCCATTCCAGAGTACTTTCAAGCTTTGTGGAGCAATGAATAAGCATGGGAAGTCATGGTAGAGTGTGTAGGCCACCTGAGATTAAATTCTCAGTATGGAGGATTACAAAGGGAGTCAGTGAAGAACTCGAAAGCTAATTTCTATGTTTAATGCCATGAAAAAGTTAATCTAACAGATGCAACAACAACAGGAGGATCCATACTGAGGTACACTCAGGAAGTATGGACATATGCAACAAAGACAACATTGTGCAATGTGCATTAGAGGATCAAAACCATTCGATCAACATCAAACAAAGTGGGGAGTATAGCATATTGTTGAAGCGTTGAGCTATGAGAGAAGAGAGTGTGTTGTGAGACGAACAACGAGAGAAAAGGTGAAGGGTGCATAGAAAAGAGCCTATGTGAGAGAAAGACAAGTGCTGAGGATATGCTATTGAATGAAATCGAGGGAGTTTGTGGAACAACAATGGATTGAAAGAAGAAGTTGTTTCTGCAACCAACCTAATTGGTATTTTCCATAATTGTATATGCCTTTGTTTTCAGTTTGAAAATTGTATGAAATAGTAGAACAGTGGCATGAGTAGGTTGTAGCCTACATTCAGAATACGTTGGTGCCTCTTGGCAAGTTGGTTATTTCTAACCTAAGTGGGTCGGTGCCTCCTGTGAGTGGGTGCTCACAGAAAAACTGATGTAATTAAGTAGGTTCTTAAATTACATCATAAAAAAACAACAAAGTGGTGGTTTTGTTCCCTCTGGGTTTCCACGTGAAAACACCTTTGTCAAAATGTGTATGCTTCTCATGTGATTGGTTGTATGAACTATGCATGCTTAAACTTGCTGCTCACTTTCTTTGTGAATGAATTGTCTCATAAGTAACATAAAATAAAAAGGACTGAAAGCATATTCAGGAAAATATTTAAGAATCTCACTATTACTAATTCAACCCCCCTCTCAGTAATTCCTTATTCCAACAATTGGTATCAGAGCCAAGTTCCTTCAAGAATAGTCTAACCACTAGAAGGTAGATATATAAGGAGTTATGCCTAGGCAAGAGAGTCAAGAGGCTTTCTCAAGTAGAATACCAGTCTTTGATGGGACAAACTATGCCTTTTAGAAAGTAAGCCTATGGAAGCATATCATATCTCCTTGGGAGTAGATGTTTGGAATTCAATGCTAGTAGACTACAATGTCCTTAGTATTCCTCCCACTGATGCAGATGGTAAAAAATTATATGGAAATAATGCTAAAGCCAAGAATTCCATTCTTTTTTGTCTTATTCAATCAAAACTTGTAAAGGTTAGGCACTATAAGTCTGCTAAGGAAGTGTGGGTAAAGCTTAGTCAGAGTCATGAAGGAGATGAAAAAGTGAAGTAGGTGAAACTTCAAACCTTCAAAATGAGGTTTGAGAACTTGAGAATGAGTGAAGATGAAAGCATAATAGAGTACTTCCTTAGAGTTGATGAAGTAACCAAAATGATTAGAGGACTTGGGGAAGAGGTCAAGGAAGAAATGTTTTTTCAAAAAATATTAATATCTATGCCCATGAGATTTAATTCGAAAGTCTCAGCTATTGAATAAATGACTAATTTAAAGGATCTCAAGATGGACCAATTGCATGGTACTCTCACATCCTATGATATGAGAGTAGAAAGAGAGAAGTCTGAACCTAAGGAAGAAACTTTCAAAGTATCCAAAAAGGCCAAGGAGCACAAAGATCATCAAGACTGCTCCAGCTGTGAATCTGATCAAGAGTTGGATCAATTAACTAGGAAACTGAAGCGTGGCTCAGGAAAATATAAAGGGAAGTTTCCCTTTAAATGTTTTGACTATGGAAGAGTTGGACATTTTTCGTCCAAATTCCCTTATAAAGAAAAGGCTGAAAAGGAAGATGATCAGAAATTTGGAAACAAGTCTCAGAAACATCAGAAGAAAAATCTCTATAAGAAAAAGGGGTTCTACTCCAAAGAGGATAACTCAGCACCAGAGTCAGAAAGTAAAAACTCTTCGAAGGAGTAAGTATTTACTTATGGATTTTGGAACATACTCCAAGAAACAAAGTATTATGGACTTTGAAGAGGAAGAAGAAGAAGGAGTAATGGACCTTGAAGGGGAACTCATCAATGCTCTTGATGAGCTAAATAAAGTAAGGAAAAAGAATAAGCAACTGAAGGAACAACTACAACGTGTTGAAGAAGGTATGTATAACTCTAATAATGAGGAGTTTTCTTATCAAAAATAAAAACTTGAAGAAGCTATCAAGAGAAAAGATAGTTTAGTCCTTCTACTAGAAGAAAAATAAGGAACATGTGAGAAACTAGAAGAAGAGAACAAGCAATTAAAATAGGAGTTTCTCAAGTTAAGGAAGGAAATGATCTCAAAGACATGCAAAGATGATATTCTGTCTTTGAAAGTTAAATTGGAAGAAGCTAAATGAAAGGAAGAGGTTCTTCAAGACTTGATCCATGAATGGGAAGAGAATTGTCAGAGTCTTGAGGAAAAGGTTGTCTCTCTAAGAACGAATCTTGAGGGAATAAAGACCAAGAAGGGTTTAAATGAAAAATTTGTAGAAGGAAAAAGGAGACTAGATCAGATTCTAAATAGCCAAAGGCCCTCAAGAATCAAAATAGGTCTGGGATACTCAAATCCATAGGAATCTTCTATGGTGAATATAAAATTCATGTTCGCGGGATTCGAAGAACTGCAAAGCTGTGTAAAGAAGAATTAAGAGAGAACCAATGATGAAAAAAGAGCAACACGGAAAATAGGATATCATCAATGGAGAACGAATCAATTAGCCAGACAACCAAGGTACCTTCATGCAAAAACTCATAAAAGTTCCAAGAATAGGCATGCCTATTTATTTTATGGTCATTATTATAAGTGTCATCTTTGGATAGAAAGCCGTTGATTGTAGAAAGATCAAAGTTGAAAGAGATGAAAATTATAGATATAATAAGTATCAAAATTTTAGATCTCAAAACTCTCCTCTCAGAGATTAAAATTTCTTCTCTCCACTTTTAAGTGAAGTAGAATGCTTCAAATGTAATAATTTTGGGCACAAAGCAAGTGAGTGTAGAAGTATGTTTGAATACCTATATAAGTTCCAAAATATTAGACATTTAGCTATCCAAAATGATAAGGGGAGCTAGAAACAAAAGACTAAAAAGAGCATGCATTGTGGACTCGCTATATCAGCCCATAATCAAGAGAACATATGTTATGTGGATAGTGGTTGTTCCAAGCATATGACTGGGGATAAAAGAATTTATTTGCCACTAAAAGAAAAGGACAGAGGAAACAATGTCACCTTTGGAAACAATGCTCTAGCAAGAATTAAGAGTAAAGGCATAGTCAGCCTTGATGAAAAGAAAAAAGCACAAAATGTGCTGTATGTGGAAGGTCTCAAGCACGATCTGATTAGTGTTAGTCAAATGTGTGATAATGGCTATGATGTGACCTTTCGATCCAAGAATTGTGATATCCGCACCATGAAGAATGGAAAGATGGCAAAAAAAACAATTAGAACCCACAATAATGTATATGTGTTCGATGATTCCATGGTTAACTTCTATTTAAGAAAAATGAATGAAGCACGATTGTGGCACAAGAGGCTTGACCAAATGCATTTTTATAGTTTGATAAAAGTTAGCAAGCTGGGAACTGTGAGAGGATTACCAAGATTGTTAAGGCATGATGACTCAATTTGCAAGTCATGCCAATTTGGAAAGCATACTAGGAATTATTTCAAGTCAAAAAAGTTCTCATCATCTAGACCACTGGAGTTCATTCACACAGATATCTGTGGCCCAACCAGAGAAAAAACCCCAAAAGGAGAAATATATTTCATGCTACTCATTGATTATTTTACCAAGACCAATTGGATTGTGCTCTTAAAAGAAAATTCAGAAGCATTTAAGCATTCAAAAAAATTTAAAGCTCAAGTAGAAAATGAGAAATACTTAAAGATAAAATTATTAAGATCAGATAAAGGAGGAGAGTACACTTCAAGAGAGTTTGAATAATTCTGTGAAGAGCATGCCATCAGGAGGCAACGTTCAGTGGCTAGAAATCCACAAAAAAATGGAGTAGTGGAGAGAAAGAACAAAACAATCTAGGAAATGGCCATAGAAATGTTGGATGAAGCAGATGTGTCTCACATCTTCTGGGGAGAAGCAACACATGCAACAATGTATCTGACACCTATGGCCACCCAAGGGAATCTTCTCAACATCAAAATAGGTTCCTCACTCATGGTTCCAACGCTCCTGGCTACTCAGGGTTCCGCTGGTCCACCCTCCACTGGTCTGAGTCAAATAGTAATAATTGAGGCTTAAATATATGTTAGTGTGGCAGAGTTAATAAGGCATGATCCATGCCTCATTAGTAATTTCTGGTGGTTTATGTGGGGGTGGGTTGGGTTCAAAACTCGCCCACCCCATACTTGGTGTGAATTTTGTTTAACAATGCGACACAATTATTGATATGGTCAACATATGATTTGATTTAACGGTAATGTGTTGGCGCTGTGGTATATATGTAATTTTGTTGTTGACTGGTGATCGAGCGGGTCTGCTAGGGGTGCCCCGCTCACCACGCAATTTTTAATATGTTCCATAAATATAACATCACCGTTGGTTTTGTTGGGGTGGCATCCTGCCACCCCAAATTATTATTTTTATTTTTATTTTTAATAAGCCATTGGTTAAAACTTTTCCACCAAAATTTAAGGGTCACTAAGTGAATTAAAGAGGTGACAAATTCACCTTTTTTAGTGGATGAATTCCATGCGCTGATACTTTGCCAAATTGTTGCCCGTTAGTGAATGCCACTTGGCCCAGTTTGACCAAAAATTTGACTAGCTATAAGTTGAGCATACGAAATTAGATTTGAGTGTCGTTCACATAGTTAGAATGTAGCAAGCACTACAATATGGTCCTAGTTTCACTTCCATCTGATGACTTTGACTTTTGAGCTATTTTCAAGGCCACTTCTATTTCTAGATCAACTAGGATCAATGGATGCCACCATATTTCACCACCTACAAAGTGAGGAATTTTCCTGTATCCTTGTCTCTAGGCTTTATCGCAATCCCCACTATATCACTAGGCCCTAATCGAGACTCCACCCTCCAGGATTTACCGTTTTACCGTATATCCTTTCATTCATAAAACAAAGGATTCCTATGCCTGATAGAGGGAACCCAACTCTAGGATTTACTGTATATCCCTCCATTCATTGATTGAGGATTCCTAGGTCCACTGAGGTAACACAAAATCTGGCTTTACTGTGACCCATAATCAAGTTCAGGGTTACTAGCCCAAGGTTTTACCACAATCCACAATGTAATTCAAGGATCACTAGGCCACATGTTCTTTCTTTTAGAGACCACCTCACTCATTTTCGAATCCATCTGACAATCCATGTCAACCAAAACATGAGAACCCCATCACACCATGACTATCCAGAAATGGAAAGGCAAAACTAAAGAACACTGTGACACCTGGAAAAACCCATGCCAATGACAACAAGAGAACCAAATACACACATGCATGTACCATCCATGCCAAATCTATCAAGGAAATCACACATGCAAATAATATCGATGTAGTTCCTTGATCATGCTATTCCTTGCTTGATATTTTGCTTTCCTTTACCTTATTTTCTTTTCTTGATCCAATACTAAAATTATCCAAGAAAACTCTAAGTGTCCAAGAGTGAGAGAGAGAGAGAGAGAGCTCCAAAACTAAACTGAAAAAGGTACCAACTGATCCTCAGAAGCCTTTTTATTAAAGAGGCCTTTATTTTCTTCATTTTTCCATTATTTTCCTTCATTTTTCTCCTCACATGCAACGTGTAACCTTTCACCTTTTTTTTCTCATAATTTCCATTATTTTCATAAATAAATTGCCAAAAATTCCATTTTGCCTTTCCAAAGCCTTTTCCATTGCATTTTCCAATTTCCTTAGCATAATAAACCAAATTAACACCCATATTAGGATGTTTTCCCAAAATTTAGCTTGGAATAGGTGTCCCATGATTGTGGTTATTATTTTTCCTTTATTAACTTTATTACATGGAATTTTCACTAGGGTTGTTACAAATTTAGGCTTAGAATCTGGCACCATACCCTCTGAACTGGAAAAGTTGGGTTGCAACTACATGAATTTGGGCTTGTGCATGTGGTTGGAGACTCCCAATTGCATGGAGGCATTGCTGTGGGAGTGGTTGATGGCCTAGGGATGAGAAATAGAGGTATAGCTTAGGGTTTGGTCACTTGGGGTGGTTGTTAAGCCCCTGAGTGACTCGTGGCTCTTGTAGAGGTGTTGAGTTTCTAGTTTTCCATCATTACTCAACCCCACTTCCTTAATGGGATCTAGGAGGTTGGGTCATGTCATAGTAGCCCTCATCTCATGTTTACCTCGACAAACCGGTGAAAGTGGGAGGGGTGGTTACAAGGAGGTATCAGAGCATGGTTCAAGCACTCTCACTGAATGGGAGGAATGTGTTTGTCATGCTTGCATGCGAGTGTCTATGTGGTTATTATGTATGTAGTATCATGGTTATGGTTGTCATGCATAAGATCATGGTATGCAACTGGTATTATAATGCATGATGTCGGTATATTGATATGGTTATGTATATACATGTATCGTGCTAATTTAGATTTATTTTGTAGACAAGATAGCCTCACTCAAACTTCACTAAGGTATGTTGATTATGTTTTTATTTGGTTTATCTAATATGGTATGTTTGCAGGAAGAAGAAGAACAAGATGACTAGCCAAATGGTGGTTTATAGTTCACAAGAATCTCCTTACAGATCAAATGAGAAACTAAGAGAAGGGAATTATCCTGACATAGAAGACACCTTAATAATTTTTAAGGCATAAATCATAAATTGCAAAGGAGATAATGACATGATCATTTAATCACAGGAAAGATTTGCTAGGGAACAAGAGAACCAAGAAGAATTCAATGCAGTTATCCTTTAGAGTTTGTTATACTTGTAGTGACAGGGACAAACATTGATTAGTTATGGATAGGAAGAAAAGACTAATGGGGAATATGGTAGTAGGTCTCATGGTGGGCATAGGTTGGACATGGATGACATAGTCAAAGATGGCAGGTTCTTAGATACACCTGATAGGAGAGGTAGTGGATATGGTTTCTATTGTAGTTCTGGTTTGGAGAGGCACCATGGTCATCATCGTTATCATCCTTATAGGAGGAATGATGGGGGATATTTTCCAGAAGAGTTCAAGAAATCCAAGCCACCTACATTAGATGGAGAATTGAAGAAACCAGAAGATGTAAAGGCATGGTTGCTTAGAATGAAGAGGTTCTTTGAGATAGAAAAAATTACAGAGAACATGAAGGCCAAGATAGTTATTTTCAGTCTCAAAGGGAAAAAAAACATCTGGTGGGAAGATGTGAAGTGTGTCAGAGACATCAGGATAGAGGAGTTGAGTTGGCATGAATTCAAGAGACTCTTCGAGAATAAGTAATTGTCAGAGAGATATTATGACAGTAAGGCCAAGGAGTTTTATGAGATGAAGATGGTATCAATGAAAGATGAAGAATAAATGTATAAGTTCTTGGAGTTGTTGAGGTATGTGTCATATCTTAAGGATAAGAAAACCAAAGTTTATAGATTTATCAGTGGATTTCCATTAACATTTAAGGATCATATTGACTATGATGAGCCTTGGTCAGTAGAATAATTCATTGAAAAGTTGAAGCAATGTTATGAGCAATCAAAGCATAAGATCAAGTCTAAGAAGGGTTGGAAAGGGAATGACAAGAATAAAGGTAAATGGCCACCAAAGCGAACAAGACCTCAGGATGCAGGTAAGAAAGAGAATGTTGCTCCTTACAAGAAGTTTAATGTAGTAGAGAAGGGACATGGAACTCAACCTAGAGAGCAGCAAAATAGAGGTGATGGTAGGAGATAGATGTAGTGTTGGATATGTGGCAAGGATCATCTCAAGAAGGATTTTCCATCGTATCAGGGTGGTAGATCGCAAATCTATAGTGCTTAGGAGACATAGACAGTTGGGGATGTTGGATAGAGAATTCCTTAGATATATGCAACATTTGATAACAAGAAGGCATATCACCAGGCATCCATTATTTAGATGGAAGGTAAGATCTATGATCGAGTTGTTTCTATTTTGATTGACACTAGATCTAATTATAGTTATGTTAATAATGAACTGGTGGATAAGTGTGGTTTGAGAGTATAAGTGCATGCAAAGTCTTGGTTGGTGCAGTTGGCTACTGGTACTAAGAAAAGAGTTCATCATTAGGTAAGATCTTGTGCATTTGATTTGAACGATATGCCTACGTCAACACATCTGAATGTGCTTCTGTTGGGGTCATACAATATGCTGATAGGTATGGATTGGTTGAATCTTCACAAGAATAAGGTGGATTGTTATGAAAAGGCTATTGAGTTCTTGGATAAAAATGTAGAACAAATAATCTTGCAGGATAAGAAGAAGCCTACATCGGTTAGAATGGTCACAACTATGCAGGAAAAGCACAGTTGTAGGAAAGAGTGTGTATTATTTGTAGTGTATGTTTCCAGTGTTAAAGAAAAGGATGCATAAGTATTGAAGAGGTATATGGTTTTGCAGTAATTTCAGGATGTATTTCTAGTAGATATTTCAGAGTTACCGCCTCACAGGGAAGTGTACTTTTCTATTGAGTTGATGCCGGGAGTAGTACCAACATCGAAGGCACCTTACATGATGAACACTCTAGAGCTAGTGGAATTGAATTTTCAGTTTGAGGAAATGCTTGAAAAGGGATACATTAGGCCAATTGTATCGCCTTGGGGTGCACCAATGTTGTTTGTGAAGAATAAGGATGGTACTCTCAAGTTGTGTATTGATTATAGTAGTTGAATGAGGTGATAATCAACAACAAGTATCCATTGCTGAGGATCAATGAATTGTTTGATCATTTGAAGGGAGAAACAATGTTCTCTAAGATTGATTTGAGATTAGGATATCATCGAGTACACATCAAAGAATAGGACATCTACATGAATTCTTTCGAGACTCGGTATGGGAATTATGAGTTTGTTGCAGTTCCTTTTGGTCTAATTAATGCTCCAACTACTTTCATGTGTTTGATGAATAATGTGTTGCAACCTTCTTTGGACAAGTTTGTGAATGTATTCATTAATGATATATTGATATATTATAAGAATGAGAAAGAGTGTGCCGAATACTTAGCAACATTATTGCGATTTGTAAGAGAGCATCAGCTATATGCCAAGCTTAGTAAGTGAAATTTATTTTAGGCAAAGGTACATTGTTTAGGACATGCTGTTTCAAAGGAATGCATAGCAGTGGATTCAGAAAACATAAGAGCTATCATGGAATGGGAAACTCCTATGAATGTGGATGAGGTTAGATCATTCATGGGGTTAGCAGGTTATTACAAGAGGTTCATTAGGTACTTCTCATGGATTGGCTAGCCTATTACATCTTTGAAAAGGAAAGGAAATAAATTTTAATGGATAGAGGAATGTGCAACAAGTTTTGAGTAGCTGAAGTAGTTGCTTACAAATGCTCCAGTTATAAAGATTGCATATCTAGATAAAGAGTTCGTGGTGTGTGCAAATGCTTGCAAGAGAGGAATTGGTGGAGTCTTGATGCAAGAGGGACAGGTAGTATGTTATGAGTCAAGGAAACTAAATAAGCATGAGTAGAACTATGTGACATATGATCTTGAGTTGGAAATGATCATTCATGCATTGAATATGTGGAGACACTATCTTCTTGGTAGGAGTTTTGTGTTGATGAGTGATCACAGTGGGTTGAGATACTTATTTGACCAACCTAATTTGAATGATAGATAAGCTAGGTGGTTAGCTTATATTCTTAGTGAGTTTTACTTTGAGATCAGGTACATCAAGGGTAAGGAAAATAAGGTTGCAGATGCTCTTAGTAGGAGAGTGTAAGTAAACCACATAGAAGTTATGAGTTCATATGGGACAAATTTATAGGATCAGATCTTGTAGGAAGGAAAACAGGTATAAGTTCTAATATTGACCGAATCTAAAGAAAGAGGTAGCTGAGTTCATCACAAGCTATTTGGATTGTCAACAGGTAAAAGAAAAGTGTAAGCATCTAGGTGGTCTATTACAATCGATTTCAACTCCAGAGTGAAAATGGGAGGTCATTTCCATGGATTTCATTACAGGTTTTCTGAGAACATCTAAACATCATGATTCCATCATGGTTGTGATTGAAAGGTTAACTAAGGTGGCTCACTTCATAGTAGTTAAGTCTACTTATTCAGCTAGTGAGGTAGCACAGGTCTTCATCAGGGAGATAGTGAGATTGCATGGTATTCCTAAGAAGATTGTATCCGATAGAGATTCCAAGTTCACTTCTAGGTTTTGGAAGGATTTATTCGCAGGTTTGGGTATAAAGTTGGATTTTAATACAAATTGTCATTTGTAGATAGATGGATAGAAAAAGAGGGTTAAAAATATCCTGGAGGATATGCTGAGGATGTATGTTATGCACCAACAAAGGAAGTGATAGGAGTATATTCCACTACTTAAGTTTAGTTAACAATAATGGGTATCAAGAGTCACTAAGGATGAGTCTATTTGAGGCACTTTATGGGCGGAGTTGTAACACTCTCATCAGCTGGAGTGATCTGGTGAACAAGGTATTGATAGGAATAGACATGTGGTAGAAATAGAACAATAAATGAAGGTTATCAAGAAGAATATAATGGAAAAACAAGATAGATAAAAGAGTTATGAAGATCAACACATGGTGCTTAAGGAGTTTTAGATTGGGGAGCATATGTACTTTCACATCAAGCCCAAGAAGAGCTCCTTGAGGATTGGGTCATGTGCTAAGTTGGAACCTCGGTATTTCGGGTCTTTCGAGATCCTTGAGAGGATTGGACTAGTGGCCTACAGATTTGCACTACCGTCGATATTGAAATTCCATGTTGTTTTCCATGTTTCATTACTTAAAAGACTTGTAAAATATGTTGAACATGTGATTGATTAGTCTATATTGCAGGTGGATCTAGAAGGAGAATTCTAGTCGAAACCTCAATGCATTTTGTAGGGGAAAGAACTCATGCTACGAAACTGAGCAAGTTAAAGTGTAGTGGAAGCACTTTGGCCTAATGAAGCCACATGGGAGATGGCTGATAAGATGTAGGCTATGTATCCTTCATTATTTTCCAGTTAAGGAAAATGAGTTTTGGAATATGTACATATTTATGTATGGTTGTTTTTGTAAATACCACAATGAGCTACATTATAAATCTCTAATAAGTGGTATGGTTTTCATGTTGTGATGTTTGTAATTTTGTTTTTTCTTTTCATCAGGTTGTTCATTCTAAATACTGCATCAAGCTAAGTTATAAATCCCCATGGGTAGTATATTTTGGTTTTCAACGGTCTTTCTGGTCATAGGTGTCAGAGAACACCTAAGTCTGTGTTCCCCTAAGGGGGAAATGTTTACACCAACCTCAAGTTAAAATTTGATGTAATAAAGTTAATAAAGGCAAAATATGACCAAGATCATAGGACATGTATTCTAAGCTGAATGTTGCGAAACAAATCCTAGTGGGTGTTCATTTGGTTGATTATGGCTAAGAAAATTGGAAAAGGATTTAGAAAGGAAAAGAGGCATTAATTGGCATTTTATTCATGAAATCAAAGGAAAATAGGGGAAAAGGGAGATGAAAGGTCATCGGTTTGCATGAGAGGAAAATTGAAGGAAAAAGAGAGAAAATTGAAGAAAATAAAGGCCTCAATGATAAAAATGCTTCTAAGAATTAGTTCACATTTTTTCTCAGTTTAACCTTTTGTTAGTTTTAGCTTGGAGCTCTCTTCTATTCTCTCACTCTCTCATACTCTTAGATAGAAAGAGAATTATTAGAGCACACATGAATTAGAGAAAGGAAGAAAAAGGAAGGACAATGATAGCAAAGGACAATCAAGGAAAAGTTGGATCAAGCAGATTCGACATGAATACTTGTAGGTAATAGTTTTCATGTGTAAATTCCTAGCTAGTTGGTGAATGCATGGTACATGCATGTGTGTATTTGGTTCTCCTGCTGCCATTGGCATGGGTTTTGCTAGATGTGAGAGTGGTTTAAGCCTTTCCTTACCTTTTCTAGATAACCATGGTTTTATGTGGTTATTTTACTTTGATGAGCTTTGGATTTTTGGAAGGTTTTGGATTCAAGTGAGGTGGTCTCAAGAAAATTCACAAGGGCCTAGGTATCCCTTGACCAGTTTGGTGAGATTGCGATAAAGTCTAAGGGTAGAGATGAGAAAATTCCTCAAGGTATTGGTGAAGAAATTATGAGGCATCCAAGCTTGTTTTGGGCTTAATATTCCCTTGATCGGTTTTTATGGGACCACGAAAAAGCCTGAGGGTGGAGGTGGTTCAATCTCCACGAAGCCCTGGTTATTCGTATTCTTGTTTTGGGCCGAGTGATCCCTTGACCAATTTTGGCAGAATTGCAGTAAAGTCTAAGGGTGGAGGTGGTTTAATCTCTAGGAAGCCCTCATTGTTTTTTCTTAAGTCCCACATTTCATGCTTGGAATATGGAATAGGGGTGATTAGTTGAAAGAAATAGTTGGTTTACTCGATCTATGGTCGGGTGGTACGTGGAAGTCCCTGACTTGGTTGGATTTTGCATATGATAATAAGAACCTTGTTCCTATTGTTTACGAAGTATTTTTACTTCATATAATGTGGCTTTGATGGTTGTTCTATCGTGGTTTATATGTTGTTCATTTACTGGTTAGAAGCATGGTTTCATAACAGGTCTACTTATGGCTTTTGACATGTTTTGATTAGTTGGTGAATGGTTATTGAATTCATGAGCTAACAAATTTTATTATAGCTATTAGGAGAGGGAATTTGATCTTTTTGATGATTCTCATATAAGTATCATATCACTATGTTCAAATATGCATTCATGACTTTTATATTACATGTTCTTAATATGTTTGACGAAATGAATTTCATGGTTAGGCCTGGTTAGGTCAAGTCCTTAATCAAGTTCTATATGTATGACCTTTTCTTGATGTCATTATTGATTCTGGAAAGTCCCTTTAAGTTCTGGATGGTAGTCTAGAGGCTGACCCAGAATTTAGGCTCAAGATCCAGGATCACAACCTTTGAACTGAAAATTTTGGGTTCCAACCGCGTGGATGCGGGCTTATGGATGCAGTTGGAGGCTCCCAATAACATGGAGGCATTTCTGTGGGAGCGATTGAAGGCCTAGGGTTGAGAAATAGAGGTATATCTCAGGGTTTTACCACCTGGGGTGGTTGTTCAATCCCTGAGTGATCTATGTTTCTTGTAGGAGGTGTTGAGTTGTCAGTTTGTCACCATTAGTCGGCACCACTTCCTTAATAGGATCTAGGAGGTCGGGTCATGTCATAGTAGCCCTTAAATCATTTTTACCCCAGCAGATCAGTGAAAGTGGTTAAATGTGGGAGGGTTGGTGTTGACAATGATGGAGCCACCAAATTTCAGGATATCTTCCCGATATGAAGTCCCAACTAGACCTCACATCGTTTGGAGTAGGAGTCCTAGTAGTGGGTGGTAATATAATGCCTTGATCATGGAGATGCACAGAGGAAAGTATGATAACCCTGGGTGAGTGAAAGTGTATGACCCTTTGGAGAGTCAAGTGCGATGTATGGAGATTCCAACACACAAATGGAAAAGGAAGTGCACCCCTTAGAAGCCTGTAATAGTACACAGCTTGAAAGGAACACACAAGAATAATAACATCACAAGATAATATGAAAAATAGTCCACAAGTTAAAGTGATGAGTTAATCAAACAACACACATTCAACAAGATTTGTACAAATGCAAATAAAATAGTTCATAAGCATATGCATGAGTTAAATAACATTCATTGCCAATACAACAAGAATATTCCTACTATATTAACAACATATACATGAAAGCATGTTGGCTCTAATTTTTTTATTATACGTGAAAGTTCCATTCATACATACACAATTGACGACCAGTAGCCCCAATAATGGAACATTATAGTCAAGAACACCTTCTCCTCCAAATAATAATACTAGCTCTATGCTATGGAGAAGCTAAGGCTCTTCACAATACTCCCAAGCTCTTTCTAAGCCTAAGCCTAGCCACAAGCTTGGCTCCCCAAAAGTCTGTTACATGATTTATGAGGTTCTATTTATAACAGGAGGGGGTGGCTCTTCAACTCTCCTTTGTGACCTTTGTAATACCCTCAGGACTCTTCAACATCTTCACAAAATGACACATTATATTACATGGTGACTTTTCATATTCCAATATTTAAAATTGGAATTTCAATTAAAACATAATTATAAATAATATTACATTTTCCACTTTTACCCATATAAGACAAAATAGGGTAGGGAAAACCTAACAAGACATAACACTATGACTCTGGGGTTTGGGGGAATTCTAGCTTAGCAACCTCCACTTGTTGCTTCTCGATCACATATTGGTGCCAAGATTGGTACTCTGTGATGATGTCCCCAAACTGCTTAATGGTGTCTTGCTGGAAGCAGACTTTAGCCTCCATGGCATCTAGGTACAATGTCTTGGAACCTATGCCCAACTCATTATGAACCATGCGAAACATTGTTTTGAATTTTACAGGACCACCGATGAACCTATGCATGTTGTGTGCGTTCACCTCCAAGTCTTCCCTGGTGGCCTCTTGTCTTAGCTACTGTAAGTACTCTTCGACCTCCTGTTGGACTTGGTTCTTGGGTTTAGCTTTGGTGAGGGAACTAATTGATGGGATCTGGTGTGTTCTCACCAGTACATACAAAGTACTGTACAAGTGCACATATGAGGCATGTATGCTCCCAATGAATGAGGTGAGCTACTTATTGTTTAGAATCAACATTTGAACCTTCGATTTCTCCATCTCTTCCTGTGGCTTCATTTTCTTCACTAAGTCAAGTGAGGCCCCATTGAACCGCATTTTACACTCTTGTGCATACGTGATGGCAACTTGTATGTTTTTGAGAATTTTAACAAAATATTTTCTTTGCTATTGTAGGCTCTGAAAAAAAAATTCTTTATGTCTGTCATAGAGCTTCCACATGGTTTCTCCAAGTGTCAAAACTTCAAAGAATATCATTGCTCTCATCTTCGTTAATGTGAAAACTACATTCCACGCTACTACTCAGAGTTGTTCAGCCTCTTGCCTAACAACCTACAAGTTATGTGCTAGTTGATCATTCTCGACTGTCAAATATTGAACATTTGATCTTGTTGCTCCTGCATAGGCCAAGTTGGCTTCGACAATGATAGTTGTATTCTTCCTAGTATCTGACACTATCACCCTTTCGTTGATGAATGTAGGTGAAGCATGATCATCTAGAAAGTGCTTCCTTCGCATTTGTACAATCCTCTTCTAGAACTCATCGAATGATAGATTGTACACTTCCATGACTAGATCATTATCAAAGAGAACAACATCTCCTTGCTTGCTCAATGCTAGCTCTATTACTAGAGGTGGTGGAGATTGAGGGATGACCTATGTTGCTCTCGACATCAGGTCAACAACTTCATGCTACATCTCCTGTTCCAACTCCATGTTTGTCACTTCAATTAATTTCTCAATATGATGAGAAAGCTACCGATCCTGCATCTGTTCACCTTCATCCTCAGCTACTAGTTGCTCCTGCTCTTCAACCTATATCAAAGTTGTTTCCTCTATCATCACACCTTTCCTTTTTTCTTCTTCCTACTTCTTCTTCTCTTCTCATTCTCTCCTCCTCAACTCCCGTTCTTCCTTAAACTTCTTCTCCATATCCTACAACTGCAGTTTTTCTTCCTCCAACATTTACTTTTATCTCTTCCTATGCTCTACTCTCTTCATCCATTTCTCCCTCTTTACTTCCACTACTAAAGATGCCTTCGCGATAAGAGGATCTGCTTTCATTTTTCAACTTTACTCTCCCTATAGACTATCAACAATCTTCCTCTTTCCCTTATCCTGCATAGGATTGCTGCCTTCTGCTGCTGTTGTTGTTTCTTTCGAAACTACTGCAATCTATGGGGCAACATTTGAAGTTCTTGCTATAATAACCGAATCATTGATTTTGGAGGCATTGTAGCAGTACCTCCAAGGATGCTCTTTTGGCTAATGAAATGCCCCGTTGATCCAAGAAAAGTAAACTTTCGTATAATGGTCCTTGAAAATGATATGGGCTTCATAAGGATTAAAGTCCTTAGTGCTGAACTCAAATTTCACTATCTCCTTAGCCTCAACATCCGCAAATTTCTAGTTATTTATATCATACAATCTGATCAGCAAATGAAGAGTGGGCCATGGTGCTTTCTTCTTCCTATGCAACATTGCTGAAAACCATGTAGCGTGATGGTATGATACTTCTTGCATGATAATTTTGTTAGTGGCATACCTTGGTAAGACATACAAAGGCTTCTCTCTGCAAAACACTTTGATGAAGGTTCCACCTGGTGAGGCATACCAATCTCCAATGTCTATTATCACTTCCATTGCTTCTCGAGACATGTAAGCTGGATCCTGCTCAAATATAAGCTTGTATAACGGGATGATAAAGTGGTTAGTTAGTTGTGCCATTACTCCTCGGTAACTATAGTATGAAAGAAACTTGCAATAGATTTTTGCGGAGGTCTCTCATGGTGTCCATGTCTAGTTCATGCCCGGGAACTGCTACTGTGCACATATTGAATCCAGTAAGTATGCAGACATATAGAACCTGGCTTGTTCATCCTTGGGTAGATTCCAATCCTTAGCCACATGGACATCATTTGTTGAGCCAATGGATATGACCAGTTGAATGGCCTCCCACCACTTACCCACTAGTCAATAAGATTTCCCACCGTTCAGGAAAGGTTTTCGTGCTCTCTTGACCATATAGTTTGCAAGCGAAGATGATCAAGAACTGGTAAGCCTTCCTGATAGACTTTGTCTTGTGAAAATGTGTTGGTGTCTATTGAAAATTAGTTGGCTCTTTCACCCAGTGGTTGACAATGTCTCTGTGTTCATATAACTTGGGCAAGTGATACATCTACTTCAAGTATTCTGCCTGCTGGAACTGTTCAATGTCATAGTTTGTTCATCGATATGTGAGACAATCCAACTAATGATGTCGACATACAGGAAGGAAATATACCTGCTATTGGGATAGGGTCCCCTGGGGTCAAGTTTTGGTACTTACTTTTTGTATAATTGTAAAGTCTTCGTGATTTGTGGAAGTGGAGGGAGAAGGTAATAAGAGTCAAAAGGGATTTAGTCCCTTAGGTTGTTAGGAGATAAGAAGTTTTGAGACTCACCCATGGTCCACAGACCATGGTATTGTAAAAGCAAAGGATATATATATAAGAGTCATAGCGAGTCTAGGATATAACATATTACTAAGGTAGGAAAGTATGTTTCCTGTACTTAGGCGAAGGGGAAGGCTCTGAAAGCTGAGTGCGCGAAGACGTTGGTAAGTCCGCAGGACCCTGCAGCTAAGTGCGTAGGGAAGAAGAGTCTGTACTTGAGAGAATACATCTAATAAAGACATTTTTGGTCCATCAGTTGTGTATATGTGTATCTGTATTTAGTTTTGCATTTTCTATATTTTCGATCTATATCTTAAATTATATGAATGAATGTTTATCTTATGCGCAAAAGTAATAGATCAAAATGATTTATTGATGTTATGAATGTTTAAATACATTCACAAAGGTATAGATGCTATTTATGTGAATTATTGTAATTATCTATGTTTGAAGGGTCAAGGTTCGCGAAGACAAAACTAAGCCCTAGGAGCTGTGGGAACCCATCACACATACCTATGGATGAAGAAACCTGGTTCTGCCATCCCCCAATACTGCTTCAGGTGAGAGTGCAGCTTGTGCTATGTGGGTTGTTTCCCAAAGGGACATAAGTTTATGGTTTTTTTTATTGGCGCAGCTAACTTTGAACCTTGGTCAAGGCCCAACAAGCCAATAGGACCACTTGTAAAAAGTTGACAGGCCAAACCCCTTTCCGACTGGTATATGGGCAAGAGGATATAATGCCCATGGAATATACTGTGACAAGTCTACGGATTGTAGAATTGATAGTTATGGCTGATTGTGATACTATGGAGGATGGTCTCGTGCAATTGGTAGAATTGGAAGAAGATCATTTTCTAGCAGGATTTCATCAACAAGTGCAAAAGGATTGTGAAAAGGCATGGCATGATCGCCATATAAAGAAGCGCACCTTCCAAGTTAATGATATGGTATTTATATACGACAACAAATTTACAAAATCCCCTGGGAAGTTTCAAATGCATTGGCTGGGACCCTATGTTGTGAAGGAAATTACTGATGGTGGCACAGTTCAGCTCACGAAGCTGAACGGGGAATTATTTCCAGGAAAAGTCAATGGAAGTCTATTGAAGCTATACAGGGGAGATCCTTCCCTGGGTAATTACTATATGATGGCGGGATAGTCTTAGT
This sequence comes from Pinus tabuliformis, assembly GCA_031772625.1. Classification (NCBI taxonomy): domain Eukaryota; kingdom Viridiplantae; phylum Streptophyta; class Pinopsida; order Pinales; family Pinaceae; genus Pinus; species Pinus tabuliformis. Next base: position 628,881,776 of record CM062816.1, read on the forward strand.
ACTTCAGGCAATTGGAAGGAAGTACGAGACTATAAAATACACTTCCCAAAAGCACGAAAGACAAAGCAAGAGGGCTCCATGATGGATGGAAGTAAGGCAAAGAGGGGAGCTACGTCAAAGAAGCTACGCCACAAGGCTGGGTACCACGTGGCTAGGCTAAAAAATGATCATTGGAAGCACTGTAGATGATTGGATGACAAAATTTTCATTGAAAGGAGCGATGAAGATGCATTTATGTGGCATATCTTTGGAAATATGCTGCCAAATATGCATTAATGTTCGGAAATTGGAGGGAACAGTTGGATTCGAATTTAAAATGATCTATAAATATAGCATGATGCCCATCATTCGAACACTTTTCTTCTAGAGAGTTTATATTGAGCTTTTTCACCATGTTTTGTGCCACGAGCAGAACTATATGTCTGAGCCCAATTGGGAAGATCTCTTTTCACGACCAGGGTTGACTAGCATACCTGACTTTCTCTGAGATGTTTTGTGGCCAACATGACTACTACTCCCCCTGAGATGGAAGCAACACCATCTCTGCCTGTAGGATTTCTGACTATGATGCTTAGGTCTTCCAGACCTAAGCCTTCTATATCGAAACCTTTTGTGTCAAAGGAGACATATAAGAAGTAGAAGAAACCTCAGCAGGTCTCGGTGAGGTAGTTACCATAGAAAAACCCCACAAAAGTCTGCGAGGAGGGGAAGATGGATCGGTCACAACAGCTGACAGAGCCGAGGGATTTGAGTGAAGAAGAAATGCATGGAGGCATCAATGAGATTGATGTTGTGGAGGGTGAGTCGATCACTCATCTACCGAAGTATATCCCACCACGCAAGGCCACAAATAAGGTCCCTAAAGCTCCTGACAATGAAAACTTCATGATGACTACACCACTATTGTGGGAGAAGGTGGTGTTTGAGGTTGAATTGTTGGCCCGCATACCGACCCTAAAAATGGAGGATTGGGACTTAGGGGATCACAAGAAGTTTCCTCATATGACGCCAACCAAATACCTTTCCAAGGTATATTATGAAGAATCAGAGGTTACACAATTGGAAACGATGAAGTGGGTCACTTGTGTTGTGGCTGCGGGGCTCCTGAACATGCTCTGGGTTCCACATTTTAGTCGCACCAACATAAACACCATTTGTGTATGGAAATTGCTTACATTGGTGTACGATAGGTGTCTTTCACTGAGAGAACCCATCCCGGTCATGGACATGCTGATCCACCAGATCACCTTCCTGCCACATCAATGCGTGGATCTAGCAGAAGAATTTGGGGGAAAATTGTAGGAAAATAAACTCATGGACTAGATGAAGAGTGAGTTTGGCCTCATAAAGCAGTTGTGTAGATATTCTATCCACTCTATCACAGATCCCACGATGCAGTTTTACTTGGTGGCTGAGGAATACGTAGCAGAGATCGTGGCCAAGTGGCCACCTGAATGGATAACCCCATCAGATGCGAGTGCATTTACAAGCAAGGTTGCGGAGGATACCACCACGCAGATAACAACAACAGAAAAAAAGGAAGCCAAAAAGATACCGACCAGGAGAAAGTTGTGCAGCGGAAAGAGGCTGCTGCCAGAGAAAAGGAAGTGGCAGAAAAAGAATGAGCAACCTGCACAATGACAATGTTGTAGACCACCATAGACGTTAAAGAGTCTGATACACAGCAAATGCCAAAACCAAAAGACATAGACGAAGAAGAGGGAGGGGGCGCAGAGCAGGGAACCCCCTTCGTGGTAAAGAAGCACCAAGAGAAGACATCCATGGGGCTATGGAAGAAAGATAAGTCTAACTGAGCAGCCAGGGCAACCCCTTTAGTCCTTATCGTGGGGGTCTAGGATGAAATTGGAAATAGGGTTCGGGATACCATGATTGACCTATGGAGCCACTTCGAGGAACAGTACCAGTAGGCACTGGGAAAGGTTCAACAAGACTTTCATGAGTTGTAGGTCCAAACAAGTCGAGTGTAGGCGAGCGTGGGACATGCGAGTGGGGTTAAAGCAAGGCTGCATCAAGCAAACGTGTTATTTTTAGATACGAACAAGAATTTGGATCTTCATATAGTTCAGTTACCAGATGGAACCTTGCACGCGAAAACATAAGAAGCAATGACTCAACTACTGCAGATTAAGAGTCTGAGCCTAAACCTCATGACACTCCCTATCCAGACACTGCACGATCTTCACTAGGGGGTCTTCGAAGAGTTACGATTAGGGAGAAGTGCACACTATTGGTTATCAGTGAAGTGAAAACAAACAACCAACAAATATTTGCAGAAAGGCGTAGGCGCTAAAGGAGAAAGAGGAAATCACCGCGAGAATCCTATAATTAGAAGCATCCATTACACAGGCTTGCAATGAGCTATTAGAACTTAACATTTCGGCTGAAGCAATTCTGTGGAGAAGATCCAAAAGTTGTCTGCAACATTAAAAGAGTCTAGGGAAGAAATCGGCCGAGTCCAGTTTGAATGACAGTTACAAATATCATATCTACAATTGAAGCTACAGTCTTGACTCCTCCATAGGTTCGAGAGTAGCGCAAAGCTACTATCAAAGAGGGCATGGCCAATTTAGAAGACACAATCAAGGGGTGCACCAAGCTGTTTGAGTAGGCCATGGAGTTATGGACTTCCCTGTAGGAGGACCTGACTCTATAGAAGATTGGCATGGACATTAGGGAAAAGCAAACGAAGTTTGATGAGATTTGATTGACAGCGTGAACACTGGCGCTAGTACAACAATTCACGTAGTTGCATGAAGGCAAGCTACTGAAAAATGAAATTGATGAGTTGCGTTGCAAGGAAGAAATTCTTGTTGCAAGAACAAAGCCTTGGGCAGAGGAGGCCAACCAGTTGACTCTATCAGTACAGAGTAAACTTACAGACACGCAATAGACTCAAAGGACCATGGGCCTCGCGGTGGAAGGCCCAACTACCAAAAAATTAGTCGAGGAAGTAGACCAGGATGCTATAGAAGGAATCATTGATCTGCAGGTTTTGAAGTTGGAGTTCTGTTAACTCAAAGCAAAGATCGAAGCAGCAACCGAGTGACTCGAGGATGAGTCACGAAATTGTGTTGGGGGCCTGTTGGGATAGGGTGCCATGGGGTCAAGTTTTTGTATTTCCTTTTTGTATAATTATAAAGTCTCTACGATTTGTGGAAGCAGAGCACGAAAGTAATAAGAATCACAGGGGCTTTAGTCCCTTAGGTTGTTAGGAGGTAAGAAGTTTTGAGACCCACTCATGGTTCGTGAAACATGGTATTGTAAAATCAAAGGATATATATAAAAGGGTCATAGTGGTTCTAGGCAGGAAATTCTATTTCCTGTACTTAGGCGAAGGGGAATGCTCCTATAGCTGAGTGTGTGGAGACCTTGGTAAGTCCACATACTGAGTGTGCGGGCCACTACAACCAAGTGTGCAGGGAAGAAGATTTTGTAATTGAGAGAATACATATAATAAAGACAATTTTGGTCCATCAGTTGTGTATCTATGTATTTGTATTTACTTTTGCATTTTCTATATTTTTTCTCTATATATGAAATTATATGAATGAATGCTTATATTATGTGTGGAAGTAGTAGATCAGAGTGATTTATTGATGTTATGAATGTTTAAAGACCTTCGTGAATGTATAGATGTTGTTTATGTGAATTACTGTAATTATATGTGTCGGGAGGGTTAGGGTTGGTGAAGATAGAACTAAGCCCTAGGAGCTATAGGAACCCATCACACAGACCTTTGGATGCAGAAACCTAGTTATGGCATCCCCCAATACGGCTTCGGGTGAGATTGCAGCCTGCGCTACATGGGTTGTTGCCAAAAGGGCCATCAATTTAGGGCTTAATTGGTTGGCGCAACTAACTTTGAACCTGGGTCAGGGCCCAACAAGCTAATATGACCACTTGTAAAAAGTTGACAGACCAAACCCCTTTCCGATTAGTATATGGGAAGGAGGCTATAATGCCCATGGAATATGTTGTGCCAAGTCCACTGATTGCAGTATTAACAGATTTGGCTGATCACAATACTATGGAGGAGCGTCTCGCGTAGTTGGTAGAATTGGAAGAAGATCGTTTTCTAGCAATATTTCATCAATAGGTGCAAAAGGATCGTGAAAAGTCATGGCATGATCACCATATAAAGCAGCGCACCTTCCAAGTTAATGATATAGTATTTCTATATGAAAACAAATTTACGAAATTCCTGGGAAGTTTCAAATGCATTGGCTGGGACCCTATTTTGTGAAGGAAATTACTGATGGTGGCACAGTTCATCTTGCAAAGTTGAGCTGGGAATTATTTATGGGAAAAGTCAATGGTAGTCGATTGAAGTTGTACAGGGGTGATCTCGCCCCTGCACAATGACTATATGATGGCAAGATAATCTTAGTACTTCAGGAAACTGCAAGGAAGTACGAGACTATAAACTACATTGCCCAAAAGTGCGAAAGATGAAGCAAGAGGGCTGCACAATGGATGTCAGTAAGGCGCAGAGGGGAGCTACGCCAAAGAAGCTATGCCACAAGGCTGGGTGCCATGCGGTTGGGCTGACAAATGACCGTTGGAAGCATTGTAGATGGTTGGATGGAAAATTTTCCGTTGAAAGGAGCGGGGAAGACACATTTATATGGCATATCTTTGGAAATTTGCAGATAGAGATGCATTAATGATTGGAAATTGGAGGGAATGATTGGATTCGAATTCAAAATCATCTATAAATATAGCCTCTTGCCCAACGTTTGAACACTTTTCTTCCTGAGAGTTGATATTAAGCTTTTTCGCCTTGTTTTGTGCCACAAACAAAACTGTATGTCTGAGACCGATTGGGAAGAGCTCTTTTCATGACCAGGGTTGGCTTACGTACTTGACTTTCTCTGAGGACATTTTGTGGCTAGCATGACTGCAACTCCCCCTAAGACAGAAGCAACGCTATCTATGCCTGCAAGATTTTCGACTACAACGCCTAGGTCTCCGAGACCTAAGCCTTCTATATCATAACCTTTTGTGTCCAAGGCGACAGATAAGAAGCAGAAGAAACCTCAACAGGTCCTAGTGAGGCACTCACCATGGAAAAACCCCACAGAAGTCTGCTAGAAGGTGAAGATGGATTGGTCACAACATCCGACAGAGCTGAGGGATTTGTGTGAAGAAGAACTGCGCAGAGGCATCAAGGAGATTGATGTTGTGGAGGGTGAGTCAATGACTCGGATACCGAAGTATATCCCATCATGCAAGGCCATATCTAAAGTCCCTAAAGATCTTGACAATGCAAAATTCATGGTGAGTACACCATTATTGTTAGAGAAGGTGGTGTTTGAGGGCGCGTTGTTGGCCTGCATACCAACTCTAAAAATGGAGGATTGGGACTTAAGGGATCAGGAGAAGTTCTCTGAGCTCGTGGAAACCAAATACCTATCCAAGGTATATTATGAAGAATCAAAGGTTACGCGGTTGGAGCCAATGAAGTGGGTCGCTGGTGTTGTGACCACAAGGCTCCTGAACATGCTCTGGGTGCTGCATTTTAGTCACACCAACATAAACACCATTTGTGTACGGAAACTGCTTACATTGGTGCATGATGGGTGTCTCTGGATGGGATAACCCATCCTAATCACGGACATGCTGATCCACTGGATCACCTTGCTGCCGCATTAATGTGTGGATCCAACGTAAGAAAAGAAACTCGCAGACCATATCAAGAGCGAGTTTGGCCTCATAAAGAAGTCACACGAATATTCTATTCACTCTATCACGAATCTCGCAGTGCAGCTTGCCACACATATATTGGTGTGCAAGATCATGCATAAGTGCCACACAAATGAAGTTCTGACACCAGTCATCTCTTTGGCTGCATAGTGTGCCAAAGGATTCCAATACAACTATGCTCAATAATTATGTAAGGAATTCTTGGAGAACTACAGGGAGGCCCATGATGAGGGAAAGGTGTTTCATTACACTTGGTTTCTGTTGTTGATTGCTTTGGTGACGCGGTGGAGACCCGAGGACAATCAATTTCCTTAGTAGGAAACATACCTTCTGGAGGTAGCGAATTTCACTTCGCTTTGGGCTACAAAGGACCCTGCGCGAGTTACTGAGGCAAATATATTTTGGGTCCTATTTAAAATGGATCTATGAATGATGATTCAGTAGAGGTGGAGGCTGTCACCCACACTATATGCCTAGTATGAACCCCTCATAGATTTCAAAGCGGACTTACAAAACTTGTATGTTCGCGCAAGGAGGGATCCCAATAAGACATGGCATAAGTTGTCTTACTTGGTGGCTAATGCCGACGTAGCAGAGATTGTTTCCAAGTGGCCACTTGAATGGATAACCCCATCAGAAGCATGCATAGGTACAAGGAGGGTTGTGGAGGATACCACCGCATAGACGACAACAATAGAAAAATAAAAGGAAGCACAAAAGGCTACCACTCGAGAGAAAGTTGTGTAGCAGAAAGAGGTTGCTGCCAGAGAAAAGGAAGCGACAAACAAAGAATGAGAAACCCGCACAATGACAACGTCACAGACCACCATAGTTGTTGAGGAGTTCGATACACAACAAACACCAAAACCAGAATACACAGAGGAAGAAGAGGGAGGGGTCGTGGAGCAGGGAACCCCCTTCGTGGTAAATAAGCGACAAAGCAGACATCCACAGGGCTGCGGAAGAAACAAAAGTATGACTGAGCAGCTGAGGCGACTCCTTTAGTCCTTACTAAGGGGGAATTGGATGAAATCGGCAACAAGGTTTGTGATACCACGACTGACCTATGGATTCACTTTGAGGAATAGTACCAGTAGACACTGGGAAAGGTTCAACAAGACCTGTTCGAGTTGCAGGTCCAAATAGGTCGAGTACAGGTGAGCGGGGTGCAAGCGAGCACGCCAGTTCTAGATACATACAAGACCTTGGATATCTATATAGTTCAATTACCAAATGGAGCCCTACACGCTGAGACAAAAGAAGCAACGAGCCAACTACTGTAGATTAAGAGTCTGGGCATAAACCTCGTGACACTCCCTATCCAGACCTTGCACGAGCTTCACCGTGGGGTCTCCAGTGAGTTGCGGATTAGGGAGCAGTGCACACTGTTGGTTATCAGTGAAGTGAAAATAAACAACCAACAAATATTTGCAGAAAAGGCTTAGGCACTAAAGGAGAAAGAGGAAATCACTGCGAGAAGCTAGCAATTAGAAGCATCCATTACACAGGCTTGCAATGAGCTACCATAACTTAACATTTCGACTGAAGAAACGTCTGCGGAGAAGGTCCAAAAGTTGGCTACGACAGTAAAAGAGTCTAGGGACGAAATCGACTGAGTCCGGTTTGAAATGCAGTTACAAATATTAGAGCTACAATTGAAGCTGCAGCCTATGATTCCTTTAGAGATTTGATAGCAGTGTAGAGCTACTATCAAAGTGGGCATGGCCACTTTAGAAGACGTAGTCAAGGGCTACACCGAGCTGTTTGAGCAGGCGATGGAGTTATGGACTTCACTGCAGGAGGAATCAACTCTGGAGAAGATTGGCACAAACATCAAGGAAAAAAATGTAGTTCGATGAGATCCAATCGACTGCGCGAACACTAGTGCTAGTGCAACGATTGACACGGTTGTAGGAAGGCAAGCTGTTGCAAAATGAAATTGATGAGCTGCGTCGCAAGGAATAAATTCTTGCTACAAAAACAAAGCCTTGGACATAAGAGGCCATACAGTTGAATCTATTAGTACAGAGTAAACTTAAGGGCATGCAACAGACTCAAAGGACCATGGGCCTTGCGGTGGAAGGGCCTAACTACCAAAAAATACGTCGAAGAAGTACAACAGGTTGCTACACAGGGAACAACTGATCTGTAGTTTTTGAAGTTGGAGTTCCATGAAATCCAAGCGAAGATCGAAGTACTGGATGAGTGACTCGAGGACGAGTCACATAATTGTGTTGGGGGATTGTTGGATAGGGTCCCCTGGGGTTAAGTTTTGGTACTTACTTTTTGTATAATTGTAAAGTCTCCGCGACTTGTGGAAGTAGAGCGCGAATGTAATAAGAGTCAAAGGGGATTTACTCCCTTAGGTTGTTAGGAGATAACAAGTTTTGAGACCCATTGTTAGGAACGGGTCCCCTGGGGTCAATTTTTGGGTTAAAAGCCCAAGTTTTGGGGTAGAAAGCCCAATTTTTGTAGGAAAGAATGTAAAGTCTCTACATTTTGTGGCCACGGAGTGTGAAGGTGTAAAGCGTTACTAAGGGTTTTTCACCCTTCCTTTGTATAAGTCATGTCGGCTTTAGAGATCTACCCATGGTCCGAAAACCATTGGATTGTATAAAAAGGGAGTCTTAGAAGAGTCTAAGGCCATTCAGTAGTCAATAAAAGTTTTGAAGAAGTTCATGGGTCTGTGAGAGCTAAGAGTGAGGAGTATTAGCATAGGAAGAGGCTCTGCAGCTGAGTGTGCAAAGGCCTAGGGTAGAAATCTACAGCTGAGTGCGCAGACCCTTGCAGCTGTGTGCACAGGGTAGTCAGAGTCTGTACTAGGAATCTAGATTATCAATAAAGAGAAGTATTTTGGAATTATCTATGTATGCGTTATTTTACTTCTGTTATGCATGTGTGATTATGTTATATTGAATACTGGGGTTATGAATTAATGCTATATTAATGTGCGAATCTATGTATTTTACTTTGTCATATGAACGCAAGTAGGAATATTTGTTTACATGGAGATAACCATAATGCATGTTAAAGTTAACCAATACTTAGGCAAATCTGAGTAAATATAGAAGTAAGAATAATTATAGAAGCATGTAAGTTCTTGATCTATCTATCTAGGGTCCATGAAGGATGATTAGAGACTTTCGTTGAGGATTCAAGAATGAATAAGAGAAGTACGTTGACAAGCCCTAAAGGGCTTTTTGGTCTGCGCGGAGGAAGGGTTAGGGAAAATAACCGACATCACAACCATCTCAGGGTGCAGAAACTTGGTTTCTACATCCCCCATATTGCTTCGGGTGAGAATTCAGTCTGCGCTTCGTAGATTGATGCCGAAAGGGCCAGTAGTGCTTGTATTTGCTTGGTTGCTTAACGTTGAACCTGGGTGACGTCCCATTAAGCTAAAAAATGGTTCAATTGCCGGGACCAGGATCTGCATAACGAGATGTGTGATGTGGCATCATTGGAATCCAACTAAGAAGGAGATTGAAGACTGGCTGGATAGAAAAATCCACAAATTCACGGCACAAGAAAATAGGAATCCATGATTGACAAAAGAACAGTGGTTGGATAGATATCTGTACACAGAGATACACGAAATCTTCTTCTTTTCCTTCCCGGTTGAATTATATGAGTGGATCGTGAAGTTGGTCGACGACCAAGGGAGGTGGAGGCTTGACGGTCCGATTGTTTGGACCCCAGAGTTACTACGGAAATTAGAAGCAGATGGAGATAAGATCGCATGAACTGTCGATCATTGGCTCGATCGTATCATAAGAGGGTTTGTAATAGAGTTCACGATCAACACTTTGGTCAGTTACAACGAAGCAAAGCATCGTTTCTTCAAAGGGCCACGAGGTAAATATTTGAAATCATTAAATTCTTGGATTAAGATGCTCTTATGTGAAAAGTGGGTTATGCAATTACCTTGATGTTTGGGGCTATGCGAAGTGAAAGGAATTTAAGGGACGGAGAAAGAAAGGTCCTGAATATATCCCACTGATTGAGCCTCCTTTGAGTGATGACGAGGGAGCAGCACAGGCTTCTTCGCAGAGTGCTATTCAGTTGATAAAGCAAGGGTTCCCGCGAATACCTCATCCACCCACACCACCTCCATCTTCACCCCCACCGCTTACACCCTCACCCACACCACCACCACCTCCACCACTATTCAACATGGTGAACTCCATAAAGCTACCTTTATTCAATGGCATGGGAAACAAAAATCCAGACTAGTTTTGGTTTGTGGCGAAGGCTGTATGGGAAGCTCAGGGTATCACGGATGATCAAATGAAGAAAGTGACGTTGGTTAGTGCTTTGCAGGACCGCGCACTAACTTGGTACATTAAGTACTACACTGATAATTCGACGTCTGCATTGGCAGATATCTAGACTGCGTTGAATAAGGAATTTAGTAGACCTAACTCTGAGGTGCAATCAATTGTGGGATTCAAGGAGATCATGATGAAGTCGGGAGAGACGCCCTGAGATTTGGATCAAATATTGAAGTGTAGATTCGTGAATCCAACATGAATCTAACTGATGGGTAGCACAACGAATGGTTTATGGCCTCGCTCCTGCCTCATCTAAGGGTTGTGCTATCACAACAGAAGATCAGGACCCAGGCGGAAGCTCTGGAAATCGCGATGAGATTACACGAGACACAAATGCAGGATGCTAATCTGGGAGTTCAGCAGATTCATGCACAGTTACAGAACCTTTGCCTTGAAATGCAAAGTCTGAAGAAAGACAAACCAGCTTGGCCAGAGGCGTGCGAAGAAGTATGGTGCCTAAAGTGAAAAATCCAGGGCCATGACAAAGATCATTGTCCAGTTTTCGCAAATTATGTTGTAGTAGGAGGACTAATGCCTCTGAGGCTGGAAGCTGCAACAGGGCCAAGTGCAGGGCCCATGCTATGGTGTGTTATCTGTCAAGTAGCTGGGAAGCATATGACAAACAATTTCCATTTGGTGCAGAAATTCGTACAGACACCGCAACAACTCTTCTGCAACTTCTGTCAATCTGTGGGTCATGATGAGCGTAATTTCCGAAATTACGAATTAATGATGGACAAGAAACCTGCATACAGGGTGTAGGTAGAAACGCGGCCTCCAGACCAAGGCACTGGAGGAGCGCAAGGTGAGTATCAGGGGCATGGCTGAGGCCGAGGTGGAGGAGGACCTGGTAGAGGTCGAGGGCAGGTTATTTGTTACAATTGTGGAGGACCAGGACACTACACACGAGATTGCTCGAACCTAACGCGACTGTCATGCCACTATTGTACTCATTTTGATAATGCAACAAAGGATTCCCTATATTGTTAGCTAAGATACACGAGAAGGGGGCACAACCTAAACAACCGACTTAGAACCTGAAGATGATGAGGGATGATCCTCGTGAGGAAGACCCTAAGGTAAATATTGTGCTGCAGAGTGGAGCAATGACTGGTGAGGATAAGGGGAAGTAGCCTGAAGAAGGCGAGTGGGTTCGCAAAGCACTAGAAAAAGAAACTGGGTTTGATCTAGAACGCACAAAAGAAATATTTATGGAAGCGAAGAAAAGTTTCAAAAAGGCCTGTACTTCAGGGAGTAAAGAGAAGCTGGCTGAAGAAATGGACCCGTCCATGATCACCACGTTCTTGGAGAATTGCATGAAACTACTCCACTATAGCAAGGTTGTGAAGGGACTACAGGAGATGGTCAATAGATGTGCTAGTAAGGAAACCACTACTAACAAACCGCGCATAGTCAAAAATCTTGGTAAGCATAAGGCTAGGACTGGACATGAGATGAGACTCACCGCGCAGATAGGAGAATACGAAATGGATCAAGTTATCTTGGACCTAGGGTTTGACACAAACCTTTCTCCTAAATAGACGTGGGATCAAATGGGGAGACCTGCGCTGTAGTGGTCTTGAATTCAATTAAGGATGGTGAATCAACATAAAATCATCCCAATGGGGAGGTTGCACGGGGTAACAGTTGATATCGAAGGCGCGAGCGCACTAGCTGATTTTGAAGTGATAGATATTATGGATGACAGCAATCCCTACCCCGCGCTCCTTGGGATCGATTGGGCCATTGGCATGAATGGGGTAATCAGCGAAAGATTATATTTGAGAAGAAATCGCTCCATGTAGTGGTGCCACTGGACCCTACAGAAGGACCACGCTATACTGAACCAATTCACGATTATGAAAGTGATGATGATTTGGACCAGATTTAAAAAATAACAATGCGGGATCATGATTGGTTGAATCTGATAGTAGACAGACATATTGTGTGGGACTGCAAGAGCTCCTACACATCAGATTCAGACGAAGAACTAGAGCACTGGCAGAATTGACTGCATGAAGTATCTACACTGCATTGTAATATGATGACCAAGTCGTTGTGTTGTGTATCATCAGAGGTAAGAAATATGCCTTACTATGATGGGTTAACTGATGTTGATCAATTTTTGGATGCATTTGAAAGGGAAGTACCAGAGAAGCATTGCTTCCAGGCATTGGATTGGGCACTGCGTGCTACGCCCACAAGATGGTGGGGTACGCACAAAGATAGTTTTGATGATTGGCGCGAATATAGGAGAATGATGAGGGTACGCTTTGGTCATCCAAAGGTGCGATTAACAGAAAAGTATGATGGAAGAAATGATCCACGCGACCATTTGACCAAATGGACTAAAGTATATGGAGCGAAGCCTCAGCTGAGTGGGCCCATATGTTTTGTCATACCTTGGATGTTATACCAGTGAATTGGTACTTGGAGACGAAACTCCACCATGGCACTGAAGAATGGGATATTTTGCGCCAAGTATTTTTTATGACATTCACTTTTGAGGATGGATTTGAGTCTATCGATGAAGAGTTACAGGAGATTAAGACAACAATTTTTAGGATACTACAAGATCCTCTAGATTTGATTCAACCTGATTGGACTACCCAGCTGACCCATGCACTGGAGTGCTATAATGTCATAGCAGAAGAAGAAGATGAAGACCCAAGGGAGATTAATATCTCAGAGACTGAAGGTCACTGCGAAGCTGAAGGACCACAACTAGAAAACCCAGGCATAATAGAGCCGCTAAAAAATAGACAGGTGAACATTGGAACATAGGTAGCGCTGAAGTTTGCAAAGATTGGGGACTATTGGGATGACGCAATAGTAGATAAGGTCGCTGAACTACTCCACGAATATCAGGATCTGTTTCCCACGAAGTTTTTAGACTTGAAATGGATAATAGGGTACTTGGGTGTCATGAATATCACCCTAAAACTGGACGCGAAACATGTGCAGCAAAGGCCTTACCGCCTCAATCTGAAGTACAAATAAAGGGTCCACTTAGAGTTAGACAAGATGCTCGCAGTAGATATTATTGAACTAGTGGAAGAATCTGATTAGGTGAGCCCAATAGTAGTTCAGGAAAAGAAGCAGAAGGAAGAAATAAGGATATACGTAGATCTCAGGAAATTTAATGATGCCTATGTGCATGATCTCATCCCAACTCCGTTCACTGATAAGGGCTTGGATAATGTTGGAAGCCAAGAAGCATATTCGTTCACTGATGGGTTCTCTAGGTACCATCACATCAAGATCACATCGGAGGATAGAAGTAAGATGACATTCGCGACTGAATGGGGATGCTTCCAGTATATGGTGATGCCTTTTGGGCTGAAGAACACGTTGACGAGCTTTTTGCACGTAGTCATCACGATGTTCAAGGATTTCATTCATGAATTTCTGGGAGTATACTTTGACGATTGGATAGTGTTTGGACTGGTAAAGTGCCATGTGGAAAGTCTGCATTTGATGCTAGATACATGTCAAAGGTACTAGATCACACTCAATCTGAAGAAATGTTTGTTTTATGTCCCTTTGGGGATCTTGATAGGCTATGTGGTATGCAGATAGGTCCTGATGGTAGACCCAACGAAGATCATGATCATAATCAATTTGGAGGCACAAAGGACTATGAAACAGCTGCATGCAACACTGGGGCATACAAGATACTATAGGAAATTCATCAAAATCTATTCCCAGATCACCGCGTTGATGGAAAAACTGTTAAAGAAGGATGTTACGTTCTGTTGGAATGAAGAATGCTAGAAGAGCTTGGATGTGCTAAAGGAGAAAATGGTCATCGCGCCGATCCTAGTCTTCCTGGATTGGAGGAAGGAATTTCATGTGCATGTGGACCCGTCATGTATTGTGCTGGGAGCGGTAGTGCCATAGGCTGGTGAGGGGGACTTGGATCACCCTAGAGCATTTGCAAGTAGGAGGTTGTCCAAAGTTGAGAAAAATTATTCCACGATAGAGCGCGAAGGATTAGCTATGGTGTACACGCTCCAGAAGTTTAGGCATTATTTGTTGGGTGAACATTTTAATATGTAAACAGACCATTCTGCATTGAAATACCTAGTCAATAAGCCTATGTTGGGGAGAAAGATATGCAGGTGGTTGTTGTTGTTCCAGGAATATGGTTTTGAAGTCATGTGAAACTAGGACGATTGAATGCAGGACCTGATCATATGTTGCGCATTGAAACTGTCGAAGAGCCTACTAATCTAGAGGAAGGATTGCCTGATGCACAACTCTTTGCAGTGCGCATCGTGGACAACCACTTTGAAAATATTATACACTTCCTGATGATAGGTACAACTCCAGAAGGATATAAAAGCCAACAAAAGAAGGAACTGGTGGTGCGCGCGACAACCTGTCATTGTAGGGCACTTGTAGAAAATGGGATCAGATGAATTATTGTGACGTTATGTGCCAAAGTTTGAATGAAATAGAATTCTCATTGAGGCTCATAGTGGAGCCGCGGGAGGTCATTATGTAGGAAAAGCAATAGCGCAGAAGATTCTATGTGCTGGGTTGTGGTGGCCAACCTTGCATAAGGATTCAAAAGCATATTGTAGGGCATGCAAGACATGCCAAAGGACTGGAAGACCCTCGTGCAAGGATGAGATGTTTGTGAATCCTCAGATATCACTATATCCCTTCGAGAAGTGGGCGATTAAATTTGTAGTACCAATTCAGTCTCCAGGGAAGAAGACGGGTGCACGGTAAATCATCACCGTGAGTACTTAACTAGATGGGTAGAGGCACAACCCGTGAAGGAATGTACAAGCGCGACAGTAGAAAAATCTATCTTTGAGTACGTAATGACAGTAGAAAAATTTTAATGAGAGATTGCGGTACACACTTTCTTCATGAGACGATCAGCGTGATGATAGAAGAGTTTCAGGTTTACCATCAGAGGAGCACACCCTATCACCCGCAGGCTAATGGAACGGTAGAAGCATTTAATAAGATATTGGAGAATGCACTAAAAAAGGTTTTCAATTCTCAAGGGAATGACTGGGATGTGCGCGTACTTGCAGTATTATGGGCTTACAAAACGACTTGCAAGAAGCTAACTGGACAAACACTATTCGACTTGTTTTATGGCATAGAAGCTGTGATGCCGATGGAGTACATTGTACCTAGACTGCACATAGCAGCATTCACAGGAATGGTAGATTACAGAGCCCTGGAAGAGAGGCTTGCGTAAATAACAGAGCTTGAGGAGGATAGATTTCTAATTGGATTCCATCAACGAGTTCCAAAGGAGCATGAAAAGGAATGGCATGATCGGCACATCAAACTGCACACATTCAAGGTAAATGATTTAGTTCTATTATATGACAACAAGTTTGATAAATTCCCAGGAAAATTTCGGATGCATTGGCTGGGGCCATATGTCATCAAGGAGATTACTGATGGTGGAGCAGTTCAGTTGGTAAAGTTGAATGGAGAACCATTCCTAGGTCGAGTGAATGGCAGCTGATTGAAGCCATACTTCGGTGATCTGACTAGATGACTATATGATGGAAGCACAATCTTAGCACCCCAGGCAACTGAAAGGAGGCACAGGAATATAAACTACACTGCCCGGGTTGGGGAGTTGTGCAATTGGGGAACTATGCGGAATGAAGGAATGTCACAGCATCAGTAGAAATGTGCGGGGAGCAGTGCTATACAAGAAGGGACTGCGCAAGGCAACCGAAAAGTGACCGTTATGGTCACTGTTCATGACTTGACAGTGGGAAAACAACTAAATGGAGTGGGGGGGGGCAACATTTAAGTCGAGATTTAAGGGCAAGATCTATGAAAATTTGCTACCAATCCAGCATTTATGAACAAATTTTGGGGGGAACGATCATATTTGAATTTGAAAATGTCTATAAATTACAGGTAGCTGCCCAACGAAAAACACTTGGAATTTTGAGAATTCAGGTGTTGAGATCTTAAGCGCGTATGAACTGTGAGTACTTTGGAGCTTTGATAACGAGTTTAGCATTTGAGAAGTTGCCAAAGGAAACATAGGAGTTGTTGTCTAGTATCATGTTGGCACCTGCAGAAACTGCAATCACTGGAGAAGCAATGGCAGCTGAGGGAACTGCCCTAGAAGTAACAATGGAAGCTAAGAGAGCTTCCCCAGAAGTTGCAAGCGTCAAAGTACCGACAGAAGTGGCTAAATCACCGAGGTTTTCCAGGCCGAGGCCTATGCTGACCAAAGAGGTTCCAAAAAAAAGAAAGATAAGCAGAAAGCGCCACAGTCAATGCACGCATCACCCATAAAACACCCATAGAAGGAAAATCCCACCATGCAGGAGAAGGGAAAGGTAGTTGACCTGGAGCCTGAAGAGAGGAAGACATTGACATGGGGGCGAAGGACGTTGATGTTGAGGGGTCTGACCCTATTTCTAAACTATCTGAGTACATTCCTCTGTGCAGAGGCAAGACAAAGGTTCCGAAGGACATTGATGAAAGCAAGGTCACACTGCGTACACCCTTGCTACCAGAAAAAATCATCATTGAGGGACTGCGCCTGGGGCACACCCCTCATTTAAAATTGGAGGACTGGGATTTGGTTGATATAGAGCGCTTTTCCCACTTAGCGACAGATCCACTCATGCACCGTGTCTTCTATAAAGACTCTGGTGTGACCACACTGGAGACAAGAAAGTGGGGAAAAGGGGTAGATAAAGCTGGTCTATTAAACATGCTGTGGGTACTGCATTACAACCACACACACATAACCATGATAGTGATAAAGCAGCTATTGTTCCTGGTACACGATGGGTGCCTATGGCTAGAGGAGCTGATACCGATCACTGACATGCTGATCCATAGGATCACTCGACTGCCGCACGCAGGAGAAAATCCAGCCATGGAATTTGGCGGAAAGACAAGTGAGCGCGACCTCGCCGAAGCAATGAAGGATAAATTTAAGCTCGCTAAGAAGCCATGCGACTACTCCATCACTAGCATAACCAACCCCATAGTCAAGGTAGCCTCCTAGATATTGGCAGGAAAGATTATGAGGAAGTGTCACGCAGATGAAGTGTCAACACCAGTAGTGTCATCAGCGGCCCAGTGTACGGAGGGCATACAATTCAATTTGGCATGCTACCTCTACAACGAGTTCCTCGTGAACTACTTGGAGGCGCAAGATCAGAGAAAAATGTTTCATTATGCATCACTATTGCTGTCAATAGTGCTGGTCACGTGGGTGTCACTAGAGGATAGTCAGTTTCCTCCGATCACACAAGACCTACTGGAAGCAGCGAAGTTCGCTTCACTCTGGGCTATGAAGGACCCCCAAAGGGTCAAGGACAACAAGGTCTTTTGGATCTTTATGGAGATGAGTATCCACATGGCCATCAAACGTAAGCCACAATTCTCGTCGACAGTTTTTGATTAGCTGACAGAGTATGTGGAGTTCAAGGCAGACTTCCACCATGTCTCCATGCATGCATAGAAGGATCTTGAAAAAAAGTGGTATGACCTTCCATACTTGGGCACAAATGACGTGATCGTAGTAGTCCTTGACTGCTGGCTGGCATATTGGCACACCGCTTCGGACTTGATAGTTGGGTCTAGCAAGTCTGCAGCGAAGCGAAAAAAGGAAGAGGCCAGGCTGAAGATGGAATAATTGGTTGAGAAAAGGAAGGAGGCTGAGGATAAAACCAAGGTGGAGCACACTCCCACGAAGGAAATAGGAGGACAAGAGGAAGAGGAGGAGCGTGGCTTTGACAAGAGACATAAGTCGCCTTCCCTGGAGATAGAGGAGGAAGAACAACAATTAGAGCAGGGAGGAGCAGACCTAGAGACTACTCCATTCCAGATTAAGCGCAATATGGAACAAGAGAAAGTAGGGCCACAGAAGAAGTCCAAGGCCATCAAGACTTCCCTCAACCCAATCACCTTGACTGAAGGTGATTTGAATGACATTGGTGATGTGTTAAAGGATTCGACAATGGAAATTCTGTAGTAGTTCAAGCAAGTTACAACAGAAACAGGCCTTGGGCGCCATTGAGAAAGGTCTGCATGAGTTGCAGATCTAGGCATCATAGGTACAGGCTAGTGTGGGACGGAGCAGTGCGACATCAACTAGTTTGGTGCCTAGCACCTTAGAAGTAGCAGGGATGGCGCGCACACTGGATCTCTGAGTAATAGCGCTGCCAGACGGAGCGCTGACTACAAAAGAAGAAGTTGACAAGGCCACTGTCAGTGCCCTCAAGGGGGTTGGACTCAATTTGGCCACGCTTCCAAGTGAAGCCCTTCACACTTTGCAGGATGGTGTGATCATGGAACTTCAGGCCCGCGAACAGTGCGCGCTACACATTATCAGTGAGCAGAGGGTGAATAACGCTCAGATGGCTGCACAGAAGAACTCCGCTATTGATCTCTTTAAGGCCATCATGGACAAGAATGAGTGCATGGCCAAGGTCGTGGCTGAGGCATGTAGGTCTGTCCCAGAACTGGAAATTCCCGAAGATGAGCTAGTGGATGTGAGAATTCAGAAGATCACTTCCGGAGTGCGTGAAGCAAGAATAGATTTGGAAAAGGTTCAGTTTAAATTGAACCTTAAGATTGTAGAACTTGAGTTGAAGGCCTAGCCTTTGACTTTTCTAGAAGTCAGAGAGCAGCGCGGGGCAGTTGTTAAGGATGCCATTGTAGCAATATATACCGTAGTAAAGGATTGCACTGCACTCTTCGAGAAGTCACTCGAAGTAGTCACTAGCTTACAGGAGGATCCCAATGTGCAGAGGCTAGAAATAGAGGCATGGGAGTTGCAGAAGTGATATGGTGAGGTTAAAGTGATGACATGCACCATCGCCATTACCCAAAGGCTAGCAAAGCTGCAAGAAGAAAAGGCGCTGAAAGAGCAGGTGGATGCAGCGCAACATAGGGAAGCATTATTGAAGTCTTGATTGAAGCCCTGGAGAGATGAAGCATATGTGCTCACGACCACCATTGAAGGCAAACTGGCTAGTCTGCAGGAAACACAACAGAAGGTGCAGGTAGATGGCGCAAGGCCAGCAACAGAGTAGTTGGTTGAGTAGATGAAGTAGGCGGCAACACAGTGCACCGCCGAAGTTGCAATGGTACAAGTGGAGCTGGGTGGTCTTCATGACAAGATCTCTACGCAAGCAGAGT
This sequence comes from Pinus tabuliformis, assembly GCA_031772625.1. Lineage (NCBI taxonomy): Eukaryota > Viridiplantae > Streptophyta > Pinopsida > Pinales > Pinaceae > Pinus > Pinus tabuliformis. The sequence goes on from CM062816.1 coordinate 628,900,987, forward strand.
GACTTGAGGGCGAGTCACCAGATTTGTGTTGGGGACCTATTGGGAATGGGTCCCCTGGGGTCAATTTTGGGGTTAAAAGCCCAAGTTTTGGGGCAGAAAGCCCAAATTTTGTAGGAAAGAATGTAAAGTCCTCACATTTTGTGGCTATGGAGCGCAAAGATGTAAAGAGTTACTAAGGGTTTTAACCCTTCTTTTATATGTCATGTTAGCTTTAGAGATCTACCCATGGTCTGTGGACCATGGGATTGTATAAAAAGGGAGTCTTAGAAGAATCTAAAGCAGTTCAGTAGTCAATAAGAGTTTTGAAGAAGTTCATGTGTCTGTGAGAGCTAAGAGTAAAGAGTCTTAGCATAGGAAGAGGCTCTGTAGCTGAGTGACCATGGGATTGTATAAAAAGGGAGTCTTAGAAGAATCTAATGCAGTTCAGTAGTCAATAAGAGTTTTGAAGAAGTTCATGTGTCTGTGAGAGCTAAGAGAAAAGAGTCTTAGCATAGGAAGAGGCTCTACAGCTGAGTGCGCAGAGGCCTAGGGTAGAAGTCCGCAACTGTGTGCAGACCCCTACAACTGTGTGCGCAGGGTAGTCAGAGTCTATACTGGGAATCTAGATTATCAATAAAGAGAAGTATTCTGGCATTATCTGTGTCTGTTTTATTTTACTTCTATTATGCACGTGTGATTATTTTATATTGAATATTGGGATTATGAATTAATGCTATATTGATGCGCGAATCTATGTATTTTACTTTGTCATATGAATGCAAGTAGGAATATCTATTTACGTGGAGATAACCATAATGCATGTTAAAGTCAACCAATACTTAGGCGAATCTGAGTAAATACAGAAGTAAGAATAATTATAGAAGCGCGTACGTGCGTGATTTATCTATCTAGGGTCTACGAAGGATGATCAGAGACTTTCATGGAGGCTTCAAGAATGAATAAGATAAGTACTTTGACAAGCCCTAAAGGGATTGTTCATTTGTGTGGAGGAAGGGTTAGGGAAAATAACCGACATCACAACCATCTAAGGGTGCAAAAACTTGGTTCTTGCATCCCCCCACACTGCTTCAGGTGAGACTTCATTCCATGCTCTGCGGATTGACGCCAAAAGGCAAGTAGGGATTTTCTTGTCTTCTTAACACTAAACCTAGGTCAAGGACCATCAAGCCAACACCCAGCCATGGTCCGCAGACCATGGTATTGTAAAAGCAAAGGATATATATAGAAGAGTCATAGCGATTTTAGGAGATAACGTATAACTAATTGAGAAGATCATTGTATGGGAAAGTAAGTTAAGGCAGGAAAGTCTATTTCCTGTACTTAGGCAAAGGGGAAGGCTCCTACAGTTGAGTGCACAAAGACCTTGGTAAGTCCACAGGATGAGTGCATGGGTCCCTAAAGCTGAGTGCACATGGAAGAAGAGTCTGTACTTGACAGAATACATTTAATAAAGATAAATTTGGTCCATTAGTTGTGTATCTATGTATATGTATTTACTTCTGTATTTTCTATATTTTCGCTCTGTATCTATTATTATATGAATGAATTCTTATCTTATGCATGAAAGTAATAGATTAGAATGATCTATTATATGAATTACTATAATTATATGTGTCAGAAGGGTTAGGGTTCACGAAGATAGAACTAAGCCATAGGAGTCACAGGAACCCATCACAAAAATCTCTAGATGTAGAAACCTGGTTTTGGCATCCCCCAATATTGCTACGAGTGAGATTGTAGCTTGTGCTACGCGGTTCATTTCCGAAAGGGCCAACAATTTAGGGTTTTGTTGGTTGGCGCAACTAACTTTGAACATGGGTCAGGGCCCAACAAGCCAACAATTGCATGTAACCTTGTATAGCCCTGATCGCCATATGCTGAGATAAAACTGTTGGTCCTCTAAATCTGCCTCAATGTCTTTTGCAAAAGTGTCTTTGATATGTTGCCATGTCATTGTTGTTCCCTTCTCAAGAAACAACTGAGTATCTACATACATTGGTAAATCAACTGATGTCTGCTCAACTACTTCCCTATTATTGCTCTAAGTGGTTTTCTTTGATGTAAATCTCTTAGATGTCATGTTAACTGTGACTGCTAGTGAGACGCTCAACGACTATTGTACCTATGGGACAAAGAGGATACTCATGGCAAGCAAATGTCAATTTAAATCAAAACAACTTCAAGGCAAGTTCAAGCAGCAAGTCGGCCACTAGATGTGAGATATTATGTAATTTTTCTTGACAGGGGTGACTGGCTGACTGTGGGAACTGCTTAATACACAATCCCAACAACCAAGGTGGAATATTGATGACTGAAATTACACAGTGCACAATTCAACCTAGGAAAAGGCCTCGGAGAGATTGCACATTGCGCAATCTCAGTGGTCAAGCTGGGAGGATGGCTCCTGGAACTGCGCAGTGCACAGTTGGAGCCAACTTAGGCTATGCTATGTGAAATTACATAGGTAAGGCTTGTGGCTTGAGCCTCTAGATTACACAGTGTAAGTCATTCAAAGTTAGATCTAGGCAAGGGAAACCCATATCTGAGAGATAGTGTGAAGCTGAGTGGAAATCTGACTAAGTGTAGATGCATAAATGTGAATCAAGTGTAGCAATTGATTATACAGAAGGAAAACAAAGAATGTGAGGAGAGTCACCACAACAACGACCATTAGTGCAAAAATAGGAAAACTAATGTGACACTTGGGAAAGGTATTATATAACTTGAAACAACACTTCTACAAGTTAGAACATGTTAAAATTCTAGCAACCATGTAAAGAAACAAGTGAAACAACACTCACATGATCCAACCAACAAAAGGCGACATAAAAAGTGGCAAAAGATGAAAAAAGAAAAACTCACCCAAAAAAGCGATGACGATCACACCGAAGGTTCCTTTATCTCCTTGGAAATGCTTGACCTCCAAGATTGAGAGTGAAAATGAGCTCTAGAAAGGTCGATTAAATCAATTTGTACAAATTAGGGTTTATGACACGCACGCCTAAAATCAAGGAAAAAGTGACACTTGGCGCAAGTTTCTAAAAATATCACAAATGCCTCCTTTGAGATACTAAAAATAGATCCCTATTTTTAGGGATTATTTTTTATTTTTCTTTTTTCGAGGAAACTTGCCATGTACACTGTCGGGAAAGACAACACAATTCCAGGAATTGGGAAAATTTCTGGCCCAGTGCACTGTGAAGTTTCTGAACTCAGTGAGGGTTGCAAAATTTCTGGGGTTGGTGCTGGGCTGTCCCCTCATTACTGCACATTTCCTAAGCTCAAGGCTCACTAGAAGTTAGGAATTCACAATTCCCAAAAGCAAGGCTATTTTCCCTCGAGAACTGCATAGTTTATGGGGCCAAGCCCATCACTGATTTGGGACCAAGTTAGGAGATCAACTTGTCAGTTGGAAAATAAACTAAGTAAGAAAACACAAGCCAAATTGAAAACATAAGTCATAGTCAAAGCACGAATACTTGGATTAGTGTGAGATGAGATGTTGTGGTTAAGAAGGGAGGCTCCAAAATTTAAGTGTATGTAAACTTGTAGAGGGTGGTTGTAGCCACTACAACATTGACGATACACTGGTATAATTACAACTCTCTGTATGGACCTTGTCTCATGAAAAACAGGTTTAACTCTTTTGGAAGTATTTTTCAGTTCTTTGATTATCATAACTTCTTCACTTAGCTTGAGTTGAATATCTAGTCCTTACCATTCTCTTCATCGACAACACACATACCAAGCCAAGTCAAACTGAGTTGTTTCGATTGGGGATGAGAGGTATATAGTTGCACAAGTAAAATAGTTTGTCAGAGTTTTAGTTTCATCTTTGGTGTTGCGTTGCTGCTAGTAGGCCTGGACAGTACCTATAGAAGTCACTTTAGGAACAAAAGCATTGCTTCAACACCAACAAGCTTGGACAGTACCCTAGTGGAGTTACTTGATTCACCTCTTTGCGCAGGAATCCATTCTCTTCTTTCACACTTTATTTCATTTTTAATTTTTTTCATTTTCAAAGAACTGTGCAGAAGCACTTATTTATTTCATGGGACGGAAGAGGGATCCAAACTTACTGAGAGCAAAAGAGGCTATCCCTTCAGAGAAGGATATTTATATATACCTCTAACATACTTGTTAAGGTTTTCCCCCTCTCCTTACTCTACTTGACTTATTCGAAAAGGGTTAACCGAAAATAGAAAGTCGATTAGATTAGGCGGTACTAGTTAAGAGTGAAAGCATCATGATTTCAAGTCCACGACTCTCTTTGAAAGGAACAAATTTTCCATTAGGGTATCATCGAATAGAACAAATGAAATATTCACATAAAGAGAGGGAATATACATATAACTAAGTGTTGATAGAAGTACAAGTTCCTCTTGAACTTCAACCTTCTTGTCTAAGAATATAAACATGGTTTCATGAGAAACTAACCTACAGATGAAAAAGAAAACAAACAAAGGAAAGAAGCAGGGTAAGGCAAAAGCAAAATAAAGCAAATTAAGAAACAAACAAGAAAATAAAACTACTCCTACTCCTAACACATGAGCCAACTCACGTAAAGGGATACTTGCAATGCAACCATCGGTGCATTGGTTGGCCCATGTAGGCGAGAGAAAGAAAGATAACACAATGCAAACTAGAATGTTCGAAGCTTGAATGCATCCACAAAAAAGTAAAAATGAAAAGTGCATGAAAGGAATTCTGCGTATGTACCATGGTGTCCTAACACATTGCGAGTCGTAGACAAGCATGTACACACCTACGAACTTGAGAAATGAGCAAACGTGAAAAAAGAAGAATTTTTTTATTTTGCAACAGGGCTTGCTACGTACTACTCCAATGATTGAGCAATAGGATCGTGTGATACATATGGAGGATGCAAAAATTGTAAGATAAATTGATTTTCAATGTGAACAATAAAGTGATGAGGAGATTGGGGAGATTCAACATATTTCTTACCAGAAGTGGAATTGACCTCAAGGATACAAGAACTTGACATAACCATCAACTTGGGCTGAAGTGCCTCAACATCTTGGGGAGGTTCCAATTCATCAGAAGATGGATCATCAAAGATCGATGGCTTAGAAAGAGAAATAGTGGAAAAATCAATATCATGATAAAATGAATGAATGAAAAGATCATGACAACCATGACCATAAAGTTCAAGATCATGAACATGGGCATCTCAAGATCTGACGAATCACAAAGAGAGGATAATGGAAAATGAGAAATTTCACCCTCTATGTTTCTTAAAAGGTAAGATGATATATTGGGATGATCATGCAAGACAAATTTGTCCTCTCCGCATTCAAATGAAAAACTGGGATACCACGTGTTCTATGAATGATCAGAAGTAGAAACATTTGAAAATGAAGTTGGAAAAGATTAAATAAGAATGAAAAAATCGTGGAAGATGTTAGGATAATGTGGAAGAGTTGCTGAGAGAAAGAGGTCACCCTTCACCACAGATTCTTGTTTAGAATCCCACACATACTCATAAAAGATGATGTTGTAGGTTGGCTTTTCAACACCATATCCATCTAGAACTTTATCCTCGTGAATATCACAAGAGAGTTCCGAGATAGGTGAAAAAAACACACTAAAGTCCGAAGGATCAGAGGGACCGAAGGACGAAGGATGAGGAGATAGAACTTCCACATGATAATCAAAGTTATAGTCCAAATCTACAAAGGGGTAGGAGGAGATGGTGGTAGATCAACAAGTGGATTCTATTGATTTATGGTAGAATAGGATGTGCTCTAAGTCTCAAATTTTGCAGGGAGGCTTAGAAACATGCATTCTCCAATTCCAAGTAATAATTTTTGAAAATTCCACATGGAGACAGTTTTATTAAAATAATTAATTATTTTTAATGGGACCCTAAGTTTAAACTTAGGAAATTAAGATAATTAATGGGTATTAATCTAAACTTTGGGTGTAACTTCTAGAAGAAGGGGGAGATCAAGTCAATATGATCCTAGCTATTTATTAGAATCTAATCTAGGCCATTGATTGATCAACAAAAGGATTATAAGAGAAGACTTGATGGGCACTTGGAGAACATAGAGAGAGAGATCAAAAGTTTGATTTTATGAAGCAGAGCAACTGCCAGAGAGATTTTTGATAGTGATCTTTTGTAGTGAGGGGCAGAGATAATATCCAGAAGAGGGAAGTTTTCCTAGGCTAGAGAGTACAAGGCAGAGAGGGCAGAATGACATCCAGAGAGAGGCTAAATGTGGCCCAAGTAGAGCCGATGTAGTGGTATCATAAAGCCTAGAGGAAGATCGAATTCTCGCTGAGGAAATCGAGTTTTAGAAGTTTGGAGCTGGGGAGTGAGACTGGAAGGTTGGAAATCAAAATTTTTGGGAAAAAGAGGATCTGAAGGAAGAGTAGCGCAGTTCCCAGGTAAGGTGATGCAAAGAATGCGTAGGGTTGAAGCAAATTTGCGCAGAGGCTGACACAGAAGGGACACATAGACCCTTCTAGCGAGGACAAGGTTAAATTCTTCCAGTTACAGGGTGATTTCATATCACTATTTGTTTTGTTAAGTTTCTCTCTGTATCAGATAACTAGTCGGGCTTCTAATGAATTCTACTTAGATTTACTACTGCATAATAATAAAACCCTCAGAGCTGCTGCACCAGTTTTCTCACATTGGGTTTTTTCGAGGACATTTGTCCAAAAATCACCATGTCATTGTGTTGTATATTTTTCTTGTTAAATTTCTTGTTTCAGCATATTATTTTATATAGTGAATGCTACAGTTGTATTTACTTCGATATTTATCATAGAACACAATAAATAACTTGTATGGATTAACAAGTAGGAGAAGTAATATCATTTTTTTGCAGTAGGGATTCCACGTTTAGGAATTTTCACATGGTATCAGAGTTGCATGTGAAGCAAGAAGAACAAAGACAAAAGACCCAACACTGAAGGAAGAAGGGAATTCAAAATTCCTACAGAGGCAACAATTCAAATCCACAGAGTTTTTGCGCAGTTCAAGTCAGGAGGGCTAGATTTTTGAGGGAGGTCTCTCTCTGAGTGAGTCGATAGAGAGGTAAGACTTCCAGATCAAAGTTTTCTAGTGTTAGAGGGAGTAGTGTAACAAATTCAATGAAGAGGGGGTTTTTTGGTGGGATACAATTTTTTTTAGGCAGTTGCTGGGTAGAAAGTCGTTAGAGGGAAGAGAGAGACATGATTGAGGTAATTATTCCTGAGAGGACTTCTATTTAAGTAGTTTGAATTCTAACTAGCTCAGTAGCAGGAGAGGGGAAAATATACAAGCTTCAGAAGGGAGTGCGTAGGCCAGTCCAATGCTATGCAGAGGAGAGAGGAGGCTATTTGAAATTTTTATTTTGCACAAATGGAAGCTAGTGGACTGAGAGATGAGGATAGGTTGGATGGGGCATCCAACTATGTGATTTGGAAGGCAAGGATGTCATGCCTTCTGGATGAGCATTTTCTTAAAGTCTACATTGACATCTTGGTAGCTGAGCCCACAAATCTAGAGTAGCTCAAGAAGTACAAGGGAGAAATAGAAAAGACAAAAGAATGATTCTCGATGTAGTGAAGGATCATATAATTTTTCACATAGCTGGCATAAATATTTCCAAGGAGGTATGGGATGCATTTTTGAAGCTATATCAAGGAGATTCTGAGCAATAGAAAAGGTACTTGGAACAGAAGATGAGATCTACGCAGATGTAGAAGGGGGAATGCATTGATTTGTTCCTCACGAAGCTTCAGGAGACCCGAGATGAATTGGAAGCTATGGAATCAACGCCTCAAGCTTCTGAGATGGTTATAATGGCCCTCAAATTAGTCTCAGAGGAGTGGTAAGTCTTTCTTGAGAGCATCATGGGTAGGGCAACTTTGCCAAATTGGGATGAGATGTGGGCATATCTTAAGCAAGAGGAGCTAAGAAGGGACCTAGTCAAGTGTAAACTTTATGGAAGCGGAAACATTGGGTCGAAGTCCAAGGAGGAGGAAGAGAATGCAACCCTCACATCCAAGGGGAAGCATGAGCAACAGAGGCAAAAAAAGGACGTTTCAAAGATCAAATGCTTCAAGTGTGGTGAACTCGGTCACTACGCAACACAATGTCCTCTCAGAAAGAAGGACACAGATGAGAAGCATGATCCAAAGGTTGTAGCCACGAAGGTCTAGGAAGATGAGTTTTCCATGATAGCTGAGCTACCTCGAGGAGGGAGGTGGGCTGATTTAGAGATGCAGTTCAAAAGAGCTATAGATGGGCAGGATCCTTGAGGAGTGCACCTCTCAGATCAATTCCTTGCTACAGGAGCCCAAATCAAAAGTAATAGGATGGACCAGTGTCAATTGGTGCAGAGGAGTGCCAGAGTGACAGTTGCAGTTGCTAGGAGCACCAGAGACTTAAAACATAGAGAAGAGTTGGGAGCATTGCAAATAACACAAAGCAGAGGTTAGTAGCAGCGCAGAGGCTTTAGAGGGTCAGCGCAGAGACTAGAAGCAGTCAGAATCTAGCAGCAAGATGCATCATACTGAACACCAGTTCAATAATTTGGGTTTCTTTTCCGTTGTTGATGCAATAACAACAACAATTGGAGAAGGTTGCAATGTAGATGTAGTGCCAGCGGTAGCACAGATGCAAAATTAAGAGTGAGTTATAATACGAATGCAGTGTTGACAGTGATAGGGTTAGCAACAATACATATGTAATATTTATGTAGTAGTTGGTGGACATGATGTTAGAAATAAACAACGAAAAAGGAGATTTTACAGAACAAAGTGATGCTTCAACAGGTTGCATTGCTAGAGCACATTCCTCTCTAAGAGGGAGTGTTGATTTCTGGTAGCATCGGATGTGCTCTAAGTCTCAAAATTTGCAGGCACACTTAGAAAAATGCATTCTCCAATACCCAAAAATCTTTTTTGGAAATTCCACCTAGAGACAAATTTATTAAAATAATTAATTATTTTTAATGGGACCCTAAGTCTAAACTTATGAAATTAAAATAATTAATGGGTATTAATCTAAACTGTGGGTGTAACTTCTAGAAGAAGGAGGAGATCAAGTTAATATGATCCTAGCCATTAATTAGAATCTAATCTGGGTTGTTGATTGATCAATGAGAGGATTATATGAGAAGGCTTGATGGGCACTTGGAGACACACAAAGAGAGATCATAAGTTTGATTTTCTGAAACACAGCAGCTACAGGAGAGATTTTTGATAGTGATATTTTGTAGTGAGGGGCAGAGATAATATCCGGAAGAGGGAAGTTTTCTTGGGCCAGAAAGTACAAGGTAGAGAGGGCAGAACGACATCCATATAGAGGCTAACACTGGCCTACGTAGAGCTAACCCAGTAGCAACACAAATCCTAGAGGAAGATCGAATTCCTATTGAGGAAATTGAGTTTCAGAAGTTGGGAACCGGGGTGTGAGACCGAGAGGATGGAAATCAATTTTTCTAGGCAACGGAGGATCTAGAGGAAGAGCAACACAGTCCCCAACTAAGGTGACACAAAGACTGTGTAGGGTTGATGTAGATTTGTGCAGAGGCTGACACATAAGGGAAACAAAGCCTCCTTCCAGTGAGATCAGGGTCATATTCTTCCAGTGATAGGGTGAGATCATATCACTATTTGTTTTGTCCAGTTTATCTCTATATTAGATAGATAGTTGGGCTTCCAACTAATTGTACTCAAATTTACTACTACATAATAATAAAACCCTCAGAGCTGTTGCACTGGTTTTCCCGCATTAGGTTTTTCCGTGGACATTTTTTCAAAAATAACTCTGTCATCTTGTTTTATATTTTTCATGTTCAGTTTCTTGTTTGAACCTATTATTTTATATAGTGAATCCTGTAGTTGTATTTACTTCGATATTTACCGCAGAACATAGTAAATAACTTGTATGGATTAACAAGTAGGAGAAGTAATATCAATTTGCTGCTGTAGGGATTTTGGGTTTAGGAATCTTAATAGATTCTCAACTTCTCCCACTTGACTTGTGGAGCTAGAGTTGTTTGATGAGAAAGGGACGAAGGGTCACTTGGTAAAACAACTTTGTCCATCTCAAATTTAGGACCTCTAACACCGAGTTATGTTGGGAGAGGTTCGAAAGATTCTAACTCATGTGGATTTTTAGAAACGTAAATAAGATACTGAAATATTTCAGTCAAGAATTCCCAATCAAATTCATCTTTAAGAAATTCAAAACAGTAATGAATGAAATGATCGAGAAAATCCTGAAGAGATTCATGATGTGTTTTTCATAATTTTAAAATTTTTCTATTAAGGGATTTATGATCATAAATAACTAAAGCACAACATGATTCACCAACAAACTATTTGAAAGAGTGTATGGAGGTTGCAGGCAATGTGTGACACCATTTCTTTGTGCGCCCTTCAAACGTGAGAGAAAACAACCCACATCCAACATCCTCAGACTGGATGTCATGCCTATCATAGAAACCAAGAAATCCAATTGTGTGCCTAAGCAAGGTTATTCCACCGTCGCCATTGAAATTAAATTTAGACAAGTCATTTAGATGCTTTCCGACACTTTCAAATTTGCAGTGTTAGAAAAACATGTTGGGGTTATGATTTGGAAAGAAGTATAAAAGAGTGTAGAAATTCAAAATAGACTTGAAGGGCTCAAATTGTCATTTGTACCTCCTTCTAGAACCATAAATGTTGACAGTGTTAAAGCCGCCAAAATTCAGGGGATATCCCCAAGATGAAGTCCTAACTAGACCTCACAATATTTGGAGTAGGTGTTCCAACAATGGGTGGTAATGTAATGCCTTGACAGTGGAAAGACACGGAGGAAAGTATGATAACTCTGGGTAAGAGCAAGTGTGTGACCTTGCAGAGAGTCAAGTGCGATGCATGGAAGTTCCAAAACATGAAGGGAGAAGGAAGTGCGCCCCTTGCAAGCCTGTAATAGTACGCAGCTTGAAAGGAACACATGAGCGAACTGACATCACACGATAAGATGCAGAATAGTCCACAAGTTAAAGTGATGAGTTAGTCCAACAAAACACATTCAAAAAGATTCATACAAATGAAAAAAAATAGTTCATAAGCATATGCGTGAGTTAAATAACATACATTTCAAATACAACAAGAATAGTCCTACTATATGAACAACATATGCATGAAAGTGTGCTGGATCTGATTTGTATTATTATAAGTGAAAGTTCCATCCATACATACACCATTAACGACCACTAGTCCCAATAGTTGAACATTACAGTCAAGAACACATTCCCCTACATAGAAGAATACTCGATCTATGATATGGAGAAGCCAAGGCTCTTCACAATATTCCCAAACGCTTTCTAAGCCTAATCCTAGCTAAAAGCTTGGCTCCCCAAAAGCATGTTACATGAGTTATGAGGTTGTATTTATAAAAAGAGGAGGTGACTCTTCAACTCCCCTTGGTGACCTTTGGACTACCCTCATGAATCTTCAGCTTCTTCCAAAAATGACACATTACATTATATGGTGACTTTTCATATTCCAATATTGACACTTGGAATTTTACTTACAACATAATTACAAATAATATTACATTTTCTACTTATACCCATATAAGACAAAATAGGGTAGGGAAAACCTAACAAGACACAACGCTTTGACTCTAGGGTTTGGGGGAAGTCTAGCTCGACAACCTCCACTTGTTGATTATTAGCCACATCTTGGTTCCAAGCTTGGTACTGTGTGATGGAGTCCCCAAACTGCTTAACGATGTCTTGTTGGAAGTGAACTCTAGTCTCCACAACATCTAGGTACACTGTCTTGGAACCTATGTCCAACTCGTTCTGAAGCATGAGAAACATTGTTTTGACTTTGACAAGACCATCGAAGAACTTATACATGTTGTGTGCATTCAACTCCAAGTCTTCCCTAGTGGCCTCCTGCCTTAGTTGCTCCAAGTACTCTTCAACCTCCTATTGGACTTGGTTCTTGGGTTTAGCTTTGGTGAGGGAACCAATTGATGGGATCTTGTGTGTTCTCACCGTGACATCCAAACTACTTTACAACCGTACATATGAGGCCTGTATGATGCCAATGAATGAGATGAGCTGCTTGTTTTTCTAAATCAACATTCGAACCTTCACTTTCTCCAGATTTTCTCGTGGCTTCATTTCCTTCACTAAGTCAAGCGGGGCCCCTTTGAATTGCATTGTTCATTGTTGTACATAAGCGATGACAACTTGCATGTTTTTTAAAGTTTTAATAAACTCTTTTCTTTGCTGCTGTAGGCTATGCAAATGGATACACTCTTTACACATGGTGACAAATGTGTCATAGAGCTTCCACATGGTTTCTCCAAGTGCTGATACTGTTAGGATATTCCGACACATAGGATATAGTTAAGTTCAACTTGGTCTAGTATAGAGTTAGGTTAGAGTTAGGTAAAGTGTGTTTCTTTACCGTTGTACATTTTGTAACTTACAATCCGACGGTCACGATATGTAGTGATCCGACGGTTCACTCTCACCTCGGTATTACCGACACTTGATCCGTGGCTTGACACCCGATTGGTCCATGAGTTCTATTTAAAGCGCATGGAGGGTCATTGTTCGGGTAATCCGTGCATGAGAGAAGCTTATGTAAATTTTCATTCTTTGATTAATAAATTGCCTGTAGTACCCACGTTGGGACAGGCCGTGGACTGTTTCCCTCCTTGCACTCTGAGGGTTTTAACCACGTCAAAAATACTGGTGTATTGATTTGAGATCTGGTTGTGAGCGGTGTCCTTTTGGTATTCTTTCTGTGGAACTTACCCTGTAAATTCCTACATGGTATCAGAGCTATTTGAGGGCCGCGTCCGTCGGTGATCCTACAGATCAGCGACGTACACGTTCTCAGTTTGAAAGAGCCTCTTCTTTACTGGCTCAAGCTCCAGTAAATCATGATCCTGACACTTTTGCAGAAGCTTCAGGCCATCCACATTGGGAAGCAGCTATGAATGAAGAATATCATTCATTAATGACAAATGATACATGGGATCTTGTTCCTCTACGAAAGGGACGCAAACTTGTTAGATGTAAATGGGTTTACAGAACCAAGTATGGACCAGATGGGAAAGTTGATAAACATAAAGCTCGTCTCGTTGCTAAGGGCTTTTCACAGGTTAAAGGCATTGACTACACTGAAACCTTCTCCCTTGTTGCCAAAATGAACTCTATCCGCCTTGTTCTTTCCCTTGCTGCCTCTTTAAAATGGGAAGTCCATCAGATGGATGTTAAATCTGCCTTCTTGCATGGGGACTTGCAGGAAGAAATCTATATGGAACAACCCATTGGCTTCATACAAACAGACTCCAGCCTTATTTGTCGACTTAAGAAATCCCTTTATGGCCTCAAGCAAGCTCCTCGGGCTTGGTATGCCAAAATGGATAACTTTCTTTTAGAATCTGGCTTTTCTAGGTGTCATTCTGACAATACTGTCTACACCAAGAAAGTGGGCAACTCTCTTATCATCCTTGTTCTTTATGTTGATGATCTTATTCTTACTGGTAGTGATCCCAACCTTATAAACCATGTGAAGTCCAGCCTTAAAAAGAAATTTGAAATGACAGACTTAGGACATTTACACTATTTTCTCGGTCTTCAAGTCTTGCAATCCCAAGAGGGTATTTTCCTTTCCCAGTCCAAGTATGCTTGTGATATTCTTCGTCATTTTCACGTGGAAGACTCTAAGCCAGCCCCTTCTCCCTTTCAGTCTGGAGTCAAACTTTCAGTCTCTTGTACTTCTCCTGAAGTTGATGCTACCTTATACCGTCAACTTGTCGGAAAACTCTTGTATTTAACCCATACTCGTCCTGATCTTTCCTTTGCTGTTGGCCTTGTTGCTCGTTTTATGCAAAACCCCCGTGAAAGTCATTGGAAAGCAGCTAAAAGAATACTTCGTTATGTTCGAGGTACAGTACAGTTTGGGATTCATTATAGTGCCAAAGCAGCTCCTCTGTTAGTTGGTTTCACTGATTCTGATTGGGCTGGTGACCCTATTGATCGGAAGTCTACTGCCGGTTATGTCTTCACTCTTGGTTCATGACCTATTACATGGGCTTGTAAGAAACAGGCTGCCATTTCTCTTTCGTCAGCAGAAGCAGAGTATCGTGGTGCCGTGGAAGCTAGTAAGGAAGCCTTGTGGCTTCGTCAGATCCTATCAGAGTTTGGCTTTGAGCAGCAGCATCCAACCACACTTTGGTGTGATAATCAAAGTGCCATTCAGCTATGCAAAGATCCAGTCCAGCATCAGCACAGCAAACACATTGAACTACACATGCACTTCATCAGAAAGCTCATTCATGACCATGTTCTTGAAGTGCAATATTGTCCAACAGATGATCAGGTTGCAAACATCTTCACAAAGGCTCTCACAGAGGCGAAGTTCACTAAACTTCGATATATGCTTGGAGTTCAGGAAGTTGTCACTAAGGGGGGATAGGCTCTAGTGCCTCCTTCCTTCTCCTATTGTGTCATATTTGTAAATCCTTCAATCCTATCCCAAGTTGTTCTTAAGGGGGGATGTTAGGATATTCCGACACATAGGATATAGTTAAGTTCAACTTGGTCTAATATAGAGTTAGGTTAGAGTTAGGTAAAGTGTGTTTCTTTACCGTTGTACATTTTGTAACTTACAATCCGACGGTCACGATATGTAGTGATCCGACGGTTCACTCTCACCTCGGTATTACCGACACGATCCGTGGCTTGACACCCGATTGGTCCATGAGTTCTATTTAAAGCGCATGGAGGGTCATTGTTCGGGTAATCCGTGCATGAGAGAAGCTTATGTAAATTTTCATTCTTTGATTAATAAATTGCCTGTAGTACCCACGTTGGGACAGGCCGTGGACTATTTCCCTCCTTGCACTCTGAGGGTTTTAACCACGTCAAAAATACTGGTGTATTGATTTGAGATCTGGTTGTGAGCGGTGTCCTTTTGGTATTCTTTCTGTGGAACTTACCCTGTAAATTCCTACAGATACTTCAACAAGTATCACTGCTCTCATCTCTCGTAATGTGAAAATTTCACTCTAGGCTGCTACTCAGAGTTGTTTTTCCTCTTTCTTGGAAGCCTGCAAGTTCTATGTCAATTGCTCATTCTCGGCTGTCAAATACTGAACATTTGATCTTGTTGCTCCTGCATAGGCCAACTTGTCTTCGGAAATGGCGGTTGGATGCTTCCTGGTATCCTACACTATCACCCTTTCTTTGATGAATGCAGGTGAAGCGTGATCATCTAGAAATTGATTCCTGCACACTTGTACAATCCTCTTCTGGAACTCACTGAATGATAAAAGTACACATCCATGACTAGATCATCATAAAGGAGAACAACATCTTCTTTCTCACTTTGGGCTGGATTTTCTACTAGAGGTGGTGGAGACCGAGGGATGACCTGTGGTGCTCCCAGCATCAGGTCAACATCTTCATGTTGCGACTTCTGTTCCAACTCCATGTCTGTCACTTCAATTAATTGCTAGATTTGCTGAATAAGCTACCGATCCTACTTCTGTTCACCTTCCTCCTTGGTTGCTGGTTTTTCCAACTCTTCAACTTGTATCAACGTATTTTCTTCTCTCATCATGCCTTACCTTTGTTCTTCTTCCCACTTCTACTTCTCTTCTTGTTATCTCCTCCTCAACTTCTGTTCTTCCTTCAACTTCTTCTTTGTCTCTTGCAGCTTCAGTTCTACTTCCTACAACCTTTTCTTTTCTCTCTTCCTCCACTCTTCTCTCTTCATTTGTTGCTCCCTCTTTGCTTATACTGCCAAAGATGCCTTCATGAAAAGAGGATTTTCTTTCATTTTGCATATTTGGTCTCCCTCTGGATTGTCATCTATCTTCCTCTTTCCCTTGTCCCGTAAAGGATTGCTACCTTCTGCCACTATTGTTGTTGCTTTCAGAACTACTGCCATTTGTGGAGCATCATTTGAAGATCTTGCTATACTGACTGACTCATTGAGTTTGTAGGCATTGTAGTGGTACCTCCAAGGATCCTCTTCTGGCCAATGAAATACCCCATTGATCCATGGAAAGTAAACTCTCGTATAGTGTTCCTTGCAAATACTGTGGGCATAATACATATTAAAATCCTTAGTGTCAAAGGTGAATTTTACTATCTCATTAGCCTCAACATCTCCAAATTTCAAGTTCTTTATCTCGTATAATTAGATCCACAAAGGAAGAGTGGATCATGGTGCTTTCTTCTTCCTATGCAGCGTTGCTGACAACCCTGTAGCAAGATGGTATGATACTTCTTGCATGATTAGTTTGTCAGTGGCATACCTTGGTAAGACATACATAGGCTTCTCTCTGCCAAACACTCTGATGAAGGTGCCACCTGGTGAGGCATAACAATCTGCAATGTTTACTATCACCTCCATTGCTTCTCGGGAAATGCAAGGTGGATCTTGTGCAAATATAAGATTGTATAGTAGGATGATGAAGTGGTTAGTTAGTTGTGCCATTACTCCTCGATAACTGTGATCTAAAAGAAACTTGCAATAGATGTTCACGA
Organism: Pinus tabuliformis; assembly: GCA_031772625.1. Taxonomy (NCBI): domain Eukaryota; kingdom Viridiplantae; phylum Streptophyta; class Pinopsida; order Pinales; family Pinaceae; genus Pinus; species Pinus tabuliformis. Next base: position 628,917,522 of record CM062816.1, read on the forward strand.
CAATCTCTCGTGGTGTCCATGTCCAGTTCATGCAAAGGAACTGCTGTTGTGCACAAATTATGTCCAGTAAGTATGCAGACATATAGAACCTGGCTTGTTCATCCTTGGGAAAATTCTAAGCCTTAGCTACATGGGACTTCAATTGTTTAGCGAACAGATCTGACCAATTGAATGGCCTCCCATCACTTACCAACTGGTCCAGTAAGACAGTCCACCCTTCAGGAAAGGTTTTCGTTCTCCCTTGACTATATATTCTACAAGCAAAGATGATCAAGAACTGGTAAGCCTTCGTCAGGGACTTTGTCTTGTGAACATGGGTAGGTGTCTGCCGAAACTTTGATGGCCATTTCACCCAATGCTTGACAATGTATTTGTTTTCACATAGCTGTGGGTGGGATAGAAGAGTGAGTCCATGCGCTTCACCGGTTCAGGCAAGTGATACATATGCTAAAAGTCGTTTTCCCCGAAGGTGGCAAGCTTTTACCCACTGGCACAACTCAATGTCATAGTTTGTTAATCCGTATGTGAGACAATCTAGCTAATGATGTCCGCACAAGAGAAGGGAGGATACCTACATGCAATGTTGTATATCCCTGACTACCAGATGCTGAGATAAATGTTTCGATCCTCTAAATCTTCCTCAAAGTCCTTTGGAAAAGTGCCTTTGATCTGTTTCCATGTCATTGTTGTTCCCTTCTCAATAAATGACTGAGTATATATACACACTAGTAAATTGATTGATGTCTGCTGAACTACTTCCCGAGTTCTTCTCTTAGTGGTTTTCTTTGATGCAACTCTCTTAGATGCCATGTTAGCTGTGACTGCTGGAGAGATGCTCAACAAATGTTGTACCTATCGGAAAAAGAGGACACTCATGGCAAGCAATTTTCAGTTTAAAGAAAAAAAACTTCAAGGCAAGTTCAAGCAGCAAGTCAGGCACTAGATGTGATGGATTGCATAATTTTTCTTGGAAGGGGTGACTGTCTAATTGTGGGAACTACACATTGTGCAGTCTCAACAACCAAGGTGGAATCTTGATGACTGGAACTGCGCAATACATAGTTTAACCTGGAAAAGACTTAGGAGAGATTGCACATTTCACAGTCTCAGTGTCCAAGTTGGGAGGCTGGCTCCTGCAAATGCACAATGTGCTATTGTAGCCAGCTTAGGCTATTATCTACGTAATTCCAGAGGCCAAGCTTGTGGCTTGAGCCTACAAATTGCTTAGTGCAAGCTATGCAAAGTGAGATCCGGGCAAGGGAAACCCAAATATGCCCAAGGGAAGTGTGAAAAACAAGCAGATATGAGAAATAGTGTGAATTTGAGTGTAGATATGACTAAGTGTAGATGCATGCATGCGAATCAAGTGTAGCAATTGATTAAACAGAAAGAAAACAAATAATGTGAGGAGAGTCTCTGCAATGACGACCATTGGTGCAAAAACAAGAAAATTATTGCGACAATTGGGAAAGACAACTATAACTTGAAATAACACTTCTACAAGTTAAAACAAGTTACAACGCTATCAAACATGCAAAGAAACAAGTGAAACAACACTCACACATGCCAAACAATAAAAAGCGATAGAAAAATCAGCAAAATACGATTAAAGCAAAACTCACTCGAGAAAGAAACAACGATCACACCGAAGTTTCCTTGATCTCCTTGGGAATGCTATAGCTCCAAGATCGAGCGTGAAGATGAGCTCTAGTAGCGTTGATTAAATAGATGTGGACAAATTAGGATTTATGACGTGCATGCCTAAAATCAAGGAAAAAATGACACTTGGCAGAAGTTTCTAAAAATAGTGCAAGTGCCTACTTCGAGATACTAAAAATAGATCCCTATTTTTTAGGGATTATTTTTTTCCTTTTCTCTTTTTTCTTTTTTTCGGGGAAACTTACCATGCACACTACCGGGAAAGACAATGCAGTTATGAGAATTGTTCAACTTTACGGCTCAGTGTACTACGTAGAGGGTTGCATAATTTCTGGGCTCAGTGCTGGGCTGCCCCCTTATGACTGCGGATTTCTTGAGCTCAAGGCTTACTAGCAGTCAATACTGCACAATTCCCAACAACAAGGCTAGTTTCCCTCAAGAATTATGCAGTTTCTAGGGGAAAGCCCATAACTGCTATGGGACCAAGTTAGGAGATCAACTTGTGAGTTGGAAAATCAAATAAGTAAGCAAACACAAGCCAAACTAAAAATATAAGTCGCAGTTGAAGCACGAATACCTAGATTAGTGCGAGATGAGCTGCTGTGGTTAAGAAATGAGGCTCCAAAATCGAAGTGTAAGCAAAATTTTGTAGGGTGGTTGTAGTCGCTACAACAAGTGATTACATTACACATGTTTTTACAATGTGTGCACTTTGCTTAAATAATTTTTTAGTATGGCACTGAGAATTCCAAACAATATGTATGCTAAATTGGTTGCTTTAAATGTAAATTGAGAATTACAAACCTAATAATTCAAACTAAAAACATCACACTATCATTTTTTTGAATGTCTCTTCATATATCTACCTTTCACATTATTTTCAAATAGGCCACACAAATCCATTACTAATAAAATATATTGGAAAATTAAAATCCATATATCTTATTTTCCTACCATAACATTTCTATTTCCTTGTTCATTTCCTTTTTAAATTATATATTACACTAATATAGCTCAAGATTTATTATTTGTTTTAATGTTTCATTAAGTTAAGACCGCAAGGTCTCGAACACCTTTACCTTTTGTTGATGAACAACAACTATTCGACCGTAGGGTCTCAAACACCTTTACCTTTTGTTGAGGTATGACAACTATCCCTCCCCTTTTGCAGAAATGGAAATAATGGAAAGCCACATGGAGGTGCTACACTAGCTGGGTACGACGCTGGGGCAACCTCACTCCCCTAACCTCAACAACTACTTTTTGTGATTTATAATCATAGTGAATTAGAGATTGAAACATTTCTTGAATTACTATCCCATTCCTTCCGCCTCTTTTTCATCCCGCATGAATTACAAAATTGAAACATTTTTTTTTTCTCAGAGGGGTGGGACCCTTGGGAGGAAGCTCGAATATATCAATATCCATTACAACATATTGTATCATAGTTACGTCATCAGATGGTAACTTTTTCCATGTCAATCGCGATTCAAACCAAGGTAACTATTTCCGTATCAACCGCGATTCAAACCGGAGTAACGAGATTAATAATGGACACTCCCAACCACCTAGAATAAATCTGCATACTAAATTGAAACATTTCTATAATTATATTTTTTTTTTGAAAATTCATTATTAAATATTTAGCACCTAAAGATACTATCATGTATTATATACTGCAAAATAACTCCGGTATAATTGTTAGAAATACTCAAATTTAACAGAGTCACACAAATATATAAATAAAAATATATTTTCTATATGCTAATTCACTTCAGTGTATTTCATTTTTTACACCGTAGTCAAATTCTTTATGAAAATTCCTTTAATTATCCTTCCAATTTAATGTCATGAGACTCTGAATTACTTGTAATAAACCTCAACCCAAATTTTACAATCCCTTTTTTTAAATGAGTAAAAGTAAGGCATGGGAATTTCTCTTTGAGCGCAGAGATAATCTAAGCATCTCACATGGAAATAATGTTTGGCAGGGAGTTTCTCTTTCTCGTCGAACCTTTCTCATGTCAAGTTGTTCATTACTTTATTTTACAAAGTGGATGGATCCCATTAATGTTCGAGAGATCTCTCTCAAATATTGTACTCTCAATGAGAACTTGTGGTGGTACACCCTTCTTAAGTTTCAAAAGGCTATTTTTATTGAATTATTTTGGTTATTTTTTAATTAAAAAAACCCTGTGTTATTATAACATTTTAAATATGGAAAAAGAGATTTACAAATAAATTGGATATTAAAATAATTTAAAGTTATGAATGTTTTATTAATTAATAATGAAAATAATTAAATTTTAAAGTTGTATTAAGAAAAACATTAAATTTGTTTATGAGATTTTTTTATTCACGAGATAATGGAACCAATTAATAATATTAATATTTTAACGTTTTGGTAAAGGAGATATGGAATTAGCGATTGAGATTTTTTTATTTATCGGATAATAGATCTAATTTCTCACAATTATTTAAATATTAAAATTTTCTAAGATATTTATATTTTATCTTTTTAGATTTGAACCTATCACTTTTTATGAATATATGCTAGCACAATCACATTAGTAAATGTGGTTGATATACATGAATCAATATAATTTTCAAGTATTGATTGGCATATAAAAGATAGAAAATGATGTGAATTGACATATATCAACCACATTTATTGATGTGGTTGTGCTAATTGACGACTAATGTGCATTTGGAGGAATAATAAATGATTATTATTAATATTCGACTTTATTAATATTAATTTATTGTTATTAAACATTTTTAAACCATGACTACGAGTAGTTAAGGTCGACCTTAGTAAACTTTGGTCTAAGATGATTGACTATAATTGAATATGGTTTAGTTAAATTGACTATGGATGAACAATATTTACTACTTTTTAATATAGTAAACATAGAGCTAACCAAATAGATCATAGTAAATTAATAATAATAATAATAATAATAATAATATTATTATTATTATTATTTATAATGAATTGTGGTATTATTAATAATAACATTATTAAATATTAGACCTAAACATTATTAAATATTAAACTTTATTCACAAACTCTATTATTATTATTATTATTATTAAGATTTGTGAATGAGGTTGATCAACCTATAAACTTATTATTATAGAGTTAGACTATATTTTATCATGATCAAATATTAATAATATATTCAATCATATATTAATAATAACAATAATAATAATGCGAATCTTATTATTATTAGTTAACTTTATTAATATTAATATTATTAAAATTAAAACAAATTTAAATCTTGTTTGTTTTTGACCAAAGTTGATCTTGGTTTATCAATGTTGATAATGTATGACTTTAGACAACTATGGTTGACTATAATTGAATATGGTTAATATAGTCAACCTTATTATTATTATTAGTCAACTTTATTAATATTAATATTAAAGAATTGACCAAGTATAACCATGGTCAACTATTAATATTATATTCATTAATAATAATAATAATATACTCCACCTTATTATTATTATTATTCTTATTATGCAACTTTATTAATATTAAAATTATTATTGTTAAACATTTTAAAATCTTGATTTTGACCAACCAAGGATGACCGTAGTTGACTAAGTTTGACAATATTTGAATTTGGTCAATCATGGTTAACTATAATTGAATATGGTCAAGTTATGTTGATCGATGACAACTATTAAAAAAAAGGTCAATTATTGTTAAATAAGGTAAACATAGGGTTAGCCAAGTTTGATCATGGCCGACTATTTAAACATTGACTACAAACGTTGACTTTATTTGAATATGTTTGATTATTAATATTATTCAATAATACTAATAGATAATTATTTTTGACCAAAATTGAAAAGTGTTGATTGTCAAACATAGCCAAACATCATCAGTCGATTGAATAATTTTGTAATGTCACATTGCGACGTTGGAGAAATTGTAATGTAATGTAACCTTGTGATAATGTTTGTCACATTGCGATGTTGGATAAATTTATGTACTATTCCATAGATTTCTTATGCTTGACTAAAGTTGAAGAGTGCTGATTGCCAAATATAGTCAAGCATAGGCAACCACATTAGTAAATGTGGTTGACTAATTTTGTAATGTCGCATTGCAACGTCGGACAAGTTGCAATGTAATGTAACATTGCGATAATGTTTGCCACATTGTGACAATGTTTGCCACATTATGACATTTGATAGATTTCTGTACCATTTTGATGTCACGTTATTATTATTATTGTTATTCATCTTCATTAATATTAATATTGTTAACTGTCCCATTGTGATGTTAGACAAATTTCTGTACCATTCTGTTGTCACATTATTATTATTATTATTATTCATCTTCATTAATATTAATATTGTTGACTCTCACATTGTAACATTAGACAAATTTCTATACCATTCTGATGTGACATTATTATTATTATTATTATTCATCTTCATTAATATTAATATTGTTAACTGTCACATTCTGATGTTGCTAATGTCACATTATTATTATTGAACATTGTTAATATTAGTATTGATATTTTAAATCTTGATTGTGATCAACCAAGAATGATCTTAGATGACTAAGTTTGACAATGTTTGACTATGGTCAACCATGGTTGACTATAATTGAGTATGGTTGAGTTATGTTAACTGAGGATGACAATGAGTGAACATGGTTGAATATTGTTAAATATTGTAAACTTAGGGTTGACCAAGTTTGAGGGTGTCATCGATTTAAATATTGACTATAAAGTTTGAATTTCTTTAACTAGTTTGAATAATGTGGTTGACTATGTTTGACTATTAATATTAATCAATAATAAAAAAGGCGATTATGTTTGACCGAAGTTAAAAGAGTGTTGACTATAAACATAGTCAAGCATAGTCAATCACATTAATAAATGTGGTTGACTAAGTTTTTAATGTCACAATTTGACGTTAGATGAATTGCAACGGAATGCAACATTGTGACAGTGATTGTCACATTGTGACAATGTTTGTCACAATGCGATGTGGATAAATTGTAGTGTATATACCATTGCGACAATGTTTGTCACAATGCATCATTAGATAATTTTTTGTACCATTCTAACATCACAATATGTTTGATTATTAATATTAATTACTAATATTAATAGACGTTTATGTTTAATCGAAGTTGAAGAGTATTGACTACCATTTTATTTGTAATATAATGAATATTATAATAACGTTATATGGTTGAGCAAGTTTGATCATGATCAATGATTAATATTATTCAACCATACAATAATAATAGTATATTCAACCTTATTATTATTAGTAAACTTTATTAGTATTAATATTGTTATTATTAAACATTTTTAAATCTTGATTGTGACTAACTGAGGATGATCTTAATTGACTAAGGTTGACAAAATTTGGCTATAATTGAATATGGTTGAGCTACATTGACTGAGGAACGTATGAATGAACAATGTTTGCTAAATATTGTAAACATAGGGTTGCCGAAGTTTGATCATGGTCACTGCTATTTAAACATTAACTATAAAGCTTGAATTTCTTTGACTATGGTTGACTCATGTGGTTGAATATGTTTGACTATTAATATTAATCAATAATAATAATAGGAAAATATGTTTGACCAAAGTTGAAGAGTGTTGACTGTTACACATAGTCAAACATAGTCAACCACATTAGTAAATGTGGTTGAATAATTTTTTAATTTTGCATTGTGACACTTGATCAATTGCAATGTAATGTAACATTGTGACAATCTTTGCCACCTTGGTACCCTGTTTGTCACAATGAGATGTTAGATAAATTTATGTACCATTCCAACATCACAACATGTTTGTCATAATGTGAGGTTGGATAGTTTGTCACATTAGTTGTTTTTTTAAATGCCACATTGCATGTTCATGTGATTTTATTTATACAACCACATTATAATGTTACTTGTCTAATATAACATTACATTGATGTGTAATGTTCATCAAACTGAAATGTCTATTATTTGTTTTTGTAACAATGATGACATTGATTTATTTTTCACTATATCATTGTCTTAGCATCTATTTTTATAATAGTTTGACACTATTGTTTTTGCACAATTGCATTGAGATGTTAATTTTCAATATAACATTTTAATGGTTGTTTTCGTTCATAAGAAAAAATTCCCGTTTTTGTTTTCATTCTTAAAAAATGCCTATTTTTATTACCTGACGTAATGAAACATTACTTTTTTATCATCAAATTGTGTGTGCATTTAATATTACTTTCTATTTAATATCAATAGTGTTTAAGTTTTTTAATATGAACAAAGTTTTTAATATGAACAAATGTTAAATATGTTTATAAAGCATGTTTAATATTAATATTAATATTAAATGCTAATATGTATTAAACATGATTAACATCTTTAACCTAATAAATAATATTTAATAAATTTATAATTATATAACTATAAATTTGTTATTAAACATGATTAACATTTTTAATCTAATAAATAATATTTAATAAATTTATAGTTATATAACTATAAATTTGTTATGTAACTTTTTATCTTCATTACATAACTCTCAATATATTAAACATGATTAACATCTTTAACTTAATAAATAATATTTAACAAATCTATAATTATATAACTATAAATTTGTTAGGTAACTTTTCATCTTCGTTACATAACTTTCCATATTTATTTTGGTTCTGAAAAATCATTTTATTTCATTATATATCTAACCAGTGAAGTTAACCACAAATCCATATTCATATTTAAATTATAAATTATAAAGGTTTAAATTAATAATCTAATTAAAAACTTCAAATAATTTTTTAAAAATAAACCTTAAATTTAATTAGTTAAAAATATATAAAAAATAATATTATATATAAAATAAATCCAATTTGAAAATAAAGTGGTAAAATTATACACCTCTAAATAGGTCTCGCTAATAGTCACACCTTACAACCTAAACCTAATAGTCACTTGTCTAATTTTCTTCTTTCATTTAATCAAATGTGAGTTTTATTATTTAAATTGTGTTTAATTATAAATATTTTTATTTTCTTAAAATGAAAACTAACATTAACAATAAGATTATTTATAATTTTTAAATAAAAAATAATATTAATAATATAATTAAAACATTGGTTATAATTAAATTATTATAATTTAAAAAATTATATATTTTTAAAATAATTTTTAATAATATATTTAATTTTTTTTTTTTTTTTTTCTAAAAAAATAATCTAAAACTTGGTACTGATATACCTGGTCTAATATTACTTCGTCCAATATTACCCAAAATGTAAATAAATTATTGATATAATATTGATTTTTCTCCTCTTATATTTTGTATTTAACTAACTTTTAACTTTTCTTATGGCATTACCAACTATTTGAAGATGCATGGATTGCGTTAAAGTGTCCTTAAATAGCGTAGTCTAATATTGCATTTATGCTTTTACAACTGTACTGGATTGTGAGGAAACCCTAATTTTCCATACATGGAAAAGACTTCTAATTGTTTTGCATTGATTAATAATATCTTTAGATAACAAAGTCTGATACTGTGACATTGCATGCAACGGTAAAGCCAAATCTTCCATTGATTTTGAATGCCAATTGAATCATCATTTTAAATTTTGTGTTGGAGACAAAATTTACAAAATATTTATGGATATTTTTAATCAAATACAACATTGAAAAGGATCACAAAATTAGCTTACACATATGATGCAAACTTTTGTAATTTTAGGAGTAAAATGTAGTTATTGCCACAACTCATAGTGATTAGAAGATTAACTTATATTCTAGAAATTTGAAGATTTAAGTTGATGCAAAATCTAAAATCTAAATGATGCAAATTTTAAAGAATTTATAACGCATATTGTAGCAGGAAGTTGGTGATGGCGCAGAACTTTAAGAAATGTTCATATTTTTAACTAATTCATATATGCAATAGCAATTGAAAGTTTTAAAAATATTGAAATTCAAAATATAAAATAATTTACAAAAAGAAGGATTAATTTAAAAAATTGAAATTTAAAAAATTGAAATTTAAAAATAGAAAATAATTTATAAGGTCAAAGATTTGAAAACAATTTCCAAAGTAAAAAGGCAAAAAGTGAGAAAAATATAAACAACACTCTACAAGCTTTATTCAATTTAGTGTTTCCTCAATAAATTTAATTAGACAAATAAAGGATCGAAATAACAATTTGAAAATATAAGCAACGCTTTGCACATGATTTATTCAATTCAATGTAGAATAAATAAATTTAATTAGGCAAATAAAGGATGTAAATAATAGTTTGAAAATATAAACAATGTTTTGCATCAGATTTATCGAATTTAAGGTTTAATAAATAATTATGGGATTGACATAATTTTTAAATAAAGGTAAAATGATGAGAACACACAATCAAATAATATCTTTAGTTATAGATAACAATTAGATTTGTTCCCTTAGAAAACTCGAGCAATGACGTTGTGAACTATCGCATGGTCAATGGGCTTGGCCACATGTGACATGAACCTCCTACTAGCAATGGCAACCACAACTCCCATCCACTTCCACCTCTGGGCTGCTACTTGTTGATTTTTCCTTGACACTTCAAAATCAGGTCTATGTTTAAAACACGATCACAAACACACTAAAATGTTACAACACCAACACTTTGCAAAGTGGAAAATGTGTAATAGTGAATCACGTAGTACACAAGACAATTTTTGCAACCCAAATTTTTTTTTATTGCAAATCTAATACAACAAACATAGCTCTTGTACTAGGGATCATGACCCTTACAATTAGCCCTGATACAAGAGCAATTAGGGATTGATGTCAACAACTTATGACTATCAATCTACCGTTGAACAAGACACACTTAAATTACTTGCTAGTGTAGCGCTTCCATAACCCTTTTAGTCCATGTACCCTTAACACTTGGTAGGTCCTTTGCCACCTCTTTTGTTGCTTACAAGTTCTTCTGCAACTTCAAAATTATTTGCATCTTCAATTGACCAATCTGCCTCTATCAATCACTCTTGCTGCTCCAAGATCACTTAACTTAGGCCTCCAACAAGCTGCTCTCCAGCAATCAGTTAGCATTGCTTCCTAATTCAATGTACTTAGAATCTTCAAATTTTCCCTCTTATCAACAATATTCACACTTGAAATTACTAAACTAGGGCATCACCAACCAACCCTCTTGACTGACTTCTTGCTGCTCCAATATATCAGTCCTTTGGGCTTAGTCAAACTTCCCTTACACAAGTGAATTTCCACTTAAACTCACTTACTTTAGGGCTATCAAATACTCAACCACTAATATTCAGTTTGTTCTATAAGGATCATTATTCTTACGTTGCCTTCAACTGCTGTTCAACACTTCTGTTGACAACCACTTCACTAGAAGCAATACTCCATAGACATCAACCCATGCACAACCCTACCACATACCTTACCCACCTCAAACTACTTGTTAAAACCATTGGAAGACATCAGTCATCTTCAATAGGCCTGTAAACTACTTTCTACTTTTGTAGCAGCCCTTAACCATTGCCTAACTGACCCTTATACCCTGCACTGTCACCTAATACTACTGGGGCTTATCCTCCATAAGCTAAAAGACTTTCGACCCTCTATTATAGTAGAAAAAGGCCTTGATCCTTCTCCTACAACCAATAGTACCCTCGGCCCTTCATTCCTCTCGCATAACAAAGACACTAGGCATGTTTTAGGCCTCCTTCCAATAGAGAACTCGGCTACCAAATCAAGAAGACCTTACTCAGACTTGTCTGCTTTCAACAAAGAAACATGAATCAAACCAAACCTCTATAAGCTTAGCTAGATCAAAAGAAAAGGCAAATTCAAATCCTTCCTTCAACTCCAAGTTGCTTCTTGAGAAACTTGTTCACTTAGCTAGATGTCTTCTTGAGAGATGTTGCACTTTGATGGATGTATAAGGGTGAAATCATGGAGATGGGTTACACTTTTTGGTGAGAAAAGGCGCATTTGGGTGGAAAAAAAGATGGCTCAATCGAGCCATTTAAACACTCGATCGAGCTCTTTTTAAGCGCTCGATCAAGTTGTTTGAGGGCCTAAACAATGTAACCCGAGGTTATCCAATAGCTCGATCGAGCCACTAGATTGATCGAGAAATAGGCTCGGTTGAGCCATGTTTTTGAAATTTCCCGCCAATACAACTTAGACATGGAATTAAAAAAAGTGGCTTGATCGAGCCTTAAAGCTAGATCTAGCCTTAAAGCTAGATCCAACCTTAAAGCTATTGAGCTATAGGCTAGATCAAGATTTAAAGCTAGATTGAGCCTTTATTTAACCACAATAAGGGCTTGATGGAGGGTTTCTTAAACCCTCGATCGAGATATTTAAATTTCAAAATCAAGCACTTGATAAAGTGTTTTAAGCGCTCGATTGAGCCTCTTAAGTCCTAAAATCAATAATTGCAGCACCCCTTCTGCAAAATTTCCTACAAAACCATTTTGTACCGTAGCGGACTTAGGGCTAAATTTGTCCTTATGTGGTAGAGTTGATCACGTTGGATTCATGAAGGAATCCTCTATCTGATGGCATATGAGTTTGATATTTTTGAATTCATATGATATTTCTCATCTAATTTCATTTAAACTTAGTGCTTGAAATTTTTTGACACTGTTTTAAAGAGGTTGAATAAAAAATCAATATCATAAAATATATATAATGAATTTTTTTCCAAAAAATACCACTATATTTGTTTACGAGTCCTCTTCAAAAGGGTAGTTTTGGTTTTTCAATTTATTTAAATAGTTGGAAAAAACCTTACGTAAACACGTGTTTGCAAAATAAAATCAAAATATTATTTCACCAACTTCAAAAAAAAATAAAAATATCTTTTACATAAAAAAGAAAAATTTAATATGAAAAACTTTGCTATCCCCTTGTAGATCATGCTTATATATATATATATATATATATAATACACATTTTAGACTAAGTTATGCTACGTGAGCACATGCATACCTCTTAATATGTGCGAAAATTTGCAAGGACAACAACAAAATTCTCCACAATTTATCTTTTTACTTCAAGTCAAAATTCACAATGCTTATATGAATTTTGAGGGCTTCAATTCAATAAAAGAGGAAAAAAGTTGAAATTTTATCGCCACATTTGGCCCAAAAGTGTAACCCATCTTCATGCTTTCACACGTAAATACATTTGAATTGACTTCTCCTTCGAGTGATCTTAAGGAATAACATTAAACCACAAGGGTCATGTATTGTAGGCCAAGATGTCATGAGCCTACGCATGAGAGAACTCCACTATCTCAAGAAATAAAATTCCTTCATTTGTTTCTCACCACATCATTGAAGCCCTAGTTTCCCGTTAAACCTTCAAGGTTTCCCCACATGCTTTCAATGAATAAACTATCATTTTTTTCCTTGACCCTGCACCCACCATTTTGGGTACAAAACCCACCACTTGTGTACATTGCCCATGAAGCTCCATTTTCATGGGTCAACTCCTCACAAACCCAATACCTCAAGTGTTGTGGAAGTACCTACCAAGCTACACATTTTAACACTTGCTTTTCTTGCCTGTAACATTAAAAAGTTTGAGTGCAATGAAGACCTGTCGTTGTGCACTACTACACGATCAATGAGCTTGGCCTTGGGAAACATGAATCTCTTGCCATTGTGGTAGTTGTAACTCCCATATTCCTCCACCCCAAGCTGTTATTGCTCCTCTTTCTTATGACATCTTTAGTTCGATAGAATACAATACCAAGATATTTTCCTCTATGGGGAAGATAATGAATTGGCTGGCAGCGAGCCTATAATGATTTACATACAGTGGTCTATACTAGTCACCATAGAAAGGGGAATATATTGGCCGAAGACTTGCAAGCATTTTGGATGAATTGTAGGATTTATAGCCCATGAATTCTCAAATCCCTAATCCCATCTTGAATATAACACAGATGCTTACTATGAGATTGTAATGCATGTATTCATGTGTATAGAAAGGTCCTTAAGTGAATAGGAAAAATTGGTGAATATTGAAACCTAATTGTGTATTCTCATCACTAGAGGGTTGTTAACTCATAAGCTCGCCCTATAAGTGTATGATTTATTTATCGCCACAAACTTCAAATAAGGAGAGAAATAAGAATGGAACCAAAGTGGAGCACATGTCATACAACCTATCCATAACATGTGAATTGAAATGAAATGATTCCAATGGGAATAATTTATAACAAGGAAATTGAAGATTGAAATAGAATGATTCCAATCTGCCTAATAAACAACAAGGAAATTGTAATTGGACGAGAAATAAAAAAATGTGTAAATTTAATTGAAAAAAAGAAAGATAAAAAACACATAAAATGATGGGTTGAAATAAACCCTGACTAAGAATATTGGCTCAACCTCATATCTAAACCTTACATCTAAATTTTCTCCGTAACATAGTAAAGGATCTGCCAGCCTTATTCTGAAATAAACCAGCCCTATCCACGTAATTATAAATATTAAAAACTATAATAGGGAAAATTAGTTACGTTGATTATTTGTAACTATGTTCGAGGATCTTGCGTAGAACATTTCTCGAGAGTTGAATCAACACTCTAATCCACTTGTGAAAGGTACATTGGCGTTGAATGATCAGATCGAATAATTTACTGCACTTTCTCGGCGTTTTCTGATTTTCTCGAGTTGATTACATGCACCTGGAACGGCAAAAAGAAATAAAATACAACGGCAGGCTGCAGACGCAGTTTCTTAATTGGTCTTTTACGATGAAAATCCTCAGAGTTAAAGAAAGGGCGCTATGATGTAGTCTGTCATCACTTCAATCTAACACAAGGTCTCCAACCGAAGCCACTAGAAATGTTGCAAATCGCCTTTATTGTAACCTGGACCGCATAGCTCTGTGGATTAGCGCGTTTGACTTTGGATCAAAAGGTCGTGGGTTCGACTCCCACTGTGGTCGACTGTGATTCTATTACGTTAAAAATTGCTTGTTGTGAGACCATATTTGTCTACGATTCCCGCTGTGGTCGATTATGTTCTGTGATTTAAAGAAATCATAATTTCTTTTTATGTGATTTTGTTAGGTTCACAAATGCTGAGAGCATTTTGTCGTGGGTTCGATTCCCACTGTGGTCGACTGTGATTCTATTAGGTTAAAAAATAGTTGTTGTGAGACCATTTTTGTCTACGACTCTCACTGTGGTCGATTATGTTCTGTGATTTAAAGAAATCAAAATTTCTTTTTATGTGATTTTGTTAGGCTCACAAATGCTGAGAGCATTTTGTTTACGAGTAGAAAAATGCTAGGAGTATAGGTCGCGCGTTCGACTACCTCCGTGGTTGATTTGTTGTGTAATTCTTTTAGGTTCAAAAATGCTGGTTGATTTGTTGTGAGAGCATTTTTTTCTGAGTAGAAAAAGGTTAGGAGTATAGGTCGCGGGTTCGACTTCCACCGTGGTCGATTTGTTGTGTGATTCCTTTAGGTTTAAAAATGCTGGTTGATTTGTTGTGTGATTCTTTTAGGTTCAAAACTGCTGGGATCAAAGGTCGTGGGGTCGACTCCCGCACTATGGTCGATTTGTTGTGGGATTTTGTTAGGTTTAAAGATGCTGGGAACGTTGGTCGTGGGTTCGACGCCTTCCTGTGGCCGATATGTTGGGTAATTTTGTTAGGTTAAAAAGCGCTGGGAGCATAGGTTGCGGATTTGAAAAAATGAAATTTATTTTGTCATTTTGTTAGGTTAAAAGCATTTTGTCTTTGCCTACAATAAACGAAAGAGTCGGTGTACGCTTGTGGACTCATTGTCTTCCAAGCAGTGGATGTGGGCTTTCACTCTCGGGAGAAAATGAAATGGATTTTAATGATGTTTATGAGATCTCACGCTCTAAGGGACCTGACCAGTGATTATCGTTTATTTCATATTTTGATTTTTTTTTGCTTGATTTTGCTGTTATGGATTTTGATTAAAAATTTCATTGTTTTGTGAAGTTTTATCTCCTCGAAAAGCTCACTAAGATTGTTCACCTTTAACCTGTTATGAAATTAACGACGGATAACTTCATACACTACATACTCTTTGATAAAATGTCATTGTGTTTATACCACCTTTTTGTTGCAAAAATGCAAGTTAGTTCTTTCCAATCTTCTTCAGGGACCGCCCATCTACTAGTTTCACATCTTAGATGATGAGTTAGTCCTAAGCCGAGCAATTAAAATTTTAGCTGGTCCTCGATTGAGGAACTCAAATACTCTTTATCATCATGCTTCTACAATGAGTTAAATTCTTTGACATAATATGCTTTCTCTTTGCCTACTTGCTTTGTCCACATGGCAGTATTAAATTTTTCTAACACCCACATTTTTATGTCCTCCTTAGCGTGAGGGAAATTGTGTAGATTTATGTCCCATTTGCCTAACCACTCTCTATTTTGTTTCTTCCATGTCTTTTTTCGGTGGTTTAGCTCTTCTTAAACAACTAATTTGGGCCACCGGTGCCTATCCATATTTTAAACCTTTTTTAGGGAACTCAACAAATGAATGATCACCACCACCTCAATTGGAAACATACCTGCCTCAGCGAAAAGGATATCATATGGTACTGTTGATTTAACTTTGAGGCTATTTGTGATCAGGTGCTTTTGAATTCTTTCTATTTGTCGCCATTTGTGGTTTGACATGTTACTCCCCCATATTTCACACCCATAAAGGATAATTCACACCACTAATACACCAAAGAGGGTTTTCTTAGTGTTCCAATCCCATAGTTCTGCTTGTCTACATCTATTCTGAAGGAGGTAAGAAACTTTCCACCCTCCTTGACTCTTTGTTCTACATGTCTCCCAGCTAAGCCTAAAGTAAAAGTCAATTCCTAAATATTTGTACTCATCTACCACGTCCAAGGCGCTGCCCTCAAAGAGAAAAGTACACTAGAATTTTTTTTTAAAGAAAAAATCATGAATTTAGTTTTGCTGGTATTTACTTTCATTCCCACCTCTTGACAAAAGAGTTCTGGAGCTTTAAGTGTTCACTCAAACCTAGGGCCAATTTACCAATAAGAATAAGGTCATGTGCATATAAAAGTAGTTTCACCAAATATCTTCCCAGTTGGATGCCTTCTCCTTTGATATTGTTTATCCACTCTTCAAGCTTATTGATATATAAACCAAATGGTGTGGGAGAAAGATGACATCCCTATTTGACTCTTATGTCACTATCAAAGCATTCAGACATGCCTTCCTTTGCTCTAGTTCTATCTCTAACCCTCTCATGAAGTTTATGAACAATGGCCCTATATTTCTTTGGGACCTTTAGTTCTTCCATTATGTGACATAGTTTATCTCTAGAAATAGTATCAATTTTTTTTCGAAGTCAACAAAGCAACAAAATGCTTCCCCACTTTGATTGTCATGCTGATAGATTCTGTTAATTATGATAAATTTCAATACCCAAAACACATTGATTGTCATTGTTGCGAGTTGAACTTGGGTTTCTCAAGTGAGAGTCGACAACATTGCAATCTAATTCTCATAGATTTCAATACGCAAAACCTTTTTCTCTTAAGCTTCTTTTATTTTGAGTCTTCTTTTCGGCTCCATTATCAGTTGTTTTACATCCACAGTTATAGTTTCCCACAACCACTTCATATCTATAACGCACTGTGAAAAAGGTCTTGAAGAGAATTTCTGATATATATATATATATATATATATTTTATCCTCTTGCTTTCACAGCTATCTCTAAGCTCTCTATTCTAGTATTCCACTGTATTCCTCCTCTGTTTTTCTCTGTTTTTTTTCTCGCTTTGGATCGGGGCATAGGTTTTTCTGGTGGTTGGTCACCAGTGGCTGGAATAGTAGCCACAGGGAAAAGTTTCCCATAATCCTCAATGGGTGGACAAAACGTGTGTTGAGGCCACGTTTCACATGGTATGCTATCGCCACATGTCACGTCTCCCAACTTTTTCACCGCCCAAAAGTCTTCGTCCCATGTCACGTGTTTACATTCCCATACATTATCTGACAACTTTCTCTCCATATCAAGAATTTGGGTACTGTAGAAGGTACATACTATCTCGCCACCGTTTCAGAGTTTGTACTTTGACAGCGATCCTCCTTTCCCATGTCATACCGTGCCTTTAGGGTCCTTAAATTCTCATGTTTATTCCCCCTCAGAAAGTGGGCTTATGTCCTTTCCAAGGATATAAATCGACATTCTGCTTTTTCCTCACACATGCGTCCTTTAATTCGAATCTTTGCCCTTGATCAGATGACACTATCCTCTACCTGGCCTATTTGACAGGCCTCGTGCCACCCTCCCCAGGCACGTTTCACGACAGGTTAAAAACAGATTTTGAGTATGATGTGTCTGCCATCTCAGCCCTGGTCTGTGCCACTATTGAGGCGGAATTGCTCCACATGGGACTCGATCACTCGATGACTAGTAGGCCACGTTAGGTGGAATAAATATACCAACTGCAGTCCATCCGATCCAATCATCTCAGGGTGACGAACATGAACCTCATCATCGTAAACAAAGACAACATCCCATTAAAATAGCTCCACCTCCCCCAACCATTATTCTTGATAGCCCCACCCTTGCAGACCGAATTATCAGTCTTCAAAAGCATGCTTTAGTGGTGCGCTGGTATTTCCCAGGCATGGAGGATTCTGATATGAGGAATTGGTTGGGAACGAAATGGAAATCCCTACTCAGCTATCTTCCCACGATAGTCAGGCTCATGAAAGGATGGTACAACTTCCACCTCCTTAGTCAAGAGGATCTTGAGGCTATCAGATCCATTCCCTGGGTCCACGGAAAGAGTTTCCTTGCCTTGCATAACTGGTATATTGGTTATAATCCCCTGCACAATACCCCCATCAACAAACTTATATGGGTCAAACTACCCGGTCTGCCGATCGAATTATGGACTAAGGATGCCTTAACGAATATTGGGAACGCCATAGGTAAATTTGTATACGTGGACCCGAAATGCCTTGGTGCAAAATATAAAAGAGTTGCATGGATTCTAATTGAGAAGGAATACCGTGGTGGTTTTCCTGATCATATCAACCTCCACTAGGAAGACATCAATCTCCATCAAAGATTGGATTTTTGGGGGGTGCCTTTTCGCTGTTCATCTTGCCATGGAACAAGACACCTGCATGACCAATGCTCATTTCGTCCAGGTGGCCGCCTACATGGAAGGAAGTCTACAACAAAACAAAGCTGGCCACTTTTGAGAAGGAACAATCAGGGGGAAAAGGTCAAAGGATGGCGTCATACCAGAAAGTGACATCTCCAGGTAATTCTAAGTGTACCTACCCACAATTTCATCCTTTTGTAGGATCTAGGGGAATCACACCTATTTCCGTTCCATCTTCCCCATATCGTTCTGGAAATTCAACATCACCTTTTACAGGTGCTCTAGCTCACCCTACTTGCCCTCCTCCAACAGAGCCTACCCCCTACCCGGAAATCCCCACCCCTTTACCATGTATTCATCCCTATAGTAATATTCCATCTACATTGCACATTGCCTGTATACCATCACCTACTCCCTCCCCTACACCACCTTCCCGCCAAATAAAAGGGAAAGAACCTTGCCCTTCTGTCACTCCAAATTCCCCCACCGCAACCTCTCCAAACTCGATTGGAAGTGACCTTGACTTCCTCCTGGGGAAAAGAACCTTGGATCTGCATTCCCTCACCATACATAAACCGAACGCACCCTCATCCCCACACATTAGCCCCACTTCAGCTGGAAACATCACTATCCGATGGAAGCAAAACCGGGGCAGTAGACATTTTCGCAGAAGAAAAACCAACAACTCTCATGCCTCTCCAATGGATCGCTTCCTCATTGATGTTCCTATTTCAGATCTCTCCTCACATGAGACTCTTAGAGCATGCCAGCCCACCGAACCTTCTCCATGACTCATATAATATCCATAAACATCAGGGGGCTGGGAGCTGAGCCCAAATACATAGCTCTCAAAGATCTGTTCCACTCCTTATATCCTAACATCATCCTCATTTAGGAAATGATGCATAAGCAGTTTGAAGCTATTTTGTACTTTCGGAAAATGTTTCCAAGTTGGTACATCACTGCCACTGATTCTACTGGCCTCTCGAGGGCACTGGTAGCATTATGGAATCCATCCTGGGTATTGGTTAAAGCTTTCAGATGCTTTGCTGGCATTCTGCTGGAAGCCAGTTTTCGTGGAATTCCTAGAAATGTCCATATACTCAATGTCTACACTCCTTATAAAGAACATATTTCTTTTTGAAATTGAGTCCTCCTGTTCAAAATAATGGAACTAGAGTCCTTAATCATTGCGGGTGATCTTAACTGCACTTTATGCAGTGATGAAGTTTGGGGTTGCGGCAGGAAGATAGACCCTTTGGCCGGATCTCTCCAAAATGCCTTACTTACATACAATTTTGTTGACATCTTCCCGGTGAAAATTGCACCCACATGGGATAATGGCAGATCAGGAAATGCATATCTGGCCAAAAGGCTGGATTGTTTCTTAGTCCATGAAAAGTTGATTGAACGTTTGGGTGATTTTTGTTCCGAAATCATCAACAACTTCACATCTGATCATAGACCCATAACTCTGCAATGGAGAAATGTTGGAATCCGTAAAGGCCTTCCCTTTAAATTCAACAAAACTTGGTTGGAAGACTTAGACTTCAACATGTTCGTACAGGAAACCTGCAAAATACTCTCTCACCTTTCAAACTCCCCCTCCCCCCCAAGAACCTCCTTGATAAAATGGATTCCCTTAGGAAGGAAGTAAAGCCCTGGCAAGTATGGAAGCAAAAAGCTAATAGGAAAGACCTTGAAGATATTCAGATGGAATTGGATAGGATTGCCTTGGAGATGCCCTCTCAATGCTTCCCCTTAAAAACTCATCTTCAAATTCAAGAACTGGAAATTAGGAGAAAAAACAATTGGCTATTGCAGAAGCCACTTGGTGATTAAAAAGCAGGGAAACCTGGTTCAGAGAGGGAGACCGAAATACAAAATTTTTCCACCGTTATGCAAACCAACACCGTAACACAAATTCAATCTAGGAGATTAAGGACGAGGACGGGAAAATACTACAATCGCATGATGATATAAGTAATGCGGTTGTATAGTACTTCAAAGGAACTTTCAACAGGAATGAAAATATAACGGTAGAAGATATCTTCTGGGGTATAGAACCTTACCCTACTATGTTAAGAGATGAACATAGTGAGGCACTTTACAGACCTGTCTCTGAAGAAGAACTCTTAGAAGTGATGAAGTCCTTCAAAAGGGATAAATGTCCAGGTCCAGATGGATGGACAATTGAATTTTTCCTCCACTTTTTTGAACTTGTAAAGAAGGATCTACTAAACATGGTTGAGGAATCCATATTAAAGGGTAGTATTCATCATCATATCTCATCAACTTACACTGCCCTTAGTCCGAAAAATAAAAATTCCATATCCTTTCAGGATTATAGGCCGATTTCCCTGTGCAATTCCATCTACAAAATCATATCAAAGATTATTGATGGCAGAATGCAGAATACTCTTTCGTATTTTATCTCACAGGAACAACATGGGTTCCTAAAAGATAGGCTTATTCATGATGCCATTGCAAATACTCAGGAAAGTCTGCATTCGATCCATACAAAAAATCTTGATGCTGCCATCTTTCAAATTGATCTAAAGAAGGCATATGACTGCCTGGATTGGGGCTTTCTAAGATGTGTTCTCACCAAAATTGGCCTCAATCCCATTTGCACAAACTGGATAATGGCATGTGTGGAAAAGGTAGATTTCGCCATCCTCATTAATGGATATCCAACCAATTTTTTTAGAGCGGCTAGAGAACTGAGGCAGGGATGCTCCCTATCCCCGCTCTTATTTATCCTGGCAATGGATTGTTTAAGCCTGCATATGAAAAGAGCTGTATTGGAAGGACATTTCCGGCCTCTAATGATAAGCAAGAACAACAACATATCACACAGTCTTTTTGTTGATGATATATTGATTCTGGGTATGCTTTGTCGTTTTACTTGGCTATATCTCTATAATATCCTAAAGAAATTTACAATGGCTATAGGTCTACAGATCAATGAATGGAAATCTATAATCTACCATGGGAAATGTAACATGGGAACTATTGAATATATCAAATGATTATTCAATATAAAAAATTCCTCCATTCAGGTAGGAATGAAGCATCTCGTGTTTCACTTAAAATCTGCTTGCTACTCTAGAGAAGATTGGTAATGGATCATCGACTGATTCTATAAAAGAATTAGCCCATGGGAGTGCAAATGCCTATCGATGGGAGGTAGAGCCACCCTTTCCCAAGCGGTTTTAGCACAATAAATGTTTATTGGGCACACATTTTTTATATACCAGCAAGCATTATCAAGGAGCTAAATCGTTTGACAACAAATTTTATTTGGGGAGGCTCTCATGAGAAGAAGAAATATCATCTAGTCAAACTCGCCAAAATTATTCGTCCAAAACAATTGGGAGGATGGGGAATCATGGATCTTCAAAAATTTGGAATTGCTTTATTATGTAAATCCTTATGGAGAGGCTTATTTGGGGAAGGAACCTGGAGTAAGACCATTAGAAAAAAGTACTTGGAAAATAAAAATTTTGATTTCTAGTACAGGAAAGGTACCATTGGCAACAAACAAGGCTCTATGGTTTGGAGAAGCTTTCGCAAAATTCAACATTTCTTCTTACTACATCTCACATGGAATTTTCAGAATGGTAATAGAATTCTAATCACAGAAGATACTATCCTTGGTGCTGGGGAGGGATGCTTTATTCCCCATGAAATCCAAAATTTACTACACAATGCAGGCATTTTTGTATGGGGCCAAGTCATTGTGGGCTGGCAGGGTCCTA
The DNA here is from genome assembly GCA_031772625.1 of Pinus tabuliformis. NCBI lineage: Eukaryota > Viridiplantae > Streptophyta > Pinopsida > Pinales > Pinaceae > Pinus > Pinus tabuliformis. The sequence goes on from CM062816.1 coordinate 628,940,104, forward strand.
TACCGATCTGGAAAGAAGCAGACAGTATGGGCCTATATGGCCAAGCAACACTATAATGGAATAATCTCATGGCTAACATAAAAAATATAGGTATCTGCTGTACGAAGGCTCGAGATTATCTTACATAGAAAGGAAAGATGTCGTATGACAATATAAGCGTTGTTGATACCTATTTATCCTTATCTCGCATGACACCCCTCCAAACAGACCGACAATTTCCCACAACTCTATGGAAAACAGGAGTTCCAAGGAAAATTACAATTTTCTCCTGGCTGGTTTTTCACAACAAAAATCTCAGCTGGGAGAATCTACAAAAGAGGCAGTGGCATGGGCCAGGCATATGCTCTATTTGCAAAGCTGAAGACGAAAACAATGACCACATATTTCTACAATGTAAGTTCACCACACAGGTATGGAAACATTTATCAAATTTCTTTGGTTTTTGTTTTATAATGCACTCCTCCATTAAGGACTCACTAGAATGGTGGAGTACATAGAAGCCCTCCTGGAGACCCATTCCTCTACTCTGTCTATGGACAATTTGGAAATGGAGGAACACTTTCTTGTTCCAAAATAAGAGAGAGGAGTTTCAACAAATCGCCTACAAAATCATTTCAAATTACAATGCTTTTTTGCCCCAACCCAAACAGTCATGCAGAAATCCCAGTGGGCACAGTCACACATTGCTGGAGTTTCCAATGGCTTTTTTTGATGGCGTGGCACAAAAAGGTATATGTACTTGTGGCTTTTGGATATCCATAAATGATCACCTAAAATATAGTCTTTACTAGAATGGAGGTAATGGCACCAATAACAAAGCGGAAGCAATGGCTCTTTGGGGCCTTATATGTTTCAGTGATTTTTTAAACATTCCAATATTACATATACATGGAGATTCCAAATTATAATTCATCATGTTTTGGGAAAGGTGTCAATAAACAACTCTTTTCTTTTAGGATGGATGGAGAGGATCGAGATCTTCTTGCAAACTCAAAATTGATACTTTATCTGGCACATAGATAGTTCCCAAAATATGCAAGCAGACATTCTATCAAAAAAAGGTCTACTCCAAGAACTCGGTAAATGGCATATGGACATTTTCTGGGAACATAACCTCTATAACATGGAGGACTTTCATCCCCAGGTCTTTATCTCCATATTACTGAGCATTGTTTTTTTCCCCTGTTAATGGATATTTTCGGCCTGGCCACTCGGAAAAATTCAGTGTCCTTTGCGAGGTGGGATCTTTGCGAGGTGGGATCTCCCTCCTTCGTAGATGGTGATGTTTACTTTTTCAACAGGTTTTTTTTTTTTTCAGTGTCTCACTATGGTTTGTATAGCTATCCCTGTTTTCAGGTTGTTTTTTACACAACCACTTGTATAGTTTTTTCTTCTCAATAGAAGGACCCTTTGTAATTTTGCTCTTTTCTGGGGATAGGTGGTATGTGACCCCTGTTATACCAGCATGATTTCTCTGTATATGTAATGGCAATTGCCTCTACGGGAACAACGGTCTTTTTTATAATCTCTCATATGATTATAATATAAATCTTGCTTTTTTCGTATTGAAAAAAACACATTGATTTCCGTTGTCGAGACTTGAAATCGGGTATCTGGAATGAGAGCAGAGAGCATCTATTTCAATTCACAAGACATATTTATCTCTGTTGCCGGGTCAGTCGTGTAAAAGCCGACAACATACTAATGAAATTCTGATATATTTCAATACGCAAAACGCATTAATTGCCGCTGTCGTGATTTGAACCCAGGCGTGTCGTGTAAGAATCGAGATCATACTAATGACATTCTGATAGATTTAATACATAAGAAAAGGCATTCTTTTGTTGTCTGTACTTGAACTTGGATCTCTCGGGGGAGAGCTGAGTATGACAATAACGTAAAAGTTAATTGTAAGTTTCATTGCAAAATTAATTAAAATAACCTAGTATCTTTCACTCAAAATCAAATTGCCGACCAAGAACGGGTCAAGAACCCCCATAGTCCGAGAAAATTGCGCATTGCATTACATTATAAACTTCAGCTATTGATGAAACCATGAGAAGCGTATACAGAGATTCGGTCTTGGTATGGGTGTTGGTTCCCAAAATTCCTTTTTTCAAAGATGTTGAATTGAAAGAGAAATATAAATATCGGTGCATTTATATTATATGACAACGCTATTGAAATTGTGGATAGAAGAAAAGTCACGAGTATCATCTGAGGGTTAACCTAACGAGTTCATGTTGCCGAAAGTGCTTAACCTAACGAGTTCATGTTGCCGAAAGTGCTAACGAGTTCATGTTGCCGAAAGTATATTAATGGGAGGCCATTTTGTCAATCTCTTCAACATTTTTAGGGTTAGGCTTTGTTAATAAGTGAATGGGAAATACTCTTCCCAGATATTTCATTAAAAAAAAGTCTATGGGATCTTGGATAGATGGTGATCCATGTTTGTGTTAAGGCACTCCATGATGCGAAGTCAAGGTGATATATTAGACATGTTGTAAATGTAGTCAAGCTTACTCAAAAGAAGCCCAAAAAAAAGAAGACTCCTTGTCCCGATTGAACATGTTGGAGATGTAGTCAATCTTACCCAAAAAAAAGAAGAAGAAAAGCCCCAAAAAAGAGAAGACTCCCCGATTGGACATGTTGGAGATGTAGTCAAGCTTACCCCCAAAAAAAAACTCCCTTGGACATGTTGCAGATGTATTCAAGCTTACCCAAAAAAAAAAGAAGACTCCCCGTCCCGATTGGACATGTTGTAGATGTAGTCAAGCTTACCCAAAAACATGTTGTAGATGTAGTCAAGCTTACCAAGAAAAAAGAAGACTCACCGTCCCAATCGAGGTGATATATTGGACATGTTGAAGATGTAGTCAAGGTTACCAAAGCCTAATGGTTAAGATCATGTGTTTCCTCCTATGAGGTCATAGGTTTTTCTCATTATAGGTCATAGGTTCAAAATCAAAGGGGGATAGAGTATTGGACATGTTGAAGATGTAGTCCTACATATTGAAGATGTAGTCCTGCCAAACTTACAAAAAAAAAGAAAATAATTTTAAAAAAATACAACGTGAGTGGGCCTAATGGTTAAGATCATGTGTTTCACAGGTTTAAAACCAAAAACAGATAAAAAATGTATCGACAATCAAATCACTACCCAAAAATAAATCCCTTGTCCCACAAATAAGAAAGTCTCATACATCAATTTAATATTTAACTTAATATTTAAAACCACATTCATCCTTTTGCTAACACACCTTGTGAATCCCTGTGAAAAGTTTTGGTATTTGTTCATGCTTTCGGATGGTCTACAATATAGAACCAATGGCATTGGAGTAAGTAGAAGACCGTTCAATCTTATTAAAATTAAGAGAGAATTACTTTACAATATAATATGGCATTGGAATAAGTAGAAGACCGTACAATATTATTTAAATTAAAAGAGAATCAATTTACAATATTTTAAAAGAGAATCAATTTACAATTTACAATATTTCAATATTGTAGAGACAAAATTTTTTGTTTTTTGTTTTTCCATGGTATACCTATGTACCAAGATATCTAATTAATATGAAATTTGATGATGATGATGATGATGATGGTTATCGTCCATTGAGACCAAATTGGTCTATCGGACCTATAATATTTTTAATTTTTAATTGTCTTGCTCCTCGTCTTTCTTGGTGAGATTGGTGTTGTAGCTCTCTTTTTTTTCTCTACGATCTTCCAACTTCCTTTATCTTGCATCTCCTTCATCTCTTCTGGTTCTTAAGACAATGGTGTCTTAGGTTCGCGATCAATTGTGTTCGTCTTTTTGAAGATAGTCGGAGAAGAGGTTTGGTCTAGGAGATCTGCTTTGTTGTTAAATGAAGATTTATTTTGCACGATATTCGAATCCTCATAACTATTGATACTTGAGGGGTTGTCAAGTGCACTTTTTGGTTGTTGGGCAGGGCTTTCTCCATGCTTGTCTTGAGAGTTGTTTCTGTCTTGCCCAATTTCTTGTGATTCAGAGTTTTCTCTAGAGTATTCTTCTTTCATGACAGTGTAATGTTCTTTTTGTGCTCCTTCCCACCAAGTAGATTTGGATATATAACATCTAAAAATATATATATATTATAAATATTATAATAGCTATGTAAATATTAAATAAATAATTTTAACGTTATTATCTTATTTATATTTTATATATAAAATTTTATTAATATTAATATTATAATAACTATGTAAACATTAAATAAAATTTTTTAATATTATTATTTTATTTATATTTTATATATTAAATTTTATTAATATTTTTGAATTTTTAGAGTCTAGATTTTAAAATGGTTAAGATTTAAAATTTGTAATAATTTTGATAAATATACTAAAAAAATATTTAGCAATGTTAAAAATTGATGTGATTCAAAATAATTTTGATAAATTTATGTATTTCAATTATAATTTTTTAAACTGACAAATATATTTTTTCCTTTTATAAACCCTATCTACTTCAATGAATTCAACCTCGTTCTCATTCTTGCCATTAAAAAAGATCTCACAAATCTTAATTTTGAACAATTCTTTACTGGATAAACAAAGACTCAGTTCTACAAAAATTACTTGCTTTAGTTATAATTTTCACTTATCAAACACTTACAATATATTTTTTTTTTAAATTACACATTGCTAAAATATGGCTTTCAAAGAAAACGCTCGAATTGCAAAAAAAACCAGAGAGATTAATAAATCCCCTAAAGAATAATTTATTTAAATTTCTTTATCTTATCAAAACAAAACATATGGTTAAATGTAAGAATGTTCTTAAGAATTATTTAAAATTTTAGATTAAGACTTTTATAATCTATAATGTAGATATGAGTCTTTCGGATTAATCACATTGTTATGATTAAATCGAAATTTCGAACTAATTAATATGATTCAGCGTCAAAACCAATTTTTAATGATGTAATTAATCCAAAAAACACATATCTATTAAAAATTGTCAAAAAAAAATTAAATATTAATAAATTCATTAAACTTTTTACTATTATGGTTTTTAATTTCTTTACCATATCACAATTTATGGTTGAATAGACCGAAGACACCTTTTTGGACTATTTTGGAAATTATCACAATTTATTGTTGAATAGACTGAAGACACCTTTTTGGACTATTTGGAAATTTTGTTGTAGTGAAGTTTTTTTAATTTTTTAAAATGTCTTTTAAATTAAGTATATATTTAGATAAAAACAAATTTTTTTTTTTTTTGGTTGTTTTGTAATTTGAATGCATCATTGAGCGCTCTATTTTAAAGGGAAAATTTTGAATATACATACTATTTAAAAGATTATTTTAATACATAATATAAATAAAATATTTTAATATTTATGTTAGTTAAATTATTTTAATATTGATATTTTTATATAAAGTAAAAAAAATATTTTTAAAATATTTTTAATGACGTATATATATATATATATATATATTTGTGGTTTACAATTATTTTTAGTCATTGGGTGGTTGCTACGTCTACCATTTAGAGATTAAGCTGATTCGCGGGGATCAAACCTACCTTTTGGCTATCAACAGATCTGACCCCAAGAGCTTATAGGAATTGACCCTGTGACCTCCCATATAGTGAGGCCCCAACTTGACTGATTGAGCTAACTCTTGGAGCTAGTAATATATATTTATTTTAATTCCATAATATATTTAAATGTAAATTCATCTTAAATTTATAATATCTTTTTAATGTAAATCTAGTTCATAATTCTTTTAAACATAATTTTATTTTTAATTTCCAATTTATAATTTATTTACCAATATAGATTCATTTTAACTTTGGATCTATGGAGGGCTAAGAGGGATGCATATCTCTTTTTGAATTGAAAAGACAATTGCTCTGCCCAACAACAAGGTAAAGAAAAACCTATGCACAACTTTGGCATAATGCAAGTTGAAGCAAAATTTGGAATGTTGTATGAAAATTGAAATAGAATAATTTAAGGGTCAAAGTAAACATATATTAATTAAAAAGTGTATAAAATAATTAAATAAATAGTGTAGATTTTAAATCAATTGATTGACCAATAAATCAAGTTTGGGCGTGCATTTTAGTGAACAAAGGCAATTTTGGTCAGTTTCACAAAAACGCACGCCCAACCTTCATTTCAAGGCCATATTGAATGATTCAACTTGGTGAGTACTTTTTTACTCATAATTGACATTAATTTTTCACATAGAAATGTCTGTTGTGCAACAATATGCCAAATTGAATCGATTTCATAGAGTTAAAGTCAAGGTTTGTGTGATGCAAATAAAAGCACACCAGGACTTGTACTTAATTGACTGTGTGATAATGATGATTTCAACCTAAATATAAGACCATTTTATGCAACATAGCATAGTCGTTTTCATAGAGGAAATGCTATACATTTAAATCTAAGTCTGTCAAAATAACAATTGATCATATCTAACAATGATCACAGTTGGAACAAATATGCACTCCCAGGCTCACCCATTTACACTCGTGGTAATGAAATTTGAAATAGGATATGATTGGACAATTATTAAGCTTAGGCTATATAGTCTTGCATCATGTCTGACAAATATCCCGCAAAACTATGTTTCTCACTTATACAAAAACTTTCACATAAGGTATGTCAAAGAAAAACTCAGAATGTTGTATGAAATATGAAGTATAAATATTTAAACTCAAAGTAAAGATATAACACCGCAAAAGTGTGTAAAATCATTGAATAAATAATCTATGATTTGAATCAATCAGATTGACTAATAAATGAAGCCTGGAGGTGCATCTTAGTGAAGTAAGGCAATTTTGGCCTACTTCACAAAAATGCATGCCCAACCTTCATTTCAAGGCCAAATTGAATTACTAAACTTGGATATTATTTTTTTACTCATAATTAACATTAAATTTGCACATAGAAATTTCTATTGTGCAAGAATACGGGAAATTTGATTGATCATAGGGTTAAAATCAAGGTTTGTGTGCCTCAAATAAATGCACACTAGGACCTGTACTTAATTGACTGTGCGATAATGATCATTCTAACCTAAATATAAAATAATTTTATGAAACACAACATAGTCATTTTCATAAAGGAAACGTTATACAATAAAATCACTGAGTCTGTTGAAATAACAATTGATCATATATGCCAATGATCACAATCAGAACAAATATGCAATCCCAATCCAAACCAATTACACTCTTGGTAATGAAATTTGAAATGGGACATTATTGGATAATTCCTAAACTTATGATATAAGCTTGCATTATAGATGATAAATATCCTATGTAACTATGCTTCCCACTTATACACAACTTTCACATAAGGCAAGTTGAAGGAAAATTTAGAATGTTGTATGAAATATGAATTATAAATATTTAAGCTCAAAGTAAATATTTAAAAATGCAAAATTGTGTAAAATCATTAAATAAATAATCTACAATTTGAATCAATCAGATTGGCTAATAAATGAAGAATGGGCGTGCATTTTAGTGAATCTAGGCATTTCGAGGCCAAATTGAATGATTAAACTTGGAAAGTACTTTTTTACTCTAATTACCATTAATTTTGCACATTGAAATTTCTGTTATGTAAGAATATGACAAATTGGATCGATTTCATAGGGTTAAAGTCAAAGTTTGTGTGCCTCAAATAAATGCACACCAGAACTTGTACATAATTGTTGTGTGATAATGATCATTTCAACCTAAATATAAAACATATGTATGCAACATAGCATAGTCATTTTCATAATGGAAATGTTATATACTAAAATCCAAGTTTGTTAAAATAAAAATTGATCATATCCGCCAGTGTTCACAGTAAGATCAAATATGAATTCCCAAGCCAAATAAATTACACTCATGGTAACAAAATTTGAAATGGGACATGATTGGAAAATTCCTAACCTTAAGATATAACCTTTCATCATGTCTTAAAAATATCCTACATAACTATGATTCCCACTTATACACAACTTTCATACAAGACAAGTCAAAGAAAAACTTTGAATGTTGTATGAAATCCAAAGTATAAATATTTAAGCTCAAAGTAAATATATAATAATGAAAAAGTGTGTAAAATCATTAAATAAACAATCTGCAATTTGAATCAATTAGATTAGGCAATAAATGAAGCCTAGGCATGCATTTTAGTGAAGCAATACAATTTTGGCTTGCTTCACACAAATGCATGCCCAACATTCATGCAAAGACTATTTTCTATGCTTTCCTAGAATGCAAGCATCACATTGCTTAAGTTTCCTAGGAATTGTATGCAAACTAGTAACACCATTTTTCTTCAACAAGCAAAGGCTGTCATAGTTCAAGTTTCCAAATATAGCATGACATAATAAACTTGATGGAAATGTACCTTCATCATAATGAGAACTATATGAGAAATTTTGTGCATGAGCAGAGGTACCTTGCAACTTCATAAGCCTTTCTTCTTCTATCCCCATCATGGAAAGTGAGGGATCTGATGCTTTTATCACCTCAAAATTTTCATCAAACATATGAATGGAGTGTCCTTGCTAGCGGATGTGGACCAAGGACAACAAGTTTCTCCTTAGATGTAGGAGATATAAAGAATCATGCATAAGAAATTCTAGAAGACCAGGCAATTTGAGCCTGATTGTGCCAAGTCCTGATAGCTTGACTTTTCATTTGTCTGTAAAGTATACTGCTCCATCAACATTTTCAGTTAATTCTTCAAAACAATATCTTCTAAAATTCATGTGGCAAGTTGCTCCCGAATCGAGAAACCAATAATTTTTCCAAGAAGCAAGTGAAGCATTAAACAAGTCTTCATTTACTCCAATATTACAATATGCCACAACATAGTGAGTGAATTCCAGTGCTTTACCTTTCTCTTTGTCATTGGTTTTACCTTTGGATTGATTTATTTCCTGCTCAATTTTGTCCCAAGGAAAATTGCATGTGGATGCATCATGCGATCCATCTCTATTGCAATGTATGCAATGAAAATTAGATTTTTCTCCTTGAGAGTGTCTGCCCTCCCTACCTTTGAAATTTCTTCTTCCTCTTCCTCTTCGACCACCTCTTCCTCTGGAAGAATCTTGAGCATGATTCTTACCTCTATGTGCAAGACACACAACTTCTTTAGAAGATTGAAGAGTTGTCTTCTTCCCAAAACCTTTCTCCCTCTCAACAAATTTATTCACAAGGGAGTCAAAGATAATCTCTTTGAGGTTTCCATTTGCTTGCAATGACTCAAGATAATTTGAATAAGTGGGATAAAGTTCCTTGACAAAAGCTATTGGAGGAATGTCTAGTTCAAAATTAGTGACATTGATATCATGCATAATAGATTTTACTTTTGATGCTAGAGAAAGAGGATCATCATTTTGTAATTCAATAACGGACAATTTAATCATCAATTGGAAAACTTCAAGCATAGAGTGTGAGTCATAAAGTTCCTTCAACTTCTGTAAGGATTCAAAAGCATTTGAAAATGGTGAAATATGGTGACTCACCTCTTCATTTACAGATGCTACAATCAAGGCATATGCCTTAATATTCTTGTTTTCCTAAATGGTGAATTCCTTGTCTGAGGTAGGCTTTGTAGGTTCATTATCTACTTCTCCTACACAAACTCCTTTCCAGAGCTCATTGAAAATGAGAGTGTGATATTTCGAGACCACTCAGGATAGTTATCCTTCTCGGTGAGAACCACTCCTACAATAGATACCAATGAATGCATTTTAAAATATGTGTACTGTAAAAAAATACTTCTACTACTAATAGGCTATAAGAAATTTCACCTCTACTGATAATATACTTTGAAAAATTTCACTTCTATTCTGGTTTATTTTTATTTTATTTTTGGACAGAGGTATTATGTGGGGGATGGTTATATGGGGAAGTGAATATATGGGGAGCTATTAATGGGGGGAGGGTTATATGGGAAAAGGAATTCAATGTAGGGAGTGAATAACATATAACAGTGAGGAGCATTCAGCATAACACTTTGGAGCGGAGGTATCTGAGGGAGGGACGACTGCATAGGAGCAACACATGTATATGGAGGAGGAGCCACTTACCACAGTTATAAAAAAATGTAGTGTGGTAATATTTTGGACTAGAGGAGAGCATAGAAATAGCATGCTATGGAGCAGTTACCACAGTTATAAAAAACATGCAGTGGGTATGATATGGAGCTGGAATATCTATTATGCAATGGAATGGAGTCAAATAACATAACATTAGAGCAAAGATATGTGTGACTTTGGTATAGATGTGTGGGATGTGTGTCTAGGAGTGGTATTAAATGTAACACCAAACAACAATTTTGTATGAGGTATGGAGCGTTCACTGTAACACAATCATTCAACATTCAAGGCATTCAATATTCATGGTAACATAGGGTTCATTTGCCATACTAAAAAGAATAGACATAGCAACATATCACCTCAACAAAAAATATGCTGCACGCATAGCCCAACATTTGAACACAAAGATCATGTTCAACAGTAGTGCTAGGAGCCACAGTTTCATGGTCATAAACCCATAAATGAATGCACAACAAAACAATCACAAAGGGTTCAATGCGGTTCATGATTTGTAGAGCTTCACACCTTAAAAACATGCAACATCAAAACAGTCCATCACCATTACACGCTTTCCAAGCATAGCATAACATTCACGATTTTGAAATGACTAGAATAACTAAATTTTACAGAGAATATGGCAAAGAACATCGGGACATAATATGGCAGCGAAATCTCACAAGAGTCACAGTACATAAAACTAATTTTGGACCTGTTCTCTGATACCATGTCAGGCCAGGAGGTAACTCCTCAAAATGAATTGTGTTTATTCATTAATATTACTCATGGTTATATACATGAGGGAGTGACTCTTGGGCTTCACCTCCTGATGACTCTTCATTTTCCATTATCTACTATTTACATTATTTACAAGTGTTCACCCAATCCAAATGATTATGTGTCAACATATTTGATGGGAAAACCACTATAAATAGGCAGCTCAACCTCTATTTGGATCTCAGAATTTCGGTCAAGGAGAAGTCTGCAGTAAGAAGTGCAAGAATCACTAAGAAAAGAGCCTCATGACCAACAAAGAGTAGGAAAGGAAGAACAAAGTCCTTGGTAATGTTTTGGGTCTATTTTTGGGTTAAGTACACTTCACACGTGTGAGAATATGCTTCTACCTACTACAGAAAGAATGAGTTACCACAATCACATTGTGAAGACATTTTTTGGGTAAAAAACAAGGAAGATCTCAAGCCGAATTTTCAAGAAGAAGTCTCCTTCTAGAGTGAGGATAATCAAGGTTCAAATTTGGTCATCCACATGTGCCAAGGGTTTCTAAATCATATTGAAAAGTTGTAAATATTTCATAACACTGCAAGGTAGTCGAGTATAAGGAAGAATCAAGGAGTTTGACTATCATTGACCCAAGGAAGAAGAGGAATATTTGTGACTTGGTATTGGAGTGGAAAATAGGTCAAGGGTCTTGGTCTTGGTATTCTTCAATTGAAGTCTCTATAAGAAGAAGAAGTAGTTTGGGTTTTCCTCTCAAGTGGGAGAGTTTTTGGCCTTGACTGATCTCCTACATTCCGTGTCTCTTGTCTTTTTATTGTTTATGCATTGGTAGCTATTTGATGAAGAAAAAACAAAATAATAATCTAAGAAAAGAAAATATCCTAATATAAATAAGTAAAATGATTTCACAAGCAATTATCATAAGTACAGAAATCACCTAATCTTGATGTCCTCAATTTCTTAACATGGTATCAGAGCTAAGGTCACAAACTCAAGGAATGACATCTCATCAAGAGACACACAAGGATAAAATCACAAAGGATATCAAAGGGAAGACAAGAAGTGTCAAAAAATAGATCAAAGAAGAAAGTATACACTAGCAAGAATTCTTGGAGTCCACAAGTCATCATCAAAAATACCTCAAATACCCTCATCAAGTTGAAAAGATTTACAAATCAAGGCAGCTTGAAGTATATCCATTCAAAGTTAGCAAGATAAAAGGACATCATAAAATTTTCTAAAACAATCTCTCTCTCATTGAATCAAGGTCATTTCCATTGAAGAAGATCGTCCAAGAAGCATCAAGACAACATCAAGAAGTGATTGACCATCATCAACAAGGACATCACCATCAAAACATCTAAAGTGATCTCCCTATTTGTAGGGTCGAGGATCACTCTTAAAGAGAACTATCTTCATCAAGGAGAAGTTCTATATCATCTATATTATCATCAAATTCAAGGAAGAAACAAGTGGAACAAGCATATTCACTAGTAAGTATATTTATGTCTGAATCTGTCAAAAGGAAAATAACAAATTGGCTGGGGCTTCAAACTATCTTGCGTGGAAGAAGAGGACAGATTTGAATCTCATTGAAAATGAGGTTATGGATAATGTCAAAGGATATATCACCAAACCAACAAAAGAATATTCTCAATCACTTGCAAAGTTTATGAAAGGGGAAGTGATGGCTCGAAGGATTCTCATAGAATTTATTAAGGATTCCCTCATTCAATATGTATGTAAACTCGACACCTCAAAATAAATATATGACAAATTGGTAGAATTTTTTTGTAAGCACAACATGAGAGGTTATCTCCCTAAGGCAAGAACTCTAAAAGCTAAGGATATCAAAATAAGAAAGAATATCATCATACTTTATGAGGATATCTGAAATAAGGGATCAAATTCAAGATCTGGGTGAAATATTGTGTGACAAGTAAATGACCACTATAGTACTAAATGAACTACCGAAGGAGTGGGGTAACTTTGCTTCAAGTATTTATGGGAAGATAGAAGCTACTACATTCCAGGACCTATGGTCACTATGCAAGATTGAATAAACCAGGTTGAAGGCTAAAATTGATGTGGGATCAAGTGAGAAAAATCAAGGATATACTTCTATGGCAAAGAGAAGAGGAAAGTCTGGGAAATTTGGTCCTCAGGAAAATAAGAAGAACCTAGCTAGGGTTCAATGTTATGGATGCCAAGAATATGGGAATTACAAAAGAGATTTTCCTAAGCTCAAGATGGAAAATAACAAGAGAGGTAGAGAAGAAGTCCATATCATTGAAGAAGTGGAGGAAGCTGAAAGAGGAAGTAAGAGATCTCTACAATGATTGAGATAGTCTTCCTCACCTAGTTCGTTTCAAGTTCTTGTTTGCAAGTTTTTATGTTGTAAGATATGGCTATCATGATTCGCTGAGGAAATTGATAGGATGCGTCATGGCATCGTAGAAGCATTGAAAGTAAGAGATCATAACATCATCATAGAGAATCATGAAATATGGATGAAATAGAAGTCATGGAAGGATATAGCTCTTGGTAACCTCATTAGCAACATAAGTGGCACTTATGGGAAATGGAAGAAAAAGTCATCTAGCACAAATCTCACCATACACCAGTAAAAAGGAAACATCTTCTGGGTGAGGATACTCAAGATCCTCTATTGGAATCTTCGTCAGAAGGTTCACCAATCAAAAGGTAGCAAGGGTTTCATCAAGAAATCCAACTTTTGGAATTAATGGGATGATGCTCTGATGAAAATAAGTGAAGCAAATCAAGGGATTGGAGTTATTTCAATTAAGGAAGATGCTAAAAGGAAGTCTAAGATGACCAAAAAGAAAAAGAGGTATGTATGGATAAATTCTCTATCTCGAGAGCATGATCAAGGAGAAATTATCTTCTCCTTTTAAAGGATGTAGAAAGGCATGTGTCACACATTGTCTGGATGAAATCAACATAATATGTCCTAGAAGGAAATGTGTGAAGAGAGAAAGGAAGAGATCATGAAATATGCAACTATGGAAAAGACAATCGACATCCAAGGATTGAGAGATTTGACTAGGATATCTCCATGAAAGATATGAAGACTTTGATGAAGTATAAATGAGAAAGAGACCCTTGATAGTACATATCTTTTGGAGATGTATCAATATGTATGTAGGATATTGATGCAAACTAGAAGATGTCATGATGAAAGATGATCACAAAGGTAATTTGATTTAATGTTCATTTCTTATTTTTGAATGACATATGGATAGGCTTATGCAAGGATGCCAAGGGAAGAGCTATCGATATCTTCCAACATTCATTTCCATGTAGTAGGATGAAAGATCCTTAAGGAAACATAGCATGAAGGAAGGCCAGATATGAACTAATGGATCACTTTCTGATGAAAGGAATGATGACATGATTGGCTCATGGATGAAAGTGATGGATGGTTTATGCCCTACGAAGAAGTTCCAAAACATGAAGAATCTTGAATAAAGAAAATAAGTTCATGACATCGTGAGGAGGATTTATTCAAGAAATTGGTTGTCCCATCATATCCACCTAGATAGTTGTTATAGGTCACTAATTAAGATGGAGCCTAGAAACAAGTTTATAACTTGGTAGAAACTTGGAGTCAAATTCCTAATCCAAGAGGGATATTAGGTAAATTCCTTCCATAGGAATGAGTGCATTAATTCATTGTAATAGGTATATCCTTCCTAATTAAGAGGGAGAGATATACACGTTATTCTTATATTCACTTGGGAAGATAGAATGGAGGATTGGGTAAACATATGACATCTGATACTCTTTGAGGATGAGTTAGGGCATCCAAGATAAGAGTATTCATATAGGACCAATATTATTTGAGGATTGGGAATCCAAGATAAGAATAGTCCTAGTGGAACACACTCTGAGAACCCGAGGGGAGTATGTTCAGAGAGAGAAAATGATGAGGGTGTCTATACATCATTAATCTCACCAACGTTTTTCTCTAATCTTGTGGAGAGATAGCGCTGTTAGTCGAGGCCTTTCTATGTGAAAATGTTGGTTGATATGATGCTATACAAATGGGTTACCAATCTAACTCTTCTTATGAGAATTATTCATTGGAAATGACCAAGAACCATTATTAATACCTCCCTAGTTAAGAGGGAGTCTTGAAAAATGTAACTACATTTGGTCTTCATAATTTCATGTGTAATTTTGATTTTATTTATTTAATGTAAAGAATAATTTAAACAAAATTATTATTAATGCTTGTCTCATGGGTTTCAAGAGCAAGGCATTGTGATCCCTTAAGATTGGTCATAAATTCAAATTGAGTCAATTTCATGTATGAAGGGATCTTCTTAGGCATGTTACATATTTGAATAAGTTATTAAAAGAGTAAAAAGGCCCTCCAAGACCAAGGAAAAGAACATCCAACAAGTCAACCTCAAGATGAAGTGATGAAACCACACTAAGGAAATTACGGCTCACCCATAAGTCAAGTCATCCTATTTGATGGGAAAACCACTATAAACAGGTAGGTCCGCCTCCATTTGTATTTCATAATTTCGGTCAAGGAGAAGTCTGCGATAAGAAGTGCGAGAATCACTAGGAAAAGAGCCTCATGACTAGTGAAGAGTAGAAAAGGAAGAGCGAAGTCCTTGGTAATTTTTTTGGGTTAATACACTTCACATGTGTGAGAATTCACTACTACCAATTGTAGATAGAACGAGTTACCACAATCACATTATGAAGACAATTTTTGGGTAAATAAAAACGAAGATCTCAAGCCAAATTTTTAAGAAGAAGTCTCCTTGTAGAGTGAGGATAATCAAGGGTCAATTTTGGTCATCCACATGTGCCAAGGGTCTCTAAACCAGGGATGAAAGTTGTAGATATGTCCTAACACTGCAAGGCATCCAAGTATAAGGAAGAATCTAGGAGTTTGGCTATTGTTGACCCAATGAAGAAGAGGAAGCTTTGTGTCTTGGTCTTGGACTGGAAAATTGGTCAATGTTTTTGGTTCTAATATTCATCAATTGAAGTCTCTATAAGAAGAAGAATCCATTTGGGTTTTCCTCTCAAGTGGGAGAGGTTTTAGCCCTAGATGATTGCTTGAATTTTGTGTCTCTTGTATTTTTATTGTTTATGCATTGGTATCTATTTGATGAAGAAGAGCCAAATAATAATCTAAGAAAAGAAAATATCCTAATCTAAATAAGTAAAAAGCATTCACAAGTAGTTATCATAAGTATAGAAATCACATAATCTTGATGCCCTAGATTTCTCAACAAAAACAACCTCTATGGGCCTTCTTATATGTGACGTGAGAATATATTATGACAAAGATATCGAGGAGTTGTGTTGAGCCCTATGACAAAGACATCATGATAGATCTATTATAGAAATATCATGAAAAACCTATGATAGAGATATCATGACAGACCTATGATTGTTCAACTAAATTGTTATTGCTAATGTTATTTCTACATAATTTCTTATGATGATATAGGGTGAATGCAATGTGAAAATATTTTAAAATGCAATTATCTATAACAAAGACTTCTTTCCATAAGAAAATTAACATGGTTACTACTCTACTGGTTAATAAAGATATAACAATGTTAAAGTGTGTAAAATAGTAAAACAAACAATCTACAATTTGAATCAATCAAATTGGCCAAGGAATGAAGCTTGGGTGTGCATTTTAGTGAAGCAAGCCAATTTTGGCTTGCTACACGAAAATGCACATCAAACCTTCATTTCAATGTGAAATTGAATGGTTCTACTTGGAGAGTACTTTTTTACTCATAAGTGACATTAATACAATTAAATATTTTTAACATTTCACATATATATTTATGTTGTTTAGGTATACTCCAAACGACATGGATTTCAGAGAGTAAAAGGTAGGGTTTGTGTGCCTCAAATAAATTCTCACCAGGAACTATAACTGATTGGAAGTGCTTATATAATCATCATTCCATGCTATGGGCTTGCGAAATTGTACCTCGGTTTTGTGGTGTAACAATGCCGTAATGGGCCTCAATTTTGTAGTGTAACAACTACCTAATGCGCCTCAGTTCTTGTTTGACAACCCCAACCTGATTTTTCTCATCAAAATGAAATGTAAATATTTTAAAAAATATATAAAAATGGATGAGTCAAAAGGGATAGATATTCCAGAGTTGAGGAGGTGGGAATATGTAAGTTTTCCTTATGCAAGAAATCTGGATTGTTTGGACAACCACTAAACATGTGTTTGCATTTCTGGATTGAAATGGTGTGTATATGTGTAATAAACATGTGTTTGAATTTATGGATTGAAATTGTGTGTATATGTGTACTAAACATGCAATTCATTCATGGATTGAAATGGTGTTTATGAAAGAAAAGACCATGTCATATTTATGTGTTGAAATGATGTGGTTATGATACATGAAATGTGTTTTGATATGAAAAATGAATAATATACACTGCAAGCCTTGAAGACATTGAAAAGATATGTAAAGATTAGAGCTAAACTACAAACATACTTAATATAATAACTCTTTCCATTAATGTGTAATGGTTACATTGGAGACAAATTATTTTGACTAGGTTAATGTGCATATGTTGTCTACAAGCCATATTACAATTATGTGGAATTGTGTCAAGGATGATGATGACTTCCTCTCTTAATTATATACCTATGATGTTTACATAAATTCTTCCTAGCCACACATTTTCAATAACATGCACCATTTCCCTAAGGGCACTGGTGGTGATGGCAACATGTCGTCTAATAACCAAATTCCCTTGAAACCCCTGAGCAGTGCAACCAAGTTTCTTATAGGATCGAATTGGAGCAAGGAGCTCTTGACACATAGCAGGAGAGGTGAGGGCCTTTCATAAGTTCACTGCAAGTCCTTAGTCGAGTGTTACTAGAATATCACCAGCACGAGCATGCCTAGAATTCCATGTCCCTCTATGGGGAATATATGAAGGTCAAGAACTCCTTGGAGTAGATTTTCAGTAAGTGAAAGAGGATAAAACCATTGTGTGATTTAGAAAACTTGTATGACAAATATGGAATTCTTATGCAAGTCTTGGTGTTTTCTAATCCACTACAACCAATCCATGAATGAATCCATGCCCGAAGGGCAAAGTCGTGCATAGAGTGCATAGCAGAAAGGTTGGGCAAAGCCTTAGTCTTATCATTTTTTGGATAACCTTATCCAATAGGTTTGATGGAAGCCCTAGTCATGACAACCATGGATTGGTTGCTGAGATTCTTCTTTATTGCGATTGGGTGATGAATGGATCATGTGGCCTGAAGGCCACACCTTGGGAGTTTGCATATGCAACACACACGAAATGGCAGGGATGACCGGGCACCAAACTGTTAGAAAATTATTTATTATAGAGCAATGGAACACATAAAATATTGTAGAAATATAAACAAAAAAAACACATAAAACAAGAGAGACACAAATATATGTGGTTCCACTAGTTTGGGCTACGTCCACAGAGAAATAACCAATCTTCCTTTTATATTATCCAACAAACTGAAGAGATACAACCTACAATAGATCCGATGTAATTCCCTCTTCGCTCTCACACAATATCTTCTCTCTTTCTCACGCAGAATACAGTTTTGCATAGATGCAATACAATTAACTCATATATAGTGAGGGGTTGCCTTCTAGGGAAAAAAACCATAAATTAAACATAACTTCTAGCATCAGATCTCCGCCTAATGAACAATCCAGATTGACTATGAAATTACAACATTTTACAAGGAAATTTTACATCTATTTTTAGCTTCTGGGGCATTGCCCCCGATCCCTCGCCAAGGGGGGTTCCTAAATATCGTTCCCCTCCCCCCCTACAACACAAATATTATGGGCGATGTTTCCACTCCAATACGAACTGGGGTCCATTGCGGTGATACCTCTGAATAAAGAAGATAATCAGGCTCCACACCTAACACAAACTAACTAGGTTCACAACTTAGAGGCAGGAGAGCACTCCCATTGGTTGGGATGGAACCCACCTGGTAGCTCATCCCTGTGACCAAAGCTCCAAAGGTTTTCTTGTGACACAAAAAAAATGGGATGGATGTGTTAAGAAATTGACTGTATAACATAAATAATTACCGAAAGGAATAAATATAAAATTAACTAGCAAAAACCATAAACACATAAACGCACATGTTTATCTGGGAAAACCCCAAATCCGGGGAAAAACTCAACCTAATAACATCTCATTAGCATTGGCCAAAACCCTGGCCAATCCAACCAAGTGAGTCTTCACCGCTTACCTCCAGGCCTACATTACAATGAAGTCCTTCCAGCATTTTATAAGCTCCATTACATATAATACCACGAGCAGAATACTATGGGTGCACAATACCATGTGCCCCAAAACCATCACTGTTTAACTTGGTCAACTTTGACTCTATCCCGAGTGAAGTTTACCTAACAATTCCCCCCTTAAACTTGAATTGGGGTTCCTCGACTAACTCCAGGAAAACTTGCTAAGTGAGACAACCCCTCTCACTCTAGCCCTTACCCCCTCAAAGTTTTTTACATGGAATATTATTAACGTGACATCCCCTTATCACCTAGTTCTAGCCCAAACTTTACCGGTGATTACCCAGGGGTACACATGCCTTACTAGGTCTTACAGTAGTATGCCCATTTACATGCAATAATTTTGAGTTCATTATTTTTTTTTAATTTTTGTCCCTTATTCCATCCTCTTGCCACATACTCGATGTTTCTCTTGGCTCGTCATATTTCCTACATGGCTATCCTTGGGCACCACTCTTGAGTATTTTCCTCCACTCAAGTACCAAATCGGCCCTCAAAGCGATAATCCTCTCAATTTCAGAGTCTTCATCACTATCCGTAACATTAGATTCAGATTCTTCCTCATCTTCATCTGAACTGTCCCCGGCCAGCGGAACAATGACATCCTTGGGCAATTTCACTCGATATTTACCACCGAATTTATTGTTGTTATTATTCTCCTTTTCCCTAACCGTCTGTAGAGCATCCACTTCTTTATCATTCAGAAAATTCCGGCACTGAAATGTTAAATTTTCAACCTTGTTGCACTTTTTTTTTTGCAGGCGCCCCCAGCCTTGTACTCCTGCTCCTTACTATCTTCATCAGACTTGGAAGTTTTATCGTTACTTTCATCGGCAAACAGAGCACTAGCCACATTAGCCCTCTGCTCCTCGGCTCGTCTTCGCCTTTCTTCCCCATGCAACTCCAAGGACTGGAAAATCCATTTACTGTCTTTGTTAGATTTCACTTTGTCAAAAGTAACAAAATTTGCCTCTTTAACTTGATTTCTTTGTCGCTTTGGATAAACCATCGTCGTCCAGCCATGATTTGTACTTTTAGCATGACCATTCTCATCGATCAACGCCTTGAAGAAGCTCCCATTTCCATACTCGTGCATGCCATTGATTTCCATTCTGAAAGGTCAAAGGATAAACCAAATCCACTACAATTTCAGGATCTCTAGGCCAATAAAACCCTTGGCAACAAAAGCATCCCTTTGAAGCCAATATTTGGCTCTGATACCAATTGTTAAGAAATTGACTGTATAACATAAATAATTACCAAAAGGAATAAATATAAAATTAACCAGCAACAACCATAAACACATAAACACACATGTTTATTTGAGAAAACCCCAAATCCGAGGAAAAACTCAACCTAATGACATCTCATTAGCATTGGCAAAAACCCTCGCCAATCCGACCAAGTGGGTCTTCACCGCTCACCTCTAGGCCTACATTACAATGAAGTCCTTCCAGTCTTTTATAAGCTCCATTACATATAATACCATGGGTAGAATACTATGGGTGCACAATACCATGTGCCCCAAAACCATCATTGTTTAACCTGGTCAACTTTGACTCTATCTTGAGTCAAGTTTATCTAACAGGATGACAAGGCGCTAGGCCAACTAGGACTACATCTTGGAGGTGGAGGGAATATTTATTGGCTAGAAGTGGATCTCGTGCGATAGATCATCCCAAAAGTAAAAAAAAGCATAAGTTTAAATGGATAACTTATAGCTGAGCGAGGGATGACGTTGCTCGGGACATGTGGCCTCCACGTAGCTAACTACACAAACATTGGCGTGGGGTGGGTCAGGAGATAGCTTAATCCATAGATCTTTCCCTATAGATCGATTGTGAAGTGTAGTAAGGAATGGATGGATGACACAAGCCCGACCACAGTGATAGATACATGGATCAATAAGCATGCTATTGGTTGGGAATAGACCCACCTCACAAGTCAGCCCGATGGACCAATCCCGAAGCATTCATAATAGTGCAAGAGGATGGAAACCTCAGGATGATGTGTCATGGAGATGCCATCCTAAATGTGAAAAGGGTAGTGGTTGATAAGAGTGTTGGGATGATGTGGCACCGCAGGCATGTGTTTCAACTGGGAGTGATAACACATGGAGGGAATGAACCATAACCTCCATGTTTCCTAAAGGACCCACCCTAGAGGTCTGCGATGGAGCAGTTGGAAAGGTGCTAGTATTAAAGTGTTGGGATGACATGGTGAGTTGACATTGGTTAGAGACCAAAGGGATGGGCCCCACTTGTGCTGCTAACATGTGTCAACAATACCACTAGCAGTTGTGGGAAATTGGAAACTAGCTATTCTAAGGGGTGCTCTTGGAGGTTTTGAAATTGGGCTTTACCTTGTCAGAATGAATATAGGTCGTTGATATGGCGATCATTGGTTTCCAGTTACTTCCCATTCTGAGGGGTGACCTCCTCATAAACATTGTGCACTTTACCTTGTCAGAATTGATTTTGATATCTTCACCATTCAAACGAGTGGGGATCCACCTAGGACTTGCATGTATTTTAAGTGACAAGGTAGTAGAGTGAGGTGCAATGAAGGCAGAGTGGAAATTTATCATTAGCCAAGAATTAATGTATGGTGGGATGTTTTGGAGGAATGCACACAACATATATTATGCATACATAAGGTAATAAGCTACCGAGGAATATTTGAGTATATTCATAAATATATATTGAAATGGGATTTGAGCCATGTAATAAATATATAGACAGAAAGACAAACACACACACACACTACAATTGTGAGTCGTGGTTAACTGAATCCCCTTAGTAGGAGGAGAGATAAGAAGAGTGAACCTAAAGAACACTTTTTTTTTAATCCCAATCCTCTACTAGAGGGCTTGGGTAAGAAAATAGCCACCCACTTGTAAGTAAGAGGGTTGCTGTTGTTACATCTTGGGTATGAAAATGACCTCTTTCGACCATCTTGTCTGTGATATGAAAAAAGATTATGACAAAGATATGAAGGAGATATGCATAGCCCTATGACACACATATCATGATAGACCCATGATTGTTATGCTACATTGATATTGCTAATGTTCTTTCTACATAATTGGGGTGAATGTAATCTGAAAATGTTTTAAACTGCAATTATTATCTACAACAGAGACTTCTAGCCCTAAGAAAATTAAAACTATTACTACTCTCCTAGTTAGTAAAGATATAACAATGTAAAAATGAGTAAACTAGTAAAATAAACAATTTAAAATTTGAATAAATCAGATTGGAGAAAAATGCATGACTAACCTTTGTTTTAAGGACAAATTGAATGATTTTACTTGGAGGGTATTTTTTTACTCATAAGGAGCATTAATACAGTTAAATATTTTTAATTTTTCACATATATATTTCTATTGTTCTAGAATACTCCAAATTACATGGATTTCATAGGGTAAAAAGAAGGGTTTGTGTGCCTCAAATAAATGCATACCAGGACCTTTAATTAATTGACAATGATATAATGATAATTCCATCCTATGGGTATGGGAAATTGTACCTTAGTCTTTGTTGGAAATAATACTTAGAGGGGGGGGGGGTGAATCAGTATTATTAATTTCTTTTCAATAAACCATCTAGATTTATGCTTTAAATTATTCTTCCGAAATTGATAACTAACTTGTATGTCAGTACCATAAAATGATGAACAAGAACAGTTAAAAACAGAGTGTCACACAACGGAACACCAGCTATAAGGTGGAAACCCAATGTGGGTGAAAACCACCTGCTGAAATATGTCTCTATCTTCTTTCAAATATAATTTCTTTTACAATGAATTTGTACTGGTGCAGTCCTTTACCAGTACGCAGGCTGCAACCTGTAGAGGGCTACAACCCTCTCTCGTTTTCCAGTCTCTCTTGGAAGGGAGCTACAACCCCCTACTTCGTTCAAGGACCACGTTTCATTAATTTTCAGACTGGATCCAAGAAGATTGAATGGTCATCAAGTATAAACAAATCTTCAGAATTACCCAGACATCAGATCAACATATATATTCTTAGATCTTTCAAAATCACCCAAGCGCCACCTGAGCACTAGATAAAAATATAAACAAATATCTGATCTGGTCACCTATTAATTACAATGCAGAGGATATACATATAACAGTGCACCAGGAGGCAAGACACAAAACAAACCCAATATGCGCACCCAAAACCTGAACTGCAATACACCCGTAGCAATGTGATTTCTCTCGAAGAAATGTCTGAACTTTAAGCCTGCGATCCTTTTCTCTGTTCTGTGCACATTCTCCTTAATTCATATTCAGTAATTGCTCCTTTACCGGTCACAAGAATGCCAATCAAATAATCAATTCCCCCTTGAGATCTTCCATTCGTGATCGATTCTTTGCCACAGGATCCCCTTTTCTTTATATATTCACACTTTTCATAATTCCAAGAATCGAAACTAGAGGATCCGAAAACCTGGGGTGCAACTGTTTTGACCTATTTCTTAAGAAAAGAGCTTAAGCGGGAAAACAATGAAAACGGTCCAAACGGGCGAAGAGGCGGACTTTTAATTGAATGCACTCATATCAATAATATATCGGGTCCGCTCCTTATCACTATCGGTGATTAGATGAGGGAGGATTTTATAAAATTAGCGACTACCGCGGATGTGATATTAATATATGATGCCTTTAATCCCTCTATCGGGTCCGCCCCCTCTTATCACAATCAGAGGATTGGGGTGGGCGACCCTTTATGTAT
The DNA here is from genome assembly GCA_031772625.1 of Pinus tabuliformis. Taxonomy (NCBI): domain Eukaryota; kingdom Viridiplantae; phylum Streptophyta; class Pinopsida; order Pinales; family Pinaceae; genus Pinus; species Pinus tabuliformis. The sequence goes on from CM062816.1 coordinate 628,964,005, forward strand.
TGCAATACACTGCAGATGCGATATTTTTATAAACCATGTTTGATGCCACCATCAGGTCTGCTCGCAATCAGAGGTTTCAACGAAGTCACATAGCCGAACCCCCGACACGCATATATGTCGAACTACGGATGCGATATTATTATAAGCCAAATTTGATATGCCATCGGGTCCGCTCGCAATCGGAGGTTTCAACGAAGTCACATAGCCGAACCCCCGACGCACATATATGTCGAAATGCGGAAGTGATATTATTATAAACCAAATTGGTATGCCATCAGGTCCGCTTGCAATCGGAGGTTTCAATGGTGTTACATACCTGAACCCCTGATGCGCATATATGGCGATATATATGTATTAACACATATAACTATGTTTATCTGCCGAAAGGGGGAAATGCTATTATTTATATATATATATATATATATATATGGGTTTTAAGCACCCAAACACCTCCCGATAATATTAATGCATGCATATATGGGTTTTAATAAGCCCGATACCTCCCAATAAGCATATATATGAGAAAGAGCCTGTATTGCTCCGATAGGCTCCCAATGGCTCAATGGTTCCGATAAACATATGTAATTGGCCCCTCTTCTCTCCTCTTGGCTCTTCTTGTCCCCATCAAGATGTATATAAGAGAAATTTCCGTCTGTGAGAGGGTTGCCATCAAGTTCAACACATGTCCATAATGCCATAATGCCAACAATCTCCCCATTTGGACTTGATGGCAACAACACCAACCAAAAATCACAAAAAGCACTCTCCCCCTTTGACATCAAGGGAAAAGGGCGGATATCTGCTTCTCCTGACTATGTCTCCCCCTGAGAGCTTGCTCCTCCTAATTTCTCCCCCTGAGGACCTGTTCCGCCTGATTATGAACCAGATTCTGAAAGTGACATCAACTTCAGTGTTTTCTGGCAACCATTTTATTCCACAGCAGTTGGCGACACCATGTTCTTTATGACAGAAAGTTGAGCTATTCTGGCTATGAATGAAACAGAGACCGCCCTGTTTTTCCTTTCAACTGGTGCCATTAATTGAACTTGGCACCTTTATTGCCATGGATATTGAGACAACACCCTGTTCGCTCCTACTGAAATCAAATATGGTGCACACCTTATTTATATTTCATCTACCAACATATTACTCCTTCTGTAATACTATAATGTCAACAAAGAATTATGCTCCCCCTGAACCTTGTACGCATATACCCCATAAGAACCTCGCGTACAAGCACCAATCTGAGAATTAACAACAGGATGATGTGTCGAAAACCCCCATCTTTTTCCTGAGGTATTCAAAAGTCTACCTGGGCAATGGTTTGATAAATATATCAGCCACTTCTTCCTTAGAAGAAACATATTCCAACTTGACCTTTTGTTCAAGCACTTGTTCCCTGAGAAAATGATACTTGATCAGTATGTGCTTGGTTTTTGAATGCATGACTGGGTTCTTTGAAATGCTGATTGCACTTGTATTATCACATAAGATGGAGATAGGTGTAGTACAAGTGATTTGAAAATCCTGCAAGGTCTGCATCATCCAAAGAAGTTGAGTGAAACAGGATGCAGCAGCCACATATTCTACTTCAGCTATAGATAAGGCAATTGAACTCTGTTTCTTGCTGGACCATGATACTAGTCTGGAACCCATAGAGAAAGCACCACCACTTGTGCTCTTCCTGTCATCCACACTTCCGGCCCAATCTGCATCTGTGTAAGAATGGAGTGTGAGATCTGTGTTTCTAGGATACCATAAGCCATAGTTTTGAGTACCTTGAAGATATTTGAAGATTCTCTTAACTGCCTGAAGATGAGTTTCCTTAGGATTGGCCTGAAATATTCCAACTATTCCCACTGCATGCAGGATGTCTGGTCGGGTACCTGTTAAATGAAGTAGACTTCCAATCATAGATCTGTAGGTTGGTTGATGAACTGTTGCTGATTCATCATTCGCACTAAGATTGCATCCTGTAACCATGGGGGTACATACTGGTTTTGAATCTTCCATGCCAAACTTCTTCAAAATCTGCTTAAGGTACTTTGTTTGAGACAAGAAGATACCGTCTTCATTTTTTTGGATTTGCAATCCAAGGAAGTATGTCAGTTCTCCTAGCAGGGACATTTCGAATTCTTTCTGCATTACCAAGGCAAAGCTTTGACTCATAGCTTCTTCATTGCTGCCAAAGATAATATCATCTACATACACAACAAGTATTAGCAATTTGTCATTTTCAATTTTTATATAAAGATTGCTATCTGTTGATCCTTTTGAAAAACCTTGTTGATGAAGATATTTGTCCAAACGGTAGTACCAAGCCCTTGGAGCTTGTTTAAGACCATAGAGAGCCTTTTTCAATCTGCATACAAGATTTGGATCATTCCCAAGAATGAAACCATCTGGCTGCTCAATGTATACTTCTTCTTCTAAGTCTCCATTTAGAAAAGCTGATTTCACATCCATTTGAAAAACTTTGAAATTTTGAAAGCTTGAGAGAGCAAGGAACATTTGGATGGCCTCAAGTCTTGAAACAGGAGCAAAAGTTTCTTCAAAATCTATTCCTTCTTGTTGGGCATACCCTTTACACACCAGTCTTGCCTTGTTTCTAATTACCTCCCCATTTTCGTTCAACTTATTTTTGAAAATCCATTTTGTTCCTATGACATTCTTATCCTTTGGTCTAGGAACCAACTCCCAAGTGTTGTTCTTTTCGATCTGTTCAAGTTCTTCATCCATTTCCTTGACCCAAAATTCATCCTTGCATGCCTCTCTTACATTTTGTGGTTTAGTGGAGGAGAGTAATGCCAAATAGCTTGAAGCTTCTGCAATTGATCTTCTTGTTTGTACGCCTGCCTCTTTTTGTCCCAGAATTTGAGATTCTGGATGATTCTTCTGTACATACCTGGATGGAGTCTTCTCTTCTATCATTATCTGTTCTTCGGGTGCCTCTTGAGGTTCTTTTTCTTCATCATTGGTCTGATTTGGAGGGTAGTATTCATCTTCTTCGATATTTTCATACCTTACTTGCCTAGGAATGTATCCCTTTTCATCAACCACTACATCAATGCTGTAAAAAATTCTTTCAAGTCTCTTGTTGTAACAATTATATGCTTTGCTGTGAGGAGAATAACCAAGGAGAATGCCTTCGTCTGCTCTAGGCTCAAGTTTGCCAAGTTGTTCATCAGTATTCTTAATATAGCATTTGCTCCCAAAAATTTTGAAGTGCTTTATGGAAGGAGTCTCACCGTACCAGAGCTCATGCGGAGTTTGAGTGTTGTTCACTCGGACATTTTTTTTGTTGAGAATAACAACCGTAGCAAATGCAGCTTCACCCCAGAAGGTTGCGGGAGTTCCAGACTCATCAAGCATAGCACGAGCCATTTGTTGGATTGTTCTCTTCATCCTTTCCATTACTCCATTTTGCTGAGGAGTCCTACCTGTAGAGAATTCCCTTCTTATTCCATGTTCTTCACAGAAATCGAAAAATTCATTTGAGGTAAACTCCCCACCTCTGTCGGACCTGAGGCACTTAATTTTGTAATCTGACTCATTTTCAGCCAAGGCTTTGAAGGATTTGAATTTTTTGAATGCTTCGTCTTTGTGCTTCATAAGTCCTAACCAAACAAACTTGGAGAATTCGTCAATGAATAATATCAAGTATTCTTCTCCTCGAGGTGTCCTTGTCCTAAATGGACCACATACATCTGCATGGACTAGCTCAAGAGGCTTGCTAGCTGATCCTTCCTTCTCAGGAAAGTTAGTTCTGGTTTGCTTGCCAAACTGACATGATTTTCATATGGTGTTGTCTGGAATTTTGATGTCTGGAAGCCCACGAATTGCCTGGTATTTGCATGCTTTCCTTATTTGTGAAAAGCTTAGATGCCCCAACCTCTGGTGCCATAACCAGTGTTCATCATCCTTGCTCAAATAGCATTGTTGTTGTCCTTCTTCAAAAATGTATAGATTATTTGGAGTTCTTCTGCCTTTGATCACTATTTTTCCTGTATCAAGATCACGAACACTACATTCATTTGATCGAAATATTACCTCGGTTCCTTGATCGCACATCTGACTAACACTCAATAGATTATGCTTCAGGCCATCAACATACAAAACATTTCCAGCTTTGACCTTTTCTTTCAACTCGACAGTGCCTTTTCCTTTTATGGCTGTAGGGTTATTGTTTCCAAAAGAAACCTTCTTTCCCTTTCCTAATGCAGTATATGATTCAAATTTTTCTTTATCCCCTGTCATATGCTTCGAACATCAGCTGTTGATATACCATAGATTTTCCTGTCCTTCTGCATAAAAAGCTATCCCACATCTTTCTGGTTGTGGTTCCTTCATTCTCCATGTTATGGCATTTGCGGTTTGTTCCTTCTGAGTTGTCTTCCAAAACCTGCTCCTGCATTCAGAATCTTCATGACCGAATTTATTACAAATAGAACATTCAACTTCATTTTCAAGGGCTGAAAAGTTGTTATAAGTCCTTTTCATGATTCCAGTCATATTCCTTTGTTTTTGAGCTTCTCTAGTCATGATTGTCTTATAGGCAACACATTGAACTGCTTTGTGCCCAAAGTTATGGCAAGAGAAACATTGGCCATTGAAGAAACTTCTGCGATTATCAAATCTATCATCCATCTGATTGTAGTTTCTAGTGACATTCATTCTTGAGGCAAACTGGGAAGATTTTACTTGTGGCTGATTGTAGCTTCTATTTGTCCTTAAGGTAGCTTGCCCCTGATTTTCTTGATAATCTTTGTTCGTTCTTGATGTAAACTGTCCTTGATTTACCTGATGATTTCTATTAGGCCTTTGCTCGCTCCTCCTTGTTGCATCAAGATAACTTTTGGAGGTGGATGCTTGAGATGTTTCTCCATTATATCCTAGACCTGTCTTGATTAGTGGAGAACACTGCACATTGATAATCTCATCCAGAGTTTCAGATCCTTTAACAAATTTAAGGTTAATAGCTTTTGTTTTCTCAATCTCCTTTCTAAGACCAACAATCTCACATTCCAATTTTTCAAGATGTTTTTCCCTTTCAGCCAGTTGACATTGCAGAGAATCAATAATCACATTTCTCTCTTCTAAGCAAGTTTTGAGATTAGACATCTCTTCATAAAAACCTTCTACATCTATAGCATCCATGTAGTCATCATCTTCAAAAGCCATTAAAAGTTTATACTCCTTACCTCGTTCATCTTCGTCACTATTTGAAAGTCCATCACTATCTTCATGAGTGTAATAGCTTTTCCTGTTAGCATTCTGTTTCTTGTTCCATCTAACAGGTTCCTTTCCCTTGTCATTCTTTTATTTATGAGGACATTTGGCAGCATAGTGACCCACTTTTCCACATGCAAAGAATTTGAAAGGTAACTTACCTCGGAATCGTCCAGTACCCCGTTGGAGATTTTTGACAAAATTTGATTCTTCTTCTTCTTCTGACACGTGTCCTGATTCATAGTATTCTCCTTTGCCTGAAGCCTTGAAGGAAGCTTCTCTCCTATCTGATGGACCTCCTTTCCTCATTTCATAAGCAATAAGAATTCCGTGCAGCTGTGACATTTTAAGACTTTGTAGATTCTCCTTTTCTTCTATTGCAAAAACTTTAGATTCAAGCCTAGGTGACAAAGATCTTAGAACTTTTTCAACCACAACAGCCTCTGTTATTTCTTCTCCCAAGTTTTTCATACAATTAACAATCTCATCTACATGAAGAAAATAGCTAGCCACACTTTCATCATTATACATCTTGAGATTTTCATACTGAATCCTGAGGGTTTGAAGTTTTGCTCGTTTTACCTGATCATCTCTTTCATAGCTTAGGACAATCTTGTCCCATATTTCTTTTGCTGATTTTAACTGCATAACTTTCACGAATTTTGATTGAGATAGACATCCTAGAAGAGTATTGACCACCTTTGCATTTGTTTCATATTTCTTCTTCTCAGCTGGATCTGTAGGAGTAGCTGATGGAAAAGTATACCCTGTTTCTATGATGTCCCAGACTTCTGTACCCAGAGATTGAAGATAGGCAGTAACTCTTACCTTCCAATATACGAAGTTTGTCCCATCAAAAACTGGTGGCCTGATTGATGCTTCTGTCTCGTAGTTTATCATGATGAACGACCTTCAAGCGATCAAGCTTCTTCAGAAGGACCTGCTCTGATACCAATTGTTGGAAATAATATTGGGGGGGGGGGGTGAATTAGTATTATTAATTTCTTTTCAATAAACCATCCAGATTTATGCTTTAAATTATTCTTTTGAAATTGATAATTAACTTGTATGTCAGTACCATAAAATGATGAACAAGAACAGTTAAAAACAGTTTGTCACACAATGGAACACCAGATATAAGGTGGAAACCCAATGTGGGTGAAAACCACCTGCTGCAATATGTCTCTATCTTCTTTCAAATATAATTTCTTTTACATTGAATTTGTACTGGTGCAGTCCTTTACCAGTACGTAGGCTGCAACTTGCAGAGAGTTACAACCTTCTCTCATTTTCCAGTCTCTCCTGGAAGGGAGCTACAACCCCCTAATTCGTTCAAGGACCACGTTTCATTAATTTTCAGACTGGATCCAAGAAGATCGAATGGTCATCAAGTATAAACAAATCTTCAGAATTACCCAGGCATCAGATCAACATATATATTCTTAGATCTTTCAAAATCACCCAAGCGCCACCCGAGCACTAGATCAAAATATAAACAAATATCCGATCTGGTCACCTATTAATAACAGAGGTTGTTTACAATGCAGAGGATATACATATAACAGTGCACCAGGAGGCTAGACACAAAACAAACCCAATATGCGCACCCAAAACCTGAACTGCAATACACCCGAAGCAATGTGATTTCTCTCGAAGAAATGTCTGAACTTTAAGCCTGCGATCCTTTTCTCTGTTCTGCGCGCATTCTCCTTAATTCAGATTCAGTAATTGCTCCTTTACCGGTCACAAGAATGCCAATCAAATAATCAATTCTCCCTTGAGATCTTCCATTCATGATCGATTCTTTGCCGCAGGATCCCCTTTTCTTTATATATTCACGCTTTTGATAATACCAAGAATCGAAACCAGAGGATCCGAAAACCTGGGGTGCAACTGTTTTGACCGATTTCTTAAGAAAAGAGCTTAAGTGGGAAAACAATGAAAACGGTCCAAACGGGCGAAGAGGTGGACTTTTAATTGAATGCACTCATATCAATAATATATCGGGTCTGCTCCTTATCGCTATCGGTGATTAGATGAGGGAGGCTTTTATAAAATGGGCAACTACCGCAGATGCGGTATTAATATATGATGCCTTTAATCCCTCTATCGGGTCCGCCCCCTCTTATCGCAATCGGAGGATTGGGGTGGGCGACCCTTTATGTATTGTGATACACTGCAGATGCGATATTGTTATAAACCATGTTTGATGCCACCATCGGGTCCGCTCGCAATCGGAGGTTTCAACGAAGTCACATAGCCGAACCCCGACACGCATATATGCCGAATTGCGGATGCGATATTGTTATAAGCCAAATTTGATATGCCATCTGGTCTGCTCGCAATTGGAGGTTTCAACGAAGTCACATAGCCGAATACCCGACGCACATATATGCCGAAATGCGGATGTGATATTATTATAAACCAAATTTGATATGCCATCGGGTCCGCTCGCAATCTGAGGTTTCAACGGTGTTACATACCCGAACCCCCGATGCGCATATATGCCGATATATCTGTTTAACACATATAACTATGTTTATTCACCGAAAGGGGGAAATGCTATTGTTTATTATATAATACATATATATATGGGTTTTAAGCGTCCAAACACCTCTCGATAATATTAATGCATGCACATATGGGTTTTAATAAGCTGATACCCCTCGATAAGCATATATATGAGAAAGAGCCTCTATTGCTCCGATAGGCTCCCAATGGCTCAATGGTTCCAATAAACATATGTAAATGGCCCCTCTTCTCTCCTCTTGGCTCTTCTTGTCCCCATCAAGATGTATATAAGAGAAATGTTTGTCTGTGAGAGGGTTGCCATCAAGTTCAACACATGTCCATAATGCCATAATGTCAACAGTTTTGTGGTGTAACAACAACATAATGGGCCGCAATATTGTGGTGTAACATTGACCTAATGAGACTTAGTCTTGTGGTGTAACAACAACCTAATCAGTGCCATTTATTAGGTATGAAAACAACCTATTTGGGCATTCTTATTTGTGATATGAGAAAAGATTATGAAAAATATATGAAGGAGTTATGTTGAGCCCTATGACAAAGACATCATGACAAACCTATGATAGATATATCATGAAAAACCTATGACAAAGATAGCATGATAGTCCTATGATATTTCCACTACATTGTTATTGATAATGTTATTTAGATAATTTCTTATGATGATATCGGGTGAATGTAATGTGAAAATGTTGATTTTAAAAAAAATGCAATTATCTACAACATAGACTTCTATCGATAAGAAAGTTAAAAATATTACTACTATACTAGTTAGTAAAGATATAACAATGTAAACGTGTGTAAAATAATAAAATAAAAATCCACAATTTAAATCAATCAGATTGACCAAGGAATGAACCATGGGTATGCAATTTAGTGAAGCAAGACAATTTTTTCCTACTACACAAAAATGCATGCCCAACCTTCATTTCAAGGCCAAATTGAATGATTCTACTTGGAGAGTATTTTTTTACTCATAAGTAACATTAATACAATTAAATATTTTTAGCTTTTCACATATATATTTATGTTGTTCAAGGATGCTCCAAATGACATGGATTTCATAAGGTAAAAGGTAGGGTTTATGTCCCTCAAATAAATTCACACCAGGACCTATAACTAATTGGCATTGATATAATTATCTTTCGATCCTATGGGTCTGCGAAATTGTACCTCATTATTGTGGTGTAACAATGCCCTAATGGGCCTTAGCCTTACGGTGTAACAGCTATCTAATGGACCTCATTTCTTGGATATGACAATGACCTCTTTCAACATTATTATCTATTATATGAGAAAAGATTATGACAAAGATATGAATTGTTGAGCCATATGAAAAAGATATCATGATAGACATATGACATAGATATCATGAAAAACCTATGACTGTTTCGTTCTACTGTTATTGCTAATGTTATTTTGATATAATTTCTTAGGATGATATGGGGTGAATGCAATGTGAAAATGTTTTAAAATGAAATTATCTACAACAAAGACTTATAGCCCTAAGAAAATTAACACTGTTACTATTCTACTGGTTAGTAAATATATGACATTGTAAAAGTGTGTAAAATAATACAATAAACAATCTACTATTTGAATAAATCAGATTAGCCAAGAAATGAAGCATGGGCATGCATTTTAGTGAAGCAACGAAATTTTGGTCTACTACACAAAGATGCAAGCCTGACCTTCATTTCAAGACCAAATTCAATGATTCTACTTGGGGAGTATTTTTTAACTCATAAGTAACATTAATACAATTAAATATTTTTATTTTTTCAAATATATATCTATGCTATTCAAGGATAATCCAAATTGCATGGATTTCATAGGGCAAAAGGCAGGGTTTGTGTATATCAAATTGTTGACACCTAATCATTATGATTGGGTGAATAAGTGTAACTGATGTAAATAAATAATAAGAAATATGAATAGTCATCAGGAGATGAAGTGAACAGTCTCTCCCTCATGTATATAATAAAGACCAACCTAAATGAAAATAGTAAATTGATTTGGAGGAGTTACTGCCTGGTCTGACATGGTGTTAGAGCCAACTCCCGAAATTAGTTTTTGTGTAACTCCTAGTGTCAGTTTCCTGCCTATATTCTGCCTGTTTTCCTGAAGCTTGCTCCAGGCTGTCATATGCGTTTTAAAATCTGCGCCCTCTGCCATATGCATTTTAAAATTTTCCACCTTAGACCAACTCAGAAATTTGTCTAGATCTGTTGATGGTATATGAATCGACCTTACCTTGGCCCCTCGGCCTCCCTCCTATAGTTGCATCTCACTTCCTCATGTGTAGCAGCTTTACTGCCATAATATGCTCTTCTGCCACTTTCCCTGCTAGACAACTTTTCATGTAATGGAGATGGATCATATCTTGCTGCAGAGATCTTATCCGCTTCAGTGAATGTGCCATCACCTGCATCTAGTTCATTCTGGTTAATCGTGCCTTCTATGGGAGTTGTGCATTTGAATACGCACTTTGTTTTTTAATATTATCTCCCATACTTTGACATGTTTGCTCTTCTTTGTTGAGGAAATTTACTGAACTATTGTATAGCGTAGAGCTTTCCTGAAAACCTTCATCATACATTTTCCTTCCCATGCTATTCCTTACTGAAGGCTCCACAACAATATAATCTGATCCATTTGTCACAGAAAAGCTACAAGGGTTTTCATACATATCTCTTACGGTTCATCAAAATGCCACTTTTTGTTGTCAGCAGATCCAAATAACCATTGGCGCCCATCGTGGGGCACATGCATTGTAATACCGTTGCCAGAATTGACTGATACATGGCCTAAGTTTTTGGCCTGCAGAGGGCGGCTACTACTTGTGGGATCCGTCCACTTTCAAGTTGAGTGGGAAGTCGAAGTGCAAGATGATTCTGAGGATGAATATGGAGTCGAAGAGATCTAAGATAATTTAACTTACTCCCTTCATACGCTTGGTGACAGCCGTGGTATATATATGATGCTCCCTTCAAGACTCGCTCGAAAGTCCAGAAGCTGAGTTTGAAGACTTATATAATTATTAGGCGACACCTTACCAAGCATCAGGCATCATTGAAGACTGAGAGACAGAAAAAGAAAGAGATGTATTTTTCCAATGAGAAAGTATGCAGTCAAGGTATAAAGCATAGGATTTGAGCATAGGGATTTATATTTCCGTCCAAGTGTTTGGTAAATTCTGATTTGCATCAGAATTCCAATTCACTTTTGAGTAGTTGATATTATTTCTCTTGAATTGCAACCATATTGTAATGCAAAAAAAGATGGTGATATTCTATATGCATAGAATATAGTTTTGATCTTTGTATATTAAATCAAGAAGGAAGAATAAGGCTATATTATTTTTGAAGCACATTTTCCAAGCATAATATATATATTTTTTTTTTTACAGTATGCATTCAATCATATCTATTGTGGGAATAGTTCTTACTTGCAAGGAGAACTATCTTGAACCGGATGATAAAACAACCCTCATTTTCAATGAGTTGTGGAAAGGAGTGTGTATTGGAGATGGAGACAAATAGCTAGAACAACCTATCTCAGACAAAGAGTTCACCATTTGGGAAAATAGGAACAACAAAGCCTATGCATTAATTGTAGCATTTGTAAGTGAAGAGGTGAGTCGCCATATTTCGCCATTTTCAACTGCTTTCGAAGCCTTACAAAAGCTGTAAGAACTCTATGACTCGCATTCTGCACTTGAAGTTGTTCAACTCATGATTAAACTCTTCACCCTTGAATTGCAAAATAATGATCCTCTTGCTCTTGCATCATAAGTAAAATCTATAATGCATGATATCAAAGACACTAAGGTTGAATTGGAAATTTCTCTTATCGCTTTTCTCAAGGCACTTTATCCTACTTACTCCAATTATCTTGAGTCATTAAAGCAAATGGAAATCTCAAAGATATTACCTTTGACTCTCTTGTGAAAAAAAATTGCTGAAAGAGAGAAAGCTTTTGGAAAGAAGACAGCCCCTGAATCTTCTGAAGAGGTTGTGTGCGTTGCTCAAGATTCTTCCAAAGGAAGAGGTGGTCAAAGAGGAAGAGGAAGATATTTCAGAGGCAGGGGGCAGACACTCTCAAGGAGAAAAGTCAGATTTGCATTGCATACGTTGCAAAAGAAATGGATCACATGGTGCCTCCACATGCAAGTTACCATGGGAAAAAATTGAGCAGCAAAGAAACCAATAGAAAGGTAAAACTAATGACACAGAAAAAGGTAATGCACCTGAATCCGCTCATTATGTTGTGGCACAATGTAATATTGGAGTAAATGAAGACTTATTTAATGCTTCACTTGCTTCTTGGAAAAATGATTGGTTGCTTGATTCAGGAGCAACTTGCCACATGACTCATAGATTTTTTTTTTTTGAAGAATTTACTGACAATGTTGATGGAGCAATATACTTTGTAGACGAATCAAAATCAAGCCATCAGGGCTTGGCACAATCATGCTTAAATTGCCTGGTCTTCCAGACTTTCTTCTGCATCATGTTCTATATCTCCCACAGTTTGCTATCCTTGGTCCACATTCCTCAGCAAGGTCAACCCATTCATATGTTTGATGGCAAGCTTGAGGTGAGAAAAGCATCTGACCACTCACTTTTCATGAGGGGAATAGAAGAAGAAAGGCTACTCAAGCTACAAGGTACCTCTGCTCGTGCACAACATTTCTCATACAATTCTAATTATGAAGAAGGTGCCATTTCATCAAGTTTATTATGCATGCTAGATTTGGACATTTGAACTATGACATCGTCCGCTTGTTGAAGGAAAATGGTGTTGTTGGTTTGCCTACATTTCCTAGGAAACTTAAGCGATGTGATGCTTGCATTCTAGGAAAGCATAGCAAACAACCTTTTCATGATTCACATTCAAGAGAATGTAGAAAAATTGAACTCATTCATTCAGATTTATGTGGTACAATGCCTATACCTTATGCAAATGGAAATAAATATATGATGACATTTAATGATGACTACACCAGAATGTGTTGGGTTTATTTATTAAAGAACAAATCTAATTCTTTTCAAACATTCAAGAACTTTCATACATGGATTGAAAATGATGCACAATCTCATATTGGCTCTATTTACACTAATAATGGAAAAGAATACACTTCAAATGAATTTGAAAACTATCTTCACCAACATGGGATCAAACATCAAAAAACTGTGCCATATAATCCCCAACAGAATGGTGTAATTGCAAGAATGAATAGGACAATCTTAAATATGGTGCGCTCCATGATGTTTTTCAAAAATGTAAAGTTCATGTTTTGGGATGCTGCAGTTCTATGTGTTGTATATATAAAGAATAAATGTCCATCTAATGATATTATAAACAAGACTCCATATGAAATTTCGTATGAGTACATTCCTTCGGTAAAGCATCTTAGGGTCTTTGGTTCCACCTGTTATGCCTTGATACCAAATGTACATAGAAACAAACTTGGTGCAAGAAGTCATAAGTGTATCTTCCTGGGGTATTCAAACACCTCCAAAGCATACTGTCTCTATGATGAAGTCAATAAAAAGTTTGTTGTATCTAGAGATGTAATCTTTATTGAATCATACAAAACTGACAATGTTGTTGAGCAGAAACTTGATTGCTTGGATAGATTCGCAAATGCAAAATCATTTCAAGAATTTGATAATCAGATTCCACATCTTGAAGGGGGGATTCATATACTAGATCAACATGTGGAATCTTCTTCTGAAGAACTCTCTCCCCTGCATGAAACTCCAACAACAGATGATGCTTTAAGTGATGTGATTGATAGAATTGGGAGACTCAATCTTGATTCAGTCCTAGCTCAATCAACAGAGTAGCCTGGACCATCTAAGAAATGTCCTCCAAAGTGGCTAATAAAGACACTTGAAAGTGTTCATCCTGATGATGTTGGAAAGATAGGAACTAGAAATTCAAACCGGCAAAATGGAGGTGATGTAGATGAATCAGATTCACTTGTTGATATGGATGTTTCTTATGATTGTGAATTGAATTTGTCTACAGATTTTGAACCAACTTCCTTCAAAGAAGCTGCTTCTCATGATGAATGGAAAGAAGTGATGTAAAAGGAGTATGATGCCCTGATAAAGAATGGCACTTGGAAGCTGGTTGATCCTCCATTAGGAACCAAACCAATTGGCTGAAAGTGGGTCTACAAGAACAAGTATAAGCTGATGGCTCACTTGACAAGAACAAAGCCAGGCTTGTGGCAAAAGGTTTTGCACAGAAGGAAGGGGTTGATTATGAGGAGAATTTTTCTCCCACAACAAAATGGGCTACCATCCGGACACTCTTTGCCCTAGCAGCTCAGAACAGTTGGAAAGTCCATCAAATGGATGTAAAAACTGCTTTCTTGAATGGAGATCTAAAAGAGAATGTTTTTATGTCCCAACCTAAAGGATTTGCTGTGAAAGGACATGAACATAAAGTATGAAAACTTGTGAAATCCTTGTATGGCTTCAAACAAGCACCACGAGCCTGGTATGAAAAACTAACTAAGCATCTTCTGAAACTCAATTTCAAAAATTATGATCTTGATGATGTAACTTTTTTTGTGAAGAAAGGGAAAAATAGTTGTATATCTTGTGGTATATGTAGATGATATTTTGATGACAGGGAACAATGAAAGCTACATTGCATCCATAAAGAAGGAATTGAGGAAAGGTTTTGAAATGACTGATTTTGGCTATGTTCATTACTATCTTGGTATTGAAGTAACTCAATTGTTGGGTTGTGTTATTTCTTTCCACGACTAGCCCACGTAGTTAACTGACGGTTAGAGGGGGGGTCACAGGGGGTTTGAGGGTACCCATAACCCCATTTTATGGGGTCTGGGGCAGCGCCCCAGAAAATTTTGGTTTTGGACCCTATGTTAGGTTGGGCGGACCCACCTATGGTTTTGTGCGTGATTTTTGCACATGTTTTTTGGACGCGATGGTTTTCGGTCCATGGTATTGGATGCTTCGGCATGTATAAATATGTATTGTAACATTGAAAGGAAAATAATGAAAAATCAAGTTGGTAGTCCTAGTTTTGGGATCTAGGGGAAAATCTATGTGTATATGTGTTTTATGTGTTATGCTCTCGCATTGTTTATTTTATGTGTTTTAGAATTTGTATGCATTTAATTTCTGTATGGGGTTAAAACCTACATTTCGTATCAGAGCATTTTTGGCTTCAAGGGGACACCTTTGTTGTTTAGGGGTTTCACTCGGGCCTGTGGTAGACCCTGTTCAATGGGAGATTTGCGAGATCGATTCTGGTGGTGAAAGAAGATGGTGAGCAGTGGAAAGATAGAGATCGAGAAATTTAATGGTCATAGTTTTGAGTTGTGGGAACTCAAGATGGATGATCTGTTGGTGGATAAAGATCAGTGGATCGTGATAGATCTAGGTACTAAACCAATGAGAGTGTCCAATGAAGAATGGAAGAAGTTGGATCAGAAGGCAAAGAGCACAATACGATTGTGTGTCTCAGATTCAATATTGCTGAATGTATCAGGGGAAGCTACGGCGAAGGCTCTGTGGGACAAGTTAGGGACTTTGTACCAATCTAAGTCTCTGGTGAATAAACTGTTCCTGCAAAAAAAGCTGTATAACCTGAGGATGAAAGATGGAGACTTAATGACAGAGCATCTGAATGCATTTAATACTGTGGTAAGTCAGTTAGCATCTTTTGATATTAAAATTTCAGATGAAGATAAGTGCATCAATTTGTTGTGTTCTCTACCAGATTCATGGGATAGTATCATCCTTGTTGACAGAGGAGATTAGACAGAAAAATATGGAGAGCCAGAATGGTGATGCCTTGTCTTTACAAGGATGGTCCCATAATAGAAACAAAAATAAGTCATTGAGTGGGAGATCTAAATCTAGAGGGAGATCTAAATCTCCAGGAAAACCTGTAAAGGTGGTGTGCTGGAAATGCGGAAAGGAAGGGAACTACAAAAGGGATTGTAAATCTAAAGCTCCTGACAAAGGAAAGGGATCTGATGATGCTCCTTTTGCAGAGGTGAAAACCACCTCAGATGAAGGTGGGGATGTGTACTTGGCTTCTTCAAGTACACATGTAGATCACGAGGCATGGTTGATTGACTCAGGTGCATCCTTTCACTTCACTCCCCATAGAGAGTGGTTTTGCGAGTATGAGAAATACGATGGTGGTGATGTCTTCTTAGGGGATGATAGGAAGGATAGAATCATTGGTTGTGGAAAAGTAAAGTTGAAGTTCCAAGGTGGAAGGGTTAGAACACTTCCGGGTGTTCTTCATATTCTTGCATTGGCTAGAAATCTGATTTCTGTAAGCAAGCTAGATGATGCAGGTGTAAAAACAGTGTTCGAAAAGGATACCTGCAAAATGGTTCAGGGAGCACTGGTATTGATGCAGGGAGTTCGAATTGGAACTCTGTACAAGCTATAAGGTAGCACTGTTATTGATGGGTGCAATAGTTCTGTGGTTGTTGAAAGTGGAGCAGAAAATCTAGTGGTCTCTAGACAAAATACCATGTTGTGGCATCAAAGGCTTGGACATATTGGAGAGAAGGGCCTTCGAATACTTCATGGTAAAGGTATGGTAGAAGGTATGAGTAGTAGCTCTCTGGATTTTGATTTCTATGAAAATTGTGTATATGGGAAGCAGAATCAGGTGAGTTTCCCCTCTGGTGGTAAGAGGGTGAAACAAATATTAGAACTTGTGCACATGTGTTTGGACCTGTGAAGGTTCCATCACTGGGTAATTCTGTGTACTATGTATCATTTATAGATGACTTCTCAAGGAATACATAGATATATTTCCTTAAGAAGAAATCTGAAGTCTTTGACAGGTTTAAAGAATTTAAGGCTCTGGTGGAAAACCAGATAGAGAAGAAGATAAAGGTGTTGAGGATAGATAATGGTGGAGAATTTTGCAGTAAGGAATTTGAAGAATTCTGTAAGAAGTGTGGTATAGCATGACAGAAGACTACTCCATATACACCTGAGAAAAATGGAGTTGCAGAAAGAATGAATAAGACGTTGATGGAAAGGGCAAGAAGCATCTCAGTGGTGCCGGGTTAGGACAGGAATTCTGGGCAGAGGTGGTGGATACTGCATGTTACCTAGTCAACATTTCACCTTGATCAGTGTTAGAGGATAAGACTCCACAAGAGGTATGGACTGGTAAGAAACCCTCTCTTTCACATCTGAGGGTATTTGGATGTGATGCATATGTACATGTTCCAAAGGAGAAATGAACCAAGTTAGATAGTAAATCTAAAAAGTGCATTTTTATTGGGTATAAGGATGGTTTAAAGGGTTATAAGCTTTGGAACCCAGTAACAAGAAAGGTTGTGTACAACTGAGATGTGGTGTTCAAAGAGGTAAAATATGTTATTAAACATGAAGTTCAACCAAAGGAACTTGAGAAGATAGAGTTTGAGCTAAAGGAGGAAGAATCAAACTCTACAATAGAGGAGGAATCAGAAGATGAAGAGCCACAAACTTCGGCTGTGAGAAGATTAGTTCGAGAAAGAAGGTAGCCAGAAAAGTATATTCCATTTGCTTTATGTTCAAATTTTGCTTTATCTATTACTGATGATGATCCTACAACTATGAAGGAAGCAGTAGATTCAGAGGATGGAAAACTCTGGAAAGAGGCCATGGTTGATGAAATGGCATCTTTGCACAAAAATGAGGCTTGGGATTTGGTGGAGTTGCTGGTTGGAAGGAAACCCATTGGCAGGAAATGGGTGTTCAAGAAGAAGACAAATGCAAAAGGAAAGGTGGAGAATTACAAAGCTCGGTTGGTAGCAAAAGGTTATTCGCAGGTGCTAGGAATTGATTTTGGTGATATTTTTTCTCTTGTTGCCAAGGTAACTTCTATTAGAGAACAGATGGATGTGAAGACAACGTTTCTTCATGGGGATCTGGAAGAGGAGAACTACATGAAGCAACCTGAAGGCTTTGTGGTGACGGGTAAGAAATAACCGGTATGCAAGTTAAAGAAGTCTCTGTATGGATTAAAACAGTCACCATGGATGTGGTATCACATTTATACAGGGACTTGGCTTCACCAGAAGCAAAGTAGATCACTGTGTGTATTTTAAATTAACTGGTGACCATGTTATTTATTTGGTCTTGTATGTGGATAATATGTTGCTGGTTGGAAATGACAAAGAAATTATCCAAGATTTGAAGACCCAATTGTCCTCCAAATTTGACATGAAAGATCTTGGTGCTGCAAAATATATTTTTGGCATGGAAATTAAAAGAGATCAGGTAAAGAGGAAGCTCTAGTTAAACCAGAGGAAGTATGTCGAGACAATACTGTAGAGGTTTAATATGCAGGATAGTAAATCGGTGAAGGTTCCTATTCCTATGGTTGTAAAGTTATTTGCTGAACAGTGTCCCAAGACACAAGAAGAGGAAGAGGATATGTCCCGTGTTCCATATGCAAGTGCAGTCGATAGCCTGATGTATGCAATGGTATGTACTAGACTAGACATTGCACATGCAGTGGGAGTATTGAGCAGGTTTATGTCAAAACCAGGGAAGGAGCATTGGACAATAGTGAAGCCGGTTTTCAAGTATTTGTGTGGCACTAGTGATTATGGTTTGTGCTACCAAGGAAGACCAAGATTGGACAGAGTGTTGGATATTCGTGGCTTTATTGATGCAAACTGGGCTGGAGATCTGGATAAGAGAAGATCTACAAGTGGGTATGTGTTTAACCTTTTGACTTAGTTACCAGAGAATCCACAGTAAAAACCATTTTCTGTCAACGTTTCAAATCCCAACCGGGATCCATCATCAGGACTTCTTGAATGTTGATAGTAGAAGAGCTTAATTGAGGGATTTAAATAGTTATGAGGAGAGTAGATTTAAGGATGAGATGAATGTCGACTTGTTTTAATAATATTAATTGTAGATTTTTGAATAAATTTTTTGATTAATTACTGATGAATTAATTTAAATTATTATTATAATCCTTAATCTTAATATCACTAAACCTTAATAATAATCTTAATAATTAATATTAATAACTAAGGTAGTAATCATTATTATAAATATTTAGTAATTATTATACTAATAATTCATATAAGCATTTAATATTTAATAAATGTTAGTATAATATTATTAATTTTAAATTAGTATGTGAAATATTTATTTTAAATATATATTAGTATTTAATGAATAGTAATATTAGTATATTGTATTAACGTTAAAATTATTTAAAATATATTAATATTAATAATACTTAATATATTAAAATTAATTAATATTAATAATACTTAATATATTAAAATTAATTAATATTAATAATATTAAAAATCAATATTAATAATTAATACTTAATAATCATTTAATAATTAATAATTAATTAATATTAATAATTGATAATTAATATCAAGACTTAATAATTAATATTAATAATTAAAATTAAGGCATGTTTAATTTTTATAAATAGTTTAACTAATTAATAGATTTATTAATAGATTTTAATTAATACTCAATAATAACAATTTATAATAATAGTTAATGATAATAGTATGTGAAATATTTAATTTTAATATATATTAGTATTTAATAAATAGTAATATTAGTATATTGTATTAATATTAAAATTATTTAAAATATATTAATATTAATAATAATTAATATATTAAAATTTTATTATTAATGATATTTAAAACCAATATTAATAATTAATAATCACTTAATAATTAATAATTAATTAATAATAAATAAATAAATTAACCTATTTGGAGGTGTAGTTAGTTGGATGAGTAAGAAACAATCTGTAGTGCTACTATCAACCACTCATGCAAGCAAGGAAGCAGTTTGGTTGCAGAGATTGTGTTCAAGTATGAGGTTAGTACAAGAAGCTATAAGGATAGACTGTGACAACCAAAGTGCAATTTTCTTGGCAAAGAACCCTGCATATCATTCAAAGACAAAGCACATTGATGTTCAGTATCACTTTGTGAGGGATATGATAGAAGACAAAAAGGTGTTGCTAGTAAAGGTGGACACTTTGAAGAACACTGCAAATGCATTGAAAAAATATGTGAGCTCTGAGAAGTTCTCTTGGTGTAGAGAAACAATGGGCATTGCAGGGCTGGATAAATGACTAAGCTCTCTTGTGGTCCCCTGTGGAAAGAAAACAATGAGTGAGAGAATGTTGGGTTATGTTATTTCTTTCCATGACTAGCCCATGTAGTTAACTAGTGGTTAGAGGGGGGGGGGTCACAGGGGGTTTGAGGGGTACCCATAACTCCACTTAATGGGGTTCGAGGCAACGCCCCAGAAAATTTTGGTTTTGGACCCTATGTTAGGTTGGGCAGACCCACCTATGGTTTTGTGCATGATTTTTGCACATGTTTTTTGGACGCGATGGTTTTCAGTCCATGGTTTTGGATGCGATGGTTTTCAGTCCATGGTATTGGATGCTTCGGCATGTATAAATATGTATTGTAACATTGAAAGGAAAATATTGAAAAATCAAGCTAGTAGTCTCGGTTTTGGGATCTAGGGGAAAATCTCTGTGTATATGTGTTTTATGTGTTATTCTCTCATATTGTTTATTTTATGCGTTTTAGAATTCGTATGCAAGTAATTTCTGTACGTGGTTAAAACCTACATCAACATCCAAAGTCCATATTCCTTTCTCAAAAGAAGTACATTGGAGATCTATTGAATAGGTTTAGCATGACAGAATGCAATCCTCTTACTACTCCAATGGAACTAAACTTAAAGCTCACATCCATTGAAGGAAAAGAATTTGAGGATGCAACAAAGTATAGACAGCTTGTAGGAAGTCTCAACTACCTAACTACTACCAGACTGAACATTTCATTTGCTGTTGGAATCCTCTCCAAGTTTATGCAAAAGCCTTGTGAGGGACATTGGTTTGCTGCAAAAAGAGTTCTAAGGTACTTGAAGGGAACTCAAGACTTTGGAATCAAGTATACACACGTGGACGACTTTAGCTTGATTGGATACTCTGATTTAGACTTCGATGGAGACAAAGAAACTGGGGTATCTACCTCAAGTTATGCTATGAGTCTTGGATCAGGTGCTGTCTCCTAGGGATCACACAAACAATCAGTTCCAGCAGATTCCACAACAGAAGCAAAATATGTGGCAGCAACTGAGGCAACAAAAGAAATTGTGTGGCTTAGGAAAATTATTGAATATTTGCAGGTAAAACAAGAACAATCGACTCCACTCATGATTGACAATACCTCAGCAATGCAATTGGCCAAGAACCCAAAGTTCCATGATCGAATGAAGCACATCAATACTAAATATCATCTGATTCGACATCATGTTGTGGCCAAAACAATCCATCTCCACCATTGTTCCACTAATGAGCAAATTGTAGACATCTTCATCAAAGCGCTTAGAAGAGAAAAGCTTGAACGATTTAGAACGATGCTTGGACTCACCAACATCCCTTCAGATTAAGGGGGGGAATGTTGACACCTAATCATCAGGATTGGGTGAATAAGTGTAACTGATGTAAATAAATAATAAGAAATATGAATAGTCACCGGGAGATGAAATGAACAATCTCTCCCTCATGTATATAATTAAGACCAACCTGAATGAAAATAGTAAATTGATTTGGAGGAGTTACTACCTGGTATGACACAAATAAATGCACACTAGGAACTGTAATTACTTGATAGTGATATAATGATCATTCCATCCTATGGGTTTGTGAATTTGTATCTCATTCTTGTGGTGTAACAATGCCCTATCAACCCTCAGTCTTGTGGTGTAAGAGTTCCGCAATGGGCTTCAAGATTATGGCATAACAGTGCCGTAAGGGGCCTCAATTCTTAGTTATGACAACATCCTCTTTGGGCATTCTTATCTGTGATATGAGAAAAAATATGACAAAAATATAGAGTTATGTTGAGCCCTATGAGAAAGACATCATGACAAACCTATGCCATATATATCATGACAAATCTATGATAGAGATATAATGACAAAGCTATTATTGTTGTTGCATTTTTATTTATATTTTTCTTTCTATATAATTTCTTAGGATGATATGGGGTGAATGCAATGTGAAAATCTTGAAAATGTTTTAAAATGCATTTATCTACAACATAGACTTCTAGCCATAAAAAAATTAACACTCACTGCCCTATTAGCTAGTAAATATATAAAAATGTGTAAAATAATAAAATAAACAATCTACAATTTGAAGCAATAAGATTGGCCAAGGAATGAAGCCTTGGCATGCATTTTAGTGAAGCAAGGAAATTTTGGCGCGCTAAACAAAAATGCATGCCAAACCTTCATTTCAAGGCCAAATTGAATGATTCTACTTGGAGAGTATTTTTTTACATATAAGTAACATTAATACAACTAAATTTTTTCACTTTTCACATATATATTTATGTTGTTCAAGAATACTTGAAATGACATGGATGTCATAGGGTAAAAGGGAGGGTTTGTGTTCCTCGAATAAATGCACACTAGGACTTGTAACCAATTGGCAGTGATATAATGATTGTTCCATCCTATGGGTATGCGAAATCGTACTGCGTCAGTCTTGTGGTGTAACAATACCTAATGGGCCTCAGTATTGTGGTGTGACATCTACGTAATGGGCCTTAGTTCTTGTGTATGACAATTGCCTCTTTGAACCTTGTTATCTTTGATATGAGAAAATATTATGACAGGGATATGAAGGAGATATTCTTAGCACTATGATAGAGATATCATGACGAACTTATGATTTTTCCATTGCATTGTTATTGCTAATGTTCTTTTTACATAATTTCATATGATGATATGGGGTGAATGCAATGTGAAAATGTTAAAAAAGTTTTAAAATGCTACTATTTACTACAAATAATTCTAGCCCTAAGAAAATTAACAATATTACTACTCTACTGGTTAGTAAATATATAACAATGTAAAAAAGTGTAAAATAGTAAAATAAACAATCTACAATTTGAATCAATCAAATTGGCCAAGAAATGAATCTTGAGCGTGCATTTTAGTGAAGCAAGACAATTTTGGCATGCTACACAAAAATGCACGCCCAACCTTCATTTCAAGTCCAAATTGAACGATTATACTTGGAGAGTATTTTTTTACTCATAAGTAACATTAATACAATTAAATACTTTTGAATTTTCACATATATATTTATGTTGTTCGAGAATACTCGAAATGACATAGATTTCATAGGGTAGAACGTAGATTTTGTGTGCCTCAAATAAATGCACACCAGGACCTATGGGTCTGCGAAATTGTACCTCAGCCTTTTGGTGTAATATCGCTCTAATGGGCCCCAACCTTGTGGTGTAATAACTACCTAATGGGCCTCATTTATTGGGTATGACATCGACCTATTTCAACGTTCTTATCTATGATATGAGAAAAAATCATGACAAAGATATGGAAGAGATATGTTGATACCTACAATAGAGATATGAAGGAGATATGCTGGGCCCAACCTTCATTTTAAGGCCAAATTGAGTGATTCTACTTGGAGAGTATTTTTTGCTCATAACATTAATAAATTAAATATTTATAATTTTTCATAATACACATTGAGAATGGAAGTTGACAATGCACACTAAGGATGGAAGTTGAGGGTGCAAGCTGAGGATGCACGTGGAGGATGGAAGTTCAGGATGCACATCGAGGATGCCAACAAACTAGATTTTTAGACATTCATATGAATAATAAACTTTATAGTATAAACTTCACATATAATAATATTTGTGTTTTAACTTTTATATAATAATCTTTATAATCAACAATCAATCGATAAAGAGTGCAATTTTAACAATTTTTACAATGCGAGACATTTGGGGTAAAATGCAAGCCATAAACATATAAATGCATGAAAATATTGCACGATCATGTTTGAATGAATAATTTATTTACACTTGTGCATAATCTGTAAGTATCTTAGTCAAAATAATAAACTGATGACTTAAGTTATTGAATTATTTTGTCAAGAACATAATGCAAATGTACAAAACTTGGCTTAGAAAAATGTCCGCAAAACACTGTACAGATATTATTATTTGAAAATAATCCCATGTGACTGAACATAGATGTGTTTGTAACAAAAACCTCTTTCACATTCCTCAAATGTTGTTTCTGTTTCTCGCAATTAATTTGACAAAATGGAAAATTTTCAGTTTTAAGCCTAGTTTTACCTAGCTCAAAAGAATGTCCACCATACCCTCATTCTTCCTTCTTTCTATTTTATTTCAATTGGAAATGGTGTGTTTTACTATTTTCCACTTCACCACACACTTGGTTTTTCAATCTGGGATAAAAATGAGTATGTTGAGCAAACACAACTAAGGGTTGTCATGTATTCATGAGATGCCCACTTAGTTTAATGAAAATGCAAGCCAACCCTGTTACGAAATGACTATAGTAAATGGGTTTGGGGATGAGATAGGTGCACATATTGGGAAAGAACATTCCTCTATTGGATTTTTATAACCTTCCTTCATAGGCTCACAACAGATGTATGAAAAATGCACTTTTAACAATTCTTACTATGATGGGAATTTGGTTTAAAATGCAAGCCATAAACATACAAATACAATCAAAGAATGTAAACATAGTTATCAATCAAACGAGAAGTTTAGGAATCACCCGTTTTTTGAGGTAGAAAAAAATCATACGATTTTGAAAAGCGCTGATTCAGAATACACATTTTTCTTAGAGAAAATTTTTGACACTTTAAATTTTCTTATTTATTAGCTACGCACATTTTTTAGAATGTTAGTGATTTTCATGTTGATTTTAAAAAGTACTGATGTAGCATCAACCCCTTTTTTTAGAGGGCTTATTTTTTCCATTTTAAATTTTCTAATGTTTTAAGTGTGGATAATTTTTTTTAATTGTTGGTGATTTTCATGCAAATTTTGAAAAGCATCAATAGATTTTTTTTTGAAGGCATATTTTTGACAGTTTAAATATTCTTATGTCCTAGGTATGCACACTTTTTTTAGATTTTGATTATTTAACCATTTTTCAAGTTGTCTTATTCCTCTTCTTGTTTTCCATTGTAAGATGTTTATTTTTTAAAGGTTTTCCAAACATGTGTTTTTTGTTTTTCTTTGCAATGTTTTTTTATAATGAAATTTTTGATTTTTTTTTGCAAAACTTAAAAAAATAATAGCATCAATATTTCAAGGTTAGGATTTTTTTTTAATTAATGTATTGTAATTAATACTTCAATACACATAAAAGAATTTTCACTAAAATATAATAATTTTAAACACTCGACAAAAAATAGACATTTTGCATATAGATACAATTAAAAAAATATGTACTTCACTACCTTTTCTCTAAAAATAACATGTTAAATAAAAAATTTTAATGAAAAAAATTGAATAAAATAATTGAAAATTGAAAATTTTATGAATTTTGTATTCAAAGATAGTGACATTTTTTTTTAATCCAAAAAAACATAATTCAGATAAAATTTTAAGAATAAATAACAAAAAAAAAGTCAAAATAAAGTAAACATAGAATAAAAAAAAATTCCTTAAAAATAAAAATTAGAAACATAGAAAATTATTAAAAAAATCACTGGAAAAAAAACATTAAAAAATCATTAAAACAATTTTTTTTTTAAGAAAAAAACATTAAAAAAAATTGAAAATAAAATAAAATAAAGAAATAAAGAAATAAAAAAACAAATTAAAAAAAACTTTGAAAATAATAATTAAAATAAAATTTAAAAAAATTGAAAAAACATTTAACATTTTTTTTAAATCAACGTCATGCATGTGGGGTGGAGGGAGAGTGGGGGGCAGCTGCACATAGCTCTCTGCCTAAACTCTCTGCCACGTGGGCCCTGGGCGGGCCAGGTCGATTCGAGAATAGACATGGCCTACTTCGGGCCCGCGAGGACTCGGGCCTGGGTGGGGGGAGGGGCGAGCTGCACACAACTCCTCACTCACTCAGGTCCGAGGCCTTGCAAGTCAATCACGGAATCAAACTGGCCTGCCTAAGGTCTACAAGGCCTAGGGCTTGGGTAGACAGGGAGCTACATGTAGCTCCTTGCCCACCATGACCCGAGGCCCCACAGACCCTAGGTGGGCAAGGAGGTCCACGCAACTCGCCACCCACCTAGGGTGATTCCCGCAATCAACCTATCTCACCCAAGGTCCACGAGGTCCCGAGCCTAGGCGGAAGGGGAGGTACGTGCAACTCCCTGCTCGAAGGACTTTGATATATATATATATATATATATATATATATATGTATATATATATTTTCTTTTTTATTTTTAAATTTCTATAATTCTAATTTTTTTAATGTTTGTTTTAATTATATCTATATATATATATATATATATATATTTATATTTATTGTGATTAATTTTTTATGTTTCTTACTTTTTTTTTTTTAATTATCCCATCAATATCGTTTTTTAAATTTTATTTATTTATTTTATTTGATAAGTTAATTTTGTCTTTTTTGTTTTGTTTTGCTTTGTTTTTTGTTGTTGTTGTCTTTTATACATATATTTTTTGATATATGATTTTTTTGTCATGTTTCTTAATTTCCTTTATCTTTTAATATATATATATATATATATATATATATATATATATATATATATACTTCTTATTATTTTTTCAACTTTTTTGTGTTTTTTTTGTTTGTTTTAGTTTTAATTTTTTTTTTTCAATGTTTTAATTTTGTTTTCTTTGATATTTTTCATTTTTTTTTTTAATTTTTAATTTTTAATTAATTAATTAATTTTTTTTTTTTTTTAATTTTTTATTTTTTAATTTTTTATTTTTTTTTTCCTGTAGGGTTTGTGTCGATTATCGACTAGCAACCCGATCCCATTATGTGTCAATTTGATAGTTGATTTTAATTTTTCATTATAGTGGATCGAGTCCGCCCCCACAATGTGTTAATTTCATGGCTGGGCTTTAAGTTTTCAATATAATGGGTCAAGTTTGCCTACTACCTATCAGTTTGATGGTTGATTTTTAAATTTTTGTTGCAATGTGTCAAATTGTCTTAGGTTAAGAATTTAAAATCAATATACTTTTAGCTTTTAAAAAATAAATTACTCTTGGTATAATGACTCTTTCATTCGAGTGTTTATTTCTAAAGATTTTTTAGTCATAAATTTTTTCCATAATGTCATCGTTGAAATATATTGAAAACTTAAGGTTTTTCTAAGTCAGGATATTTTTTTTTAATGTTATGGTTCAAAACAGTTATAAGTATTTTTTCTTTAAAACCATGGCTTAAAATTGTTGGAATTTTAAGGCTTTTCATTGACATGATATTTTATCTTTAAGGCCATGCTTGAAAATCGTTGGAATTTTAAAGCTTTCCAGAGACATGATATTTTATCTTTAATGCCATGTGTGAAAAACGTTGAAATTTTAAGACTTTTTAGAGACATGATATTTTATCGTTAATACCATGCCTGATAATCATTGGAATTTTAATGTTTTTTAAGAGTCATGATATTTTATCTTTAATGCAATTATTAAAAAATGTTGAAAATTTACCACCAAAAAAAGAAGACATTATTCCAACATCAACACTTTCCATTTTCAGTGTGTTTTTGCACAAAAGAATTTGGGTTTTATTCGATTTTACTTCCATTTTTAAAAAATGTTGAAAATTTACACTGCAAAAAAAAGAAGTTATTCCAACATCAATACTTTTCGTTTTTAGGCTGTTTTTTCATGTTTTTTGGGGATTTTTTTGGCTAGAGTTCTCGTTCGATCGGTAACTTTGTTTATACGATCATATTTGAATGGATGATTTATTTACAGTTGTGCACAATTCGTAATTCTCTTGGTTAAAATTCAAAACTAGTGACTTAAGTTCTTGAATTGTTCTATCAAGAACAAAGTGCAAATGTACAAAAATGGGCTTATAAAAATGTCCACCGAAGACTGTACATATGTAATTAATTGGAAATAATACCATGGGGATGAATACACATGCATTTTGTGACAATAACATCTTTCACATTCCTCATATTATGTGTAAGTTTCTTGCAATAAATTTGAAAAAATGACAATTTATCAGTTTTTAAACCAATTCTAAATAGCTCAAAAAAATGCCCACTATACCCTCATTATTCCTTGTTTCTGAGTGATTTTAGTTGAAAATGGCGTATTCTACTATTTTCCATGTCACTATATACCTGATTTGAATGAATACTTTAATTTCACTTGTCAATGTTTAAAATTTAAAAAGAACATGTTACAAAACAAAAAGTGGCTGACTTTGTTATCTGGATGGAGAACGCGATATCAATAATCGACCTTCAATAAGTTATTTAGATATTATTTTGTTTATATTTCGATTTGAATTTCTTGCAACATAGATTATAGGAAACATACCCTTTTTTCCATACTTAGCTAATGAAAAATGTTGTACATTCTAATTGTAAAATTGGTTGGAAGATGGTTGGAACTTGATAGGATAAATGACATCCTCCTAGGGTAAATGGTGGAATGTTTCCCACCATATCGATGGAACGATAAAAAATTAAAAATATTTAATTTCATTAATGTTACCTATGATTAAAAAAATACTCTCCAATTTGAATCATTCAATTTTTCCTTGAAATGAACTTTGGGTGTGTATTTTTGTGAAGCGGGGAAAAATTGCCTTACTTCACTAAAATGCACACCCCGACTTCATTTATTGGCCAATCTGTTTGATTCAAATTGTAGACTATTTATTTAATTATTTTACACACTTTTGAATTATTATATGTTTACTTTGACCCCTAAATAATTATGCTTCAAATTCCATACAACATTCCAAACTTTGCTTCAACTTGGATTATGTCAAAGCTATGTATAGGTTTTGATTCAACTTGTTGTTGGGCAGAAAAATTCTCCTTTTAATTCATAGAAATAGTTCCAACTCTTCATATTAATTATCAATATGGATTGGTTTTGTTATTGCAAGGCTATTGCACAAAATATATGTAAGGGAAAATGATTAATCATTCTAATGAATGTGAAACTCAATCATTGTAATCACACTCTCAACAAATCAACATTGGCTATTACACTCTCAAAACTTTTTCACATTCTCAAGAAATAAACACACAATGCAGAATAAAACCACTTTGTCACACTGTAACTCTTACTCAGAAAAGAAGAGCACTCCTGGAAACAGTTATCTCAACAAATGTTGAAACACACATTCAAATGAAATTAACACACCATCAAACTATAACAAGAATTAAATAAATTTCACACTAACTATCGGGTGAAACAATTGTTCCTTTAATTAGAGCAACATGTGCACTCTCAAATTAATTATCAATCCAGATAGGCTTAAATTTAAAGGCTATCACACAACGTCTATGCAAGGGAAATGATAACTAACATAATGAATCTCAAATCAAAATCGTTGCAAAACTCATTCTCAATAAACATTCAAGCTACTACACTCTTCAACATAATCAGAAAAGAGTCACATGGTCACACAATAAATCACTCTGTTATACAACCAATCTCATCCATAAACATCATTCCTAGAACCCTTGATCACCCAATCAAATGTTGAACACACACCCAATCTGTAACCAGAAAGTAAATAACTCGCTGCTAAACTAAGAAGGACCGATCCAAGACTTATGATGTCACACCATTAAAAAACTATTTTGTAATCAATAACCAATAAATAAAATTGATAGTAAGAGCAATCACATAACTAGGCATAATTAATACAAATAATTACTGCATTCTATTTAACCAGTGATCCCTAATAAGAAGGAGGACCCTTCCTCCTTAGCAGGGTTGGTGCACTTAAAAGTGCACAGACTATTAAGAAAAAGATATGATGCCACAAGGTTGAGATTCACATTGATAAAACATCAAGATTATAGAGCCTAGTTCTTCTCCCATCCTTCCAATCCTATCTATTTGATTTATTTTTTTCCCTCGCGGGAAGAAAACTCTCTTCTTTATAATTTTCGAATACAACCAGAAGATCATCATTAGAATATTTCGATTCTCATGTGATATTAAAATAAAAATTTAATTTAATAGTTCATACAACAATTTCCATGATAGGGGTAAAGTTGTAACAACTTTCCTTTAATTACACTATCTTTATAGAAAATCTTAACTAAATGATCTATATGCTCCATGAATATATCCCAGTAGTCGAATTAAATTTGACTTAATGAACTCCAAATTCAGTCCATGTGAGAAAAATACAACATGCACAAGGAAAATTGTTCATGTATCAAAAACATTTCTTAGAGCATTTATCCAAATTAATAAAGGAAACTGAGAAGTGTAATCCTGTAACAACAACTTCAAGAGACCACTTAAACTGAAACAACCCATATTATCATTTTTTATAATAAAAATCACCTAAGATAATAGTTCCAATGCAAAATTATAAGCAAAATTAGACTAGGAAGGTGACATTCACAAATGGACATACTTAGAAGGTTGTTACAATGGTAAAATGTGGTCTTCTTGGTCAAAAAGGGAGAAAAGAATAAGAAAGTGAATGCAAAAGGGTAACAATTCCATGGCTCAACATCTCTCCCTAGCTTAAGCATGTGCATGTCCTCGTGTAGACCCTTGTGACTAGTTCCTAACATGCTGAGAGTATAGTTCTAAGAAATCATAGGACTTTATAGTGTCCTCTGCTTTTCCCCTATAACCTCGAGAAAGGATCATATCCATTTCCCATAATTCATTAGTAAAGTGATATGGGTGCTGATATTGATAGGTTGGAAGCCAAACAAGAGGAAAATCAAATCCAAGTCCAATCCATCCTGGGCCATTCCTCCTAATGAAATCAACATACCGAGGAACTCTAGAAATGTCTTATATAAAATTTTAATGGAAATAGGGACCTTCAACCCTGAGCTCCTGTCAACAAATATTCCACCTTAACTTACTCCCTTCTAATGCATTACCTCTTATCCCTTGAATATTCCTAAGGCATATATGTAAAACAGAACCCCGATATTCCATCATCAATGCTTTGGTGGTTGGAAATTTCAATATCCAATTATGTGCCCTAGCGACAACATCAACAGAGCTAGGCTCATTTCTAATGCACAAATTTACTTGCCCCTCATTGGTTGTTAAAGTTCCATATGCCACTTTCCAAATTACCTGGTTCGAGCAAAAGACACAAAATCCTTCAATTGAAAATCCCTCACATAAGGTGTCAAATTGAAATATCTATCTCCAAAACAAGTAAGGTCATGCAAATATAATTCACACAACAAATGTTGTTATGAGAAATTAACACTATAAATTTTCCAAGAAATCTTGAACTTTCCTTGTATTATATGGACGTTTATCCTTAAGGGCTGTCAATTGCAAGAAACCAATTTTCCTGCAGATATAAAGGATAATATGGAGAAGGAAGTATGCAACTTAGTAATGTATCAATAATATCATACATAAATTCATTCTCTTGATGTAGTAGTTGCACTTCTTATTGCAATTACTTCACTTGTATTATTATTTGTTTCCTCTCTCTTTGAACACTCACAAACTCTTGAATTCTTGAATTTTCAGCCCATTCCTTCTTAAGGCTGCTGACCATCTCCACATGTTTCAGAAAAATATCCTCCTCTTTAGGGAATATTGCTAACTTCTTCCAATTTTCTACTTCCCTAAGAAAAGATGATGTTTGCATTATTTCTTCAGATTTTAGCTAGGCTATTTTTGATGTTGTTAGAACATCAGACTCAACAATGTCTTTTTTATCCCCTTTCTCCTCCTATTGTGCTATCTCAACTATTGGTTCTTTTGTAACAACAACATCATTGACATTTTCTTGTGGAGCAATAATGAAATTAAGTTCAATCCGCTCCATTTCAACTGTTGGTTATTGTGTAACAACAACATTATAAATAAGTTCTTATGGAGAAACAAACTATTTTTCTTCTCCCTAATTTGGTTTAACTGCTAGTTCTTGTCTAACAACAACATTGTCAACAAATTCTTATGGAGCAACAAGTTGAATTTCTTCATTTTGTCCTCGCAGTGAGAGTACTGAGACAATAATTGATTTCACAACTCTATCTTTTGCAAAAATTTGTTGACACCTCTCACATACTTTTATGGTTGTTTCAGTGGATGATGTTATTCTTACTGCTTCTGATAACATGTCTAACCCATTTTTATTCTTAAATTGTAATTGTTCCTTAACCATGACAAGTTTTTTTCTTAAATCTTCACTTTATTTTTTCAAAATTTTAATTTGGTTGACAAGGGGGTTGATCAGAGTCTTACTTAATAGAGGGGAAACTCATTTTCTTTCATATATTTTTCTTTTATTGGTTCTCCTTCCTTACGTTGCTCATTAGATCATTTCTTAAATTCTAGTGTAGCAGCAAAGGCTTTAGGCATGGAGGCACCTTCCTCTACAGGCTCTTCTTGTTTTCCCTTATCATGCCATTTCTTAGGCTCCCTTAATTTAGCTATAATAATACATTTTTCTGGTGCTAGAGTAGTCTCTTGTGTAAAAGGAACTCAAACCCTTTTCTTAGGGTTCCTTCCACCAAATGGATTCTCCAATATTCTCTTCTTTACCTTCACTTGTCCTGAGGCATCCTTGGTTTGATGAGAAACATTTCTTTCTTCATCTGTTGGCTTAGGTACCACTATCTTAGAAATTTCTTCTTCTGGTTCTTCTTATTCTATAGGACACCCATGATAAATATTTTCCAATGATCCATTGGACACCTCCATAGGCTCCTCTATTTGTGCCCCTTTTAATTTTCAATATGTACCAACATAATTATTTATAGAGCTCCATCTCTTAGGGTTCTGATGACTAGATCTAGAAAATACATCCTCCCTACTCTGCTTAAGGGTTGCGGTTGTTATGCTCTTGGGGGGTCTAGAAAAGCTACTTCTATGAGGTGTGGTTACATTACTTGCATGTGTTATTTCAACACTCTCCTTGTGTTGCTCACTTTCATCATCCTATGCATCCACACCCCCTTCTACCGTAGTGAGAAAATTATGACCAATTTGATAAGTGCATGATTGGTTAAACAAGTTTCTAGTTGTTTTTCCCCTCGCACTATCTTTTCCATGTGATATAGAAACTTCAAAAAATAGTAAGGGAGATTTATCAACTTCCCTATTCTAAGGTGTGTTAACAACTGAAAGTGATAGTTGAATATAATCCGAAAGTGAGCCTCACTGGTGATAAATTTCTAAATGAAGAGAGGCACATCCTCCCAAAGATGGGGAAGGGATGCTTTGTCAAAACCCATCTCTTAGTTTCAAATTCATCTCTTTCTTACAAAAAATTAGCCTTAGCTAATGGAATCAATACCTTCCTTGAAAACCACCGAGCCCCTTTCTATGGCAAGCCCGTTACTCTTCCAACTACCTTCTTTGTAACAAAAATTCTAAATCTCCTGACATCAAAGTAATGTCTAGTTAGGGTTTTGTTGACGGTGCTAGACCCGCAAACATTTAGGGGATCTCTCCAATGTGAAGTCCCAATTAGGCCTCACACAATTTTGTGTAGGAGTCCCATCCAGTATAAAGGTTTAGTTGCCGAATTATTAAATATTTTCCTTGGCCCTAACTGTCAGCATGAGAGAGGGATGCAATGGTATCTTCAAAAGCAAGAAGGTGTGCCTAGTGAGTGTTCAGTCGTAATTATCTCAAGGTTCTTCTACTGCATAGGGGGGAGAAAAGTGAAACTATAAGTGAGAGGTAATAGTACCACCCAAGAAGAAACACACATGAACCAGAAGGGTGTCTAACGTCCACCAAAATAGTCCATAGCGGATATGACTATTGTTAAAACCAACAAATACATAAAGATGTACATAATATCCCGTGGAACAGTACATAAGGATGGGATAACAATAACAACCATTACAACACATTCTCAATAATATAAGTACTAAAATAGTTCAACTATCTTAGCACATGTGAAAGAAAACATGAAATACAAACATCCACAGAATAGTCTTACAAAAATTCATAGTATATGCATGAAGAATGTGTTGGTCTTGAAGGCTTCTGTTATTAAGTAAAATTTTCAAGACATGTTTACAATATACATCACTAGCCCTAGTAATGAAGCATTGCAGCCACACCTTGCTCCTCAAAGAACTAGCTGATCTCTCTAATGCCTTATAAGAGGAGCCAAAGTGAAAATTATTTTTCTCATACATGGATGGAGTATATATAAAAAAGGGTGATTCTTTGACTACCCTCATGACTGTTTGACTTACTATGAATTTTTGAATTACATGACTATTTACATTCCATGTGTGCCCTTTGGACTTCCACTTTACAATACAATTGAATATAATATACATGATCCATAATAGTGATGTGACACATGACCACTCATGACATGACATGACATGGCTCTGCTAACATGGGTTTCTTGATGATGTCACTGTATCAAGTCACTGTTGCTTCTAAGTGCTAGATGTCTTCTTGAAGATGCTTTCTCTTCACCTCCACATGACTTGGTGATGTAGAATCTTCAATGAAATTCAGCCTTGGATAGTGATTGCAAACTTGTGTCCCTTTGCTTTCTCTTGATTGATCAACTTGTATGTTCAACTACAAGAGAGTATTTAGGAATGATTCCATCCTTATTCTCCTTCTCCATCATCTTTCCATGAGATGATAGGGTATTTTTTCTTGCAATTCACTCATGACAAGATGACATCAATCCAAAAATCCCCTAGTCTAAGATGATGCATTCTGATCCACCAACTGAGCCTAGAACAAGTGACAAGCTGGGAAGAGGGAATCAGTGACTGTGCATTGTGTAGTTCCAGCAGCTAGGGAAAAATATTGAGCTTTGAGACTATGCAATGCGTAACTTAGGGAGGCATGAAGGAAAAGACTACACAATTTCCAGAGCTAGTGGTGTCAGGATGAGGGAATGGACATTGAGAGATCCAACTGCATAGTTTTGGGAGTCAAAAGAGGTTGGGATTATGAAAAAATACATAGTTCAAGTACTCAGGGGATGAGATTGAGGATGCAAAGTACACAATTAAAGATGGGCTGGAGGACAAGACTGCATAATTATGAAGGTTAAGGTGGATACTTGGGCATAGAAATTGTTCAGTGCAGTAGTCCTCAGAGATAGGAACTGCACATAGTGTAGTATCAAGCAACAAGGTTACAAATAGAGGTTTGATACTGCATCGCGTGCAGCTCAGGAAATGCCTAAAGAGGCTAGGTTGTTTGGTCGGGAAATTTTACTAAAAATGGCTAAGTGTGGGATCAATGAGATAGGTGATGAACTATGATGAAACTTGATTGTGATCACACACTTAGAATAATATGGTGACACAACAACATAGATCATCCGAACACATGAATAAATCATTTCCCTTCATTTGACTGCTTTACAACAAGATAAGACAAGTGTGACACTTTAGATAGACTTTGGGATGATTGTGACGACACTTGTGCGACAATTCTTAGGAATTTGTGTATGGGTACAACATATGTTTACATAGTTAGAAAAAATAATATACACAATGGGAGACCTTTGAAACCATCAAAATAGGTTTACATAAATTGCGTAAAAGTGGAACATGCCAAAAGACAACAATTAACCCAACATGCAAAAGGGAACAAAGCACTACATGAAGGCTCACGAGATAGGATTAAATGTTTGCAACAACAATGTACAATTCCAAGGAAGGCTCCGAAATTGAGTGTAAGCAAAAATTTTGGAGGGTGTTGGAACATCTACAATAGGTCTACATGTACAAAGTCTAGAGAAATAAACTCACTAAAACCCTGCAATTTCTCAAAATAACTCAGCCACCCTGCATTTCAAAAGAATTCTAGATATTTTGGGTACTGTAAAAACATGTCAAAAGAGTCGGGTTCATGTCTTAACATTGCTCCTCTCATGGCTGCCTAGAAATGTAACTACTCAGTGCTGCTAAAGACTTGTTACAAAGTTACCTTGGCACACACAAATGCTTGCTAAGGAGAGAATGTTGAGACACAACAATTACTCCCTTTTTACCAAATTGGGTCTTTTAGTTCTCATGAGAAAGACTTTGCACAATCACATCAATTTCCAAAAATGACAGTAAAGGTAATAATGTAAAAGTAATGATGGTAAGGGTAATGATACTAAAAATGACAATGATTACCATAATGGTAAAAGTAATGATGGTTGCAAGGTATAATCATACATTATTATGGTAAAGTGAATCAATTGTTCATCAAGCCATATCCAATTAATTACAAAATCTATCCTTGACATGTGTAATAGAAAAATTCATATCCAATGCCATAATGAGGAGAAAAATAGGACGTTATAGAGGAAGCTACAAATGAAGCTAAAAACGAAGTTACAAAGGAAGCTAAACATGAACTAAAAATAATGCCATAACCAAGAGAAACATAGGATGTTACATAGGAAGTTATACATGAAGCGACATGAGGAGCTAAAGGAGAGGCTAAAATAGGTGCTAAATCCGATGCTAAAGATGATTCCAAAGATCATGATCTATCTGTGATTGGCGTAAAAAATTCCAAAATTTGCACCATACCAATAAATAACACCGCTTGTTTTCAAAAAGGCGGAGAAAAATACACTAAAACAATTAGCCGAAGCAAAAAAGGGAGCTAAAGAGGAAGCC
This sequence comes from Pinus tabuliformis, assembly GCA_031772625.1. NCBI lineage: Eukaryota > Viridiplantae > Streptophyta > Pinopsida > Pinales > Pinaceae > Pinus > Pinus tabuliformis. The sequence goes on from CM062816.1 coordinate 629,000,416, forward strand.
AATCACATGGATTTGTTATTTTTAGAGAACAAATGTTAAGCCCCTATACTACTAGTGTAACCCCTTATTGTTATTAGTACAACCCCCTTATTATATTGGTGTACCCATGTAGTGCCCATATTTTTACTATTGTGCCCCATAGAAGCCCACTATTGTTATTATTGTGCCCTTACATTATTATTTTTATTTCGGCTCTGATTATATTAGGACTCCCTAGACTCCTTTATATAGAAAGGAGGTCTTGTCATTTGTATCATCCAATAATTGTTCATTTGTGTAATGTAAAGGAGGTTGCCTCCTCGAGGAGGCTGAATTATAAGGCATTCAACTATCTTTTCTATCCTTTTGTGAGTTGGTTTCATAACATTTGGTATCAGAGCTTTGGATTATAGGGTTTCACTACTCCAAACAGGTCATCGTGGAATTTTCGCTATAAATTTTTTCTGCGATGTTTCAGAAGCGAAAAAAAATCCATTTGAGACAAAATCACACTTAACCTCGGGTCTGAATTTCAGAGCTTTTCGCACTATATTTTCGGAGATATGATCTGAGGAATTTAGTCTTTTTCTAGACTCTTGAATTACATTCCAAACAGGTGACCTGGGGAAAATCGTCATAACTTTCTCTCTGAGCATCGGATTAAAATTTTGTAAGAAGGTCCAGAAATAGGACGGACTTTAGTTTCTTGTATATATTTTTCAAAGCCAATGGTCAAAACAGTGACATGTGGCACTTCATACAATTTCTCTTTTTGGAAAGGTCTATAATCAAGTCATCTTGGTAGATTGTGCATAACTCTTCCTTGGAGAATCCAATTTGGATCAGACTAGTGGCATTGGAAAGAGGACACAGAGGGCTATTGCAGATCGCGATTTCAGAACTGGAAGAACCGAAATTACAGAGTTATAGTTGTTTCAAGTCGAGCTCCTAAAATCAAGAAAAGGTGATATGAGGAAGTTTGATGGCAAGGATCCGGTAAATTGGATACCTCAGATGGAGCAATATTTTGATCTACATGGTGTACCACTGTTACAAAAGGTATGTATTGCATCTTCATATTTAGAACCAGATCAATTTTTATGGTATAAAGGGTTTTGCTCTCATAAACAACTTGTTACATGGTCAATTTTCATGGAGGAAATGATAGCACATTATGAGGATACAAAGAGCAACACCTTCTTTAGAGTAACACCATAACAATTGGAAAGAGTAAAAGAGATTTGTTACATAGTGGAAAGTAAAATTATGGCAACAAGGAAGTCTACCCTTCACAACTATAATAATGGAAGTGTTGTTTCTCCTAGCCTTGCACAACCTACAAGGGTTACACAACAACAATTGGAAGAGAAAAGAGAAAAAAGGGCTTTGTTACAATTGTGATATCAAATGCACTAAAGGTCATAAGTGTGCCGAGAAGAAATTATTTTACATAGATTATGAAGAGGAGGAAGAAAAGGATCAAGAAACATCAAAAGAAGAGTATGTACACCAAGAATCAACCCCAGAGAAAGAAGAAATGAATCCGACCATATCTTGTAAAGCATTGGCAAGAATTACCACTCCTCAAACTCTCAAGATAGAAGGACATATAAGAAGAAAAAGGTTCATGAAGTGAAAGATCACATCGAGAAAGAAGAAATGAATCCAACGACATGTTGTAATGCATTGGCTAGAATTACCACTCCTCAAACTATTAAGATAGAAGGACATATTAAGAAGAAAAATGTTAAATAAGTGAAATATCACATCGAGCATCAAGAAATGAATCTAACAATATCTTGTAAAGCATGGGAAGAAAGTACCGCTCCTCAAAATCTAAAGATAGAAGGACATATCAAGAAGAAAAAGGTTCAAGCAATGAAATATCACATCGAGCATCAACAACAAGTTCTCCAACTTTTAAAGGATAACGCCACTTTGGTGCATGATCGAATGAAACAACAGGTAGATCAACATCATAGTGAAAAATGTTTTGATGTAGGTGATTGGGTAATTTTACAACTACATCTCAAACAAGCTATTTATGAGAAGGAAATGTCGGCAATATTACATGCACTTAAAAAATGGCGACCTTACCCAATGGGAAGTCACTTCAAGGTAAAAATGGATCATGATAGTCTTAAATACTTTTTAGAAAAAATATTATCTCTAGAAGAACAGAAAAAATGGGTCACAAATATGTTGGGTTATGACTTTGACATCGTCTATAGAAAAGGGAAGCAAAATTTTGTTGCAGATGCACTCTCAAGAAAGGATGAGGATGTGGAAGCATTGTTTTGTGCTATTTCTATTATCCAACCAGATTGGATAAACAAAGCAAGGGATGAATGGAAGAAGGACGAAGAAGTGTGGCCACTCATTCAAAAGTTGCAGAAGATTCCAATTAAACAATATTTCTATAACTTGAAGAGGAAGGAAAAATCATATTGGAACCTGTAGCAGTGATAGAAACAAGAACCTAATAGCTACGAAATCGATCAATTTCAGAGTATCTCATCAAGTGGAAGAACTTACACGCTAAAGATTCCACATGGGAGGACAAGAATATTCTACAGAAGCATCAAGAACTACTCAAGAGTTGAGGACAACACTTTTTGAAGGAGAGGGGCATGTTAGGCCCCTATACTACTAGTGTAACCCCTTATTGTTATTAGTACAACCCCCTGCTAAAATTGGAAACCATGGCAAAACTTCATGTGGGTCATCTTATTCATGGCTGATAATATTTTTATTAGATTCCTCTCGTCGAGAGATGTAGGATTGATATAAAAATCATCCGATTCCGATAAGTATTCATGGAGATATGAATTTATTTTGATTATGGAATTATTATCAAGTCGACCTACAACTCATGTAGGTTCAGAAGCCCAACAGTCGCATCTATTCAAACACCAACATTGTGTATAAATATAAGAGGACTTTTCCTCATTTGCACTCACTCTTCTCATCACATCTCTCTCTCTCTCTACTGTGCAGAAATGGGTCTCTCTCTCACACACGTGAAACCAGAAGCTGTTGAACCTAAAGCTGCAACTGCAGATCCAAATATTGACTTGCGTGGCCTAGAGGATCTCCTCTTTGGAACTGCACTATACGTTCATCTGAACCTCCTCTGAAAGCCACAACTTTTGGTGGTGGAATGAAGTCAATCCGACGAACGGTTTGCAAGATATCAACTGCCCTAGTTTGAAGTCGGAAACTGAAGCTGCAACTGTAGAAGTAAAGATTAGACTGCGTGGCCTAGAAGATCTCCTCATCTAAACTACACTGTAGGTTCATCTGAACCTCCTCTGGAAGTTGCAACTTTTGGTGGTGGAATGAAGTCAATTCGACGATCGGTTTGTGAGATATCGTCTGCCCTAGTTTGATAATGAAGCCGCTAATGCTGATGCTGCTGATCTAGGGTTTGCTACTGCTGATATGAATCAGATTTATTGTACTATTTCTCTCTGCAGAATTATTGAAGATAAAATAAGATTTGATCAAAGGGTTTCCCCACACACTGTGGGGTTTGTCCTTGGCTAGCCACCACATCTTGTGTCTCTTGTCTTGGCTTGTTTTCTGTCGATCGTTTAATGTTCTATTTGCACTTTACTTTATGTACATGTGATTACTAATCTGTGGAATATAATAAGAAAAACAAGTAAACTCTTATAAGCATAGAAAATACCAAAACTTTACATGGTATTAGAGCTGAGGTGAAGACAAAGCCCGAGCAAGAGCAAGAGCAATCACTGAAGAGAAGATTGGCAAGGCTATCCTAAAAGAACTATGGGCTCCTCAACACTCTTTCCTGCCGAAGATAAGCTCCGTGAGAAATATGACTATCACGCATGGAAGATGTCTATCGATCTAACCCTAGAAGATCCAGGAGTTCTGGACCATGCAAGAGGCAATATTGTTGAGCCTCCATCAAATGCATCCGCTGTTGCATGGAAAAAATGGAAAACTGAAGAAGTCAAAATAGAATATCATCCGGGACTCTATCGACAAGCACTTGGTGGCCTACATCTCTGAAATGGACACCTCCAAGGAAATCTATGATAGACTGGGAAATGGCACTCACGACCCTTGGAGGATTACCATCCGAATGGTATGTGTTCAGGACTACTCTTCTGAACTATAATGTAATTCCTGGTTTTGAGGAATTAATGGCTAGATGCATTCAAGAAGAAACAAGGGAAGAAGAGTAAGAATGCCCATGCCTAAAGGTCCTCCTGCTGCCTTTTCTTCTCATGCTAAGAAAAGAAATAATTCCGAGACTAAATCAAAAGGATAGGCTGGACCTAAGGGTGGAAGAAAAGGACGATGTTACATATGCGATAAAGCAGGTCACTATGCAAGGGAATGCCATAATAGAAAGGACTCACACTGGGACGATGATCAAAATCCCTCTGATGGCAAATCAAGGGAATGACAAATTCAACAGCGAAGGTAAGAGGAGAGTTGGGGATCGAGGAAGAGGACAACCATTCAAGAAGGCTAGAAATTCTAGGATGTATTAAATGCACCTGACCTCAAAAAGAACCTAGTGTCCATCTCGGTAATGGAAGACAAAGGCTACAAGGTAACCTTCAGCAATGGAAAGGTATGTATATGGAAAAATAATGTTAAAGATGCCTTTAATCTCGGGTTTAGTGTTGATTCATTATATCAAGTTGATGGAAGTCCGCTAGGTGTCATGTCTTGTGACACAACTCTTCAGTCCGAACTTTGGCATCAGGGGTTTGCCCACCTTCATTACAAAGCTCTACCTGATGTAAGACAGATGGTAACAGGGATGCCCGAATTCCAAGTAGAGAAAGAAGGTGTATGTCCGGGATGTGCCAAAGGAAAGCTCAAAAGGGGACCATTCCCCTCAAGCCAAAGCAAGACCTCCGATATATTACAGTTGGTTCACTCAGGCATATCTGAGGCTGGCATTAAGAGGGAGACTACTACACCACGTACTCCTGAGCAGAATGGTGTGGCGGGAAGGAAGAATCGCATGATTGTGGAAGCTGTTCGGGCCATGCTACATGATCAAAGACTTCCAAAGTTTCTATGGGCTGAAACTACAAACACTGCCGTATATGTACAAAATCGATGCCCTCATCAAGCATTGGGTTCCAAGACTCCTGAAGAAAATTTCATTGGTAAGAAACCTGATGTTTCTCATTTTAGAATTTTTGGAAGCCCTGTATATTTTCATGTAAGAGAAAAGAAATAAATTGGGTGCATCTGGAAAGAAGGGAATTTTCGTGGGCTATGGTGAAAATACTAAAGGCTATAGAATCTATGTAGCCGGTCAAAGGGAAGTCGTAATTAGTCATGATGTCACCTTTGACGAAGATATGGCTCTCAGCAAGGTGAACAATCTTCCGACTTTGAGGAGCTCTCAAGAAGCTGACACCAGGGAATCGAAAGAAAAGGATGATGAATCAATGCCTGATGTAGAAGAACCCATGGATCTAATTAATCCTCCTCCACATGAGCCTTCCTCTTCTAGGAAGAGGCCTTCATGGCTTAGGGGGCTACTTGATGATGCTGAAGGACATGCTGCACCCCGAGAAACCTTTCGTGAAAGTAAGAAACCTAATAGGTATTAGGGATACTTGACCATCATGAGCACGATCATACAAAATAAGCCTTCATCATTCTTAGACACCGTCAAGCATCAAGTATGGAAGGATGCTATGACTGAAGAATATGAGTCTATCATGAAGAATGATGTCTGGGAAGTAGTTCCCAGACCCCAGGACAAGACAGTTGTTACTTCCAAATAGATTTACAAGATAAAGCATGCAGCAGATGGAAGTACGGAAAAGTATAAGGCTCGTTTTGTTGCTCGTGGTTTCTTGCAGAAGGAAGGTATAGACTATGATGTGATATTTTCACCTGTTTTCAGATATACGACTATCCACTTGATCATAGCCCTTGCCGCTTCACAAGGATGGAACCTACATTAGATGGATGTAAAGACTGTGTTCTTACATGGCTCAATCAAAGAAGAGGTCTACGTGGAGCAACCTGAAGGATTTGAAATTTATGATCGAAAATCTCATGTATGCAGGTTGAAAAAGGCTCTCTATGGGTTGAAGCAAGCAACCCGAGCATGGTATGAGAGGATCGACATCTACTTGATGAAGCTGGGATTCACTAGGAGTGAAGCCGATCCTAACCTTTACTTTAAGGTTGAAGATGACAAGCCTCTCATACTGGTGTTGTATGTGGATGACCTATTTCTAACAGGTGCAGACCCTCTCATTCACAAATGTAAGAGGGAGTTGGCTTTTGAATTTGAAATGAAGGACCAAGGACTTGAAGTATGGCAGAAGCCAAGGGAAATTTTCCTATCTCAAGGAAAATATGTGGTAAAAATATTGGAAAGATTTGGTATGATGGACTGCAAGCCTGTGACTACCTCGAGGATCTTAACTTTTAGAAGTTATACGGTAGTGATGTTGGACCAGATTTGGGAAATGCCTCTGAGTTTCAAAAACTCATTTGCGTTGATGTTCTTGGTGAACCTCCATCCGAACATATGTTTTGCAGTTAGCACTATGAGCTCATATTTGGTTGAGCCTCACTTTTGCATTGATGCCAAGAATCTTCTAAGATATCTTCATGGCACAATTACTTATGGATTGAGATACACTACCATAAATATGAAACTGCATGACTATTTGAATGTTGATTAGGCAGGTAGTGTGGAGGATCACTGGAGCTCTTTTTAGTGCTGTTTTTCTTTTTGGATTCTGCTTCGATATAATGGACGAGTAGGAAGCAGAAGTTAGTTTCCATAAGCACCACCGAGACTGGATACATATCTACGAGTATGATCTCGTATGAAGCTGCCTGGTTGGGGAAGCTCTTCAGTGAGATGTTTGAACACATACCATTGTGATTCTCTGTAATAACCAGAGGTGGGATTCGATTATTGAGGAATCCCGTATTCGTCGATTTCTCCAACAGATAGACATCATCTGGGATATGGTAAGTCGATGAGAAAGGAGGCTTCATCGCATTAAGATGATGTATAGGTCGATACACCTTGTCAAAGCCCCGAGGACAGATCTAATTTGTGATTTTCCCAAATGACTTGGAGTCATCAAGAAACCCTTGTACAAGGGTCATGTATGTTGCATACATTGAGCTCTGAGAGCTTTGAGGGCTTGCGGTTATTACTGGAGCAACATACGACCACAGGGTGACTCACCCTCCCCTGGTGGTGCACACTAGAACAGGATGACTCACTCTCTTGTGGGACAAGATAATTCGCTCTCTTGTGGAATAGGATGATTCGCTCTCCTGTGTAGTAGGATTGATGTGTTCTCCTATGAGGCCTGGATTGATGTGTTCTTCATGGCGATTGTAGTAGGATTGATGTGTTCTCTTGTGAGGCCTAGATTGATGTGTTCTCCATGGCGATTGTAGTAGGATTGATGTGTTCTCCTGTGGGGACAAGATTGATTAGTTCTCTTGTCGAGGCATCCTACCCATGTAGTCTGGGACTCATGGGAAGTACCTCTCATCTGATCAATGAGCAGGGAAATGAGGTTAGGGACCATAGTAGTACCGATGGATGCATCGTTGTATCTACTATACTCCCTATGCTAGGATGACCTCCATTGATCTGGGATCAATGATATTGGTCTGGGACCAGTGGTAGGAGTTGTACCATACTATGACGCTAACTTCGGGTTAGTTGAGACTGGTCTGGGACCAATGGTACATACTCCGAGACTGACTTCGTGTCAGTGCAGTACTGGTCTGGGACCAGTGAGAGTGGTACATACTATGACGCTGACTTCGGGTCAATTGAGACTGGTCTAGGACTAGTGGTACACTCTCTGAGACTACGATACTGGTTTGGGACCAGTGGTAGGAGTGGTACTTACTATGAAGCTGACTTCAAGTCGGCTGAGACTGGTCTGGGACCAGTGGTACGCACTCTGAGACTGACTTTGAGTCAGTGGAGGATGATACTGGTCTAGGACCAGTGGAGTTGTACTCACTATGATGCTGACTTCGGGTTGGTTGAGACTGGTCTGGGACCAGTGGTACATACTCTGAGACTGACTTTGAGTCAGTATGATACATCCTCGATCATTTCTTCTTCTTCATAATTCAGACAAAAGCAGAGTAGAACAAGACAATGCAAGAGCAGAGCAGAACAGAGCAAAACAATACCGATTAGTACAGGGCAGAAAAAGACAAAGCAAAACAGGTAGAATAGAGCAGAGCAGGGCAAGGGTCAGGCTATACAGGGCAGTGCATTTGATGGATGAATAGTAACGACTGATAGACAGATTGCAGATGAAGTTCTCCTTGGTTGAGAGGGAGAGTTAAAATTGGCAACCAGGGACAAACTTCATGTGGGTCATCTTATTCATGGCTGATAATATTTTTATTAGATTCCCCTCATCGAGAGATGTAGGATTGATATAAAAATCATCCGATTCTGATAAGTATTCATGGAGATATGAATTTATTTTGATTATGGAATTATTATCAAGCCGACCTACAACTCATGTAGGCTCAGAAGCCCAACAGTCGCATCTATTCAAACACCAATGTTGTGTATAAATATAAGAGGAATTTTCCTCATTTTCACTCACTCTTCTCATCACATCTCTCTCTCTCTCTACTGCACAGAAATGAGTCTCTTCTCTACTGCGCAGAAATGGGTCTCTCTCTCACACATGTGAAGCCGGAAGTTGTTGAACCTGAAGCTACAACTGCAGATCCAAATATTGACCTGCGTGGCCTAGAAGATCTCCTCTTTGGAACTGCTCTGTAGGTTCATCTGAACCTTGTCTGAAAGCCGCAACTTTTGGTGGTGGAATGAAGTCAATCCGACGAACGATTTGCAAGATATCGACTGCCCTAGTTTGAAGCCGGAAACTGCTGAAACTGAAGCTGCAACTACAGAAGTAAAGATTGACCTACGTGGCCTAGAATATTTCCTCATCTGAACTATGCTGTAGGTTCATCTGAACCTCCTCTAGAAGCCACAACTTTTGGTGGTGGAATGAAGTCAATCTGATGGTCGATTTGTGAGATATCGTCTGCCCTAGTTTGATAATGAAGCCGCTAATGTTGATGCTGCTGATCTAGGGTTTGCTACTGCTGATGTGAATCATATTTATTGTACTATTTCTCTCTGCTGAATTATTGAATATAAAAGAATATTTGATCAAAGGGTTTCCCCACACACTGTGGGGTTTGTCCCTAGCTAGCCGCCACATCTTGTGTCTCTTGTCTTGGCTTGTTTTCTGTCGATCATTTAATGTTCTATCTGCACTTTACTTTATGTACATGTGATTGCTAATTTGTGGAATATAATAAGAAAAATAAGTAAACTGTTATAAGCATAGAACATACCGTAACTTTACACCCTCTTATTATATTGGTGTACCCATGTAGTCCCCATATTGTTACTATTGTGCCCCATAGAAGCCCACTATTGCTATTATTGTGCCCTTACATTATTATTGTTATGTCGGCTCTAATTATATTATGACTCCTTACACTCCTATATATAGAAATGAGGTCTTGTCATTTGTATCATCCAAGAATTTTTCATTTGTGTAATGTAAATGAGGTTGCCCCCTCGAAGAGGCTGAATTCCAAGGCGTTCAACTATCTTTTCTATCTTTTTGTGAGTTGGTTTCATAACAAAAAATGGTGGTGCTTTCTTTCTTGGAGAATGTTTAGTTTCATGGTTGAGCAAGAAGTAAGCTTCATTCTCACTATCTATATCTAAAACAAAATATATTGCAACAACTTCTTGTTGCACTCAATTATTGTGGATGAATCAAATTTTGCAAGATATACAAGTGTTTTATGATTATTATTTGTGACAATAAAAGTGCCATCAACATTTCAAAGAATAACATTTTTCACTCAAACACAAAACATATACCAATCAAGTACCATTTCTTAAGAGAGCAAGTTGCAAATCATATTGTGAAACTAGAGTATGTTCCTACAAAGGTGCATGTTTTCGATATTTTCACCAAACCATTCCCAAGAGATCAATTTGAGTACTTAAGGAAAATATTACGAGTAGTTCCTCATACCTCTCTCTACTAGATCTTGCTTCAGGAGGAAGAATGGAAACTGATATACCTTCAACATATCAAAATTAAGCTGCCAGGTCCACAAGCTCCATATGATAGGGAAGGTTGCTAACAAGAGGAAGCAAGGTTGTAGGGGGAGTCCATTAGTTTCTTTCACATTGATATCAAAGGGGGAGAAGTATTTGTGATCAAACAAAAGAAAAAAGTATCTCCAACCACAAAAATCAAAATGGGGAGTAGTATTGGTGGTGAGTGGGCATGCTTCACAATAGCATAACAACATAAGAGAAGAACAACATGAATGGAGCAACATCCAAAGGAAAAAACAAAGAGGCACAAGGTCACTTTTCTTGTGATTATTTATGGACATTATTTTTGTTTGATCATGGTGTTTCCATCAATGAAAAAGGAGTAAAATGTTAGATATTTGTTGTTATTGATGGCAAATTATGGAAAAGGTGTTGATAGATGATGGAAAAGACAAGATGTTTGAAAGATGAGTAGAGCATGGATGGAGAAGGGGAAATGAATTTGAAAGAATTTATAGTGTAGAAGAATACCTCAAAGTCAACTGAAACCCACTTAGATGGAAAGAGCCCTGAAAGAGATTTCTAGTGGTATGTGGAAGTTAGAAAATGTTTTCCAGGATCAAAATATATGGTTACTCAAAGGTGAAGCCCTAAAAGTCAAAATATGTATCTAAAAGTTTTGGTGTTAGTTTTAGTTAAGGCTTGATTTGACATTTTTCCAAAGTTGTGGGAGAAACTAGGAACAGGATAAGTATAAGACTAATGTTAAATTCTAGGCATGTAGTTGGCTAGATTTGGCACCATGCACTGGGGTCCGCATACCACCATTTGGTTTTTTGTAACCCTAATTGTGACCGATGCTCAACCATGATATGTGATCGTGATAGGCCAAATGACAGTGACACCTAACAATGAAATATGTAGATAAGAATAGGTGGTAGGCCAAATATTAATAAGGCGTAGGTGGCAGGCATAGATCAACCTTGATGATGTTAGTGACGTGACATGGCACTCCATATCGAGGACACATGGCAAGCATGATTGAACTTTTTGGTGACCAAGTGGGCCATTTCCAGGTGACACATGGACCACTCACTGGAGGATACGTGGCACATGTGACATGAGCATGATGTCATTCATATGGCTACAAGTTGGCTAAGTGCTAAGAAGTCAGGTCTTGGTCATTGCCCTTGGTTGTACGTGCGAAGGGGCCATGAGACAAGTTTTCGGGAAATTTGGCATTATTGTGCTATATTCCGCATTTCACCATGTTTAGCAACAAACTAAATTTAGAAAGTTGTAGTTAAAACCTATAAACTCACTGATTGCCTAAAATTAGCATATTAACTCAAAGATAGAGCTCAAAACAACAAATTGATGACTGAATAATTAAAGAACACATTCAGTTGACTTAAGAAAGAAAAAATAGGAGATCCATGCAAAGATTAAAAATCAATAAGTTATATAAAAGAAAAAGAATCCCAAATTCAGAAGTCAAAATTCTTTATAAACAAGGTCAATTTGGCAAGATGAATAGAAGAAAAGTGTTAATGATGAATTGTGGAATTGTTTTGGTGTGCTCATTGAATTGGTTTGATGCTACTGGTGTAAGTTGTGGATTTCTTAGTAATCATATATTGTTGAAGATGTTTTGGTGAGTTTTTGAAGAGACAAACATAACTATTTGCATAGGGAAATGAAATTTATGGTTTGAGTATGAAAATTGTATGAAAGATGAATCATTGAGGTCAAGCAAGTTATAACCTAGAAATTAGGGGTTGTAGCTCCTTCCAGTAGTTGGTGGTAAATATTCAGGGGTTGTGACTACTTTCAATTATAGCTGATAAATCATGGAGTAGTAGCTTCCTGCTAGTTGTAGCTAGAAAAATTTGTAACAACAAGTAGTAGCTTGCCTTGTGAATAAATTGAAGAAAAGTTTGAAGAATTGTGTGTTCATTTGTGTTACTAATATTACTCTTATCATGCTCATATTAATTAATTGCTAAAGTATATTGATGGTGTCCTAATATACTTTCACTAATGAAAGAAAGTATAAAATTTATAGAACACTGATTCACCCCCCCTCTAGGTATTGTCCTATTTTCTAACAATTTTGGTAAAGAGGTTGAAGTTATTTACGATGTCTAATTTAAATTCAGCAGAGAACATAAACCACTAAACCACTAGTATATTGGTATATTTAATTTGATGAATGGATATATTATTGAGTTGGAACTGGAATAAAAGATGGCGCATAAAGGGGTGAAATGTAAGGATATAAGTAATTCATCATAAAATGTTTTCATGTAATGTAATTGAAATCATATAAAGGAAAAATAAACATACAAAAAATAAAATTATGTATGATACATGTAGTTGGTTATAGTTTAGGTTATAAATAGTGCTTTTTTAGAAGGAAATTAGGTTGGATGATTATATGACTAGTGTTGCAAAGACAATTCCCAAAGGAGCCATATCACGAGGATTGGCAAAGAAATAAAACAAGTTAAACATGAATAATTATAAATATTGATTTAGTATTTTCAATAAGGAAATTAGGTTGGTTGAGTGTCTGAGTGTTTCAAAGAAGAATCATAGGAACCAATTATATAGTATTGAGAAAGGAAGAAAATAAACTAAACAAGAAGAAATATTATGATTTAGGAAACAATATTTTATGAATTTTTAAATTGAGGCAATTGTTCTAGATATGTATAGATAGTGAATGAGAAAGGAAAGAGGAGGAGGTTAAATGAATTGCCAAAAGATAGTGTTGTCCATATATTATGTAATTAGTGATGAAAAGCATGGGAATTTGTTTTTATCACAAGTGAAAAGTAAAAATGACATATAAATTAAACATGGGGTTATGGGTTTCCAAAAATAAATAGGCCAAGTTATATTCTCTTTCTTAGGACCTAATATTAGTAAATGTAGATACTGTAAGAGCTAGATTGTCATTGGCCACTCAAGTGAAATAAGTAGCCCAATGAACTCAAAGCATACTTCTTCCAGTAGTAAGATAACATTTTTCATAGCAATGATTTAGAAGAATAATCCCATATTACATAAGGTCTAATTCCTCCATGGAGCTGACAAATAATGAAATCAATCAAAATTTTGGAGTTATTTTAAAAAATGGAGTCACATTTTCTCAAGGAATCCAATAATCCAATTTGCATTTTATTAATCATGAAGACTCATAGTGAATTTCATAAGCAAAAAATGTCATGTTAACTTGGATGTTATTGGATGCCAATCCAAGGAATAAATTATGAATAGACTTAATTTCTAGTAGGCATCTCGAGTCTTTTGAAATATTTATTAAATATTTATATGGGATAATTGCACACCACATTGTTGGTTTGAGAAAAAATGTATAATGGTAAAATACTCCAGGGTAATTTTCCTTCCAAGTAGGGTCCATTATCTCTATCTTGTATGTGTTTTGGAGCATGCAACTCTTGAGAAACATCTCAATGGTCTTGTGGTTCTCTATCATCCATTAGTATGGAATATTGTGCTTATATGGTGTTTGGAGTTTTCAGAATTTTATTATTTGTAATGGTGTCTATTGATTTAGAACTATGAGCATAGGTGGCCTAAAGTTCTAGCGTTTATATGTTTATTTCGTGATTTTCGTTATGGATTTTTAGTGTTTGTGACCTATGGTTGGTAGTATTAATTGATTTTTTGGTTTTAGAACTCCATCCATAAATCACCTTGTTTTTTCTTTTTTTGTTTCATTTCTTTGTGAAGAGTCATCATAAAATGAGGACCTAGGTCATATGTTCCTTCCCCTTGATACAACATAATTTAAATTTTTTTAGAAACCAATAATATCCATGAAAATGGACATCAATACACGTCTAAGAATTCTAGGGTTATGAAAACCATTTTTATGGAGAAGGAACAAATCCAACTGTTGGGAACCATAATGCTTCATGTTAGGAAATATAGTTTATAACCTTAACAAAGGTTCTCACTTTTCTACCTGTAATCATTCAGATTAGGAATATCTCAAGGAATAAGACACTTTGTATTAAATTGAGGAGAAAATAGACTTGGGAAACCAATATTCCCACCCTATTATATTTCATTTTAGGGTGTTGTATCAATCACAATGAGTAATCCAACTAGTCAAAAACATTCATCCTCATACATATATCATGGAGTAAGAAAAGTGATGACTTCTATCCAAGGAAAAATTTAAGTCTGGAAAATTATCTTGAAGTTTAAAAACATTGGGGAATCTCACGAGTCCCTAAGATGAAAACTATAAAATGTTTATTGATGTATTTGTAAAATTATTCAAATTTATAACAATTTTTTATAGATTATTTATATAATTTTGGAGATTTTTAAGGTAAAATAATTTTATATTGTAAAATTTGGGCATTTATAAAAAATGCAAATTGGTAAATCTTTTTTTTAGAAAAATCATGGAAAATTAGCCTACTTGTGAATATTATCCCCTAAAATTTTCCATGCTTCTATCCAAGAAACGACACTTGAAATGTTTCTTATATCCAAGTATACTCTATGTATATAAATTTTATAACAAGAACAAAAAGAAACTATGAAGTGAATAAGCATACAAATTTTATAGAGGCCAGTGGCAAAATTAGATAACATGAGTTTAAAATTGTTTAGGCCCAAGGCCGTAATATATATCTACGTCAAAAACCTATAGGGTTTTAGATAAAGTAACAAAGGAAACGAAGAAAAAAAGAAATACCTAGATTTGGGTTATGAATTTCATATTCAACTCATAAGTTCCATGGTAGCTTCATACAAAATATGAGTAATTAAGAAAAATACCGACTTGTAAAGAATGAATTTGCTGTTAAGTGTCAAGATAAGGTGAAAATATCGGAACAAATTGCACAAACATTCTCAATGAGGAAACATTATTTTTCTCGTCATAGAGATAATACCTGTAGCCATAAAAAACATAGAAAGTTAATATATGGAAGAATGAGGATGACACTTATGAAACCAAAATCTAAACCAAAAACAAATATTTACACTAAAAATTTATACCTGGGAATGAGTGCATAACTAAGGTGATAGAATTGGTTGAGTCAAATCAATAGTTGAAGGATCAAACTTTCATAGGAGCGTGCCACAACTTTCCTTGACCACATTAGGCATATCAAGGTTGAGGATTAGAATCACAACTTGATTGTTATTTTGGGACTCATTGCAAAAATGATATACAAATCTCTACATTTGGATTTTGATTGAGATCTTCTTACTTATAGACCATAAAAACAATTGTCCATTTTTAATGTGATTGATATCTAATACAATTCTTCTAATTTTTCATTTTGTTGCCAAGTGAATTATTTTAGATATATTTATCCCAATCTTTTTAACTACTAAACAAGTGATCAATGGTATGAACCTTGATCTCATAAGTATGAGGAAGTAAGTCAGATTGTATTGCATGATTTTGATTAATTAAGGTCTACTGAATATAAATGGTATGAATTTTCTTAAGAAATATTTCTGTTGATCTAATCAACTGAGAGTGAGGAAGTCTGAGTTGTTGATTAGATGTCAACATTTTTATCTTGCATTAGTCTTGTAGGGATGTGTTAATTAAAAATCCAATGAAAAGGATCCCCTTTGTGTATGATTGTTGAGCTACCAATTTTTGACTACTTTCCATCTTGGTAAAAGGTCTAGTGAAATTATCATTATTGAGTATATTATTGTAAGGTAGTAATGGGTTACCAGAGTTTTTGGTATCCATGCAACATTGGTTTGTTGGTTTCTATTGAAATCTGTTGTATATGTTAGAACTTAAAATGATAGGGCTGTGTGATTTTCAAGGTATTGATCTAGGGAACTTGTAATATTTCCTCGAGGATGTTGCTCGCTATGACTAGAGTATTGTAGTTTCCAGTTTGTGTTGAAGATTATTTGCTACACAAAATAGGTTAGGATCAATATTTCCTAATAATAAAGGGATTGTATATGTTGTAAAAATTTGCTACAAGAATATCAGTTTTGCTGGTACTAAGATCATAATTTGAGTATTATTGGTGTAAAGATGTTGTAGTCTACATGAGTGAGTTTGTTGTGATAAAGATATTGTAAAAGAGGTTTCTTAAATTATTTGGTTATGAAAATATAGTGAGAAGTGTTACTAATAACACTGAATATATTGTTGGTGATGTGTTCAAGTATTATTTTATTGATAATGACAAAATTTAAAGTCAAGGTTTGAATTATTGAAGATGAATTCTACTTGATTGGGTTACAATGGTACTTGTTTCCATGTTGCCGATGATAGAATAAGTGCTGCTCAAAATTTATATTTCCAAGATATGAATGCTCTTGTTGTTATGTCAGGGATGAAAGAGAGTTAGAATACTAATGTTGCAGGATATGTTGAGGGTTCTACTATTTAGAGTTTATGTTGTAGGGATGTGTCCATTATGATGATGATGTGTTGCATTGTTGAGTTAGGGTAATGATGTGTTGCATTGTTGAGTTAGGGTTTGTGTTGCAGAAATGTGTTATAACTTGTGTTAATATGATTATTATTATTTATGACATTATTGCTTGCGTGATTGTTGAATTAGTGTTGATGAGGTTTTTTTTGGTGTATGATGCCTATGAATTACTAAATTGTTGAGTTGTTGATGATAGGGACTAGTATTGGTCTTATCAGTGTTAATGATGGGTTTTTTGATGACAATTGACATTATGAATTTGCTAAGAAATAGTGAGATTGATATTATGTTGGTGATAATAGAAGAATGTGTTTATGATCAAAGAATAAATCTATTAAAGAGTTTGTATTGATTTTGGAGTTTGTGCTAAAGGGAATCAATCTAATTTAAAAATGGATGAAAAGGAGGTCCACAGTGGTTTGAGGGTCAATGCCTCCTGGTAGTTGGTGCCAAAAAACTAATTTGAGGGAGTAGGTGCTTCATGCTAGTATGTACTATCAAAACAATGCAAAGGGAGTAAGTGATTTATGTTGTTGGGTTCCAACAAAACTTTGCAAGGGAGTGGATGCATCCTACTGGTGGGTTCCAACAAAATAAGACAAGGGAGTGGGTGCTTCCTACTAGTGGGTATGAGCAAAATAGTGTAAAGGAAGTGGGTGCTTCCTATTGGTGGGTGCCAAAAAATAGTGCAAAGGGAGTGGGTGCTTCCTACTAGTCGGTGCTAGTGAATTTATGGAAGCAAAGATTGAAGACAAAGAAGATATGGAGAATGGTGGTTTTCTCCCTTTATGGGTTTCCACCTAAGATCTTTGTGTTCGTGTGTATGATGTTAGGAATTGTTTATGTGTTCCTTGATGATGCTTGCATAATTGAATGGTGAATGTAAGTGAAAGTATAAATTTATAATAATTCCTCGAATACTGATTCACCCCCTTTCTCTATATTTCCAACACTTTGATTTAATATTTGATTATTGGTATGACATTAAGGAAAACAATTTGTATCTAGTAATATTTAGATCATAAGCATTTGTTATAAATAGAAATTTTGATATTCTCATTTTTTGTAAATTTGTAGCTATAGATTATTGAGTGACCATAAAATTTAATATGGTTATTTCTTCTGAAATCCATAGTATCGTTAAACTGCACAATGCCCCCATAGCATATACTCATATGAACTTTCGATATTTCCAAACTATGCTTGCAATTCATTCTAGATGTGAACCTTCACATTTTGTTTCATGTGCCACTATTATTGATGATTTTTCTTGAGAAGCGTTTACTTTGAAAAGTCTATGTTTGGCATTTCCATTCAAACCTCTCATATTCCATAATATGATTTTCATTGATAAGATTCATTGGAGGGTGGGAAGGACTCTATCATCAATGTTATCCTTCTTGAGTTAACCACAAACTCTCCCATTTCTTCACTTAGTTGTTTATTTATTTTTCTTACCCGTTTGTTTTCCTACTTGGGGGTTAAGTTTTTTCTTTATTGATTTATTCTTAAATAGCAAGGGAAGAAGAGGGCTAATGTATAGTACCTTTGATTTGGTGTTGTGTATTTTTTTGAACTTTTATCCATGCATTAGAAATTAACTCTACTTATTTGATTCCAAAGCTAGTGGATCTTTATTTGCCCATTTTGTAGATCTAATTTGTAGATTTAGTTTCTCTTGCTCTATTTCCCTATCTCCTGTATTTCCATATATTATTCTTATTCTGGAATTATTCCATTGTCTTCTGAAATTGGGTTTGCAAATTTATTATATGATTCCTTGGCTTGTGCTTGGTATTCCTTGTATTATTCACAATCTTGTGTGAGATTAAAGTTTTACTTTTCCTTACTGTCTTCTTCATGGTCCCTCTTAATATCCTGATATGATAGCACCACATAACAATTTATTTCTTAAGGTTTCTATAAATGCTTCCCTAGATCACTTTTTGTTTGGTTTGTTGGTGAATTTTTTTGAATCACTCTTGATATTTCTGAGATTAAGGATGTTGACATTGAGAAGGATGATTAAGAGGACATTCTTGAATAAATTTCCATGCTCATGGCATTTTCTCCAATGAAACATGATGTGTTCATAGTCTATGGTTTGTTTCCAAGGGCTTTCCTAATAGCTGATACTGATGCTTGCTGGTAATGGCTGCCACATATTCATGTATACCCACATTCTTGAATATTAAGAGTATTTTCCTTGCCTGATTATTTTTGAACACATGAAAAACGAACCAAGAGTATTTCTAGTACCTTCAAGAATATTGGTTTCCCAAAATTCCCAAGAAAGAGAGTATAACATGATCTAAACAAGGGCAGTAGTGAAGTCCTCTTTGTTTGTGCTAAATATTTTGGCTCAAAATCTCATGTATATCTCTTTTGAATTGAAAGAATAAGGATCAATTTCTAAAACTTTATTCCTATCTTCTTGGTTGTTAAATATGGTTATGAAGAATCCCTTTGATACTAGTTTCAATTCTACTTCTCATTTGGGTTGCTAGTTATTTTTGATACACCAAATCAATGATTTCTCAGCTGGCCAAAGAACCATAAACATACCAATTAATGTCCTTGATATATTGAAGTTTCTCAATGATTCTCGTTGAATCTTCATAAGTTGGGATTTCGCTGCCTCATGGATTCTGGTGGATTTTCTTCAAGTATATTTTTCTATTTATTATGTTTGAGGTTCTAGAGAAGGAACTTCCTTTGTCCTCTCATTTAGGTGGTTGCTTCCTATCTAAAACTTTATTTCCATTAATATTATTGGACTTAATCGGATTGTAACCATGACTTCCCTTTCCTACAAGTTTCCTATAAAATATAGCATAGCTTCACTTGCATCCTTTAAGGGGTAGTGAGAGTTGAGGTCCAAAGCAAAGCAAAAAAGTGAAAAGATCAGCTCAAACCAAAATAAAAAGAAATATTTAAAATTTTAATATTATTTATAAAAATATGTTCATTTATTTTTACATATTTAATTACCATATATAATTTATATTTTTATATGATATTTTTATACTCTATAATATTTCAATAGAAAAATAACATCAATCTCTGAAATTTATTCAATTATATTTCTTTCTGTGGAGAAAATTGTCTAAATATATTTTTTTGAATATAATCATATAAGAGAAATACATTGAAATATTTTGTAAAGATATATTTGAATAATATAATAAGTCTATAATATCTATATAAATTTTTAATTATTTTTATAATAGAAAAAAATAATTACGAAAACATTTGGTTTTATTATATTTTTTTTTTCATCGTTTTAATTTAATTATACTTTTAAATTTTTCTATTTCCTAAATTAGGATGAAAGATTTTGTAAAGATATATTTGAATAATATAATAAATATATAATTTTTTTTATAATTTTATAATGGAAAAAATAATTACAAAATGATTTGATTTTATAATAAGTTTTAATTTAATTATAAAATTTTATAAATTAATTTATAATTTCTCTATTTCCTAAATTAGGTTGGCCACATCAATTACAAGAGATAGAGATTGCATTAAAAGTACATCTATTTGGATAAATAAATTCTAGTTTCAATTTCAATAAGATAAATAATAATTAAAAAATATTTATTATTTTATTTTTTAAAATACCAGTCATGTAATTTATTTTTTATATACACATTTTTACCCATAGATATAATCAACCATTATGGAATTTGTCTGCAAAGTCAAGGTCAGCCTCGTTGAATAACCTAAATGTTTATTAAATC
Organism: Pinus tabuliformis; assembly: GCA_031772625.1. Classification (NCBI taxonomy): domain Eukaryota; kingdom Viridiplantae; phylum Streptophyta; class Pinopsida; order Pinales; family Pinaceae; genus Pinus; species Pinus tabuliformis. The sequence continues at coordinate 629,020,719 of CM062816.1, forward strand.
GCATCGCCCGCATGATCATACTAATTAATGTGGGATAAATTCATTGAAAATATATAAAGGATTTTCTGGTGCCGAGGAAAGTCAATACGCTCCTCTAATATTACACTTTGTTTAGTGAGGGTTTGATACAATAAACTTTGATCTATTCAGACATTTCGCTTTCATACGACAAGCGTTTAGTGCCGAGCAGTATCCATCGTTTGATAAGCGAGGTAGCAATACAAAATATGTTGGTTGATGATAATGAGGGACGTTCCGCTACTTCGCAAAGAAAATTTAAAGAAAACGATGGTGCTGGTGATGGTAATATATACAAACAATTAGGTCAAATTATTTTTATTAAGGAATAAAGTTAATTTTTTTTTTTTAAATAATTTTAATTTTTAGTTGTGAGGCAATTTTTATTTTTATAATAAATAGATATCATATTTTTTTAAAAATAATTATGGCTAGACGAGTGGTGGCTAAGTCTATGGTCAAATACAGATCCATTAAAGGCTGTTTAATATATTGAGTCTAACTTTAAAGGCGTAAAAGAGATTTAACCTAGTGACCTCACAATAGACAAGATACTTAACAACTAAAATTGGACCAATGTATATCATATTTTATATATTAACTTTCATATAATTAAATGTTATAAGATTTCAATATTTTTTTTCCAAAATAATATAAGTTTACTTTTATAAGAATTTTATTTATTTTAAAAGAAGTTAGATGGAAGTATTTTAAATTATTAAGAATTTTGATATTATTTTTAATGTTTATGATAGGATTGAAATTGACATAATAACAATTACCTAGTTTATTTTTAAATGGCTTAAATCTAAATTTTAAAATCTAGAAATATCTTTCTAAAATAAATTCTGTTTTACTCATCTATATATATATATATATATATATATATATATATATATATATATATATGGTTTTATCTTAAAATAAATGAATTAAAAAATAAAAAAGTTAAAAAGCTATCATATTATTGTTAATTTTTATAGCTTTGAGACAAATTTATTAATATCATTCACCAGTAAGGTAGGGGACTATAAAAGAAGTTTGAATCACTGAAACAAAATATTTGGGTACTAGTATTTATATATGTTTTATTTTAGCAAAGTGTTTGAAGTTATTTATGATGATTAATTTGCATGAGGAAAAGAATATAAAGACATTGATATAGTTAATTTTGTAGTCTTTGTAATGGATTTATAGGATATTGAGTTGGAATTGGAATAAACAATAAAATATAAAATGATGAATTACAAAAATTAAGTAATTCATTATAAAAAGAGTGTCATGCAATGTAAGTGAAACAATATAAAAGGAAAATGAATTTATAAAATAAAATTGTGAGCATGACACATGTAGTTGGTTTTAGTTTATTTTATAAATAGTATTTTGAGGAAGGATATTAGATTGGTTGATTATATGAATGTTGTGAAGAAGATTCCCAAAAGAGCTAGTTTAAGAGAATTGAGAAAGGAATAAAATATGTTAGTGAATAATAAATATCAATATTTAAATAGTATTTGCAATAAGGAAATTAGGTAGGTTGGTTATATACATGTAGCTAATCTAACTTAAGACAATTCTATAGTATTGGAAAAGAAGGAAAAAAGTTAGACCAAAAGAGATCTCAAGGTTTGGTAAAAGTATTTGCAGGAAGTTTTAAATTGAGTTAATTTTTCTAGAAAAGTAAAGATAGTGAATGTGAATGAGAAATGAAAGAGGATAAGGCTAAGAGATTTCTAAGAAATTGTCTTGTCCATATATTATGCAATTAGTGATGGAAAGCATCAAGAATTTGTTTTGACCATGAGGAACAACTAAAAATGGGAAATGAGGTAGGATTGAGTAATGTGATTCCACAAATAATTAGGCCAAGGCATATATCCTTTTTTAGGGTCTAATATTAGTGAATGTAGATAGAGTAAGAACTCTAATTTTCATTGGTGGCTCAAGTATAATAATAAATCCAATTACCTCAAAGAACATTGCTAATAGTATGATATCATTTTTTAACAACAAAGATTCACAATAAGAATCTCATATTCCATAAGCTCTAATTCCTTTGCACATTAACAACATATAATATACAAGGAGTGGTTCCAAAAAATGAAGCAACCAATCAAAGTGTTGGAGTTCTTTAAAAAAGTGAGGTCACCTTTTCTCAAGACACCCATTAACCCCATTTGCATTTTACTAATCATAAATACTTATCCTAAACTTAATAAGAAACAAATGCCATGGTACCTCCTATGATACCTTTAACAAACAAAAAAATAAATATCACGAACTAAAATATGAAAATAGATATTAAAATTTGGGTTCCTTTGAAGTGTAGTGATAACTCTTAAGAAATTTTCCTTTCCTTAGAAAACAAAAACTAAATTTTATGAACTAAAATATCAAAATAGATATTGAAATTTGGGATGCTTTGAAGTGTAATGATAACTCATAAATACTTAGGATGGGAAATTATTAACAAATTAAACAAGAATATCTATTTTTATGAATTTTTTCATAGCAATATAATCCATTCCATTTCTATCCTATCAACCATATGATAGATTCAAATCGACTATAACTATGTTATCTTTTATTAATTCAAGTGTTTTCAATTGAAGAGATGAAAATATACTTTGTTATAACCAATTTCTCTATGAAGCATTGTTCAAAGCCATTTAGTAAATTCCAAAACCCTTCAGGATAAAAAACAAAATGCATGAATTCCATGTAAATATAAGTAAACATATCGTTTAATGTGTGACCATTCTAAAAAATTAGCTCTAAACTCTAAAATTGAGCCTCAAACCCTGTTATATTGATCTACACTCTATTGCAACTACGATCATAAAGAATGTGCAACAATTTTATTTACATGAATGAATTTAGAATTCTTGGAGATGAACCATTGAACCAGACAGAAATAAGATTTATATATTTCTAAATATATCTTGACTATTCATATCCTTCTATTAAAAACAAGAACACCTAAATTATAGCGTTTAGGGAATTGAGTCCTAAAATGGTCCACTATCTTGGAAAGTGAGTGAAGTAGTTTAAAATGTTTGTTTAAGTAGTATGATATTATATGTAACATTGGTTATAGATTTAGGTTCGTGAATCCATCCCTAGTTTATCATTTGGGAGTTTTTAGGTGTTATGGTACTTTCTATTCATATTTGAGACAAAGATATAATGAGAAAACTATGAAAATACAAAGCACTTAATCACACAAATGTTGTAAGGTGAAATTTATCGAGATTAATTTCTTTGTTTATCTATTAGATAAAAAACATTAAACAACAAATATTTGATGTTGAGCTACAACAATGTTTAGATTTGGCCTAAAAACCAGTTTGAAAGTCACTAGATCTCATTTGTTCACGAGTTCCAACTTTAAATAAATGCTATGATTTGAATATAAATATGATTTTTTCTCTTATCCTCCCTTGTGAGGGATTCCTTGCAACCCACCATCAAACTATGCCTAGGGGATATCTTTGTCACTTACTTCTTATGTATATCTAGATATGAGTGTTTGGTTTCCCTAAAATATATGGGTAAGCATTTTATTATGTTTAGGGCCTCCACTCCACAATTGAGAGGTAAAATATCTTAGCTAGAGCCTAAGCAATGTTAAGAGGATAATCCTTTTTTTTGTATCTATTTTGCACACAAATAACTAATTCCTCTTTTATACCCTCACCTACCTAGATATCTTTTAGCCTTATCATTTTAATATGATATGTGTAATTGTTTTTTATGTTATTGACATATGCCACACAATTCCAACCTAATAAAATTCCTTTTCTAAAAGACCTCCCAATTGGAAACCCTATCGTATAAAATCAAATACATGAAAATATTATTTTTTATAAGAAATCTTAATTTTGATATAATTCTATACCATAAAACTTGATTTCCTAATTGATTTCCTTCTCTTCCTTCCTTCCTTGAGTAGTGCTTTATAACCTATTATGAGTAAATATGTGATCAATTTAATTGATCTTATACTTTTCTTAATAGAACAATATTGTTTTTAATTATGTATATGTACCTTCTTCCCGACTTAATGTATTCTTTTCCCAAGCCTCACTCTTTTCAGGAGAGTCAATGTGATGCTAAATTGTTGACCATTCTTATTCTAGGTAAGGAAACAATAACCCTTGATTCTTAGCTCCTATAACATTCATGGATGCGATCTATTCAAACATTTACTTCCTGCACATAGGTTAACAATTTAAACTTTATCTCCTTTTCTACTTTATCATTTGAATCAACTGCCAACATATGAAATAGGGAGTTAACAACTGTCCAAATCATGCAATCTCTATAAACCAGTTTAAAAGGATTTCTAACCTAATATTTCATTCGATTAAGAGCATTGTACTTTTGCTATTATTACTTATACCCACAAACGTAATCCTTACGGATTAATATGAAGGATTTTCACATCCATAAAACAGGTGTCAGGTGCCGAAGAAGGTCAATACGCTTCTCTGATTTGATGGTTAATATGAGTTAAATTAAACGATATGCTTAGTTTGATAACCGAGGTAGCAATCCAAATCTCAAAGTAGGATCATGACATGAACGATGTGGTATTGAGAGTGTCACTGTAGGCACTCACCGGAGTGTGTAATGCTACCTGCACTAAGGTGCCCATCTTTGGAGAATGCTTAACATTATTATTTGTTGTTCGCTGTTTTATACGACGCAATTTTTAGCAGGTTGTTTTATCATTAAATTTGTTAAATAAAACAAGTGCCATAATGGTTAATTTTTGGTTAAATGGTATAAAAAAATATAATTTATATTCGTTAGGTTTTGTTTTCCATTATTTATATGCTTTTTAACTTTTATAAATAAAACTAATCAACATAATTTAATATTATTTATTAATATTAATATCATTTATAATAATAATATTATTATTAATTAAATATTAATAATATTAAAGTAATATAAAATATGAAACTTCATTTTAATTTTCAAAATATTAATTAAATATAATATTTTTATTTTACTAATATTAAAATTGAGTATTTTAAATCTAGTATTTGACATTTTAAACTTAATATCAAAATCTAAATATTTAAACCTAAATATTAAATTTCAAACCATACTAAAACTTAAATATTTTAAACCTAGTATTATAAAACCAATATTTTAATCTTAAATATTAAAATCTATTATTTTAAATTTTTGTAAAATTTAAAGCCTATTAACAATGGATTAGAAATTTAGAAATTTAATATCTCATTAGTGGAGGGTTAGCTAAAACAATAAAATCCAATAAAGTCTACTCATCATTAAAAAAAAAACATGAATATATAGTGAGTAGTGTTGAGGGATGAAATATGTGCATCTCTTTTTAGAATTTGCTAATTATACAAATTGTATGTGAAAGAAGATAATACTAACAAGATTCTATTAACCATTGAAAATTTTCCATCTGATGATTTTCTAGTGCCATGAAGACATCCTTCTTTGTTAGGATCGGGAAGTAGAAACACAAAATCCATTCGACAGTTTATCACCGACCTCGAGTAAAATGGCTTCCCCACAAATACTCAATTTCCTCAAATCCCAATCTCTTCCATGGGGAAATGACAGTGCTCTGATCCGCATAGGGAACCCCTTTGTACACTTCCAACCAATCTATTGCAGAGTGAACACATTCCTTTGTTATTCTGGCTATGCCCTCTTGGACTCTTTGCACAGACGAGCTGAGCAACACCTCTTTCAGCTCCTTGGTTGTTGCTCAAGCATACTTGAGAAACACCATGTTGCCCATGAATTACCTTGTTTGTTTTGGAGGTAGAGAAGAAAAAACCAAAAAAATTATACAAAGAAACAACACACAGAGTAATAGCTCAGAGTAAAATAGAGTAATAGTGTGTTATAAAACGTGGGATGCACATCAAGTCTACAAATATAACTCTTCGATTAAGCATGCAACCAAAATAATTTATATTAAGATTTCATGAAAAACTAAAACAATTAGAAAGATAAAAACTGAGACTTCAACTCATTCACTACTGTGAAAAGACAAAATTTACACATTGTAATTGGTCTCTGTTATGTGTTGTAACAGATTGTATCAACCAACCAAATTTTCTCTGTATTTTTTTCATTTGGTTTGCAAATCTTTAATCCCATGTGAAAGACTTTGCTCAACTACAAAAAAAGCTCCACACATCAAAAGATTTATGTTGTTACATTAATATAAGAAATATGGAAAATTCATATGACATATAATCAATTTACATTTTTCATCACAAGACAAAAACATAAAGGAAAGTTATGGGTGGTTAGTCACTTAAATTAATTTTTTGTAGTTTCATTTACTGTGCAGTAATAACATGGCTTAATAGTCACCAACTCTATGCCTTTGGGCCTGCGAAACATTAACTTGACATTCTTTCAGCAGAAAAACAAAATCCGCATCCTACTACGAAAGATGACTTGCTTGATTTGCTTTCTTACTTTTTGAGATTCGCTATTGTCAATCATTTAATGAAGTGGTTGGGAAAAATTTTCTAACACTCCCTGTTTAATCACAACCACCAATATTTACCATGCCTAAACTATCTCTCAGATAAACACAATTATCTCTTGCCAATGCCTTTGTGAAGATATCTACAAACTGCTCGTCTGACATGTAGTGCTGCAAAACCATTTTTCCATTGTTAATCAATTCTCTAATGAAATGATACTTAGTATCAATTTATTTTCTCCTTTTGTGGAAAACAACATTCTTAGACAAAGCAATTTCGTAATTGTTTTCATAGTAAATTGTTTTTGTTTGTCCTCGTTTCTGCCATAAATCTATCATAATCCTTCTCATTCAAACTACTTGACATGCTTTTGTTGTTGCAATGACATACTCAATTTCTGTTGTCAACAATGACACTATTGGTCACTTCTCAGAAGCCCATGAAATGGCTCCCAAACCCATGTGAAATACGTAGCCTCACATGCTCTTTCTATCATTAGCACTTCCTGCCCAGTCACTATCAGTGTAACCAACCAACTTGAAATCACTTGTTGTGGAGTACAAAACACCATAATATTTTGTCCCTTTGACATACCTTAGTATTCTTTTGGTTTATTTCCAATGTGTCTCCTTTGGTGTTTCCATGAATCTTAACACCAAACTCACAACATACATTATGTCAGGCCTAGTTGCTGTTAACACTAGTACAAAATGAGATGTTAGTGACTACGTGACTAAAAAAGTTAATAACCACATTATTTCAAGTGAGTTACTACTAAATTTGAGCAATTTTAAGTGACTCAACTAAAAATGACTAACCTAAATGACTAATTTAGTTTAGGGATAAAATATACTACTAGATAATAAGTGACCCAACTAAAAGAGACTAATTTAGCCCAAGAGTAAAATATATGATTAGATAATGAGTGACAACATAAAAAACAATTAATGTAAATGACCTCTATAGTCCAAGAATAAAAATATGACCAACTAACAAGTACAACAAGTATATGAATTGATCATTCATGCTAATAATTTTTAATTGTGTCACTCCAGAAATAGAAAATTCCAATTTCAATATTGAAGTGTTACATTTAACTAAATTTTAACACTGCATATGGATTAAGTGGGTGGAAGAGGGGCAGGGGGGGTGTTTTGGGGAGTCTTTGAATCGAATCGATCTGTAGTGTTAAAATTTAGAGGCCCCTTTAAGGGGTCTCTAAACGTGTCTGCAATGTTAAAATTTAGGTGGATGGATTCAGTGACTCATTAGAGATAAGAGACACTAAAAAATAGACCTAAGGTCGAGACAAAACCCACAAGGGGGAACCCATAAATATTTTCTTATGAGAGAGAGGGAGAGTTCAATTTTCATTAATTCATCCAAAAATAAACATAAATAATAATAGATAACCAAAGAAATGACCTCTCATTAGTGCCCAAATGTACTCTCCTGCTTCCATAGATTTTCGACCTCCTCTTATTTATTTATCCTTCACTAGAGCAAAGAATTATTAGATCATTTGATATGTCTAATGAGAGGGAGAACTCTCATATTTATAGTCTTCAAGGGGGGTCGAATATGTGCCTTCAAAGGGGCCTAGATGACGTGAGATCAACTTGATCAAGGGGGCATAATTTCAAAATTAAATATATCATTTTTCTTTATTAACGAAAATACTGAACATGGCTACTATATTTCCAACACAAACTTGGTATTATTTTCATACTTAAACTTCTTTAGAGTCCCTGGTAACTTATTCCATAATATTATTGGGTCTATTGCAAAAAGGATTTTGGATTTCTAATGGCTATATAAAAAGTACAAAACTAAACATGACAATGAGCGTCCAACTTCATCTTATAAATTCATATTAATATTAACAATACTTAAAATTGGATAAATTATATAAATTTTAACATTGAATAAGAATTTATACTCGAATTTGAACCTAAATGTTAATACTCCTTCCTGTAACCATTAGCATATCACTTTTAATGACTAATATTTATAGAGTTTTTATAGTTATTTACTATTTCAATGAACTAAGTGGCATGCAACATCATGATTTAAAGGGGGAACCAAGAGAGGAGGGTCCAATATTTTTCTAAGATTCACAAACATGTCATAAAAATATCACGAGGTCTTAAACATATCATGAGAAAAACCAAATCCACTTCATGGAGCAACAACGAGTTCTTAAGCAAGGACTATCTAAAAGAAATGGTTTCTTTTTTAGCATTCCAATCCAGATAGGATCATGTATGTTTCAAAATTATTGTGACTTTTTTATTATTAGCACTAGGAGGGGTCAACTAAGGAAATCGAGGGAACGATGGCACAAATGGGGAAATAGAATCAACCTCATCGTTCTATCTAGAGTCACAATCTACTGTATATCACATTATTTCTCTTTTCCGTTCTCTTGGTAGTATTTCTTTCATTGATTTTATTTCTATATTGTTGTTTTCATTGAAATTATATTCACATGTCAGTGGTAAATTCATTTGGGTGGATGCTACATAACATTCCAGTTCCAAATTGTGCACTGATTTAGGAATCGCAGGTTTCATATAATTTGTTGTTTCCTTCCTTCCAATTACTTGATCTAGGTATTTCCACCTAGGCAGCAACCAACCATTTTTCACTTTATAGGTCCAATTATATTACATACAATATATGGATTTTATGGAAACTTTGAGTGTCAATGAGTGTTCTATAGAATCTTAATGATCATGTAGATTATCACTGTATAAATTCATATTTTAGTATCTCAAGGTGTCAATCCCTTCTTGTCTTAAAAGATGGTTGACTGGGGTTTATATTAAAACTTACAATAAAAATGAATAATAATCCTCTCCACAGTAGAAAAAATAGGTGAATGTAATAAATTCCAGTCATGAAACCAAAGGAGGGTATACACAGTATCTGTAGGAGTTTTACACCTAAATTGTGTGCAAACTTTTGTTCATTGGTCACATATTTAAGCATTTGTATGACCAAGTAAACATATCATTTAGGATTTGATATTAGGTTATGATATTGACTACTACTTCATGATATATCATTAGGACATTAAGTCATGATTGTTGACATGACAAAATCTCAAATATTGACTACCAATCATACTTGGCCAATTGTTGAGACATGCTTCTCCTATTATAACCAATCCAAAAATTGTGTTGAGTAGTTCCCTAAAATTGTGGTACGTAAATATGCTTGGTGGAAAATATAACTATTTTGAGAAAGTGGAGGACCTAAAAATGCCTTACTTTCAAGGTTTCTCGTTTCCACTCTTCATTCGTTGGATGCTATTTGAAAACTGGTTACATGATTAGACAAACTGACAATTTCTTGTACTGATATTTCTTTTATATAACATATTGAAATTTCTCTCTTGATTATGGTGATAACCTCTCTGAGGACATTGTACCTACCCATGCAGCAGACATTGGTGATTTCATTAAGACTTGAAATCTCCTCAGGGCATCACTCTAGTTATATTAATATTTCATAGAGATGGGTGGGAACATCCCATTTTGTCCCCAATTCATAGGGGATGCCATAGGGGTGTCACCTTCAAAATGGGGACTCTCCCAACCTCATGTGGGATCCTCAAGCATTCCCTAGAATACATAAAGTGCTCCAGGAAAAAGTTCATAAAAAGTGTTTCTTGTAAGTACTCCATATTTTTGCAGTAGTTCAAACACCACACTCCTCAAGTCTCAAACATATTAGCATTCACATAATTATGATTTTTCTCCCAATGAATGTAAAATTCCATGTTTGTTTAACATTGGGAGTGAAGGATCAAATAAAGGAGAGAAAGGGGTGGATAGTGAAAAGAAAACAAAAATGTAATGTTTCTCCAATGTTTAGGGACTAGGGAAGGATTCTAATTGGGTACTGCACTGTGTTTATTTGTGATTCACTAATCAATAATTTAGCTTTATAATTTACTAGTTATTTTATATTTTTTAATGTCAGGGTGGGCTCCGCATGCAATATTTATTACTCTTGCCACATTTTCAACCTTTTGTAATTTCGGGTTTTTGTCAGACTTTCCTAATCTCACCTGAACCCATCAAATCTTGTACCTTGCTTGCTATTGCTCGCTACTGATCCCTATTGCCAAGGAATTTGCTAGTTATTTTAAATGTTATTTTGGGTAAGAAAACTCCCAACAATAATGTTCTTCTAGGTAAGATAACTATCAAAAATAATCATGGCATACGGTCATCAAGTCTAGATGCATACAATTGTTATCACTTCAATAATTATTCTCGAACGGGGCTCAAACTCTTCGTATGAGACTTCACCTCATGATTATTATTTCATTTGGTCATGAGGATTTCATGGTTAGGATTCCTATCTCCAAAATAGCCATGGAAAATAATTTCAGATCACATATTGGCAATCAAATCATTGTTTTTATTGGTTTCCATCACACACATACCAAATGTGCCTTGAATGAATACTAGTGAAAAAAAATATATTATCCAATTGATGCCAATATCCTGCTAATGTTTACAAACTGATTAAATTTGAATACGTCTTGCAACTAGCTGCCTTTGACCCTTTGGTCATCTTTAACCTACTTTGAGTGGAATGAATGCCTGAAAGAAGGCTTGTTGTTGCATCTTCCTATGCAGTATGAGTCGATCCTTGAGAATTTTAAGAACCATCTTGTCTTATTAAAAGAAATATAGTCCTGAATTACCAGGCAGACATACTTTTGCTGCACTCTAAAACTTAGGGGCAGAAATATGATGGAAGAATTAATAAATTTCTTACTGTTTTGAGACAAACCATCCGAATTTGTCTTAAATGAATCGATATGTTGTTTTCTTCCATTCATAACTAGAGTTGACTATGTTGAGAGATCTTAATATGTCCTCAAAAGTAAGTTTGGCCATTTCCAAGATTATATTGAGCCCTAATGTTTAAGGAATTATAGTGAATATTATCTCCTAAATATTTGATGTAATGCAAAATCGTGAAAAAATGCATGTAAGTGTAATGGTACCCATTATTTAAAAAAAATCAAAACAGGGAAACATTTTTATTAGTCAAAAAATGTTGTAGTAGAGCTCAACAATAGTAACACATTATTCTTGAGAGTTTCAAATTCCACAATATGTTGCTTAGGCTTAACAGTCCTATGTCAAAATTTATTAGCCTAGTTTGCCAGATACACAAAATAAGTACATGCAAAATCTTTTAGCATGAGTATATTTGCACAAATTGCTTGCATAACAAAATACTAAAATAGCAAATGATTATAATGGATTGTGGGTCTCACTTCGTGTTGCCATTGGTTAAGATGATGATGTAGATTTATTCTTGTTTCTTACTACCGTCTAAAATTATTTGAATTTGTTAGAATATTTTCTATTGACGTGAGTCCAAAAATGTCTTGATCTGATAGTTATGCTTGTTCTAGTGCCTTTGCTTCTTAAGTCTGGTCTGCTTGCCATTGGTTGTTAAGTTAAGTGACTTTGTGTTTCCTGCCTTGAGGGGGGGGGGGGGGGTGTTGAACCAATAATGATAACATTTTCAACAATATAAAACTTTTTCTGCAATAAATTAATCAATTCATACCTTAAAAAATAAGCATTAGATCTAAACATGCAACTTCATCTTGAATTAACACTTGTAATCCATAAAATTTTAAATATACATGCACAATGAGACAAAAATCATCACATCACATAGAAACACATGATATCTGGTGGAAAACACTTTCCCAGGCAAAAAAATACCCTGTTGTTGTTGTGTTGTTGAATATATTTTATTATCTGTTAAACATATCATTACATAGAGAGTACAATATGGAAATTATTTGAAAGGAAATATGATCTCCATCTACAACTCTACAGACACCCATATGATAAACAAGCTTTGCCCAACACCCATTGGAATTATAAAGAAATATGTTCTCAATACTTGTTTTGTCAGAGCACCCACCCCACTTCTCTATGCGGTTCACCTTTCATGCATTTCCAAACTAGAACACTTGAGCTACTCAACATGAACATAAAAACAAAAATATCTTCATAGCACATAATAAAAAGAAAACATCATTGGCTGAATCACCTAAAATCATAACCCTCTCTCTCATCATCAACTCACATGGCCTTAATACAATTTCTGCAAATAAAATAGATGCAGAAACTCAACAATGCAATACATAAATTCCATATGAAAACATGAGACATTATTGTAACCATTATATCACAATTATATAAAATCAAATAATAACTCTACCTCTTCAATCATAAAGGCGTTATTAAAATCCTTTGCAGCCCTATCACTTGTCTTCTACATAAGAATATTCTTGAGCCATGCATAACTTTTGTCTCTACTACAACTATACTTCCATGCACATTCTATTTCTGAAAATTCAAACTCCTCACTAATGGCTCTCCAAAACACTATGAAAATTTTCTCACACAATAAAACCAACCAAATGAGCAACCTTTCTCCACATATTTGTAGTTTATGAATATGATTCAAATGAATTAATTCCAATCCTATAGTGGAGCTCTATTCATATGCTAGAAGTAGTTTATTTCAATGCTTCTTCACTCAATCAAGACACTAACTTCATTTACTAATGAATATTCTCTATTAACCATCATCTAGAAGCATAATTAACTTTTCTTGACCTTTACATGATGAGTCCTAAACAAGACAAGTCGAAAAACCAAATAAACACATGATGAGCACGAGGAATGCAGAGGAAATTTTGTGAAAAGCCTCGGTCGATCCCATAGCCTATGCTCCATGCGGCTAGAACTTCTTAGTTGCTTCCATAGGCCTACAAGCCAGTGACTAGATATTTTCAGCCACTCCCACAAGCTTCGCTCCATGCGACTGTGGAAGATGATGCTAAAAAACAACTTTCCTTTGTTCAGATCCTGCCAAAACTTGCTCCATTGGTTTATCATCATTAGAAAGTCCTCAGGAAGCCACTGTAGCCTCTACAACACTCTAGCAATCCACTATAACAACTCCACCATAATCATAAGTCAAACTAGGTTGACTTGAATGCCATGTGTCAGCTGCTCCAATACTCAAGCCATAAAAATTCACCACAACTAATCAACATCTAAAACCATCAATGGTAGACTTGAAAACTGCTCATAAAAGTTAAAACCCATCCATACATAGACCATGTACCATAAACATGCTTGACAGTCTCAAATACTGTTAACTAGGTGTAGTAGTTCAACATCTTGCCAAGGCATCCACACACAATGAACCATGTGCATAAACAATCACATACTACCAGGTTGACATTAATGGTAACCATCACCAATATAACCTCCAACACAAATGCTACTAGGTTGACATTAATGGAAACCAACCAACTGAGCCATAATACCAACAATCTCACCTTTTAGCATTGATGGAAACCCCAACTAAACCAACCAATTGGCCTATGAAAAGCTCCTCATTCACTCCCCCTTTGACATCAGTGGGAAATGGATGAGCTCATCCAATAACCATACTTGAATAGACACTACTCTCGCTGGACACTAGCTGTGTCTGAGTAAGCAACAACAACCATAACCATTCACATAGTGTGGGAATCAACATGTGATAACCAACAAAAATAAAAACACATCGTATACATCAACAAGGTCAGATCATAATGCATCAAAAAACAAAAACACTTCTCATAGCAACATGGAAAAAAATAGTAGCAATGAATCTCTCTCTCTCCTGAAGCCACAACAACAAACTCTCCATGAGAAAAATATCATAATCATCATCAACATCTTATGTGAGTAGAAACACATCATAAGTAGTAACATGACTCAAACATGAAGCACCAACTATATCAACCTCACTCTCATCGAAACCAATAGCAAGACAATGTAGCGACAACAACAACAAACCATGTCTGATGAACAACGAAATACTGGATATGCTCCCTTGAGCACCATCATCTCGTAACCAATACCTTCTAATTGAAGGCTACATGAACTCAAGGACCAAGAGACTAACTATATAATATGAATAATATACAATATATGATTGAAACGACACCCATTAGCCCATATGAAGGGATTACCTCATCAATGAATACTAGATACCATCATGACCATGACCAGTGATATATAGTGCAATGTAGTACATGGATATATAATGAGATACAAGGCTATATAATGACTGACATGATGTACAATAGCCTAAAGATGGCTGTAACAAACCATAACAACACCAAATTGTCATGACCCTTAACTTTCCTAACACCAACTCATGACAACATAGACTCAATGACATGAAAACTTGAGTACATGGATTCATAAACAAGATACACGATTGAAGCTAATGAAGTACAATATGAAGCATGTGGTTGCTACATAATGACTGAAACTTATGCCTCTCCCCAAGACATACTCAAATATGCTCCTTGACCAACACTATAAACATCTGGCCAGCCAACAAGATGTTGAATGATCACTAATATAAATCACATCATGCATACAACCATCCAAGTGCACAAGATAGAGCCATCATCTAGAATCAAATAAAGTGATAGCAATAGTAACTGATCATCATGAGATATTAGAGAAATAATAACATATAATCATGACATCAACCGAGAATTGTAAAACTCCAACATGTAGAAGCAACATAAATATATCTCATGAACTTCCAACAGAAACATATGACCATCATCACTCATCATGCACATGATAGTAGTAGTAAACATGTCAAAAATATGTGCACCATTTGTAGAAAAAATCATCCACTAAAAGTAGTAGGAAACAAGCCAACACATCTAACATCATAAGATAAGACTAATATGGCAGAAAACCATGGATCCATGAAACAATAAATTTGATCAGCAAATCCTCCAACAAATATCAGTATATCATGTCATTGGTAACCACCAAACCATATATGCATAATGCCAACAATTAAGCAGTATCTAATAATCTTCAACATGGAGCAATAATGAACCATAAGAAGATCTACTGAATTCAACATCGATCATGTAACCACCAATATCCTCAATGATAGTAATGAACATAGGTGACAGATCATGTGACCAATGGATCAATATCTAATGGCACTAATATCACATCATATGTAACAAAGACCAACAACAATAGAAAATCCATAGGCATGCACATGGAGAATAAATACCACCAGCATAACTGAATCTCAATTATCTCATCTACAAATGTATTGTGGCTTCTAATAATTTGAAATAATGCACAAATGTGAAAAATAACCATCAATTTGAAAGTAATCAACTGCTTGCAACTCATATAAGTCATATAAACTCAAGGCAGTTCACCTCAACCTCTAATAGCTCCTAAGAAAAATATATCATCATGAGAAACATAACAACCTCCTTTGAACAATCTCATCTACCAAGATGCCATCAATAACCACTGGAAAATGAAAGCATGTGAGATGCTCCCCTTGCACATGTGCCATCTCTAAATATTCTCTTGCAACAAACAATTGTCAGTGCTACAAAATCATAACAACCATCTGCAACAAAATTCTCATTCAAAATTTCCAATATGGCAACAATTTTAATGATTTGCATGCAATTCATAATGCTACCATATGCTCCCCTTGAGATCATGTATGCCTCAGCTTTTAGTGGCAGTGATTTCTTGCTCCTTTCTTCTCCATATCTTGTGTGGCTACCCTTTAACATGTGGATACTTTTCTA
Organism: Pinus tabuliformis; assembly: GCA_031772625.1. NCBI lineage: Eukaryota > Viridiplantae > Streptophyta > Pinopsida > Pinales > Pinaceae > Pinus > Pinus tabuliformis. Next base: position 629,036,931 of record CM062816.1, read on the forward strand.
TTATTTTCACTTTTAGAAAATCATGAGGTGATTCCTTGAATACCTTTGGATGATTGGTTCTTTGTATTTCATCTTTTCTCCTCCATACTTTCTTTGTCTTTAATGGATGGGCTACACTTTTTGTAGGCCTTGATCTACTATATCTGCATTCTAATGCCTTGTGGCCAAGGTTAATACACTTGAAACATTCAACATTAGTAAAAAATATACCTTGCTTTTCATTCCTCACCATTAATCTTTGTTTTATTGCAAAGTATTTTCATTCCATTTCTCTATGTCCAAAATATTGCAAGAAAATCAATAACCATAAAATAAACTTTGATACCTTTTATTGCAGATTCCAAGATCATTAAACCTTGGCCGCTTCCTTTATCTTCTAAAGTGTTGCATGTAGTGACTATGTTTTTCATGTATTTGTTGATGTTTATTCCTTGTCCTTTTATTGACTTCATTTGAGATAAGCTTATGATTTTCTTTTGCATGGTTGTCCTCTACCTTCTCCTTCTTCTTCATTCAAAAATATTCTCCTTCAAAACCCAATTTGGTTTTGATGAGAGGAGATATTTGACTGATAAGATTCTCATCCAAAATGCTGGTGCTTTTCTCCAATTTTTGATATTGAGATAACTTATTGTTTTCTTTTTCAGGCTCACATCTCAAAGAGTCTAGTTCAACTTCTAATCTTGCACAATAAGGCTCTCGAACTTGTAGTTCATTTGAAAATTTCTCATTTTCTTTGTTTACTTCATCATGATTCTCTTTTAGATCAATAATGGGCATGTCATTACTCTCATGGTTGCTCTCACTACCTCCTTGAGAGATAATTAGATCTGCTACTACTAAGAATGTGGAGCCTTCATTCTCTTTCTCTTCAAGAATGCAATGGGGTTCTTCAACAATTTTTGAATATTGAAATCCTTCTCTTCCATACACACTATGCAACTTGTTCATAATCTCTTTTTCAGTTTTGCAATGTCTCACTATAGCAACATCATGATATAATAGGGTCTTGAAAATGATGTTCTTGGCTTTCTTATTCGATTCATCTTACATATTATATTCTAATGAGAGAAAAACATCTTCATTGATATCAATGAAGTATGCTTCTAATCTCACCTTCCATAGTGCATAATTTGGTCCACGAAGAATAGGAAATCTATCTGCAACAAAAATCCTTGATTTCTCGTGGTCTTCTCTCAAGCAATCAAGCTTGACTGAGATATCCTCTCTGATACCAATTGTTGGAACCAAGATCACTACTAAAGGGGGGGCAGGGGGGAAGAATCAGTAGTGATAAAAAAATTGACAATATAAATCCTTTTCTCCAATAAATTAATCAGTTCATAACTTAAAAAAGAAGCATTAGATCTGAGCATGCAACTTCATCTAGAATCAAAAATTGAGAGCCATAACATTTTAAATGAACATGCATAATGAGAGCATCCATGAGAGTAATGAAATGCCCATTATTAAGCAGTGCATGTCATTACTCTCATGGTTTTTTCACTGCTCAATATATTTTATTATCTGTTAAGAAAATCATTACATATAGATTACAATATCACAACTATCTGAAAGGAACTATGATCTCTATCTTTGACTCTAAAAACACCCATTTGATCAACAAGCCTTGCCCAACACCCATTGGACTTATGAAGAAATATGTTCTAAATACTTCTTTTTCTAGAGCACCCACCCCATTTCTCTTGCGGTTCACCTTTCATGCATTTTCAAACTGGAACACTTGAGTTGCTCAATATGAACATCACAACAACAATATCTTCATAGCACATAACAAAAATACAAAAAATAATGATTGAATTAACTCAAATCATAGCCCTCTCTCATCCTCAACTCACTTGGCCTTAGTGCTTTTTTGAAAATAGACTAGATACAAAAACTCAACAATGAAATACATAACTTCTACATGAAAACATGAGACACTATTGCAAACAATCTATCACAACCATATAAACTCAAACAATAATTATGCCTATGCAATCACAAATGCATTAGAAAAATCCTTTGTAGCCCTATCACTTATCTTCTGCATAAGAATAATCTTTAGCCATATATAAATTTTATCTCTGCTATAGCTATACCTCCATGCACATTCTGTTTCAGCAAATTCAAACTCCTCACCAATGGCTCTCCAAAACAATATGAATTTTTCCTCACATAAGAGAACCAACTAAATGAGCAACCTTTCTCCATGTATTTATTATTTCTGAAGATGGTTAAATTGATTAATTCCAATCTTGTAGTGGACCTTTATTCATATGTTGGAAGTAGTTTGGTTCAATTATTATTGACGCAATCAAGCCACTAAATTCCTTTACTAATGAATAGTCTCTTTTAGCCATCATCTAGAAGAATAATTACCTTTTTACAAACTTTATATGATGAGTCTCGAACAAGATAACCCGGAAAACAGAATAAAAACTTGATGAGCATGAGGAATGTGGATGAATTTTCTTGAAAATCCTTGGTCCCTCCCACAACACATGTTCCATGTGATTGGAACTCCTCAATCACTCCCATACTAATACAAGTCGGTGACTGGAGCTTTTCATCCACTCCCACAGGTTTCATTCCATGCGATTCTGGTAAAGGATGTTCAAAAACAAATTTCCTTTGCTCAGATTTTGCCCAACTTTCTCCACTGGTTGATTATCATCAATAAGTCCTTAGGAAGCCATTATAGCCTCTACAACAATCTTCTCCACTGGTTGATTATCATCAATAAGTCCTTAGGAAGCCATTATAGCCTCTACAACAATCTTCTCCACTGGTTGATTATCATCAATAAGTCCTTAGGAAGCCATTATAGCCTCTACAACAATCTAATAATCCATTGTAGAAACTCCACCATCATCACAATTCAAACTAGGTAGACTTGAATGCGATCCATCAACTGCTCCAATACTCAAGCCATCAAACTTCACCACAACTACTCCAACATCTACAACTCTCAATTGTATACCTGACAACTGATCATACAAGCTGAAACCCATCCATACATACACCAAGTACCATAAACATGCTTGCAAATTTCCATTATTGTTAACTAGGTGTAGCAGTTCCACATCGTGCCAAGGCATCCACACATAATGAACCATGTGCATAAACAATAACATACTACCAGGTTGACATGAATTGCAACTATCACCAACACAACCTCCAACACAGATGCTACTAGGTTGACATCAATTCCAACTAACCAACTGAGCCATAATTCCAACACCTCCTTTTCTAGGTTCTGAGTTACTTTTGAGACCAGGATTAGTTTCTACTTGTCAAAATAATTTCATCTAAAAATACTTTACTAAACTCCATTTTAGGCATATTTGGGCACCTCTCAGTTTCATGACTTGCAAAATGGAACTTTCGTAGAGCTGAACCAATAGCTTGAAGAGAGCATAAACCCCAAAAATGAAAATGCAGGTTTGGAAACCTCAATCAAACAAGAGTTAATGAAAGAACATTAGTTAAAGGAATGAAGGAAGGACACCAAGTCTTCATGCACAAACCCAAGCTTTCCAAAATCCAAACTCCTAGATGAAGAATCAAATTTTGATCTTCTGTGTTGTCAAACTCAATAATTAAGAAACCCTTTGCACAATGGTGGATGAATGCATACTCGTTAATCACTGGTTTCCAAGAGTTTGACATCCAATCATGAATATTAGCTAAATGAAAGAAAAATATAGTAAAGAGACAAACTAAACCACTGGATTTGAAAAAATCAGCCTCTTCATCAACATCCAACCTTATTTGGATGGATAAAGTTAGGGCTTCCTATCCCATAAAAGAAATGGATTAAGGAGGGTAGTTAAAAGACTTTCCCAGTAGTGACTTCTTGAAAGTAAGACCACCAAGAATATTAGAAATTCCATCATTGAGGTTGCTTGCAAATGATGCATTAGAGGGCATTCAAAGTAGACCTGTGGCTCAACTTGCCTGCTACAGCAACTACTGACTCTAATGATGTCATTAGAGAACATGATGAACCTTGAAAGAGAGTTTGAAAAATTGGGAGAAGCACCCTTTCTAAGGCTGGGCTTCAACCCTAGCTGCAACCAACTTGAACATGAGAGGCATTATGCTTAAAAAACCATGTACAATTTACAGAAGGAAAGAAATATTCTTTGTAATGGTATCCATTCTTAGAAATGAGTTAGACCAAGGAGTCCATCCTAGAGAAAAAGTGTAATCTTTAATAATGCTTACATTGTTCCCAAATTTACTTCTACAGGTGTAGGTTATTCAACATAATAATCCTTAGCAACAAGAGCTAATCGACCTTAACTAAATCACACATAATCACTTGTTATCGTGTACTTGAAAATGAGTTACTTATAGAAAAGTATATTTATTCTCATGGTAAAGGTAGTTTCTAGCTCTTCTAATTATATATACTTTGACAACCTTCCAAGAAGATTCCACTAGCGTGTATATACAATTGCACAATTTTGTAGTTTTAACCATTGAGATTTTTCCCATGTCTGGTTAAGTGGATAGTGGATCCTCAAAAATGTAATATCATATATGATATTATGTGGATACAAAATTCCTTCCTTGCTTTATTTAGTTTCCATGTATTTTTCACTTCACCCTGTTACCATAAGGGAAAATTCATTGGTTGGGTATGATCAATGATATGTAGAGAATTTGGTCATATTTTTACATATAAAGGCCACCAAGGAGGAACTATTAATTGTGATGTATTCCTTTCTTGAATTACTATTACTATATTTTGATGAGATTGGATTTGTGAGGTGGGTTAATATTCAATGTTAAGACTCATCTTAAACACCTGAGAAGTCTCTTGTACTGAACACATTTTGTTGAATTCTGAGTGACCTCCCTCTAGAAACTTGAGTCACATTTGTGCTAAGGAGCATATTTTAATATGGTATTTCTACATCTTTTGTTATATTTCCTCTAAGTTGTAGGAATTGTAACAAACATAACTTTTTCTCACGTCTTAGCAACTAGTTCTTCAACAAATACAATACTAGGGGCACATTAATGGGTGGTAAGGTCACAAGTATTTAAATTAAAGAGGTTGTAATAATAGGTTGTCTTTTAAATGCATGTCAGGGTTCCAACAATGTGAATTTACCATAATGCTTTAGATTTTTAGGACTAAACTAAGGTTTTGTTGATTTACCTAATGAGGTTACTGCTGTAAATATTTCCTTTTGAACAGATGGAAAGTTAAAAAAATTTACATGTTACACTATTTAGTAGAAATTGGATAGGTATGGCACATTGGATGACCTCTTAGTTGATCACAAGGCTTTCGAAAAATCCATATAGTTTGACCTGGAAAAATCTAGTAGAATTACTAGGACCACTGCAACTAGTAACATAGAGAAGAGGGATTGACCAATTAGGAAACTAGTTTTTGGGGTTTTCCCAATGGTTATTGACATTTGGTAGAGGTCCACAGGTTGGTTGATAATGGTAGTTGCTGGATAATAGAAAAAAATTGTATTTTTTTGCTAATTGATGCCTAAAAGGATAAATGTATAAATTTTAAAGTTTCCTTGTTTGACATATCATAGTCAGTAGTGTCAATTTTAGTATTTTTCATTTAACTATGACTGAGCCATAGTGAAGTGGATCACACTCATCCAGGGGAAGACAGGCTGACATGGACGAAATGATTTTTTTTGTGTTTTGAACTTTTGGGTGTCAAATGGTCTCTTTAACATTGAGGAACTTTCTATGATCTAATGAGAATCTATTATTCATCAGTGGAAGGTGTAACACCCTCCTCCCACATCTACCTAGGTAAAGGACCAACTTGGGTAAACATGTGATGAGAAGTTATTATGATATGATTCAACTCCCTATGCGTCAGTTAAGGAAGTGAAACTAGTGCAACACATCACTCAAGTAAATAATTCATGAGACCAACATAATATTTGATGAATCAAAACCTTGGATGCTCCCTTGATATGGATTAGGGTGCATCTAGGAGGCTCTAGATGCTCCCATAATAAGGGAAAGCGAGTGTTGGAGGACTTTTTTCCCCAGTGCTTTACCCGCGACTACATGATTTTTATCACTTTTTTAGGCCTAGAGCCCAATTCAGTGCCCAAAACCCAATGATACCTTCAGAGATGAATTTACACTACAAAACAATGATACATTTGCAAAAACAGTGTCAAGGACTAGACTCAAGGCCTACTAGACATGACAAGCATTTCGTCAAACTTGTCACAAACATGAAAGCTACATATCTTAACAACATGGCTGAGCATAGAGGTCTCATACTTATATGACAATCGCTAAGAAGCATTGATGCCTTAATGCATTAGATGTAACTTCATCTATTAGGCCATAGACACATTTTCATTCATTCACAGGTAAAAACATGATGAGTGCCATACATAGCCACTATCATAATACATGTTCATAACCAACATAATAGCAATGAAAATACCAAGGAAACAACAACCAAATAATCCATATATAAACCAATATAATAATCATGAATTAATAAGGAGAAATAACCTCATATTAGTGATGCAAAGGTTGACCAGGTTTGGGACTTCCACAAACCACTCGACCATAGACATGGCTGAGCCAAATATCTCATCATCCAGTCACCCCTATGCCATATTCCAAGAATGAATGTGGGATATCATTGAACAATCCATAAACACTAAACCGGGGATTCTAGAGGCCAACCCACCTCAACCCATCAAAAAGTGATTCCACCTCACGATCATACATCACAAACTATCACCATATTGGTATATACCCAATCTGTCTAGGGCTTCAGAGCATTTGTTCCAACCGGGCTTATAGGACTAATAACTCAAACCACGTCTATTACCAGGCTCTAGAGTGCTTTTCCAACCAAGGCTCTAGGACTAGTAACTCAACCCACAACTATTGCCAAACTCTAGATCGTTTGTCCAACCAAGGCTCCAAGACTAGTAACTCAACCCTCCAAGGGCTCTAGAGTGTTTCTCCAACCAAGGTTGTAGGACTAATAACTCAACTCAAGTTGTTACAAGGATCCATAAAATTTTTCCAACCAAGGATCCAGGACTAGTAACTCAACCGAAGCCGTTTTAGGGCTTCCAGACTGCTTTTTCAACCAAGGCTCCAGGAACTAATAACTCAACCCATAGCCAAAGAAACATGAGAACAAACCAGAAAACAAAAGGAAATGAACCCACAACACCATGGCTATCTAGGAAATGGCAAGGTTAGGAAAATCCACTGTCAATCCAAGAAATAATCAATGCCAATGACAAATCATGACCAATAAACCACATGCATATGCCATGCATACCAAAACTAGCGAGGAAAACATACATGCAACTTGGTACTTTCAAGAAAAACCTGTTGTAGCTATTGATCCCGATTTCCTCTTGCACTTTCCTATTCTTCCTTTGCCTTCTTTTTCTCAGCATCCAAGTATGCCACACTCTCTAAGAGTGCTCCAAGAAAACTCGAAGTGTCCAAGAGAATGAGAGAGAGAATATAGTGAGAGCTACAAAATTGAACTGACAAAAGGTTACACTGACCAGTCTTGAGAAAAAGCTTGCCAACTGATCCTCACAAGCCTTTTTTATCAATTAGGCTTCTATTTTCTTCATTTTCCATTATTTTCCTTCAATTTCCTCCTCACATATAACCTGTGACCTTTCACCTTCATTTTCTCCTAATTTCCATTATTTTCATAAATAAATGTGCCAAAAATGCCATTTTTCCTTTCCAAAGCCTTTTCCATTTCCTTTTCCATTTTTCTTAGCCATAATAAATTGAATAAACACCCACAAGGATGTTTTTCCCACCATTCAGTTTGGAATATGTGTCCCATGATCGTGGTCTTATATATTTTTACATGGATTTTTAACCAAAGTTGTTACAGAACCCTCCCCCTTGGGGGAACACCTTCCTCAGTGTTCAATGACACTTATAAACCAACAAACCACTGAAAACAAAACATATTACCTATGGATCTTTATAACACAACATGTTGTAGTATTTAAAATGAACTCTGCTGAACCATGATAAACATAACGTTTACTGGAGGTTTATAACACAACTCATTACATTATTTACAACAATAACCCCATATACACACATACACATTTTCTTCACCTAACAAATAATCATGATGTCTATGGAGCTTTATAAATCTAGCTCGATACAATATTTACAATAACATACACATATAAACATATGCACATTTTCTCAACCAACAAATAAAAGGATACGATGCCAATATCAATCAACAAGGGAATCCAGAGGCTCACACCTCCACCCTCAAAAGTAATACTGGGGTTCACCTCCTTGCCAAGAAGTCCAGAATCCAATGTCAAAGTCAAATATGCATCCATTGTCCAGTGCTACAATCCCACACTATTTTCCTATCAGTGAACAATTACCGACTCATTGTTCCTGGGTTCACTCCCAATGTGCGTCTGGTTCCATATGGAAATTCTAATGAGTGAAAAAATATATCCTTAACCTTCCCTTCTCTACTACATAGTCCCTCGGGCAACCCGACCACCTCCTTTTTTGCAACCATACACCTTCCAAGTTCTGTTGGCACCCCCATCCTAGGTAGTCCATCCCTCGGCAAGGTTTCCTCACATTGGAAGGTCTAGAAACCAAGGCATATCCCTGCCTCAAGCCATCCTATCAATCATATAATTCTCATGGAAATCAATGGACACTATTGGGTACCAATGTCCCATAATGGACTTGCTCATAAATACTTTACCAACATATGAGTGCCTGTTTCCAATTGATTTTATTGTTGTTGTTAATGATTTCCATCAGTTTCGACCACCCAACGAGGCATTTTATGCTTTCCTGTACTAAGAACATAATTTCCATTATATTCAAAATATTTTGAATAACCTCAAATCATACCTCATTGGTGGCCTGTCAACAAGTACACCTGCAATTTTGTTCGTTTTCTGTCACAACAAGTCAAAATGACATGTTTGAAAAAATCATCATGTATAGACATATCACATCAGGTTATCTCAAAAAACAACCATCATAGGTCAAAATCATAAATCACATGTAATAATCATAAGCCAAATCATATATCACATGAAATCATCATAGACCAGAATTATAAATCACATGCATAATAAAACTGAAATAAAATACTGATACTTATCCTTTAATCAATCCTTAGCTTATACCTTTGTCTTTATTTCATACACACTCTGGATCGGTTTCCACACCCGAGCAACACCCAATTCATTCTCCTCAACCATGTGCACATAACATAGTGTGCATCACACACATACAACCACACACGACATACAACACCATGAAATACATTCACCTACACCTGACATACAACACATACACCTACACCTAGTGTACAAAAAAACACAATACATACACCTACATTTAGTGTACACCACAACACAATACACACACCTACACCTGATGTACACCACAATACATATATGTACACAGAGTACAACACAATGAATACACATGTCATGATACCACGACTACACAATGCACATACATAGTATTGCATGCCTGTAACATAGCATGTATGACATGCACACGATACCACATGTACACCAGTACAATATGTATAACATGTACACAGTACCACTTGTACATTGCACCACCTGCACAATATGTGCATAACATCACGTGTACACAAAAACACTTGCATAACGTGTACATAATGCCATATGTATGCCGCATCACCTTTACAATTTGTACACAATACCACATGTACACAACACCACATGCACAACATGTACACAACACCACATGTACACAACGCAGCATGCATGATATGCACACAACTCACATGTACAACATGTACACAACATCCTGTGCACACAACACCACACGTACAATCATGCACACAACACCATATGTACATAGCACTGCATCTACAAAATTTACTAGCATCATATGTAGAAAACACTAAATATCAAACATGCTCATAGAACCATATGCATGCAATGCCACATATCCAACATGCGCACAATATGATATGTACACAACACCACATATCCAACATGTACATAACACCATATATAAACAACACTGCATATGTAATATACACACAACCATAGTTTTAAAACTCCGACTCCGACTCTGACTCGGCCGAGGATCGACTCCGACTCCGACTCCGAAACAGTAATGACTCGGCCGACTCGATTTCAATGACTCGGTTCTTGTAAAAAATACATTAAATATTTTTTTATTATAAAAAAACATAATTTTAAAGATTTTAAACATAATTTTAAAGATTTTCATTCATGTTTCCAAACACACAACATTATAATATAGATGGAAGACAACATATGATCAAAGTAAGCTCATGAACCAATCCATTATATCAAAATGGTACCCAATGGCAATACATAGTCAACTGTCATACATGATCAAAGACTCAAAAAAAAAAACACATAACCAAGGAGGCTAGAAATGGCCTCTACAACAAAAGTAAACTGTGACCAGACTCCAGTACTAGTACTACAGCTACTGGCTAGTAGTTACTGCCAGAGGAGCCAAGATCATGTCGATCAATCTCTGGATCATCATCAGAGTCAGACAGGGGGCCCCATGGCTCCTCATCATCATCATCATCTCCAACTGCAGCTGTAGAAGTGGTACCACTAGCAGGTTGTGCAACTGCAGCAGATGCAAGCTAAGATAGAGTAGATATGTGGTTGCGCTTCTATCGTGGCTGAGAAGAGGAAGCACCTACAACTAGAGTCCTTGCTGGATATGAGATTGAGGCTGGTGGATTGGGATCTACATTCAACTAAACAACATGTTCAAGTTTAACTGATGTCTTGATATCTAAATCTAAATCAAGATCCTCATTAGGATCAAACTCTGTTGGACGACTCTCCACTACCCAATCTAATCTTGGATCAATGTCTTCCAACACAATGGGATCTGAATCAGGTCTTTTGTTTAGCAAATGGTTTCGTCTGAGCCGGAGATTCTATTGGACATAAACTAGATCATTTAACCGTTTTTGATCCAAACAGGTTTCTCTTCTTTGTGTTACTTGGGAGCAGGAGCGAAAACGAGAGCGGGAGCGACATTTTTAGAAGCCCCTGGTTTGGGAGTGAATCCCAGAGGAGTTCGACAACCAATGTCACTAACATCAAAGTACATAGAGGGATCGGTGCTCTTGATTAAATACAAGTTCCATACCCTAATACATGACAAAATTCAATGGAAACATAGCAATCCTCCAATCCTGAAATCTTGAAAAACTGATAAGTCTGCTGGATTTTGAATGAAATCTAAAATTCTACTTTATCCATATGAAATCCAATGAGGCCGAAAGCACTCTCAAACATCCTAAGTCATTTCATGGTAATATTAAAAATTTAAGTAAAAGGATGAAAATGAAGATTAAGGAGAATGTCACTTTTACTTTAAGAATTTAACATTACCATGAAATTTGAATAGCATATCACTAGTAGAGAGCATTTGAGTGTGTTAAATAGGGTTTGGGAGGGGGAAATGGACCCCAAATAACATTTAGCTAATTCATAAAACACCTTGAAGTCCAAACCAATCAGCAAACCCCTTAAAATTTCATTAAAATAATGTTAAATCGTTGTTTTAGTGGGTTACGGGCCACTGTTTGTGACTCGGCCAAGTCAGTACGGGAAACATCCGAGTTGGCCGAGTCAGCCACGACTCGGCCAACCGAGCCAGTTTTGTACCAAGTCACTCCAGAGGGCAATGGAACAGACCAACGCGGCCGTTTCCGTTTCGAAACGACCGTTTTTTAAAACTATGCACACAACACCATATACACAACAAGCATACAACATCATATGTACATAATACTATGTGTACAACATTACGCATCACCATAGGTACAATCACTCAATATACAACATGCACAACATATACAAAACAACAGCACCGCACATCCAAAACCATACTGCCTCTACCAAGAAACCTTGCTTCTAGTGTCTCTTTGCCATCCATGCTTGTCTTAGCATGCCATGGATCATGCTATTTTCATTCCACTGATGTGTCTCTCAGCATTCTCTTGTCCATAACATAAACATAAACATAGTATAATCACAAAATATCAGTTCATATCCACATGATACTGAGCTTAGAGATCTGTAAGAATACTCTTCCCACTTGATTTTTCATGAACCAGGAACCTCTTCATGTCATTTACATTTGTAAGCAATCATTCCCCCACAAGAATGATTCCTAACGACCCTGGCAGACAATGATATGCATACATACATATATATACATATAAAAATCAACATAAAACAATCTTGATCATGTCAGAAAATGAAATACATACATACATATACACATGTACATATATGAACATTAGCATAAACATGATTACAACATAATTACCAAATATCATAAGGTCAAGGTTAAGAGAACTCCCTTTATCCATGCACAACATTCACAACATGCACAACATGCACAAAATTGAGAACAACCGTTCCCAACTTAGCCAAGGAATCAAATGCCTCACATCCACACTAATGGACCCAGCCAAATTAGCTGACTATCATACTCTTATCTTTAGCTTCCCTTCCACATGCACTAACTTCATATGAGTCTTACATCACTTGTTATGTACCACAAAAATCTCCTCGAACTCCATTAAATTTCCTCTTTCTCAAACCAATTCACAAGACTCAAAACATAAAAGACCAGAACAAGAAACAAACAAGAATAAAATCACGAAAACCAATAACAATACGACACAACAACCAAAGTGGCATGATTATGCACTAGACATAACAAAACTACAAATAAAGTGCAAGAAAATGAAAAGGTACCAAAAGCACAAGATTCTCAATAGACACCATGACTCAATCCCCATGGATTCCTAGTGCTTCCAAGGGAAATCTCAACTTGAGCTTTCTTCAAGATTTCATGGAAAGTTCTTTTCCATGCAATTCTCTATATCATACTACCATAACGCATAACTTTCAGTGCATAAATAAATATAAATATACACCAGTTGTCTTACCTTGTTATGCCAAGCATGTTGCCTTGTAGATGAACACATCTGTGCCATGTCTCAAGGGACTCCAATTCCCACGACAGATCTAGCTATAACTAGATACTAGCTGTTATACCTTTCAAATACATGTCCATTAATATATCACATATCCACATAATTTTAGACAAATCAAGGTTAAGAAGACTTCCTGTATGAACACTCATTTGTTTTGAATTTCAGTTTCCAAGCATAGCCAAAGGAATTATCACCCAATTCCTTTCTTTTACCTTTAACTTGTTGCAATTGAGTCTTACTATGTACTCTCATATCACCCAATGGATAGTTATATAAACAAATCAACTATTGCCTTGTCAACTGTTCACTTATGTCGATCACATATTCCAAATATGAAGGCAACATATATATCACTTGTAAATAAACCTTCACCAAGTATAACAACCATGTCATGATCAAAGTCAACTCACATTCATCAATCATAATACATAGTGTTACACTCAAGTACATGTTAGCTGTCTCAACACATGTGTGAGTAAAAGCATGTTAAAACAAGATCATTTCGTGATGCAATCTTATAGACACATACTCATATCATGCGATTAATCAAACATTCAACAACATATAGACGACATCATAGCAACCAAATCTCAAACACCAAATAGATGAAATAATCAAACATTAAAGCACAAAGTAGACATCATAAGGAAGCTCATACCTTAATGTATCTCAAGGGAGGCTATCTTTTCTGCAAAATCAAGCTATATAAGCATGATATAACTTCACGACCTATCAAATCAAACATAAATGATGCCATGATATCCATAATAGTCACTAGCTAACATGTTCACATCATAAACTGATAAACAATTATCATTCATACATAATAATCACATTTTCACAATCAATCTAGATTAGTATGACATAATATCACAACATATTAACTCATACCTGAATGTCATAACCCTAACTATTTGCATATATCAATCCAAATTAGTATGATACATATAACATCAAAATCTTAATATAATAACCCTAATCATCAAGTTACTAGCATATAACAACAACAAGTTAACCTATACATACTCATCAATAACATATAACATAATCATCAATTTATCTAACATAAAACAACAACAGTAATGCATACAACCATAGGTTACTATCATTGATGACTATTTGACACATGACATGCATATGACTACACTAATCAACTAGAATTTATCATATATGTAACAATAACATGAATATAATGAAAGGCATACACATAACTGTAATGCATATAACAACTGTTAACCTACATACATTCATGCCCAATATACAAACATGTATGACGACATGTTCTTGCCTCAAGGTCCAATGCTGCAACTTCACTTTGATGGTCTGCATTTCTTGCTTTAATTCATTCAACACATTAACATCATGATATACCAATAAAATTATGATGACCTAATTGCATACACTGACCTCATAATGCATGTTTGACCTAACATACATGCATAATCATAACCATGACAATGCATGAATAACAACATATAGACACTGACATGCATAACAGATGCATATACAACCAACATGCATTCATGACAAATGCATCCCAACAAAAACATCATGAACACCTACATAGAAATTCAACTGTAACAATGACCACTACCATGCATACATAAAAAACACATATACAACTTACATGCATGCATGACAAACACATTTAGCCCATCCAGTCCAAGTGTTGAACCATGCTATGATACCATTCTGTAGTATTTGATATCACACAAGTAGAATAGAAACCAGACACCACCCAAATAGAACAAAACCATGCTTCGATACCACTCTGTAACACCCTCCTCCCACATCTACCCAAGTAACCAACCAACCAAGGTAAACATGTGACAAGGAGTTAATATGATATGATTTGACTCCCTATGTTCCAGTTAAGGAAGTGGAATTGGCATAACACATTGATGAGCCCCAATTTTGGTACAATTTGGGCTCATTTTGGCCTATTTTGTTTGCTCAAACCATTCATTTTTATTGTTTATGCATACACTTCTTAGTTTATTCATGTTGTTTGTAGGAGAAAGGATAGGCACTTTATCTATGTAGCTAATGCATTGTGATTCCAGGTTTTGGCATTAAAAGGGAGCAAAAGACAATGAAAAGGTGGCAAGGAGACAACGAGTTGGCATTGCTGACGTAAGGAGAGGTTGTCCACGGTCTTGGGGGACATTCCTCGGGATCCTCACCAAGAACTCCGAGCCCCACTCCATCCTCTCTCCGAGCTTAATACACGGCCAGCTGTTCTACAGGAACAGCAGTTCAAAACTGCTCTACAGGAAACAGCATTTAGGATCATCCTACAGGATCAGCAGTTAAACTATAGATTGAATAGTCGAGCTCCTAGAATCATGGATACTTGTTGGAGCATCATTTTGTATAAGTATAGAGGCCTTAGCCTTGGTTAGGTTGTTGAAACTCTCGTGTTACTATTGTAATTTTGGAGCACAGCTCAAGTTTCGTTCTCTTTTGTAAGCCAATTTGGCATGATATCAGATTATGAATAAAGAATACAGTTTGTGATCTAGTTCTGAGTTTCTTAAGGAGACTATAGCTCTCAGGTTAGGGCCCAACCTGAGAGCCATAGATCCCCTCTGCTGTAGTGTTGTTCCCATTTCATTTCCAGCACTTTGAGCTTTTCATTTGTACATGCAATTCGAATTACAGGTTGTTGAGTTGGTCTTTTTCATGAGTAGATAGGATTTGCTTATAGTGAGTTTGTTTACAGTCGTTTAGTGTAGCAGAGGATAGATAGAGTCCATTGGAGCTCCAACAAAAAGGCTGTTAGGACTCACTGCCATCTTTCTTGAAGATTGGGGTGCAGCCCATAGCTAGCCACCAAAAACATGCATTTCTTCACTTGATGATTGCTGCAATACAGTCACTGTTACGTTAGATGCTTCCTTGTCATCCACTCATGCACTGCACTCCTTTACCACAGCTTCATGCACATTCTCCTTCGCGTTTTTGATTGTTGATCATTGAATTATGAGCACAGGTAGTTAGGTTGATGCACTTTCGGTTTGATAACAGTCCTAAGCATTTGTTACATTCACACTTCTCCCTCTCGGCCCATTACCTTCTCCTCCACCTTGATCACACATGCACACACATCTTCTCGACCTTCACTCCGCTCTGCTATCTCTCCAAAGACTTTCACTCCTCGCATAGCTCCATTCTCTAGCCCTCGTTGTTGACCCAGTCCTCCATCTTCCAACCTACTCCCTACATTCACTCCCTATCCCATTCCTTCACTTCTACATCCATCACCAGCCTCATCCCCACCTTTCACATCTCCCCCTACCATTCCATTACTCCTCCATCACTCCAACCACTCACGGTAGGTCATCCTGTAGCCATTTGTAGACATCCTGTAGAAAACAGAGTATCCTGTAGGATCTTCCACAGCCATCCTGTAGGAGGCCACTCTCTCGGTTGCTGAGCATCTGAATGCGAGGAACCTCTGTGGATGGATGCTAAGGATCCTTAGGGACCTCCCCTAGCCTTCCCAACCTGTCCCACGCTTTCCTTCCTTCTCCATCCCATCTGCACAACCAAACCCTAATTAGCACACAATCACAATCATTCCACACATTTAAAGGGAAAATACAAAAACATGTCTTTTATGATGCAAACAGCTTAGATCCATGCATTTCCACTTATTAGAGGTAACAGAAGCATTGGTATAAGTTTCCTTCACATTCCTTGCAGTATAGAGGTTAAACTAGTTAAATTAGGGTTTCCTAGGTTTACATGCTTTGATTTGCTTTCAGATCATTTTCGCCAAGTAGAGTAGTTTTCTCTGAGTTAGCTTTCGTCCATCATTGATAAAGCTTCTTCTGTGAGCCTATAGAAGTTGGCTTGAGCCCTAGCGGACTTGTGCCAGCTGACCAAGTGACAGCTGTGACAAGAGCTAGTACTTGTGCATACATCACCGTCGCTTCCAAGTTTGTACGAACTACCGGGTTGATAAAATGAGAGACAGGAAGCCCCAGGAGTTGTAGAATTATTGCTACAATACTGGAGCTCACCATCTTTTTGGCGCCGTTGCCGGGGAAGCGTCAGAGTATTAGTAATTGTTGCTTTTCTTTTACTTTCGTACTCTTACTTCTTCTTAGTAGTTTATTTCATTTCCCTTCTACAAAAGTAGCTTAGCATTTCCTGCTTTCATAGCTTAGCATTTCCTGCTTTCATAGATTAGCATTTCCTGCTTTCATAGATTAGTATTTCCTGCTTTCATAGCTTAGAATTTCCTGCTTTCATAGATTAGACTTTCGATTCTGCAAGTGTAGATTAGAATTTCAAATTTTGCAATCAATCTGTTTCATTTTTGCAGGTGCACAGAGAAAAACAAAAGCAATCAAAAAAGAGAATTCTTTTCCATTTCATGCCTCGTAGGAACCGAGATAGATCAGGCAAATTCCTACCAAACACCTCCACCACATCACTTAGTCACCCTTCACTCTTCGGTGGTGACAGTGATTCAGAGGAAACTATAGGTGAACATCCCAAGACATACCGAAATCCTATAGAAGAAGAAGAGTTAGAGACCACTCCACCTAAAGCTATGGCTGACAATAGAGAGGATGAGAGGATAGAAGGAGCTTTCCCCATCCGAGAGACCAATGGTGAGATGAAAATGAAAAACATTAGCCCCTCTGCTTTGCCTCACTTCCATGGAATGACCACTGAGGATCCTGATACCTTCCTATTTGAGTTTGCTGTCCTCTGTAGAACCTATGACTATACTGAGGATGAACAAAAGCTAAAACTTTTCCCTTCTACTCTCAAGGATGCAGCACTACGCTGGTTCATGGGTTTGCCTGGGAATAGTATCACCACATGGGCTCAGATGCAGCAAGCCTTCAACACCAAGTACCGGGATTATTGTAGGTCCAAGGAAACAAAGGGGGAAATCTTTCGGATGACCATGGGAAACGATGAATCTTTAGAGGACTATGAGGAAAGGTTCCAACTTAGTTACAAGCGGGCCAGGTGCACACTTGACCCTGAATCCCTTAAGTTGGTTCTGCTCCGAGGAGTACCTGAAGATCTCTTAGATACCCTTCACATGTTAGCTGGGGGGGACATTTACCAACTGCCTTATGAGGACATCAAGACTGTGTTTCGAAATCATTCCAGGGCAGCTAGAAAACGAGGTAGGGGAAACCTCCTCTCCACCAGTGTCCCTTTCTCCAAACATGAGCTTACAAACCAATTAGAAGATCTTAAGAGTGAGGTGAGACATACCATTGCCATGCAGCTGGACACATTCAGGATCCAGCAAAAGAAAGAGGAAGCTGAGAGAGCCTTGGCTGTCTTCTGTCCTAGGTGCACCAGAAGACACCCTAAGAACGAATATCCATTGCATTCGGTTGAAGTGTGTTTCATTTGTGAGGAGGACCACCCAACAAATCAGTGTCCAACCTTGCCTGGGTTTAAAGCCATGTACCAAGGAACTGAAGCCCCCACTGAACCTCTCTACTTCATCAACCAAAGGAGGCCTCAAGGATCTAGACCTTATCAGCAGGGGATGCAAGGGGCATCTTAAGCTTATTACAACCCCAACCACTTGACTCCCATGCCTTCCTGGGGTCCCCCTGCTCATCCTTCCTGGTCCATGCCTCCTCCATGGTCTTATCCACCTCAGTACCCTACTCAACCTACTTCTCATCCATATCACTCACATACCCAGTCGCAGCCTCAATGGAGTGCACCTCAGTCGGGGTGGAGGCCTCAATACAACAATCCTCCCGCCATTCTGCCTCCACCTCCAGTTCAGCCACAACCATTACCTCCTGCTCCTCCAAGGCAACCTCAAATGCCTGCTCAACCGAACCCGAACCCCAACAATAGACAGGCTTAGCAGGTATATACTGGGGAGACCTCATGCCCTACCTATGCTGTGGAGATCCAGGAGATCAATCTTAGATCTGGAAAGACTCTTCCAGATCGCCAACCTCCTCCCCCAGAGGAGGAGGAAGACCATCAGGAAAGTGAACCAAAGCCTATTCCACCCTTTCCTGAGAGATTTACAGCCACCACACAACCCAACCCGGAGGAAGATGAGCTTCTGGGAGAGCTCAAGCAGTTGTGTGTGAAGATACCCCTTCTCCAGGCCATCAAGGATGTGCCAATCTATAACAAGCTGGTTAAGGAGAAGTGTTTCAAACATCCAGGCAGACGGAAGAAAGATGCTTCAACTATCAATGTCATAGGACAACTGTCTGACCTTATGCTAGGACAAGTCATCTACCCAAAGTACTTAGATCCTGGAAGTCCTGTAGTAGATGTCCACATCAATGGCACCATCATACCCCACACCCTGATTGATCTGGGGGCTGCCATTAATGTAATGACCAGGGATACCATGTGCAAGCTCAATCTTCAAGGTTCCTTGAGGAAGACCTCGACAGTACTGCAATTAGCAGATCGCTCCACTGTGACTCCCGAAGGAATTGTGGAGGATGTCTTGGTCTCTATTGACTCTTGGGAGTATCCTGCAGACTTCCTGGTTCTGCAACCAAAGGCAAAGCTTACTGGATATCCCCTCATTTTGGGAAGGCCTTGGTTAGCCACTACAGATGCCTATATCAGTTGTCGTGCTGGAAATATGACCATCAAAAATGGTCCTATGTCCAAGCAACTTGTCCTATACCCTCCTGCCCAACCCTCTTTAGAGCATGACTTACCACTCTGGTTGGAAGAAGGAGAAGAAGGCGAGGTGTATTCAGCACCTCTATGTACCATAGAAACCAATAGAAGAAATCCCCCAACCGAGGATGATTTGATCGAGAACTTGATCCAAAACCCACCTACCAGTGCACTACCTTTAGAAAAATTGGTGGAGGATGCCCAAGCCACCACCTTAGTGGATCTTTGTACAACCAACCCTGTCACTCCCAGAGTTAAGAATGTGGAGTTCGGCCTTGAGAGAGCATTGAAAATCAGCTCCTCCCTATCTCCTTCTCAGGAAAAGGAGCTGTGCAACCTGTTGGCCAGCCACTTAGATGCTTTTGCTTGGAGCTATAAGGAGATGAAAGGAGTCCATCCCTCGGTCTGTACTCATCATATATACATCAAAGAGGACTGTAAACCGGTTAGGCAACCCCAGAGGAGAATGAATCCAGCCCTTAAAGACATTGTCAAGGAAGAATTGCAAAACCTGTTAGATGCCGGATTCATCTACCCCATCTCAGATAGTGAATGGGTGTCCCCTCTAGTGTTGGTTCCCAAGAAGAATGGGAAGTGGAGGATCTGTGTAGATTACCGGGAGCTGAACAAAGCTACCAAGAAAGACCATTTCCCTCTACCTTTCATAGATCAAGTGTTGTATGGACTGGCAGGAAAGAAGTTCTTCTCTTTCCTGGATGGGTTCAGCGGGTACAATCAAATCCAAATCAGCCCGGAAGACCAAGATAAGACCACCTTCACTTGTCCTTGGGGTACCTTTGCCTACCGAGTCCTTCCCTTTGGGCTATGCAATGCTCCTGCTACTTTTCAGAGAGCTGTCTTGAGCATCTTCTCGGAGTTGGTCCATGATGCAGTGGAAATCTACATGGATGACTTTACCCCTTATGGGGCCAACTTCCAGGAAGCATTGTCCAACTTGGGAAAGGTCCTAACCAAGTGCATCGAGATGAACTTGTCCCTTAGCCCTGAGAAATGTGAATTCCTAATGACTGAAGGGACAGTGTTAGGCCATACCATTTCTTCCCAAGGATTGCAGGTGGATCCTAACAAAATTGCTCTCATCAAGAGGGTTCCACCTCCTCAAAAAGTAAGGGATGTTAGGAGTTTTTTGGGATTAGCGGGATACTACAGGAGATTCATTAAGGACTTCAGCAAGCTCGCCTCGCCATTGTTTGTCTTGTTGGCAAAAGATGTGGAGTTTAAGTGGACTGACGCTTGTCAGAAGAGTTTGAATGAGTTAAAGGACAAGTTGGTGTCAGCACCAATCTTGAGAGGTCCAAACTGGGCCCTACCTTTCCACATCCACACTGATGCCTCAAACAAAGCCATAGGGGCAGCTTTAGGACAAATTGAGGAAAAACTTCCATATGCCATTTACTTCGTTAGTAAGAACTTGTCCAAAGCTGAGCTGAATTACACTGTAACCGAGAAAGAGTTCTTAGCTGTAGTCCATGCACTAAACAAGTTCCGTCATTACATTACCGGATATCAAACATTTGTACATACTGACCATGCTGCTATTAGATATTTGATGAATAAACCAGATGTGAATGCTCGTATTATTAGATGGTTACTTTTATTGCAGCAGTTTGATCTAACCATTGTTGATAAACCAGGAAGAGAAATTGTTGTTGCTGATTTTTTATCTAGATTGGATTTGTCTGCAGGTGAAGATGAGACGGTGGATGACCAGATGCCTGATGAGCATCTATTTTCTATTTCAGTACTCTCTCCATGGTTTGTTGATATAGCAAACTATCTTGTTTCAGCTCAGTTTCCTCTGCACCTCTCTTCAAAGGAGAAGAGCAAAATCATCAGAAAAAGTGCCTCATTCACTTGGATCGGGGGCAACCTGTTCAAGCTTGGCCCTGATCAGATCTTAAGGCGTTGTGTAAGGGAGGAGGAAGTCTTTGACATTATCCTCACCTGTCATGATGGGCCTTGTGGAGGACATTTTGCAGCAAAGAGAACTGCCTTCAAGATCCTGCAGGCAGGCTACTATTGGCCCACACTTCATCAAGACGTCAGAAGATATGTCAGCCAGTGTGACCAATGCCAAAGAATGGGGAAACCTACCCAAAGGGATGAGATGCCTCTCCAACCTCAAGTGACTCTTGAGCCATTTGAGAAGTGGGGCATGGACTTTGTGGGTCCAATCAATCCCTCTTCGAGGCAGAGATCCTACATCATTGTGTGTACTGACTACTTGACCAAGTGGGCAGAGACTAAAGCAATCAAAGCAGCAACAGAAGAGAAGGTGGTCGAGTTCTTAAGAGAGAACATTTTCTACAAGTTTGGCTACCCAAGAGAGCTGGTGACCGATCAAGGGAGCCAGTTCACATCCAACTTGGTTGAAGATCTACTAGCTCATCACAAGATCAAGCATAGGACTTCCACCCCCTATCATCCTCAAGCAAATGGGCAGGTGGAAGTCACCAATAGAGCATTAGAAGGGATCTTGACCAAAGTGGTGAGCAGCAGCAGAAAAGACTGGGCAGATCGCCTAGTTGAGGCCACATGGGCTTACAACACCACTTGGAAGACCACCACCGGCTTCACACCTTATGAGCTGGTCTATGGGAAGAAAGCTTTGTTGTCCATTGAGTTTGAGTATAACACTTTGAGGATGGCAGCTCAGCTGGACCTAGATCTCAGCCATGCACAGCAAGAAAGGTTATTGCAGCTGAATGGACTGGATGAGCACCGCATGCAGGCCCTCCTTCACTCAGAAGTGGTTCAACTTCAGAGGAAGGTGTGGCATGACCAACATCTCCATGACAAGCAATTTCAGTCGGGAGATTGGGCCTTGTTGTATGACTCCAGATTCAAAGATTTCAAGGGGAAGTTGAGGACCAGATGGCTAGGACCATATGTGGTGGAACAATTCCATGACAACGGATCAGTCCTCATTCGAACCATTGATGAGGAAGCCATTCCCATGCTTGTCAATGGGCACCAATTGAAGATCTACAAAAGACCTCTCTCACGACAAGAGTTTATCAGCACTATGGAGAAATCTGTTTTGGTCATAGAGAAGGGTTCTGCCTCCACTTTGGGCATACCCTGAAGGATCTAAAACACAACAAAAAAAAAAAAAAAGAGAAGAATAAAGATCCTTGGGTGAAAACCTCTCTGAGGCGCCCAAGGCAGGCAGTAGGGGTGAAAACCTCATTGAGGCGCTCCTATTGTCTTTCGAAAAAGAAAAGAGAGAAAAATATAGATCCTTGGGTGAAAACCTCTCTGAGGCGCCCAAGGCAGGCAGTAGGGGTTAAAACCTCATTGAGGCGCTCCTATTATCTCTCTAAAAAAAAAAAAAAGAAAAAAGAAAGAAAAAAAGGAAAAAGCAATCATCACCATAAAAGGTTTGCATGCAGATGTTCTATGGAGGAGAAGAAGCCTCTCCACTCCAAGCCAGGGGCCTTCATCATTCTAGCAAAGGATGTCATCAGCACCTCCTCCAAGAACAACAATGTTTTTAAGGTATGTGCAATTATTATCATGCTTTGGATATTCTACAGGAGGATACAGTTTTTCTACAGGAACAGACAGTCTTCCTACAGGAAGACGCGGATCTTCTACAGGAGAGTGCCAATTTTCTACAGGAAGCTCTGTGTTCTACAGGAAACTTCCTGTAGAAGGTTACGATGGCCGAAATGTGTTTCAAATGAAGATCTAGCGACTGAGGAGTGGATTGAATGCATGCATGCCAATGATGGCACCCCTGAACATTGCCATTATCGTCCTCCACCATCCTCGTCGCCATGCAACCAAGATCCCTGCAGCAGCACAACAAAGTAATCAGTTCTCGTGAGAAAGCATCTGTCAAAGAAAAACTAGGCACCGAGAACCATACCACATCCACGTTGATACATCAGAAGCGCTGGGATCGTGATCGAGAAGCCAGAACCGCCAGCATGCAGCATACACCCGAGGAGAAAGAATGGTGACAAGACCCCTCGCGGGGATCCTGTAACAGTTCAACCTGCTCAAGTGAAGACCGTTCACAGCACCGCCATCTGAGATCAAACACGGGCGCATGAACGTAGAACCATTCACTCCATCGCCAGCATCCTGTAACCACGAGCCTACAGGAATGTGCAGCCACATGCGGCAGGTAGATCCATCGCTCAAAAAACTGGAAATCATGTGCAGCCGCGCGCAGGTAAGTGTTCTAATCCTTCTCTCCATCAAACTGCATGATTATTACTTCGATTTGTTTTGCATGGCATAAAGGTGAATGGTTGAGCGGCCTAACGGCCAGTGATTGGCCACGTCGGTTAGTAAAGGGATAGTCAGAGGACGAGGTGGCAGCCACGACGAAAGAAACACGCAGCAAGCACGTGAAGATCAGTCCCGTCAATCGAGAAGTGAAGTTTAACCGAAAAGGGCGGCGACAGATCTGTGGGAATGAATGCGGCAACAAACGAATGTGCAGGCGGATGATGGGTGATGTCACCCAACGGTCCGGTGGGGACAGCTCACCCCCGCGCCACGAGCTACGCCGATTCAAAATCTAATCGGCTCGATTAAGCGTGTATCTCCATCAACCTCCCTTCAAAACTCGAGTCGATCCTCTGCTTACCTCTGCATGTTGATACGCCGAGCTCTCGGCTACCTGAACGCTGGTAAAGTACCTCTCGACCGCCAGCCAACTAAAGCTCTTCCCGAAGCCTGCGCACTGCTCCTACAGGAACAGTTTCTACAGGAACGCCGTCCTACACGAAGTAGTTTCTACAGGAACGCGGCTCTACAGGAAGGTGAAGTCTTCACGAAAAAAGGTGGCAGAAAAGAGGTAACCCTGCAACTCCTTCCGCAATTGTTTTCCAAAGGTGGCAAAGTCATTTTTTCACCAGCTGGTCATAAAAAATTGGATTGCCGTGCCTATACTATCGCTCCTACAGGATAGCTGTATAATCAACTGTGGTCTGAAAATTCATTGCATGTTCTGTCTTTAAGACCGAATTTCCTGTGTATCCACCACCTCTGGTATAAACCACTGTGTTCATCATGCCTGGTGGGTTTATCAGGCGAGACCCCACTAATTCAAATGCATTAAGGAGAAACCCGGCTGTGGTTGAGCTCTTCACTAGAGCGCAATGAATGCCTTTCTGTGATAAACTACAGGGCTACGATGATGAAGTAGCCGAGGAATTTTTGCAGGCTCTGCAGCCTAAATCACAGACATTGGCCACGGTAACCTTCAGAGGTCTCAGCCTCGAACTCACCCCAGAGCATATCAGTCGGATTACAGAGCTGCCCACGGGTCTGCCGTGGGACAAAGAAGAGCGGAAGATGAGCCAGCAAGCAAAGAAGGAGTTCTTCCCACCGGAAGAGTCATTCACCGAAGACAAAAATGGAGTCAAAAGGGCAAGCCTATTGCCGCCATGGAACGAAGTCAGTTTACAAATTATGAAATATACACCTGTGAGGGTCGATATAGCATTGTATATGCGTATCACTTCAGGCTGCTTAACGAACTAAGACACCAGATTGACCTCCCTGCAGCACAGAGGTTGAGCATTCCTTACTTTCTACTACAGTCCTTAATGGAGTGTTCCACCAAGCTCAAGGATGGAATTCCGGACCAGATAGCCCACCATGGGCTAGTCAAGCTCCTCGTGGAGGATGCTCTCCGCTCATATAAAGTCCCCCTCGCTTGGGAATCATTTAGGAACTTATCTAGAACGGGGAACATAAAAATGTTGCTTGAAGAAGCGGAATCCTCTAACGGAGAAGAAGAAGAGCCAGCAGCCAGGAGTAAGAAAGGAAAAAACCAAAAAGTTCCGGCTCCAGCACAGAAAAAGGAACGAAAGAAGAAGGAAGAGGGAAAATATGACAAAGTCAAAGAGGACACCCCCATCCTATCAGCAAGGGAACAGAGGTTGAAAAGCAGGGCAGTCAAAGCTGAGGTGGCCCCTGCCAGCCCAAGCACCTTGTCAGCTTCTGCAGTCAAAGCCAAACGCAAAAGCCACGAAACAAGGCAAGAGAAGGTGGTGAGAGTTGCATCTGCAGGAACGCAATCACAGGCTTCTACAGGAAGCCCGAAAACGCAAACTCAGGCCTCTACAGGAAACCCGAAAACAAAGACAAAGGTTTCTACAGGAAGCCCGAAGATCAGTAAGGAGCAGGCTTCTACAGGAAGCCCAAGAGCAACGACCAAGGCTTCTACAGGAAGCCTGAAAATTGTTGGAAAACAGGCTTCTACAGGAGGCCCAAAGATGGAGACAAAGGCTTCTACAGGAGGCCCAAAGACGGAGACAAAGGCTTCTACAGGAAGCCCGACAGTACAACCACAGGCTTCTACAGGAAGCCCGAAGACAGAGACAGGGTCTCCTACAAGAATCACAAGGCTGGAAAGAGGGGTTTCTACAAGAGGCCCGAAGGTCATTGCGAAACAGCCTCCTGTAGAGAGCCCGAAGACAAAGAAAGAATCTTCTACAGGAGGCCCGGAAGCGGGCAAAGCAGGGTCTTCCACAGGAAGCCTGAAATCAAAAAAGGAGGGACCCTCTACAAGGAGCTCCGAGGGAGCAAAACACAAGAAAGAGAAGGCTGACATCCTCGATAAGGAGGCAGCAGCGGCACTAGCTGCCCTCAGCACACCTCCAAAACCGAAAGAGAAAAGGGAGAGGGAGACCCCTCTCCCACCTGAAGCCAGGAGAAGCAAGAGGATGTCCCTGAGCAAGCCACAGCCTTCACCCAGCGGCCATACCACTTCAGGGGACATACCTACTTCACCCAGTGCAAGAACCCCCTCCAAACCATCAGCTACCCCCGAAAAGGGGAGCCCAAAAATAACTTCCTGGACACGAAAGATAGGCCAGTCGCCTTCTGAAGCCCGACTCAAAGAAATAGAAAAAGGGAAGGAAGCATCACCCTCATCACCATCAGGGGCAGAAAAGGCAGGGCCATCAAAAGCAGAAAAGAAACAGCCTGTTTCGGTCCCGAGTCCTCGGCCAAGGACGAGGAGTAGGGGCAAGGTTGCTCAAGGATGAGCAAATGGTTCAGCTGGGGGGTGATGATGAGCCCCAATTTTGGTACAATTTGGGCTCATTTTGGCCTATTTTGCTTGCTCAAACCATTCATTTTTATTGTTTATGCATACACTTCTTAGTTTATTCATGTTGTTTGTAGGAGAAAGGATAGGCACTTTATCTACGTAGCTAATGCATTGTGATTCCAGGTTTAGGCATTAAAAGGGAGCAAAAGACAACGAAAAGGTGGCAAGGAGACAACGAGTTGGCATTGCTGACGTAAGGAGAGGTTGTCCACGGTCTTGGGGGACATTCCTCGGGATCCTCACCAAGAACTCCGAGCCCCACTCCATCCTCCCTCCGAGCTTAATACACGGCCAGCTGTTCTACAGGAACAGCAGTTCAAAACTGCTCTACAGGAAACAGCATTTATGATCATCCTACAGGATCAGCAGTTAAACTATAGATTGAACAACCGAGCTCCTAGAATCATTGATACTTGTTGGAGCATCGTTTTGTATAAGTATAGAGGCCTTAGCCTTGGTTAGGTTGTTGAAACTCTCGTGTTACTATTGTAATTTTGGAGCACAGCTCAAGTTTCGTTCTCTTTTGTAAGCCAATTTGGCATGATATCAGATTATGAATAAAGAATACAGTTTGTGATCTAGTTCTGAGTTTCTTAAGGAGACTATAGCTCTCAGGTTAGGGCCCAACCTGAGAGCCATAGATCCCCTCTGCTGTAGTGTTGTTCCCATTTCATTTCCAGCACTTTGAGCTTTTCATTTGTACATGCAATTCGAATTACAGGTTGTTGAGTTGGTCTTTTTCATGAGTAGATAGGATTTGCTTATAGTGAGTTTGTTTACAGTCGTTTAGTGTAGCAGAGGATAGATAGAGTCCATTGGAGCTCCAACAAAAAGGCTGTTAGGACTCACTGCCATCTTTCTTGAAGATTGGGGTGCAGCCCATAGCTAGCCACCAAAAACACACATTTCTTCACTTGATGATTGCTGCAATACAGTCACTGTTACGTTAGATGCTTCCTTGTCATCCACTCATGCACTGCACTCCTTTACCACAGCTTCATGCACATTCTCCTTCGCGTTTTTGATTGTTGATCATTGAATTATGAGCACAGGTAGTTAGGTTGATGCACTTTCGGTTTGATAACAGTCCTAAGCATTTGTTACATTCACACTTCTCCCTCTCGGCCCATTACCTTCTCCTCCACCTTGATCACACATGCACACACATCTTCTCGACCTTCACTCCGCTCTGCTATCTCTCCAAAGACTTTCACTCCTCGCATAGCTCCATTCTCTAGCCCTCGTTGTTGACCTAGTCCTCCATCTTCCAACCTACTCCCTACATTCACTCCCTATTCCATTCCTTCACTTCTACATCCATCACCAGCCTCATCCCCACCTTGCACATCTCCCCCTACCATTCCATTACTCCTCCATCACTCCAACCACTCACGGTAGGTCATCCTGTAGCCATTTGTATAAATCCTGTAGAAAACAGAGTATCCTGTAGGATCTTCCACAGCCATCCTGTAGGAGGCCACTCTCTCGGTTGCTGAGCATATGAATGCGAGGAACCTCTATGGATGGATGCTAAGGATCCTTAGGGACCTCCCCTAGCCTTCCCAACCTGTCCCACGCTTTCCTTCCTTCTCCATCCCATCTGCACAACCAAACCCTAATTAGCACACAATCACAATCATTCCACACATTTAAAGGGAAAATACAAAAACATGTCTTTTATGATGCAAATAGCTTAGATCCATGCATTTCCACTTATTAGAGGTAACAGCAGCATTGGTAGAAGTTTCCTTCACATTCCTTGCAGTATAGAGGTTAGACTAGTTAAATTAGGGTTTCCTAGGTTTACATGCTTTGATTTGCTTTCAGATCATTTTCGCTAAGTAGAGTAGTTTTCTCTGAGTTAGCTTTCGTCCATCATTGATAAAGCTTCTTCTGTGAGCCTATAGAAGTTGGCTTGAGCCCTAGCGGACTTGTGCCAGCTGACCAAGTGACAGCTGCGACAAGAGCTAGTACTTGTGCATACAGCACCGTCGCTTCCAAGTTTGTACGAACTACCGGGTTGATAAAATGAGAGACAGGAAGCCCCAGGAGTTGTAGCATTATTGCTACAATACTGGAGCTCACCACACATCACACATATCTTCCGCATAAGCAACATAACTCCCAAGAGGCATCCCAACCACTCAGCTTACCAACACCTAAGACCAAATGAAGCTTTAATGTATCAAACCCATGGATTCTCCCTTGATATGGACCATGGTGCATCTAGGAGGCTCTAGATGCTCCCACAACAAAGGAAAGCAAGCATCTGGGGACTTTTTTCCCTAGTGTTATGCTTATGACTCTGGGATTTGTGCCACTTTTTCAGACCTAGAGCCCAGGTCACTTCCTAGAACTCAATGATACCTTCAGAGATGAATTTACACAACAAAACAATGATACATTTGTAAAAACATTGACAAGGATTAGACTTGACCCCTACTAGCCATGACAGGTATTTCATCAAACATGTCACAAACATGAAGGCTACAGGTCTTAACAACAAAAATGAGCATAGGGGACTCATACTTATATGAGAATCACTAAGAAGCATTGGTGCCTCAACACATTACCTGCAATTTCATCTATTAGGCCATAAACACATTGTTCATTCATTTACAAGTAAAAACATGATTAGTGCCATACATAGCCATTTTCATAATACATGTTCATAACCAACATAATAGAAATGGAAATATGAAGGAAAAAACAACCATATAATCCACAGATAAACTAGTATAATACTCATGAATTAACAAGGAGAAATAACCTCATATTAATGATGCAAAGGCCGACCAGTTTTGGGACTTCCATGAACCACCCAACCATAGACATGACTGAGCCAAATCTCTTTTTAGCCAGTCATCCTCATGCCATATTCCAAGAATGAAAGTGGGATATCATGGAACAATCCATCAACACCTAACTAGGGCTTCCAGAGGTGAAACCACCTCAACCCATCAAGGAGTGATTCCACCTCATGGTCAAATATCAGAAACCATCACTAGATCAGTCTCCACTAATCTATCCAGGGCTTTAGAGAATTTGTTCCAACCTAACTTCCAAGACTAGTAACTCAACCCACGGCTACTGCTAGAATATAGAGTGTTGTCCAACCAAGGCTCCAGGACTAGTAACTCAACTCACAACTGTTGTCGGGCTCCAAAGATTTTTTCCAACCAAGGCTCTTGGACTAGTAAATAAACCCACCAAGGGCTCCAAAACGTTTCTCCAACCAAGAATATAGGAATATTAATTCAGCACATGCTATTATAGGATTCCAAAGCGTTTTTCCAACCATAGCTTCAGGACTATTAACTCAACCCAATCCATTTTAGGGCTTCTAGAGCGTTTGTCTAGCCAAGGCTCCTGGAACTAATAGATCAACTCACGACCAAAGGAACACGAGAAAAAACTAGAAAACAGAAGGAAATGAACCCACAACACCATGGCTATCCAAGAAATGGAAAGGCTAGGCAAATCCACTGCCAATACAGGCACTCCTCCATGCCAATTATTTATCATGACTAATAAACCACATGCATATGCCATGCATGCCAAAGCTAGTGAGGAAGATATACATGGAACTCATTACTTGCAAGAAAA
Source organism: Pinus tabuliformis (assembly GCA_031772625.1). NCBI lineage: Eukaryota > Viridiplantae > Streptophyta > Pinopsida > Pinales > Pinaceae > Pinus > Pinus tabuliformis. Next base: position 629,067,335 of record CM062816.1, read on the forward strand.
ATATGTTGTAGATGTTGATCCCGATGTCCTCTTGTGCTTTCTTGCTCTTCCTTTTCCTTCTTGATCATAGCATCCAAGTATGCCACACTCTCTAAGAGTGCTCCAAGAAATCTCTAAGTGTCCAAGAGTATGAGAGAGAGAATAGAATGAGAGCTCAAAAACTAAACTGATAAATGGTTACACTGACCAAGCCTGAGCAAAATCTTACCAACTAATCCTCATAATCCTTTTTATCTAAGAGGCCTCTATTTTCTTAATTTTCCATTATTTTCCTTCAATTTCCTCCTCACGTGCAACCTATGATCTTTCACCTTCCTTTTCTCCTAATTTCCATTATTTTCATAAATAAATGTGCCAAAATGCCATTTTGCCTTTCCAAATCCTTTTCCATTTCCTTTCTAATTTTTATAGCCATAATAAATTGAATGAACAACCAATAGGATGTTTTTCCCACCATTCAGCTTGAAATACATGTCCCATGACCATGGTATCTATTTTTACATGGATTTTTAACCAGGGCTGTTACAGAAGATAGTAGAGCTGACCCAAGTGCTGAAGGTCTTAGTTTCTTCCTTGGAATTCAATGAATTGTTACAAAATATCATCTATCTTCCCACAAAAAGGTTTTGTATTAAGGTCTAGGAAAAAATAGATTTATTATGATAAGTCATAGTTTGCCTTGATTATATTCCATTTCTCTTCCATTATGTAGGTATTTGTGGCAAGTGACAGATGGCCTTTATTGGGGCCGTGATACCATTGTAGCATTTCACTCAAAATGTTGTCATTGAGGAGTGGTTTGTTGACATCACTCCAAAATGTACTAATTCTTTTAAATAATTTTAGAGGTGTTTGCAAGAGTCTCGGAGATAGGCTATTTGATCCAAATTGGATCCTAAATCCTCTCTAAGTTTTCATGGATGTTTCAAATTATGCCAAAAGATTCAAGTCTTAGAAAAATCAAGTTATCAGAAGGAATCCTCGTGATAGTTGTAGTTGTGGCCAGAGCAGAGCAACGAGGAGCCTCGGCCGAGCACACAGACTATTGGCCCATGGTAAAGCACAATGGTACAAATTGCAAAACCGGAGGCTAAATCGAGAAACAGAGGTAGATTCTGATACGCGATTAGGGCTAAAGAATTAATTGCATATCGCAGGGCATCCCTGTCAGTGAAGGAAAGCCCCAAAGTTCTCAAACCCGAAATCGCTATGAAATGTAGAAAAGTGATGCATTCGGTTCTGTAGCGCGGGATTCGACAAAATGGCAAGATATCGCAAGGCTTTGAGGTGGTAAGCAGTTTTGGCTGAGCCCCGCCCGATGCCACACACCAAGCAACACGTGCCCGGCAGATGAGAGAGAAAACCACTCACATCAGATGGGTAACTGCGAGCTAATTATTTGCCCGATATGCACGATGACCGTAGGATCTGTGGGGCCTAGATCAACAGCGGAGGCGTGTCTCGACGAATGAGTGAATTTGACAGACGATAAAGCAAGATTATATGGGATTTGAAGTCTGACATGGACGATTTGTTGGCGGGGATTCATATTTCATGGGCAATCTTGGAGAAAACGGAAATAATGACCATTCAAATGTGTCCAAGGAATCTGACACACAGTTCATTAGGAAACATGTGGCCACCTCCCTACAAGGCGTTACCCAGTGATGATGACATAGAGCAAAGGAAATCGAAGGTCTGGAAGTGGAAACAAACAGTCAAAGAATAGACTGGCTTTAAAGCCATGAACTGACAGAGACAGAGTAGGCAGTAACACAGAGAGGAGTTAGTTAGATGCCGAAAGCTAAGAGAAGAAAATAGAGAGTAGAAGCCGAGATGACTTGAAGGCAACATCAAGCTAGATAGAGCCAGAGAGAGTCATAGAGTCTGTGTACTCTAGAGAACTTGAGAGTTTCAAGTGAACTCCTCAGCATAGGCCTATCATGGTACTGTGACCAGTAGAGGTCGTGTTTCAGTAAGGAGAGTCTGTGTACTCCAAGTCCTACTGATTTTATCTTTTTAGTGAGACTCGGATTGAGCTCACTGTTGTAAAGCTCTGCTTTGAAAACATAATAGAGGGCCCACCACTGAAGGCTGGACCAGGAGACATAGCCCAGGAGTATTGGGTGAAGTCCATATTAAACTTGTTGTGTTTATCTATTTGCCTGTTATGTTTTCTCTAACTTCCTCAGTGTCTATGTATTCTAGCAATCTTATCATTCAATTGCATAAAGTAACATAGGCACATGCATGCACATGAGTCTGTAATACCTTTAATTCATTGTCCTCGATAAATTCCATATCAAGTGGTATCAGAGCTCTAGGTTACTAAGGTTAGACAAGCTTGTGTTAGATTTTGTTATTGAATGCTAACTAGATCAAAGCTTAAATTAGGAGAAGGAGAGTTGGTTGAAGCTAACCTTGAAATTGGCAGAGTCTATTCTAAGAGGAAAATGTTAGAAGAAAGTCACTTGGAATCAGACCCCTAGTTCATGGATAGTTTCATGACCATGAGATCCATGGTGGAGGAAATGTATAGGGAATTTAAGAAAAATAGAGATGAAGATTCATCAAAATCCAAACAAGACAAAGGAGTAGAAGAATCTCTCCTCCATGACCAGTCCAAAGGCAAAGGGAAACAAGAAAAAATTCTCACACCTCCTAATAGCCCTAAAAATAAAAAGAAAATCTTTAATTAAATTAGATGTTAAATTTGATTTACCAATATATGATGGAGAGTTGAATGCAGAGAAGTTGGATAATTGGATCAGATAGATTGATGTTTATTGCAGAGTGCAGAGCATTGATTTAGACAAGAGTAAGATTCAGCTGGCTAGCCTACGCCTTGGGGGCACTGCCTTGGTATGGTGGGAAGGAAGGACACAAGCTGACATAAAGAAACATGGTAAGATTCTTTATGTTTTGAGTGAATTTGTTTCTGCAATTAAAAAGAAATTCTATCCACTAGACTATATGCAGCAAGCCATGATGAGCTGGAAAACTCTTTGACAATTAAAAGGGAAAAGTGTGCAAGGTTACACCCAAGAATTTAAAAAAAGAGCTTTGATTCTAGGAATTTCTTTAGACTCACCTGAGACTGTGCTGAAGTATATAGGTGGTCTACACAACTACATGAAGCACACTATCCTCATGTTTAATCCCACTAGCATAGATGAGGTATCCATCCACGCTACACATATAGAAGCTAGAGGTAAGAATGGGAACCCAAAAGTTGGGGGATCATCCAAACCCACTACAAGCAAGAATAAGGAGAAAAGAAAACAGAAATGGAAAGAGAGGAAGGCAAATACTATACAAAAGAGCAAGTCTTCATGCACTCACTATAAGAAGGATGGGCATGATGATGAACACTACTGGATTCTACATCCAGAGCTTAAACCCAAGAAAAACAAGGGAAAAAGGAGGAAGAATGTTGTGGCTATTCAAAAGGATTTGGGCTCGGACTCAGGGGATGAAACAACAATTGTAGCCACAGATATCAAAGGTAAAAATTCTAAAGCATCTACTAGTAATTCAACACAATCTACTGATAATGAAGAAAATGAGAGGAAAAGACATGAGCTTTTTCATATTCGAGTTATTTCCAATCATCAAAAGATTGATACTTTGTTTGATAGTGGCTAACAAGTAAATTTAATTTCTGAAGTAATTGTAAAGAAGTTGGGATTACTAACAACACCTCACAAAAAACCATATCCATTAGGTTGGTTATGTGATAAAGCAAAGCTACAAGTGACCAGACAATGTAAACTTAAGTTTTCTTTTGGGTCAACATTTGTAGATGAGGTTGAGTTAGATATAGTTCCTTCGGATAAATGTGGAATTGCTTTAGGAAGTCCTTACTTGTATGATAGAAAAACTATTTTTTATAGAGTTGAGAACAAGTATCTACTCGTTAAATATATAATCGAATATATTGTAAGAGCTCATAAGCTCAAGAATAATTATACTCTCATAAGCTAAGGGTAGATGAAGAGAATTGTAAATTCATGCAACCAATTTTTGCTGATGGTTGTAAAGGAAAAGAAACATGATAAAACCAATGTATTTGAGGGTTGTGATGCTAAACAACAAGCTAATTTAGAAAAAGTTGTTTCAGAATATGATATATTATTTCAAGAACCTAAAGGTATGCCACCCAAAAAGGAAATAGTACATGATATTAATTTGCGGCAAGATGCTCCATTGCTTAACATCAGAATGTACATGTTGTCCACTTTAGAGAATGCAGAAATCAAGAAGCAAGTACAGGAGCTGCTCGGGAAAGGATTCATAAGGCCTAGCACATCACCATGTGGATCTCAAATTGTCTTGGTGAGAAAGAAAGATGGCTCATGGAGAACGTGCATTGATTACCGAGAACTGAATAAAATAACGATAAAAAATCGTTATCCCCTTCCTCGCATAGATGATCTGTTAGATCAGTTGAAAGAAGTTTTTTATTTTTCCAAGTTGGACTTGCATAGTGGTTATCATTAGGTTAGAGTTACAAACCAAGATGCATGGAAGACTGCCTTCAAAACAATGCAGGGATTGTATGAGTGGCTGGTTACTTTTGGCTTAACTAATGCTCCTACTACTTTCATGAGAACAATGAATGATGTACTCAGACCTTTTCTTGATGATTTTGTTATTGTATACCTGGATGACATTTTTATATTCAACAAAACGTGGGAAGAACATTTAAAGCATGTTAAACAAATTCTAGATGTTTTGGAAAGAGAAAATATTTATGTTAAACTCTCAAAATGTGAACTTGGCAAAAAATCCTTGAATTATTTGGGTCATATAGTAGGGGGTGGTGAATTGAAGATAGATCCCTCTAAGGTTGCGGTCATTGTAAGTTGGCCTAAAACCAAATCTGCTACAAAAGTTAGAAGCTTCCTAGGAGTAGCACAATATTGGAGAAAGTTTATTTCTAAATTTTCCTCAATTGCAGCTCCCTTACATGCTTTAACAGGATTGAATAAGGTGTTTTAGTGGGGAGGAAAATAGCAAAAAGCCTTCAACACCTTGAAAGAAAAGATCAGTACAACACCAATACTAGCACTGCCCAATCTTCAAAGACCATTTGAGATCGAAACGGATGCGAGTGACTATGCCATGGGAGTAGTGTTGATGCAACACGGTAAACCCATATGTTATAACTCTGAGACATTTAATTCTGCAGTAGTTAATTATCCCACATATGATAAAGAATTGTATGCATTAGTACAGAGTGTGAAAAAGTGGAAACATTATTTAATGGGAAAAGAGAGAGTTATACATACTGACCATCAACCACTTCAATATTGACACTCCCAAACTAAGTTGAAGAAATCAAGACACTATAGGTGGATGGGTTTTATACAACAGTTTCATCTTGTCATCAGATATAAAAAGGGAATACACAATAAAGTTGTAAATATGTTGTCCAGACCAATCATAAATGCATCCACTATACTTAAGCATAATTCAATATTGCATGAAATCTTCATTGAACAGTATGCTCAAGGTATAGATTTTAAAGATATATATGTAAGTTTAAGTCATGGAAAACAAGTAGAAGAATTGGATTATCATGTTAAGGACCAACTCTTGTATCATTTGGGAAAGTTTTGAATTCCACAAACTGAAAGAGTAAAGATAATTAGAGAAGCACACACTTCTCTAATATCAGGTCACTTTGGTGTAAGTAAAACAATTGCACAACTCCAAAGATTTTGTTATTGGCGAAAAATGAATGAGACAATTTTTAGATATGTAAGAGGGTGTACCATGTGTGCTAAAGCAAGCCCAACAATAGAAAACTAGGCTTGTACACTCCACTACCAGTTCCTTCTCATCCTTGGGAAAGTGTTTCCATGGAATTTGTTGGAGGACTGCCTAAATCTAGGAAAGGTCATGACTATTTATATGTTGTTGTGGATAGGTTCAGCAAAATGTGTATTTTAATACCTTGTAACAAACATATTACAACTGAACAAACTGCAAAGTTGTTCTTTCAACATGTATGGGTTTATTTTGGATTACCCACTTCCATTATATCTGATCGAGATACCTTATTTGTTGGGAAATTTTGGTCAAGTCTATGGGAATTTATGGACACCATACTAAAGAAGAGTACAAATTTTCATCCGCAAACAGATGGCCAAACAGAAGTGGTCAATAGGATAGTGATCTAGTTGCTTAGAGGCTATTGTAGCAAGCATCCCAAGCTTTGGGATGAACACTTATGTTATGTGTATCATGCTTACAACTGAGTTAAACATTCTTCTACACAGAGATATCCTTTTGAGACCTATTTGGATTTCACACCAAGGTCTCCCTTGGATTTTGTCTTTGGTAAAGACATAGCAGTTGATGGACGTAGTGATGTGGACAAGGTAACCAAGTTCGTTGAACAAATCCAAGAGATTCACCAGGCAATATAGGAATAGTTGGAAAAGAGCCAAGCCAAGTACAAGGCAAGGCATGATAAGCATCAGATGGAGCATATTTTCCAAGTTGGTGATCAAGTCTATCTGTATGTCAGCAAAAACAGAATGCAAGGTGAAGGTAAGAAGCTGAAGCCAATAAGGTATGGACCTTTTAAGATACTTGAGAAAATTGGTGAGAATGCTTTTCGCCTTGATCTACCAGCTTACATGCACATCTACTTAGTTGTTAATGCAGACAACTTGAGACTATTTGAACCTTCATTAATTGAAGATCTCAAAGAGCAGAGTCAATTGCCTTCTATTGATGATCTGTTACCTAAATATCTTAATGAGTTGTAGGAAGATGCAATTCTAGATAGGAAGGTGAGGACCACACTCAGAGGGAATGTTGAGTACCTCAGGATTGGACTCAGAGGTTCAAAGCCAAGTAGTGTGAAATGGATAGAAATTGAGCAAGAGAGGAATTTATACCCTCACTTGATTGATGCTTAAAAGAAAACCAACTTTTGGTGGTCCAAAAGGTTTTTCAGTGGGAAGGCTGTGATCCAAATTGGATCCTAAACACTCTCTAAGTTTTCATGATTGTTTCAAATTATGCCAAAAGATTCAAGTCTTAGAAAAATCAAGCTATTAGAAAGAATCCTCATGATAGTTGCATTTGTGGCCAGAGCGGAGCAACAAGGACCCTCGATCGAGCGCGTAGACCGTTGGCCCATGGTAAAGCACGATGGCATAAATTTCAAAATCGGAGGCTAAATAGAGAAACGAAGGTAGATTCTAATACGGGATTAGTGCTAAAGTGTTAATCATGTATCGCAGGGCATCCCCCTTAGTGAAGGAAAGCCCCGAAGCATCCAAACTCGAAATCGCTATGACATGCAGAAAAGTAATGCATTCGGTTCCATAGCACGAGATTCCACAAACCGACAAGATATCAAAAGGCTTCAAGGCGGTAAGCAGTTTTGGACGACCCCCACCTGATGCACACACTAAGAGACATGCGTTCGGTGGATGAGAGAGAAAACTGCTCACATTGGATGGGTAACCATCGAGCTAATTATCCACCCGATATGCGCAATGACTGTAGGATCTGGGGGGCCCAGATCAATGGTGGAGGCGCGTCCCGATGAATGATCAGATTTGACAAATGATAAAGCAAGATTATATGGGATTTGAATTCTGACGTGGATGATTCGTTGGTGGGGATTTATATTTCGTGGGCAATCTTGGAGCAAATGGAAATAACAACCATTCAAATGTGTCCAAGGAATCTGACACTCAGTTCATTAGGAAACAGGTGGCCACCTCCCTGCCAGGCGTTACCCAGTGATGATGACATAGAGCAGAGGAAATCGAATGGACAGAGGCAGGGAAACCAGAAGGTCGGGAAGCAGAAATGAACAGTCAAAGAACAGACTAGCTTTAAAGCCATGAACTGACAGAGACAGAGTAGGCAGTGACATAGAGAGGAGTTAGTTAGACGTCGAAAGCTAAGAACAGAAAACAGAGAGTATAAGCTGAGCGGACCTGAAGGCAGCAACGAGCCAGAGAAAGCGAGAGAGAGTTAGAGATTTTGTGTATTCTAGAGAAGGCTTGAGAGGTTCAAGTGAACTGTTCGGCATAGGCTTGTCATACTAGTGTGACCAATAGAGGTCGTTTTTCAGTAAGGAGAGTCTGTGTACTCCAAGTCCTACTGATTTTATCTGTTTAGTGAGACTTGAATTGAGCTCATTGTTTTAAAGCTCTGCTTTGAAAACATAATAGAGAGGCCACCACTGAAGGCTAGACCAGGAGACGTAGCCCAGGAGCATTGGGTGAAGTCCTTATTAAACTTGTTGTGTTATCTATTTGCCTGTTATGTTTTCTCTAACTGCCTCAGTGTCTATGTATTCTAGTAATCTTATCGGTCCATTGCATAAAGTAACATAGGCACATCCATGCACACGAGTCTGTAATACCTTTAATTCATTGTCCTCGATAAATTCCATATCAAGTGGTATCAGAGCTCTAGGTTACTGAGGTTAGACAAGCTTGTGTTGGATTTTGTTATTGAATGCTAACTAGATCAAAGCTTAAATTAGGAGAAGGAGAGGTGGTTGAAGCTAACCCTAAATTGGCAGAGTCTATTCTAAGAGGAAAATGTCAGAAGAAATTTCTTTGGAATCAGACCCCCATTTCATTGATAGTTTCATGACCATGAGATCCATAGTGGAGGAAATGTATAGGGAACTTAAGAAAAATAGAGATGAAGATTCATCAAACTCCAAACAAGACAAAGGAGTAGAAGAATCTCTCCTCCATGACCATTCCAAAGGTAAAGGGAAACAAGAAAAATTTCTCACACCTCCTAATAGCCCTGAAAATAAAAAGAAGACATCTTTGATTAAATTAGATGTTAAATTTGATTTACCAATATATGATGGAGAGTTGAATGCAGAGAAGTTGGATAATTGGATCAGATAGATTGATGTTTACTATAGAGTGCAGAGCATTGATTCAGACAAGAGTAAGATTCAGCTGTCTAGCCTACGCCTTGGGGGCACTACCTTGGTATGGTGGGAAGGTAGGACACAAGCTGACATAAAGAAACATGGTAAGATTCTTTCTGTTTGGAGTGAATTTGCTTCTGCAATTAAAAGGCAATTCTATCCACTAGCCTATATGCAACAAGCCATGATGAGCTGGAAAGCTCTTTGACAATTAAAAGGGAAAAGTGTGCAAGGTTACACCCAAGAATTTAGGAAAAGAGCTTTGATTCTAGGAATTTATTTAGACTCACCTGAGACATTGCTGAAGTATATAGGTGGTCTACATAGCTACATGAGGCACACTATCCTCATGTTTAATCCCACTAGCATAGATGAGGTATCCGTCTAGGCTACACATCTAGAAGCTAGAGGTAAGAATGGGAACCCAGAAGTTTGGGGATCATCCAAACCCACTACAATCAAGAATAAGGAGAAAAGAAAACAGAAATGGAAAGAGAGGAAGGCAAATATTGTACAAAAGAGCAAGTCTTCATGCACTCACTATAAGAAGGATGGGCATGATGATGAATGCTGCTGGATTCTGCATCTAGAGATGAAACCCAAGAAAAATGAGGGTAAAAAATATTGTTGCAGCTATTCAAAAATATTTCAGGTCAGACTCAGGGGAAGAAACAAAAATCGTAGCCATAGGTATAAAAGGTAAAAATTCTGAAGAATCTACCAGTAATTCTGCACAATCTGCTGATAATGAAGAAAATGAGAGGAAAAGACATGATCTTTTTCATGTTCGAGTTATTTCCAAACATCAAAAGATTGATACTTTGTTTGATAGTGGTTCACAAGTAAATTTAATTTCTGAAGCAATTGTAAAGAGGTTGGGATTACTAACCACACCTCACAAAAAACCATATCCATTAGGTTGGTTATGTGATAAAGCAAAGCTACAAGTGACTAGACAATGTAAACTTAAGATTTCTTTTGGGTCAACATTTGTAGACGAGGTTGAGTTAGATATAGTTCCTTTGCATATATGTGGAATTGTTTTAGGACGTCCTTACTTGTATGATAGAAAAGCTATTTTCTATAGAGTTGAGAACAAGTATCTGCTCGTTAAATATGTAATTGAATATATTGTAAGAGCTCATAAGCTCAAGAATAATTATACTCATAAACTCAGGGCAGATGAAGAGAATTGTAAATTCATGCAAACAATTTTTGGTGATGGTTGTAAAGGAAAAGAAATATGATAAAACCAATGTATTTGAGGGTTGTGATGCTAAACAACGAACTGATTTAGAAAAAGTTGTTTCAGAATATAATATATTATTTTAAGAACCTAAAGGTCTGCCACCCAAAAAGGAAATAGTACATGATACTAATTTGCAGCAAGATGCTCGTTTGCCTAACATAAGAATGTACAGGTTGTCTGCTTTAGAGAATGTAGAAATCAAGAAGAAAGTACCGGAGCTACTCGAGAAAGGGTTCATAAGGCCTGGCACATCGCCATGTGGATCTCCAATTGTCTTGGTGAGAAAGAAAGATGGCTCATGGAGAATGCGCATTGATTATTGAGCACTGAATAAAATAACGATAAAAAATCATTATCCCCTCCCTTGCATAGATGATCTGTTAGACCAGTTGGAAGAAGTTGCTTATTTTTCCAAGTTGGACTTGCATAGTGGTTATCATCAGGTCAAAGTTGCAGAGAAAGATGCATGGAAGACTGCTTTCAAAACAAAGCAAGGATTGTATGAGTGGCTGGTTATGCCTTTTGGCTTAACTAATGCTCCTACTACTTTCATGAGAGTAATAAATGATGTACTCAGAACTTTTCTTGATGATTTTGTTATTGTATATCTGGATGACATTCTTATATTCAAAAAAACGTGGGAAGAACATTTAAAGCATGTTAAGCACATTCTAGATGTTTTGAAAAGATAAAATCTTTATGTTAAACTCTCAAAATGTGAACTTGGCAAAAAATCTTTGAATTATTTGGGTCATATAGTAGGTGTTGGAGGGAAATGTTCCCCTAGGGATTTTTGGGTTGAAACCCTAGCAGACTGAAAGTTGTCTATTCAAAGAAGCACACATTCGCACAGTCATTATGCTATTATAAGCAAATTCTATTGTAAAGGGTACCTACCTTAGGTCCTACATTCGAGAAGGCCCTTAGGGTCCAAACCCTTCTTGGAGTTCCCTTCTTCTCTTTTGTCCTGCAAAACAACCAATTCCAAAGAACACAACAATATATAGACAAAACCTTATAAAGAAACCATCTTCATGTTATAAATAAAGGTAGTTAGTTATGAAATCCAAACAACCATCTACATATGAATTCTAAACATGAATATCATTAACATAAAGAGGATTCATTTTGGGAACCAAGACATGTGTTTCTTTTATTATAGAAAAATAAAGTACATTAAAAGGAATGATTTCACCTGAGTCACCTTCAACAGGCTCCAAGCAAAGATTCCTTCCGGATCCGTTCTAGCCTCAAGCCTTTAACAAACTCCTTCCATGAATCTCTCCATGATGTCATAAATGGTGGATGAACATCACCACACAAGGAAACAAGGGTTTCCTGTACAAATGGGGGAAGTGCAGAAGGCACAAGGGACTTCAGACATGGTTAGGGGAAAAATCTCAGCATAATAACCTTTCTCTCTCTTCTATCCCTTCTCTCCTCCTTTAGGCCTTCCCTTTGAGGTCTTTTTATACCTCTCCCAAAGTAGTTTTTTAGTTGGGAGTTGGTTGGGAACAGTTGGGCCACGGGCACTAACAGGTAATCAGCAGGTAAAACCCGTGATCTCCACCTGAAAATAAGGAGTTTTATATTTTTTTAAGTGTTTTAATACATATACGCGGGTTGGGTATACACAGACCCGTGTATACACGCGTTTAACTCAGGGAAATGTCACATATAAGGGATAAAACACTGTTTTTTAAATTTTAGGACTAGGTCTGGAAGGAGGGGTTGCCCTAGGCCATGAGTGCAGCATCACAAACCATAAGAGTTAGATTTGGAGCTATAACAGATGCCCCCTAATATATGAGGTCAGAAGGGGTACATGATGGCCGAAATATATTATGCAAGTACATGGAAAGGAAGTCTGTCAAAAACCGAGGAGGACTTCACCAGAATTCTGCCTGCCAAGCCACCAAAGGAGATCAGAAGGAAACACTATCTGAGGTGGGCATACGCATGTTCAGAAAAAGTAAAGCATGTCCGCATATCAAGCACAAGCGGATCCACTAAGTATACAAGTATAAATGACTGAAAGATACATAATGGATCATCTGAGCATAATGAACAAGTACATGTCTGAATATCACATATAAGACTGGCAATGATGCTAAAAGATGCAAAGGATCAATGATATCAAGGACTGATCCCAAAAGGTACCAACTGAACATGATGGAATAGGATGGTACTACACTGCAAACTCAGGTGCCAGCATATAGAATGTCGCCATGACTGACTACAACATCTAAAGTGGAGTGGTATCAACCAGTAGCAACAGAAGCAACTGTCAAGTGAACCAATGAATGCTAATACAACCTGAGGTCTTCATCGACCGCCGTGGTACATTTCTACACCATGGGAATAAATGATCTGAAGTTGACCATCTGAGAAATAATTTGATTACCAGTCATTGATGTATACCGTTAACAAACGTGAGACTACTCATTGATAATGATAATGAGCGTCAAGGTACCCAGTGCAATCTAATAAGTGTGAATAGATGAGCTAGAGTCTAACACCAGTAAGAATATATCGATCAGGAGACAATGATGGTTTCCCACTATCGATAGCGAAGGATCTACCACTAATGACTGCAAACCCCAAGGTACTGCCAAATGGACTCTAGATCTTTGCCCCAGAGCAATGAGTCGGAGTCGATAGGGAAAGATCCACTAGAACGAAGGCATTAAGCAATCCTTCATCAATCTAGCGCGAGTGTAACCCGTAGGCCAATAATGTGAAAGGAATCAGACGAAAAAGATGTAGTAACCCAACCGAAGTACGTTTCCGGTGTACACAAGATGTGGCTAGCGCACGATAGAAACACTCTGAACCAACCGATAATGAAAGCTGACACAGAGGCGAGGTATCCACCAATAGGGTCAAATGGAAACCAAGGTACTACACGAATCCCAATGTGTGATAATGTAAGCTGATGTCGAACACAAGGGAAACCACTGAGTCAAAGACCCATGATACTGATCGATGCTGAGCACAAGGTGACCTATCAATAATGAAAATAGGGCGAGGGTGCGGCTCTAGGCCTGTCCTCAGAGCAATATGTCGTCTTTGATAAGGACAAGACCCGCCAGCAAGAAGTCAATGGGAACCTTCTCAAACCGGCATGAGTAAAGGACCAATATAGTTGATGTGATGATAGACATGACACTGACAACCAGGGATGGCCGATTGAAAAATGAGTCAAGAGACACCGTAGAGAGGCCGACTCAGGCTAACTTCCCTTGAACAAAAGCACGATTCATTGTGACTATGTGGCAACATATGATGACTCTGTATAAGTTTGCCATACAGGAGGCACGAATGAACCCTCCATATGATTGGAAGAGATAACCAATCGGGGGAGAAATAGCTCAATAACAAGATTAAGGCATACCTAATTCAAACTAAATCCCACCCAAGTGGAGGAGACTTTTGTTATGAGCACTTTGTTCAAGGGCGACACGACTAACTCTAGCTGCCAACAATAAATGGAAATAATGTCCCGTTCCCGCTCTTTTTGGAATATTTAATTTTTTTTGTCTTTTTTTGTTAAGCCGGAAAAAGAATAAAAGAATGCTATGGTACAATGGAAAGAACGAGTGTCGGTGACACAGATGATCTAGTTCCTGGGAATGGAACGTTCCTATGCTCAATGTAGGGAGGTGAAAACTGGTCAGTGACACTCAAAGTTATGTTCCTTCCACAGGTAAAGGTGTGTCAAGCTGCAGAAGTCAAAGGTATGCAAGGTTGATTTTGCAGACGTCATGGTCAAAAGTTGGCTTAAACATGAGTCCAAGTAAAGCTGGCTCTAGGCCAAAAGGTGCAAGTGGTCAACATGTAATGCAGTAGTACAACTCAACACAAAGGAGCCTCTAGGGTATAAGGCCAGAACAAAGTGGAGAAGCTAAGAGGAATGAGTCTTCAATGCATAAGTCATGGCAGGACTACAGAGGACTCATGAGCCTACTCAAATCGGAGCAGCATGGGCAACAAATGTCAGTGAGGTACTAACTACGATGCCCATGTAAAGGATGGCTCTACCATCATGTCATGATTTAAAGAATTGGCGAGTGAAGATGGCTTATCAACCATAAAATGATGGGATCGACCCTATGGCAGATGTATTGGTCAAATGGAGGCTAGTATGCATAATGCAATGGAAAAATGGTGTCCCTAACCTATATGCCAGTGAGAAAACGATACGTGCCATGATGCATCAGTAGCCATGGAACCGTCTCGAAACTGAAAAACATCCAAAATGTCCTGAAAAACAAACCATTCTCGACATTCCAAGCTCCCAAGTTAAAAGTCACATGAGGCTAAACAAAACAAAATTTGAAAAAATTTTGCATTTTCAAAACTTATAAAAAGCATTTTTGACTCACCATTTTTACCATTTGAGTTTGAGAGCAAAGGATTTGGAGCAAAAGGAGCAAACTTCTCATAGCCAGATTCAACTGTTCAAATTCGTCAAAGACCTCCAGGTAACTCTTATACTTAGCTTGCAATTGATTGTCACTGGTTTTAAGATTTTTGATTAATGTTTCACCGTTGAATTTTTGTCAAAAATTTCCCCGCGGCGTATACGCGAGTTGATAATATGAAACCCGCGTACACGCGGGCCCTATACGCGACTGTGTGCACAAGGACCCGCGTATATGCCGCGAACCATTTTTAAACAAAAACTAACAGTTACAAATCATTTTTTTCTCAAAATGCCTGTCACGTGGCATGAAAGAGAGCACACAACGATAGATAATGAAGTTATGAACAATCCAGAAGCTTTAGATGTGCTACGGGGATGCGGTTTGCTTAAATTTTTCAAACTGCCGAATATGAAAGCGAACACACGTCTGCTTGAGATGCTCATTGACTATTGGGACGTCGAGGAGGAAGCCTTTATGATCGATCAGATGCCGCTCAGGGTAGAAGTGGAGGATATCTATTTTATCATGGGCCTTTCCCGAAGGGGAGAGGTAGTACATTCCCGGGGCAGGACATGGAGTAGCCTCATGATAGAGGACTATGTACAGATATACTGCCAGAGACATCCCAAGAAGTTTGGGAGCCAGATTTCCATCACACATGTGGCGAGTTTGTCACTTAGGATAATCCTGTTCACCATAGCTCGAGTGAACGGATCATCCTCTCTACATCAGGTGTCATGGGTCACCATGAGTGTGGCAGTTGATTGTCTCACTACTGTGTTCGATTGGTGTACTCCTCGCCAACATGAAGAGCCAGCTCACTTCTATTAGGAGGGGACAGACCAAGGACTTTGGATATGGGACTATCCTGTGTACTTTCTTTTTCGAGAAGGTTCCCACACTCTGCCCCAGGGTAGCAGTTTCCATCAGCACCCCACGCGATCCACGCATGGGCCGGTGGGCCGATCTGATGAAACGTCTAGGGGGTGGGGAGGTCCCAAGGACTGCCTTCGACGATGATTTCTTCACCTGGTGGGATCAGCAGATCATCGCCGTGGATGACTACCCCTATGCTGGGCTGGATTTCCGAGGAGATCCTGATCTAGTGTTACCACCGAATGTAGCATGGGGCGAGATTGGTAAGAATTTTTTGATTTTATGATTTTTTTTGGATTTTTCAAATATAATGATGCATTTTGAAAAATATTTTTGATGAGATTCAAATGACTGATATGATGATCATGTTCCAGACATTGGGCCAGTACGACCAGATGGGTTCCCGCGGCATGGACGGTGCGGCCGAGGAGCCGAAGAGGTGGCTGCAGATATGGAGCGGACTCTACATAACGTCCAGTGACACTTGGCGAGACTGAGCTGCCAAGTACTGATGGCTACCATAGAGGACCTTCCTGAGGATATGCAACGTCATGTGGTTGGCATGCCACGTTACTGGGTTCACACTTTTCAGCGTGTGGCCAATGCTATAGTTACCTACTTAGCCGCTCATCCTGAGCCGAGGCATTAGATATGTCGGACATGATTATGGGCATTTGAGTCCCAATTTTTTATATTTTTGGACACACATATGTACACTCGAGAGGCTTTATGATATATATCTATATATATATATATATATATATATATATATATATATATATATATATATATATATATATATATATATATATATATATATATATATATATATACACAGTTTGACTTTTTGATGCTTGATTTTAATATGATGAATGATTGATGTGCCAGTCTAATGCTTGATTAGCGATAGAATCAGCGAACCAATTATGAGATCTTGGGATATGCAAATAATTAATATAAATAAATGATCTTTGCAACAACCTCACCCCTAAATACTGGCGATATAAACATGGATCCCTTACTCGATAAATGTTATTTAATTGAGACACTATAATTTGAGAATCAAGATACATTACCAACGAGTCAATCCCATGAGAGATTGCCTCGAATAATAAATTAATAACAGAAATATACTCAGCCATATTGTTTGAAGTAGGACCGATGCATACGCCTCTTGATACCATCAATTGACCAGTTGGATAATAGAGTACCCAAGCTTCGGAAGCAAGATTCCGAGTGTGCCGACTAGCACCATCGGCGAACCCAAAATAGACCAAGTCATCCATCAACACCTGCCACAACAGACCAAAAAAGTGCTGATATAAAAAAACTCTCGATGATATATGTACAAATATACATAAAGTACAAAGAAGCCATTGCCTGGCCAAAGCTAAGCAAAGCACTTCTTGAGGTAGAGCCCATCAGGGGGCTCCGCCACCTTACTCCTAGAGATGTTTATAGGTACAATTATCGAACCAATCAATATAATTCCTTCGACGAATAACTGTGCTGGAGCTAAAGGGACTGTACAAACATCGCTAGTCGAATTGGAGGACTGAGATTCAACTTCATGCACAGAGGAATGAAAACATGACCGATGATGTAGATCATCCAAAGGTTGATCTACAGTCGTCATTGCTTCAAATATTGCTTCGTCCGATGGAAAAACAATATTCGAGCAATCCGATGCAGAGGTGGAATCAAGGGTCCGAAAATGAGCCACATCACCATCTATCTCTTTCCCAGAGGAAGTAGTAGAATGGTTATCTGCAGAGTTATCGATAGATTCACATCTAAGCTCTACTGCAGACATAAGAGATTCTATTCCACCCACCTTGTCGTCATCTGGTGTGGTCACAAATGAAGCTAAGGTTCCAAGATTCGAAAAATAAGGAGTTTGAACAAACTCTCTCTGTAAAGGGTCCCTGGAGGATGAAATTGTATCTATTCTGGCTGTAGGAGGGGGAAGATTAAATGTACCCATCAATTAAGAGTACATCCCGAATCCTATATTCTCAATAGGCGGACGGGGGTTACCCACTAAAGGAACAGTAGAGTCGGAGCTTGGTTGAGGATCGACTCGACAATAATCCAATTGATCAACCTTAACGATTTTCCCCTCATGAGGAAAGAAAATGACACGAAACAGAGTCGAAACAATGGCGTCCATCTTGTACACCCAGTTCCTTCCTAAGAGGAGATTATAGTCTAGGTTAGCATTTATGACCTCTACTTCGATATTAACGACCTTTCCTCCAACGCATATAGGAAGGGCCGGGATAATCCCGTATGGAATATGAGAATGACCATCAAACGCTGTCAAGAGGGTAGGTGAAGGAACAACTGATGGTGATCCAATGGCCTTCCAGCATGACATAGACATGACACATGTGGAATCTCCCTCATCTATAACCGTCTGAAAAATATTCGTTTTCTAGTAGGTAGACTTTATCTGGAAAGCCATGTGACGAGGAAGTCTCTTTTTGACATTATTCAAATCAAAGGTGAGAGCTAAGGAATTACATGGATCTACTGCCCCCATTGTCGATATCAAGGCACTTCTTTGAGCAGGACATGACTGGAGAACCTCTAAAGCGGACATAGCACATGGACTCTGAGCCAGATCCTCAACAATGGAGTAATTCTGGGCTACCCTAATATTAGGGTTGATAGTCGCGCATTTAGTAGAACCTTTCGGTACCCGAGGTATAGTCTCAACAGAAGGTCGCTCAATATGATGTGGGTTGTTAGTTTCAGGAACTGACTTCCCCTTGGAAGTTTCACCTTCACCATAATCGCGTGACTGTGTGGTCACATTAGCATGAGAACCCATCATGAAAACATTTGATGACTTGTCCCCTTCCTGGTTGCCCCCTACGGAGGTACCAGGGTTTGAACTCGCGCCAACAAGAAGTTGCTGCCCTTGGGGAAAAGGGTTGGTTAACACAGCCTGAGAACTAGAAGTCCCTTGCTGTCCTAACAAGCGCTGAGCGTCTTCAATCTTAGGGCAGAGATGAGTTAAATGGTCTCCACTGCACAACTTGCATGGAAACTTGACTTTCTTTCTAGACTCATTTCTACCACCACTAGTGTTGTTGCCGGACTTATTTGCATTAGGCTTCCCATCCTAGTTCTTTTTCTTACCTCGTCCTTTCTTTTTCCCATTGGAATTTTGATTTCCTTTGGGGTTATCAGATTGGACGACATTAATTGAAGAAGTTTGGGAAGTGGGGGGATTAGACGATGTGACTTGGTTGTTAGAAGCAGTTTGTAAGGACAACTGCTGCAATTGGTTCAACAAGTTCATGGTAGTTGTGTCTACCGACCCAATGATACCATCCGCGTGGGGACCTGGCTTCGACTTAGCTACGTCAACCTTAGACCTAGGAGCATCTGGCAAGTATTTTTGTAGGATCCCAGACTGAGAGTAGATAAATTCTAATTGATGGGCCCTAAAAATGGCTTTCTCCTTAGAATAGACTCCAGACATGGAGACACCCTTGGAGATCTCGGGTTGTAAAGATTTCAAAAACCACTCGAGACGGTACTCCGGAGGGATTTCAGCTTTAAGGATCCTCTTTCTCCGTCTCCATTCCTGAATATGGTCAGAAATGTGAGTTGCCTTATCCCGACGAAAAGTGGCCAGAAGTTTAGTTATGGCATCATAGCAGACAGGCAACTGAAAATGATTTAAGAAAATATTGGCTAAGTCAGCGAAAGATGTGAAGCTGCCCCCTGGCAACTCTATATACCATTTGATCGCATTACTAGTCAAGGTGCACTGAAAGAGTCTCAACCTAATCGAGTCATTGATAAGGGAGTTAGATGAGCACCACAAATGGAATGTGGTTAGATGGTCGCTTGGGTCTTTACCGCTCTTCCCTTTGAATTTTGGAATGTTCGAAGGGAGTTTGGTTGGGACTGGAGGCCAGGCTGGATTGTATTTGATTGGGTCATTTGCTAACTTAGTGAGATCTGGCAAGTTCAATGTTGCCAGAAATGGAAGCCTAGGAGGACCTTGGGGATTCCACCTAGACTGGGCAGAACTTCCAAAGTTCTGAAAAGATTGTCCTGGATTTTGGGAGGCACCAGGTTGCCCGAAGTAACCCGAGAACCGACTGAACCAAAAGGCAAGCCTTGTGATCCAGCAAAATTCGGAGTTTGACCAACTCCGGTCGCAAAACCTCCATAACCAACAAATTTTCCTCCTAAAGGATTATAAGGAGTTGATAACCCCTGATAAGGATTCCAAGCCGAAGCTAGGGAGGAATACTTTGAAACAAACTAACTGTGGAGTACGACCTATTCCCATGTTGGCCAATAAACAGATTCCCAGCTCCCGCACCACTAACCCCAGGGTTAGTCCAACCTTGGCAAGGATTACTGCTTTGTCCTATAGAAGAAAAATGCATGGATCCTATTGTCGGGTGGGAATGTGGTATATGACCACTTCCGAAAGGAAAACCCTGGAATGAAGCCGATCCGCCCATCATGGACGTAGCGGCACTAAACAAAACTGATGGAATAACCTGTGAGTGGGTGCCAAATGGAAAGAATCCAGTACCAAAAGCATTGGTTTGGGCATTTCCACTCGTGGACGGAATGGAGGTAGACCCAAATAAAGATGTGCTAGCAAAAGATCCAAACAAGGAAGCAGAGGAGATGGAAATCATTCCTCCCCCTTGCACCGATGTTGGAGTTTGCATAGTCGTAGCACTTGTAGAAGCCATGCTTCCAGTAGTGGTCATCGATGGTAAGCGCATAGCGTAACCTGGACTTGACGGTCTATGCGTCGAAGTCCCAACGTATTGTAATACGTCTGGATGACTAGATGGTAGTGGAGAATTCGGAGCCGCTAACGACTTTGAGAGTTCTTCTACCTCTATGTTATTCTCCGCTTGAAAGAGAACTCGAGAAAGGACTGGAGTGTCCCTCTCTTGTTCAGAAGTGCCAGGCCTTGCTTGAACACTAATGCCCCCGAGAGGAGGATCAATCCCCGATGCGTCAACTGGCGTGGGATGGAACCCACTGGTAGTATTACCTATGTGCCTTCTAGGAGAAGGCTCTAAACTTGGTGGTGAAAGACCACGAAGTCTTCGAGACCGTCTGGGAGATTGGTCAGCCACTTTGAATTTTTTGTTATGATCTAACTAAAGACTCAAAAAATTGAAAGCTAGGCAAACTAAGAGCACAGAGCACACACTATAAAGTCCCTAAAGATAACAACCAGTCAAAAAACTTCCAAGTATTTCTACTCCAGGTGATTAAGACCGGACACCAAAATATAAGAAAGTGAAATAAGGGGCCTTCCGAAGATAGTCTGGGATGATGAGGGCCCAGTCCTATCAGTGAAGGTATCAGAGGAAGTTACGATGACCTCCTAACAACAGCCTGCGCCGTTGCAAGCCCCCAAGCTTCGCAAGGGTGCCCTCGAGTAGTACTGTTGAGAGTGATGCAACGTTGACCTCAAGTGCCACAGGATTCCCCTCCGTAGCCACCTATGTAGATCCCTAGGAGTAGCAACTATGGATACCAACTCGTCACAGAAGCCAGGCGGAACAGTCATGAGGTAAGTTCCGACAAGTAGGAGAGGGGGTATCTCTCTTCCCTGTCTTCACAGACCCTCGTGCTTGACTCCCAGATCCGGAGCTTTCCTGGTCTTCCTAACGCTATTGGATTTTCTCTCGTTATTCAGACTCCTACGTTTGACATTTAAATGGCCTTGGAGAGTTAACTCTCCACTCGCCTAATCCAAGGCCCTAAAATCCTAAACTTGTTGGTGTAACTGACTTAAAAAAAATGTTCTAGTGAATTTTAGTTAGCACTTGATTTTAAAATAGGCTGTTATTTAAGTCACAAGGCAACCGAAGTGAAACTAGTGGTGTTTTTTGACGCAATTTTTTTTTAATAAAAACTTAACTACATGCACATGCACTTTTTTGTTTTTTCGATGAAGAGAAATTTCTATAGGGTTCAGAGGAACTTCTAATAAAGCAAATTTTTCTTTTCGTTAATTCACGCTTCACACTCACAAAAGTTAACAACTCTATGTATGCCTAAAAAGGTATGCAAATCTATCCTAATGCAACAAATATATGTCGATGCAAGATTCAAAACTACTCTAAAAACAAAAAATGAAAGTTGCTTGCTTATCAATCTTTATCTTACCACTTAAAATGTCTAGATGGACTATGAGATGCTACAATTCATTTCGTCTAAACACTAAAAACAAGTTCTAAGACAAACATAAAGCACTTTCACTCACTAAAAGGAAACCAAATGAAAACCAAGTTCAAGAAAGCAAAACTAAGTTTTTCAAAAGATTTTCTTCAAAAGCAACAACAAAAGAGTCTTTTCAAAAATGCTCTCAACAACACTGAAACTTGTGATTGAAGAATAGGCAACAAACACTTTTGCGAATTGACACCACTCAATGGATGAAAACTCAACAAAAATAAATGTGTTTAAAAGTGCTCTTAACAATCAAAAGAAGCAATGAAAGCTTTGGCAATGAAAACCAAAAATATAAAAAAGACAAATTCCAAGAAAGTGTCAATCAACAACTTTCATGAAACAAAGAAGTGGATGGTCACAAAAAGCGATTTTTGTCAAGCAAACAAAAAGTCACCAAAAGCAAGGTTAACACAAAGATTGAGATCAATCTTCCTACCCTGATGAATCAGAGTAGCCAAGATTCCTAGCAAGAAATCTTGCGTGCTTTAGCAAAAAACGATGACGCTTGCAATCAACAAAAAACAAGACCAATACTTCTTATAATCAGAGAGAATTCAGAACAAGATGCTCGCTGTAAAACAAATAACTGATACTGGACAGTGACTGTTTCAGACCAAATCAAACCACCAGACAAACCTTCAGAGACAAAAAGATTTACAAATCTTGAAAATTGCAAGATATACGCGACTGTACTTATGTACAGAATGCGTGTATACGCTACTGTAACTAAGGAAACCTGCGTATACGCGGGTTCACTTAAAGAAACATGCGTACATACGCCTCTGTAACTAAGAAAAACAACGTATATAAAAGGTTTCAAGAAAAATAAAAAACAAACTGAAGAAACTGGCAAAAATTAAAGTTCAAAAACAGACCAGACAAAAACAGCAAACAAACAGGCAGCTGAGCCCTGATTGGCTTGCAAAACACCCAAACTAGGAACAACAAGAGTGTTGTCCCCGGTGGAGTCGCTGATTCTGTTGGAGGGAAATGTTCCCCTAGGGCTTTTTGGGTTGAAACCCTAGCAGACTGAAAGTTGTCTATTCAAAGAAGCACACATTCACACATTCACACAGCCATTATGCTATTATAAGCAAATTCTATTGTAAAGGGTATGTACCTTAGGTCCTATGTTCGAGAAGGCCCTTAGGGTCCAAACCCTTCTTGGAGTTCCCTTCTTTTCTTTTGTCCTTCAAAACAACCAATTCCAAGGAACACAACAGTATATGGACAAAACCTTATAAAGAAACCATCTTCATGTTATAAATAAAGGTAGTTAGTTATGAAATCCAAACAACCATCTACATATGAATTCTAAACATGAATATCATTAACATAAAGAGGATTCATTTCGAGAACCAAGACATGTGTTTATTTTATTATAGACAAATAAAGTACATAAAAAGGAATGATTTCACCTGAGTCACCTTCAGCAGGCTCCAAGCAAAGCTTCCTTCCGGATTCGTTCCAGCCTCAAGCCTTTAACAAACTCCTTCCATGACTCTCTCCATGATGTCATAAATGGTGGATGAACATCACCACACAAGGAAACAAGGGTTTCCTATACAAATGGGGGAAGTGCAGAAGGCACAAGGGACTTCAGACCTGGTCAGGGGAAAAATCTCAGCATAATAACCTTTCTCTCTCTTCTCTCCTTTCTCTCCTCCTTTAGGCCTTCCCTTTGAGGTCTTTTTATACCTCTCCCAAAGTAGTTTTTTAGTTGGGAGTTGGTTGGGAACAGTTGGTCCACGGGCACTAACAGGTAATCAGCAGGTAAAACCTGCGATCTCCACCCAAAAATAAGGAGTTTTATATTTTTTAAAGTGTTTTAATACATATACGCGGGTTGGGTATACACAGACCCACGTATACACATGTTTAACTCAGTGAAATGTCACGTATAAGGGATTAAACACTGTTTTTTAAATTTTAGGACTAGGTCTAGAAGGAGGGGTTGCCCTAGGCCATGAGTGCAGCATCACAAACCATAAGAGTGAGATTTGGAGCTATAACAGTAGGGGGTGGTGAATTGAAGATAGATCCCTCTAAGGTTGCAGTCATTGTAAACTGGCCTAAACCAAAATCTGCTACAAAAGTTAGAAGCTTCCTAGGAGCAACACAATATTGGAGAAAGTTTATTTATAACTTTTACTCAATTGTAGCTCCCTTACATTCTTTAACAGGATTGAATAAGGTGTTTTAGTGGGGAGGCAAATAGAAGAAAGCCTTCAACCCCTTGAAAGAAAAGATTAGTACATCACCAGTACTAGAACTGCCCAATCTTCAGAGACCATTTGAGATTGTAATAGATACCAATGACTATACCATGGGAGCAATGTTGATGCAGCACAGTAAACCCATATGTTATCATTCTGCGACATTTAATTCTGTAGTAGTTAATTATCCCACATATGATAAAGAATTATATGCATTAGTACAGAGTGTGAAAAATTGGAAACATTATTTAATGGGAAAAGAGACAGTTATACATACTGACCATCAACCACTTCAATATTTACACTCCCAAACTAAGTTGCAGCAATCATGACACTATAGGTGGATGGGTTTTATACAATAGTTTCATCTTTTCATCAGATATAAAAAGGGCATACACAATAAGTTGCAGATATGTTGTCCAGACCAATCATAAATGCATCCACTATACTTAAGCATAATTCAATATTGCATCGAAGCTACATTGAACAGTATGCTCAAGGTATAGATTTTAAAGATGTATATGCAACTTTAAGTCATGGCAAACAAGTAGAAGAATTGGATTATCATGTTAAGGACCAACTCTTGTATCATTTGGGAAAGTTATGCATTCCACAAACTGAAAGAGTAAAGGTAATTCGAGAAGCACACACTTATCTAATATCAGGTCACTTTGGTGTAAGTAAAATAGTTGCACAACTACAAAGATTTTGTTATAATTGGCAAAAAATGAATGAGACAATTTCTAGATATGTAAGAGGGTGTACCATGTGTGCTAAAGCAAGCCCAACAATAGAAAACTAGGCTTTACACTCCACTACCAGTTCCTTCTCATCCTTGGGAAAGTGTTTCCATGGACTTTGTTGGAGGACTGCCTAAATCTAGGAAAGGTCATGACTATTTATATGTTGTTGTGGATAGGTTCAACAAAATGTGTATTTTAATACCTTGTAACAAACAGATTACAGCTAAACAAACTGCAAAGTTGTTCTTTGAACATGTATGAGTTCATTTTGGATTACTTACTTCCATTATATCTGATCGAGATACCCGATTTGTTGGGAAATTTTGGCCAAGTCTATGGGAACTAATGGACACCAGACTGAAGAAGAGTACAACTTTTCATCTGAAAACAGATGGCCAAACAAAAGTGGTCAACAGGACAATGATCTAGTTGCTCAGAGGCTATTGCAGCAAGCATCCCAAGCTTTGGGATGAACATTTATGTTATGTGCATCATGCTTACAACTGAGCTAAACATTCTTCTACACAGAGATCTCCTTTTGAGACCTGTTTTGGTTTCACACCAAGGTCTCCCTTGGATTTTGTCTTTGGTAAAGACATAATGGTTGATGGACAAGGAAACCTAGTTCGTTGAAAAAATCCAAGAGATTCACCAGGCAGTATAGGAACAACTAGAAAAGAGCCAAGCCAAGTACAAGGCAAGGCATGACAAGCATCAAATGGAGCATAGTTTCCAGGTTGGTGATCAAGTCTGGCTGTATATTAGCAAAGACAGAATGCAAGGTGAAGGTAAGAAGTTGAAGCCAATAAGGTATGGAACTTTCAAGAGGGAATATTGAGTACCTCAGGATTGGAGTCAAAGGTTCAAAGCCAAGCAGTGCGAAATTGATAGAAATTGAGTAAGCGAGGAATCTATACCGTCACTTGATTGATGCTTAAAAGAAAACCAACTTTTGGTGTTCCAAAAGATTTTTCAGTGGGAAGGTCGTGATCTAAATTGAATCTTAAAAAATCTCTAAGTTTTCATGACTGTTTCAAATTATGCCAAAAGATTCAAGTCTTAGAAAAATAAAGTTATCAAAAGGAATCCTCGTGACAATTGCAGTTGTGGCCAGAGTGGAGCAACGAGGACCCTTGGTCGAGCGCGCAGACCATTGGCCCATGGTAAAGCACGATGGCACAAATTACAAAACTAGAGGCTAAATCAAGTGCTAATCGTGTATCACAAAGCATCCCCCTTAGTGAAGGAATGCCTCGAAGCACCCAGACTCGAAATCACTATGAAATGTGGAAAAGTAGTGCATTTGGTTCCGTAGCACGGGATTCCACAAACCGGCAGGATATCGGAAGCCTTCAAGGCGGTAAGCAATTTTAGCTGAGCCCTGCCTGATGCCACACATCGAGTGACATGTGTCCGGCGGATGAGAGAGAAAACCGCTCACATCGGATGGGTAAATGTCGAGCTAATTATCTGCCTGATACGCACAATGACCGTAGGATTTGGGGAGCCCAGATCAATGGCAGAGGTGTGTCTCGATGAATGACTGGATTTGACAGATGAAAAAGCAAGATTCTATGGGATTTGAATTCTGATGTGGACAATTCGTTGGTGGAGATTTGTATTTTGCAGGCAATCTTGTAGCAAACGAAAATAATGACCGTTCAAATGTGTCCAAGGAATATGACACTCAATTCATTAGGAAACATGTGGCCACTTCCCTGTGAAGCGTTACCCAGTGATGATGAAATAGAGTAGCGGAAATCGAAAAGACAGAGGTAGGGAAACCAGAAGGCCGGGAAGCGGAAATGAATAGTCAAAAAACAGACTGGATTTAAAGTCATGAAATGATAGAGACAGAGTAGGAAGTGACATAGATAGGAGTT
Organism: Pinus tabuliformis; assembly: GCA_031772625.1. NCBI lineage: Eukaryota > Viridiplantae > Streptophyta > Pinopsida > Pinales > Pinaceae > Pinus > Pinus tabuliformis. The sequence goes on from CM062816.1 coordinate 629,093,892, forward strand.
AGTTAGACACCGAAATTTAAGAGCAGAAAACAAAGAGTAGAAGCCGAGTTGACCTGAAGGCAGCATCAAACCAGACAGAGCCAGAGAGAGTCAGAGAGTCTCTGTACTCTAGAAAAGGCTTGAAAGGTTCAAGTGAACTCCTCGGCATAGGCCTGTCATGCTACTGTGACCAGTAGAGGTCGTGTTTCAATAAGGAAAGTCTGTGTACTCCAAGTCCTACTGATTTTATTTTTTTAGTGAGACTCGAATTGAGCTCAATGTTGTAATCTCTGCTTTGAAAACATAATAGGGAGGCCACCACTGAAGGCTGGACCAGGAGACATAGCCCAGGAGCATTGGGTGAACTCTTTATTCAACTTGTTGTGTTTATCTGTTTGCCGGTTATGTTTTCTCTAACTCCCTCAGTGTCTATGTATTCTAGCAATCTTATCGGTCCATTGCATAAATTAACATAGGCACATCCATGCACATGAGTCTGTAATACCTTTAATTATTTGTCCTGGATAAATTCCAGATCACTATTATACTATACTTAATGTATTTTCATTTTTAGAGTCTGCACGCTCAATTTTAGAAATTATGAATATTATGAAATTACTCTTTGGTTCCCATATTTTGTGAGTTTCACAATCTCTTTTCATTCTTGTATTAGTCCCAACTTCTGTCAAAGCATATGCCACAAACATGAATTTTAGAGTAAATACAAAATGTGTATGTATTTAATGCATCTTATTTTTGCATGAATACATAGAGTACATATTAATGAATACATGAACCTCATTTCTTTCTGTAAAGTCACAATTATATTCTTAATACGAGTAGCTATTTAATGAGTTTACCATTAGTAGATGAGTTCATATAACTTGTTATCTTTGATTATCTATTTATTCTTTTTTTTGCCTATCCTATTTACAACATTTGAGGACCTTGAAAGTTCAAAATCTATTAGTTCAGGAAAGAGGGATTTGGTGAACTACACAAAGGCTTGTACTATTTTTCATGATCCTAGAACCCATGGTTGAGAAATCCATCTTTTGATTTCTTGATAGAAAAGTCAAGACATGCTATATATCAAGATTGAGGAGTTGTCAAGGAAGTATTTGAGAAGATTTATTTTAACCTAAGATATAATGAGTTTCTTTGTGGACCCTCATATAATGGAGAGGAAGTGGAACATGGATTATTATGTGGGTTGTTTATGGCCTAGTGGAAGCATGCCAATCCCAAGGATGAAATTTATCTGTCTATATTTAACTTGTACTGGTAATTCAGGTACATACACAATTGTTGCCTACTTGAATATCTCTCAAGTGGATGCAATATACCTTCCCATCACTATAAATTTTATCTTTAATGGGTAAGAGGGAAAATGAAATCAAGGTAATGTTTTCATCAGATGTTATGAACATTCACAATTTATTAAACATTCTGTATAAATTTGTTACTGATTCTGTCATTACAGTATCAAACACTATGCTATTTTGATTCCCTTTAAAAATCACATTTTTAAGTTGTACCTCTAGTTTCACACATTCCTTCTTCTAAGTTGTTATATCTAAAAATTAGAATAATATGTTGAGGTAACTTTTTTTTTAGAGATGAGGTTGTTTGCACTCACCAGGGTTTTACAATTACCTATGAAGAGAATGTTGATGTTGAGGAGTGACAACTTAGCCATGTTTTAATAAAATATGGTTGAAAATAATACATATGAAATCACCTTAATAGGATTGAGAGTTGAGAGTTGATCTAGAAGTAAATACTATAAAGTGATGAAATATATAATCTCAAAGATTATACTTCATTATGTCCACAAGTTGAAACAAACAAGATTGAATGACTTGTGTCTTGTGTTTGTTATGCAAATTTTGGGAGAGTTCAAACTTGAACGAGAAGAACTGGAAAGATGGTTTACTAAAACAGATCATGTTTTTGAGCATACACGAGCTCCACAACTGGGATAATATCTGATGCCATTTTATAATGCTAGAGATGATGGGGTGCAACACCACCATCTTCCTCTTATAAGATCTTTAAATTACAAGTGATGATTCTAGCTTTTAGTTTATTTAAGATTGTTTTCTCTCTCTTTTTAATTTTTCAATTCCTTAATTGCATGAAGTTGGGAAGCAACTTTCTTTGTAAAATGGTCTGAGGAATTTTAAGTGGAATCATGCATCATGACTGACATTTTTTTATTAGTTTTGATTGATAATTCATAATAGATTGTTTAGAACTTGGGTTGTCTTTTTCACTTTCTCCGTACGTGCCATAGAAATGAGTGAAAAGGCGACAGAGCTATTTGAGCATGCAATCAAGGTTTTGACATGCAGGGATGACGTATCAAATACTAGGTATAGATAAAATCTGTTTTGGATTAGAATTAGAGATTTCATTGATAAATTCGATGACAAATAGCTAAACAAAAATCACCATTTACTTGAAACGATTTTGAAATATATCTGTCTCTGGGCTTGTTTTCTTAATGTGTAGGTATGATGGAGAGTAGGTTTGGCAGGTAAATATAGATGAGATGGAATTTTTATTCACCAATATTATTGAGTACCTTTAAATAGATAAAACATATAATATCTTCATTCCTAACCCAAGCACGGCTAATCGACACACCTATGAGTATCAATGTGGATTTTATGTTATATTTATACATGCATAATGGAAAAAGGATCGCTTCTGATATTTTTCTAAACAATAATGATTATTTTTGCTATTAAAATTTAAACAGAAAATGACTTTAGTTGTCAAGATAATGTTCGAAGGAAAATTGTTGTTGCTTATGCAGGAGGGGTTTGCCTGAAACATAAATAAACTTGATCAATGAAGTATAATTATTTGTCAATTATTTAATGCTTTAGAAATTAATGATTTGGTCTAGTAATTAATTTACATTATAAATTGACTATTTTGTGTATTTTGTGATGGAAACAATTATTCTTCATGTGTATCCTCACGTGAATTATTTAAATGCTTTGCTTTCCAAATGAATATTCAATATTTTTTCTCCAAACTCTTGTAAAGCATTGAAGCTATAATATAGGTAGAATTGGGATAAATAGTTTATTTTTTATTCTTATACTTGTTTCTTATAGGTCTTGTACTACAAAAATTACTGTTGAGTGGCATTTTTAGATTGTAAATGTAGTTTCTAGAGTGTATCTAATTGTAAAATGTAAAGACATCTTGTTGGGAACACTCTAGTAGTTTTCTACAAAATGATGCTTTTTTATCTCGAAAATTCAATATCATTGGGTTTTAAATATTTGGAATGTCAATAAACAAAGACAATTACATAATAGTTGGGTCATTATATTTTACATATTGTATCCCTCTACCTTATGCATACCATATCTATTTGATGTAAGAGATTATATATTTTGTTCATATTAAATAATCGAATGTTATAGACATAATAGCTGGGTCATTATATTTTACATATTGTATCCCTCTACCTTATGCATACCATATCTATTTGATGTAAGAGATTATATATTTTGTTCATATTAAATAATCAGATGTTATAGTTTGGTAAATTAGATATAATGGAAATTAAATTTAAAGTCAACTTATTGTTGCATTTCTTATTGGTAAATGGCCCTTTTATATTGAAGTGGATTTATCCCACTAGGATGTTGCTCCTTAACGATATCTATTCTATAAAAATCAACTCAAACTTGTAGTTGGTACTGTTTGTTTCATATACAATACCTAGGACAAACTACCTAGGTTTAGTTATCCATGAGGTATGATATGATTGGATGTGTTGGTTGGATTAAATTGTAGCGTGTCCTTAGGGGGTTGACGTCTCCTAAAAATGATAATACTTTCGATTTACCACTTGACGTTATGTTGTTTGACAATTAAGTGTGTTGAAATTTTAGCGATGGAAGGTCTTCTAGCTTTTACTTTAGCCAATGAAGGCCTTGAATTAATATTTTTCTAATAGTAATCTGAATTCATGAGATAGACGTCAGTTACAATGATTGGATTTCTAATTTACTGTCATCAATTTTGCATGAGTTTTTTTTTCACTTTCGACTTAGTTACCGAGAATCTACAGTATAGAAGAAGAGGTTAGTTGAGAGATTAAATAGTAATGAGGAGAGTAAAATGAGATGAACCTGGTCTTTCAATATCTTAATAATAATTATTGATGAGATGGCCACTGTATTAATTTTTTTTTTAAATTAATATCAATTATAATTAAGATTGATCATTATCATAATTAAAAATTAATATTAATATTAATTTAAATTAATTAATTATAATCTTTTAATAATTAGTTACTTTTAATATAATATGATAGTTATTATTAATATTAATTTTATTATTAATATAATAGTTAACAATAATAATTAGTATTATAATTTAATAATAATTAGTATTAATGATATTATAATAATCATAGTTAATGTTAAAAATATTAATCCTAGAATATTGTATTAATATTTAGTATTTATAATAAATGTTTGATCATTAATATTTATTATTAATACTAATTGTAATTATTATTATTATTATCAGTAATTATTATTATTAATATAAAAATTAGTAATAATAATTATAATTATAATAATTAATAATAATAATTAGTATTAATGATATTATATTAAAAATATTATTAATCCTAGTATATTGTATTAATGTTTAATATTTATTATAATATATGTTGGTAAATTTTTTATTAATATTTTTTTAAGAATAAGTTGCAATTTAGCTTAATAAAGAAATTATTATTAATTGTAAATATTATTGTTATTAATAATTATTATTTATTAATATAATAGTTAATAATAATAATTAGTATTAATATTAATATTGATCATAGAATTTTCTATCATATTAATCCTAGAATATTTTATTAAATAATATTAATAATATAATATTAGAATATTGAATTAAAAATTTTATATTTATTATTAATATTTAATATTAATTATATATCAAATATGTTAGTACAATGTTATTTTTATTTTTAATTAGAATTATTATCAATATATTTTTGAAATGTTGTGAGAAGTATTATTAGTGTAATGGGTTAATATTAAAATTAGTTAAAATTATTTAAAATGAATAAATATTAATAATAATTATTATTATATTAAATTTTTTTCTTATTAAAAATATTTTTTTTTTTTTATTAAAATTAATATTAAAATCAGTTAAAATTAAAATTATAAAATGTATAAAAATTAATAATAATTAAAAATAAATTTTATTTTATTTTAATTAATTAATTAATTAATTTTTATTTTTATTTATTTATTTATTTTTTAATTAATTAATGGTAATGGTCATTATCATAATTAATATTGTAAATGTTTAATTTTTTTTCCAGAGGAAAAACGAAACTTTTTATTAAGACAATAAAAAGTTTACATTGCAAATGCTGCCGCATCTTTGTTCTTACTATGTGACTGTTTTGTTTACTTCACAAAAATACGATTTCTGCCTTTTGCTTGAGACCAGTTTCCCTTAAGAGGCAAAAATCAATCTGATTCATCTTTTTTCCTGTTCTGTCCAGAACTGAGGTTCCCTTTATCTAAAAATGCTGAAGAAATTAAGACTGTCCAAAAACCGGGTCTCCTCAACAGAGAGGAAAACATCCCGCTACCAAAAACAAAAATATTATAAAAATTGCCATATTATCATAACTTGAAAAGTCTTTGATATTTTTTCTAGAATGAAAATTTTATCTTTTCATTTTAAAAGACGCTGCCAAAAAGTTCAGGAATGTTGTTCATGTGGCGGCTGTTTAGATCTGCTGGTCTGTCCTTCATTTTCCTCTATGATTTTCCAACTACCCAGCTGCCGCAGACCTTCTTTAGAAAGTTTGTCGGCTGTATCATTCCTTTCCCTGAAAATATGACATAGAGAGAATCTGTTAAAATAAGATTTCAATACCTGAATTTCCTCCAGAATTTGTTTTAAGATTTTGTTTTTGCATGTGCTTTGACCATTGACCCATCTGATCACGTTTAAGGAGTCTCCGAAGATCTGAATTGTGTGGGTGTTCCTTTGGATGAGCCAGCATAAGAGGAGTTTCAGAGTGAGCATTTCTGCATAGTTGTTTGAACCTGTTCCTAAACCAACAAAAGCTTTAAGGATGTGGTTTGAATTTTCATAAATGACTAGTCCTGCTCCTGTTCTATTAATTTGGGAAGCTCTGTCGAAATAGGCCCAGGGGATTCCTTCTGTTATATGAACTTCTGAATCACATCTTTGAGGCTGGGTCTCTTCTGGTTCTGGAATACTAGTATAGATAGAAATGCTTTGGATTGCTGTGATAGTCACTGGGGTTTCCTTATCCTGGAAGATACTCCTGTTCCTTGCGAACCATACCCCCCATCTGATGATCAGAGGTAGATTCCGCATGTTCCCATTTAGATATAATTGCCACCACTTCTTCCATACCTCTTGCAGATTATCGCCTTCCCATTATAGCTTTTTGTTCAGAAGATTTCCTACCTCTCCCCAAGTCTTAATGGTTTCTGTGCACTTGAGGAAAAGGTGGTTTATGGATTCAACTTCAGATTTGCAGAGAGTGCATCTCCCAGGCCCGTGCATATATCTTGCCTGCAATATGTCCCAAGTTGGGACTTTATTTTTTAGTATGCACCAGAATAGGATTTTTGACTTTGGAGGGCTTTTAAGTTTCCATAGCTGTTTCGGCCACCATTCAGGAGTTCCCCATCCTTTCCTAGACATGAGGAATTTGTACCCACTCTTTGGTGCATATTCCCCCGAATCTGCATGCGCCCAGATTAATTCATCCTGGCTGTTATCAGTCTCACATTGGATCTGGAAAGCTCTTGAATGAAAGTTCTCCATTCGTTCTTCCATCTTTGTTCTAATTCTAGATCTTCTTCGTTTTTCCATGCTTGTCCCCATATGGTTGAATGTCCCAGTTTTTCCACCTGACTTAGAAAAAGTATGCTTTTATTCTCTAAGTGTTGGACTAAACTAGGAGGAAGGGCATAGTTTTCATTGCAACCTACCCAAGGATCCTTCCCTATCTTTACCTTGTTTCCATTCCCAATCTTCCATGCCAGACCTTGTTCTATCACCTTAAAAGACTCCACTGTTGCTTTCCATATTACGGAGACATTCTTTTTGTTCTTGTCAGGGTTCCTGATCCACTCTTCTAATGGAACTGGGTCAATATGTTTTCTTTTTACCACTCTCGTCCAAAGATTTTCCATCTTAATAAGTCTCCACCCTGATTTAGCTGCCAATGTGAGACTGAATTCAGGAAGGCTTTTAATTCCCCAACCTCCCCAGTCTTTTGGTCTTGCCTCTTTCTCCCAGGCAACCCATGGTAGAACCGCGTTTTCTTTAGAACCTGCCCATAAAAATCTGCTGCAAATTTTCCTTATTTTCTCCAATACTCCTTTTGGAACCCATGTTAATGCTGCCCAGTAGACTGGTATGTCCAATAGCATAGATTTGATTAGTGTCAGTCTCCCTGCTCTGGATAGCCATTTGAAACTCCGTGGTTTATTTTTGCTTCAATTTTTGCAATTAACCAGGACCAGTCCTCTTTCCTGTATGCATTCGGCTTCAATCAGAATCCTAGATACTTGAAAGGGGATTCCATATTGCATATTCCGTAGGGGAAGAAAGAGTTGATCTGAGCTTTTTCTTGTCTGTTTAGGCCTTCCTCTATAATCTGAGATTTCCTGGGGTTAATCTGCATTCGAGTTGCTTTCAGGAAAAGATCAAAAATGTTTTTTAATTCCTTAATTTCATTTGTGTCACCATTTGTAAAAACCAAAATGTCATCTACAAAGAGAAGGTGGGATATATGCATATTTACCGCTGCCTCTATACCTTTTACCTTACCTTCCCTTTTGGCTTTTTGAATCAGCTGGCTTAAACCTTCGGCAACTAAGAGAAATAATAGAGGGGACAGGGAGCATCCTTGCCTCAATCCTCTCTGTCCTTTAAAGAAGGGAGTGGCTGCACCATTGATGAGGATTGCATAGCTGACATTTGTGATACACCCCATAATCCATCTGATAAAGTCCACTTTGAATCCTAAATGTCTTAAAAGCAAACGAATATATATCCAATTTATCCTGTCATATGCTTTTGATAAGTCTATTTTAATGATGACTCCCTTCTTGTTTTTCTGCTTTACACTGTGAAGGACCTCCTGTGCCACGCCAATTGCTTCATGTATTTGCCTTCTGTTCAAGAACCCAAATTGTTCAGGTGAGATATGCCTTGATAGGATTGGTTTGATTCTGAGTGCAATCACTTTTGCAATTATTTTATATATGCTGTTGCATAGAGAAATAGGTCTGAAATCCTCAAAAGATTCAGGAGCTTCCTTTTTTGGGATGAGGGCTATGAAGGTTGCATTGAAAGGGCTGTAGAATTCTCCATTCTTCCTAGACTCCTCTACTACTTCTGTTATTTCTTCTCCTATCTACTCAAAGAAATGTAGGAAGATCTCTACAGTCCAGCCGTTCGGTCCGGGGCTCTTCTCTTTTGCCATAGATTTAATGACACTTTCCACCTCCTCCTTTGTAATAGGTCCATTATTTGATCCGCTTCTTCCTCCTTCACATACCTATGGAAGCATTGCGCTGTTTGGATGACCTCGGCGATGGTGGTCTCACCATTGTCTGTAAATAAAGATTGGAAGTGGCTCTGCCCAAGAGCTGATAAAGCTTCAAACGTCTTAGCCTCCCTTCCTTCATCATTTTTTAAGTTCCAGATGGTATTCGCACTCTTCCTCCCTTTTGCATAATTGTGGAAGAAACTTGTGTTTTCATCCCCTGCTTTGAGACAGATTGCTCTGCTCTTGAGTCTCCATTCCTCCTCCTTTGCCAGCAGAATTTGATTCCTGAGCTTTTCCAGGGCTAGTATTCTTTCTTTAGATTCCTGTGTCGCATAGCCATCCGCCTCTATGCTTTCAAGCTTTTGAAGGTCCTCATTTATCCTAGTTATTTCCTCAGTCTGCTTTGCTTTTTTGTATTTTGCCCATGAGATTGTTGCCTTCTTCAATCTTTTGAGATTTTCCATGAACAAGAGTCCTTTGTTCTCAGAGGATCTTTTGTCTGGGTGTATCCAAGTATCGTTGAAAATTTTATTAAAAGATACTTCTTGCAGCCAAGATGCATTAAATTTGAAGGGGGCAGGTGGCTTTGTGGGAGTTTTGGAGAGTTCAAGGTAAATTGGAAAATGATCCGAAGGTCCCCCTTCTTCAACCCATTGCCTAAATAAAGGGATCAAGGCAGATAAGTCCTCATTGAGTAAAAAACGGTCCAGTCTCTTCGCCACTCTTGCTTCTATTCTTCTATTCCTCCATGTCCGCTTTAGCTTGATGAGGTTAGCTTCTATCAGATTGTTTGTTGTTAATAGATTCTGAAAAAAATCTGTTAGCGAATCCTCTCTTGCAGCTGGACCCCAAGCCTCTGCTCTTCCTAATGAGAAGTTAAGACCTCCACCCAGCACCATGTATTTACTCTTCATTAGCGAGTTCGCCATCAAATCATTCCAGAATGGTATCCTTCCCTGACATGGTCCATATATATTTAGAATAGTTAGAGGAAAATCGAATTCTGTTGATTGACATTCTAATCCCATCACCTACTTCATTCCCCATTGGTTTCTGATCTTGATTCTCCCTTCTCTATAACCTACAGCCAGCCCTCCTGAGTGACCATCTGAGTCCAAGGCTGTAAATTTCCAACCTGTAAGTAGTGCATTTAGCATTGATTCGATTTCTGCTCCGTTCCCCAGAGTCTCCTGAAGTAGGAGGACGTCCGCCTTCGAGTTCATAACCATCTCCCTAAGAGCCAGTTTTTTGGGTTTACTGGCTAAGCCCCTATAGTTCCATGAGGTTATGATCATTTTAGAGCAGTTCCACGGCCCTGCACCGCTCTAAGTGCCCCTGTAATAGACTTTTGCTTCCTATCTGCCACATCGTATTTTGCCTTAACTTGGGCCATGGAGAGATTAGATTTCCTTCCCCTCTTTTTCCTGGGCTGGCTCTGAGGGATGGATGGCTCTATGCCTCCCACCAAAGTTATGGGAACAAATTTATTATCCTGAGAGCGGAGGTTATAAGCGCATATAGGATGCGGGATCGGGGAGGAAGGTTCAGGGCAACACCCATCACAATTCAGATCTAGGGAGGGAATAGCAGCTGAAATTATTTCTATACAGTTTTCCAAATCACATTCATCGATGTTTGCATTTTTATCTTTATTTTCTGAAAAAGAGTTTTTTATGGGAGGAACCGAGGCGAAACATTCATCCAAACGTTCATCTTTATTATCTCTATTAAAGAAAGGAGAATGTTTAGGATCTAAATTCGTTCCCTTTGAGTCCTCGACTGGGCTTGGATTTGGGATCGGTGGTGTTTCTTCGGGGCATTCCTTTGCGGCCCCGTGTTCAGTATCTTCTTCTGCCAATATACTCGGAGATTCCTGGATTTCTACGTTCTGATACTGCCTCCCGTGCTGCGTGTCTAGCTCCATATTTTCATCTTCCTGATACTTTGAATTCTCCTTATCCTTTCGGACCTGGAATTGCCTGTTGTCTTTTTCTGGGCGCACCTTCGTCCTCTGGAACCATGTCCTCCGCCTGCCTAAGGGGCATTCCTTAGCCAAGTGTCCATACACATGGCATCTATGACAACAGAAAGGCAAAAATTCATAATCCAGAATTTGTTCGAAGACATAATCTTTATATTGGAGATTTATCTTCTTTGCTAATCCTCTGCTTGGATTTAGGCTAACTAGGATCCGTGCCATTGCTCTGTTGTGAGTTTCCTAGAAAGACATATCTGCCTCCAAGTATGTGCCTAGCCTATTCCCGATCGCTTTGAAGACCAACTCAACCCAGAGAAAAGATGGTAACCTTGGTGCTCTTACCCAAACCGGGAAGACATCGGATTTTTCATGAGTTGCATCGAACAGAGGGCTCCATTTTTTGAACAACACCGGAATGTTCCCGAATGCCCAGTTTCTCTTCAATACCCACTCTGCTACCCCTTTATTCTCAAAACGCACCGAGAACCATCCTTTGGATAATGTCAAGACCCTGAAGTCTCTGATAAGGTCGGATTGCCAGTTTTGCTTCCCCCAAGTTTGGATGAAGTCGGATGAGAATTTCTTGCCCCTTGCTCTGCCGACCAGTGTGCATTCTGCTACCTCTAGAGCCTCTTCAATTTGAGCGTCCATGCCCAGCACCAGATTCCCTTCTAACTCCTGGGATTTAATCAATCTCTATTTTTTCCTTTGCCCCCATGTATTCTTTGTTTCTGTGACTGTATCTCTTAAATCCTCATTCTCCTCCTGCCCTCTTTGGGTTCCCGGGTCAATGATCAGGCGCGGTGGTCTTGAATCAGGAGTGGCCTCTACCGAGGTGTTTAAAGATAAATTAAGGGGCTCAAAGGGTGATTGATTTGTTACCTGAAAACCCTGGACTGATCGGTCGTCTTGCCCCCTTGGATCCTGATAGACTTCAAAGCTGTGGTTCTTCCGCCCGTCTTTCTTTGGACTGTTTGTTCCCTTTGCGATGGAGACCCTTGTGACTGGAGCAATCCTTCCCGCACCGCCTTCGAGACTTTGCCCTAGCTTCGACCCGAGATTTACTATGTCCTCTAGACCTCCAGAAAAAATCGGACCTGCGTACCCAAGTTTCCCTTTGCTGCCGTGAAGTGATTTATGTAGATCTGCATGTGGATCTTCCTTGCTCTGCCTTTGGATCTGTTGCAAAGCCTTACTCCCTTGTTGAAACACTGTGGTTCCTTCCAAATCCTTGGGCGATTTTGTGGGGGTTTGGTTCAATCTTATCGATTCCCGAAGAAATGGAGGAGAAACTAGGGTTTCCACCATTCCAAAGTAACGATCTATATTCTGTGCGGTTGGATCTTTCCCCCAGATGGAAAGAATGTCCTCCATTGCTGGATCTAAGTCAATGCTCTCATCTAAGTTAACCATTGTTACTATCACTGATCACAGGTTGCTTGTCGGCTGTTGCATTCGGAGAAAACGCTGTCCACTTGTTGTTGTTCCCTTTTCCCTGTGGTGAAAAGCCTTCAAAGTTTGCTGCTGCTAAAAGCCTCCAGGTGTCTGTTGCACGACTGTCCCCGACCTCCACCTGCCGTCTCCCTGTCGCTCTTCACCGGTGAGGACGAAAGGCCATCTCCTCCTTTCCTTTCGTGCCTATTGGGCCCTAGGCCTCGGCCCTACGGCCCTGGGTCCAGCTCTACTCCAGCTACCAAATCCTCATTTCATCTGTCGCCATCGTTTCTGTAACTGTATTATCCTGCTTCACTTATTGTCAAAACTCAGGATGTTATGACACAACTCCGAAATGTTTAATTGTGTATTAATTGTTATTATTATTATTATTATTATTATTATTATTATTATTATATTTAAATTAATAAAGCGAGTTAATTTTTCTGATTAGGGGAAGCCAGCTTCCACTAATCTCCATACCATTATCTCTGTTGAGATTATGCGGGTGTTTGATAATTTCAAGAGCTTCTCTGATCTTTCGCCTATGGTGTTGCTCTTCCCTAACAATAATTGAGGTGCTTTCCAAGCAGACATGGTGCTTAGTCTTTGAGGAGTGTTTTGCCAGGGCGGAAGTACGAGACCTTTCATTCTTAATATTAGCTCCATGTTCCTTGAGTCTGGTCTGCAGGGAGCAACCTGTTTCACCAATGTAGATTTTTCCACATGAGCAATCAATTTTATAGACCCCTTTAAGTTGATGTCTATCAATATTATCCTTAACAGATCTCATACCTTGCCTAATAGTTCGAGGTGCTGAGAATTGCGTGCTTATGTTTTTCCTTCTTAGGATTTTCACAATCCTATCTGTAACCCCATGAATGTAAGGTAGAAAAACCCTACCACCCTCAGGTTGATCTCGGGCCTTAGGTTCATGAGATAACATCCTTTTCTCGGCATTCTGAATTGCTCTTTTAATCTCATTTTCTTTGTAGCCTGTACCCTTGAAGGTTGAGACTAAATGCTTCTTTTCTTCATTTAGATGATCAGCATCAAAAATTCGAAGGGCCTGATACCAAGAGTGTTTAGAACACCAAATTTTTGGGCTGGATGATGGTGGGAATCAGCATGAAGGTAGTTTTCTGTATGGGTTGACTTCTTGAAAATTTAATGCCCTATGGAGCCATCCTCTTTTCTCATGATGAGAATGTATAAAAAAGGAATGCTCATGTTTTCTTCAAGCTCCATAGTGAATTTTATTTCTAAAGAGATGGAATTTAAGTGAATAAAAAACTTGTCAAGCTCTGTTTTACCATGTGTCCATTTTATATTGGTATCATCGACGAATCGCTTCCACCATGCCAACTTCAAAGGGTAAGATTCCAGGGCTTTCTTTTCAAAATATTCCATGTATAAGTTGGCCACGATTGGCGAAATGGGGGATCCCATTGCCACTCCAGATGTCTGCTCATAATATGTTCCCTGGAAGGCGAAAGCTGTTGATCGCAAGCAGATTTCGGCCAATCTTGAAGTCCCTGGATCAGTAACATCTTTTATAACCTAAATGGCTTCTTCAAGAGGAATCTTGGTGAATAAGGACACTACGTCAAAGCTAACAAGGATGTCATCATGTTCTACCTGATCATTCTTAATGAGATTCACAAAGTCATGGGAGTCTTTGATGTAAGAATCAGTGTTTCCGACAAGGGGCTTGAGGATTTTTGCAACATACTTAGCGAGCTCATAGGTTGGGGATCCAATGGTATTGACTATTGGTCTAAGAGGGACTCCTTCTTTATGGATCTTGGGTAACCCATAAATCCTTGGGATGCATTCACAAGAGGGAATTAATTTCTTTTTTAATTTATCATCAAGGTTGGATTCCAAAATTGCCTTTTTCACCTCTTTCATAATCTTGGGGATGGGGTTGTTGCTCAGTTTCTTATAACTACCACATTTGAGGTGTTCGTTCATTTTGTAACTATAATCTTCTTTATCCAAGATCACAACTGCTCCTCCCTTATCTACCTTAAGAACCACAATTTTATCATTGTTACGCAGGGATTTGAAGGCTCTTTGTTCTGCTTTACTCAAATTACTTTTGGGAGCTTTGGCCTTTCTCATAATAAGGGAGCACTCTTGTCTTAATGCTTCCTTATCTTCCAAAGGAAGGTTGTTAATCCCATCCTCTATTCTACATATCATTTTCTCAATAGGAAGGTTTTTCGAAGCAACTGCAAATCCCAGACCTTTTCTGAGGACATTAATGATCTCGAGCTCTAATTCTTGGGAAGATAGATTTATAACTTTTCTTTTTAATTTTGATTTGGAAGTTTTGACTGAAGATCTTCCATCATTCTTTAAATCCTGAATGTTGTTAATTCTAATTATATCAGTGTTCTCTAATCCTTGATTTTTGTTTACAACCGAGTTATGCGTATTACATTTGTCCAACTGAATGTGCGCATTATCTTCGTCTAAATCTTGATTCCTGATCACCGCATACCTATCATTGCTGCCCATGGAGTTACTTATATTGGAGTCAATTAAATTTCGCTTCTGTGCAAGTTCCTTGATGCGATTCATGTTCACAACAGCGTCCTGCGTATTCATGCTGCCCATCGAGTTACAGTTGATTTGTTTCTGCGCAAGTTCCACCACAGCACTATGGGTATTTAGTTCTGGATTCCGTGCTGGAAGATCATTGATCTGCGTTTGAAACATGCCCATTGGGTCAATCGGTTCCTTGATGTAGTCTGCGTTCTGCGTATTTTTCCAATTACCGCTGCCCGAATCATGTGTATTACCTTGAAATCTGTCCATTGGGTAATCTGCGTTCTGAGAATTGTTATTCCAATTACTGTTGCACATCAAATTATGAATCTGCATAGGCTCGCTGATGCCATCACTGTCACTGTTGCCCAGGTTACCTGCGTTCTGCGTATATCTTCCAACCGCGCCATGATTGCTGCTTATATCATCGTTATCTAAATCGTTATCTAGACCGATGCTATTGCCACCGGCACAATGCATTAGATTTTCTGAGTTTCTGTTCGAGCCTTCTGATGAACCACAACTCATTAAGTTTCTTGATTCTTCTACGACTGTTGAACTTTCAATTGAAATGTCTAGTTTCTCACTTTTATAATGCGATTTGTGTAGTAAATTGGACAATTTCTTGCGTTGTCGTTTTTCAGTAACTTGTCCTTCATTAATGGCTTTCAGAGCGGCCCTGGCATCAATAATAGACCAGAGATTCTCGCTGATGATGATGGCTAACTTTAGGTGAGCTGAGAGAGCTGAGCGTCCAAGATTATTTAAAGAAGCCCTAACCCTTTTAATTTCTGCCCTTATTAGAGACATGTTGAGTTGAAAAAATGCCTTGCTATTATATCTGTTGTGTAATCTGTGATTAATTTGAGAAAATGGGGGAATGAGATTATTGTCATGACAGTTCTTAAGAAAATGCAGGTCAGCGGCTCTTCTTGCTATCTTCGCTTTAGTTTTTTCGAGTAAAATGATTTCACTCCAGGTATCCCCTCCATATAGGGAAATGATTATGGATTTAAGACCTCTGTGGTTTATTACTTTCGACTTAGTTACCAAAGAATCCACAGTAAGAACCATTTTCTGCCAACGTTTCAAATCCCAACTGGGATCCATCATCAGGACAACTTGAATGCTTGATAGAAGAAGAGCTTAGTTGAGAGATTAAATAGTAATGAGGAGAGTAAAATGAGATGAAATTCGTCTCTCATAAGACAAAATTTCACGTTGTAGATGCTAAATAACATGTGCAAAATGAGCTGATTCTGTTTAACAAAGAATACATAAAAAATAGAATTTTTTGCCTTTCTTCTTTTCCACTTTTCTCCAACCTTCAGTGTTGGGGGTGGAAGTTATAATGGTCATTTGGTTTTCATTTGTGTTTATAGGAAGTTCTTTATTAGAATCATATCCCTCTGATCCATGAGTTCGTTTGTTGCTATGTACTTCCAATCCTGTTATTTGGGACTCCTGATGTGACAAGGGGTTGTTGGGCCTCAAAATGCAGGCATCAATATGGTCTCTCTCCTCCTTTTGTGTGATGTTCTGGTCCTTCTATATATCCTTTTCTGCATTATTTTCTGTTGCTCCTACTTGTCCTGCTTCTTCTCCCAAAGTGTCTGTGCATTACCAGCCTTTTGGTTTTTTGGGTTGCTTTTTGTTCCTTTTGGGATCTATTTTAGCTTAAGGGCAGGCGCTGGGAAGGTGGTTTGTCTGCAAACATCCACGACACCTAAAAGTTGTATTTTCATAATCTAGAGGTTGTGTCCAGTGTGTATCATTGAAGATCAATGTAATACTGTCTGGTAGTCCTTGACTAAGGTCTACTTTGACGCATATCTTGGAAAAAGTAAATATTCCCTTGTGAATATGTCCTCATCAATCTTTAGGAACTTTACCAGAAAGTTACCTATACCTTATAACACTTGATGATGCCAGAAGTGTAATGGTAGGTTGTGTAATCTGACCCAAATGGGAATTTTTGATACCACCACTGTGTTGGCATCAAATTCTGGAAACCAAGGGGTCATGAAGAGCCCTATGTTACCCCAGAACCATGGTCCTTTATTAAGTATGTATTCCTTTTCTTGAACCGTGGTGAATTTGACAATAAAAAACCCTTTGGAACATAAAAGGATTTCATAAGTTAGTGACCAAGCAGAAAAAATCCATTGGTGCAAAAGATCAGATTTGGGCCAAAACCCATTAAATCTGCATATGACTGCTTTGTTAAGAAAATCAGAGTACAACCCCTTTACCTTCGGTATTGAGACTGTGAAGGAAGGATTTTGAGATTTTTGCTCCACTATGTAGGGCCCTGGTAGTTTAGAGGGTAATGTTGGTTTGGCTTGAGCTTTTTCCTTTCCTTTGACTGCGTCCTTAAACGTGCATGTGCCCTTTGAGCTGGTACCAGAGCATCCACCTCGCAGCCACAAGTTGACTATGATATTCGAGTCTGTGTCAATACCATAGTCCTATAGTGTGTGGTTATCTTGTAGGTTGTGTCCTGAGTAAATCAGGTTTTGCATGCTTTCTGGAATGCCTAAGTGAGTTTGGATTTCACGTCTTAAATCTTGGATCCGTCTCCCTCTCGCAATTCTCCTGCAAATATTCTTTCCTTCTGGCATTTTAATGAGGATTTGGATCAGATCCAGGTCAGGGTTGACTGGATCTGCCTAGTGTAGGGCTCGTTCTACTGCCAGAGAAAATGAGGTTGATGGATTTGGCCGAATCAATGCCCCAACTGGTCCTTTCTTCTCTAGATCTGGGTTGTGGGCATATCTAACCCTAGTCATCTTGCCGCTTTCATGTATCACATCTAGGTCAGGATTGACTCGATCTGGCTGGTATAGGGTTTGATCTACTACCTTGGCAAATGACGCTGATGGATTTGGCCTGATCGATGCCCTAACTGGTCCTTTCTTCTCTGGATCTGGCTCATGGACATATCTAACCATAGCCATCATTCTGCTTTCATGCCTGGTTTCAAGTGCATGGCTCAAAGAGTCAACGGCCTCAACAACATCATCACCCTTCAATGCATCACAACCTTTTTGAAACAGAGCTTACGCATCATTTGAGGTTGTAGGGAAGGGCTCTTGCTCAACCACCACAACTTCTCCAATATAGGGTTCTTTCTTGGCAACCACTGCTTCTCCATGACAAGGTTCTTGCTTGACATCCACTGCTTCTCCGTTATAGGCCTCATGCTCAGTATTAGCTACTTCTTCGTTATTGATCTCTTGCTCGGCAGTGGCGACTTCTTCGTTATAGGGCTCTTTCTATGTAGCCGCATCTTCTCCATTACATGGATCTTGTTCAGTAGGTGCAACTGTCTCATTATAATCAATGATCCTATTCATGAGCAAACCCTCGATAGGGGAAGATTCGATAGTTGCATCAACATCGTCTTTGGCTTCATTGCCTTCTCTCACCCTTGTTCTGGCCTCTGGGTAGTCTGGGGTGCCAGGCTTGGCAGCACAAACAACACTATTTTCAACAAGGGGCACGCTTTGTTTTTCTCTCTCGACCAGAGCCAAACCCTCGACCATAGTGGGCTCCTCTGGAATGCTGGTTTTTTCAGGGTCTACAGATGACGAAGACATGGCTCCTCCCTTACCAGTAGCTATTCAAAATCTGACTAGCCCCCCATAATGCTAGAGCTTTAGTTCGTTGGAGTCTTCTTTAATTATACTACAGGATGAAGTGGCAATGACAAGTTTAGTTAGAACGAGTTAAGAATTCAGTTTTTATTGTAGAGAGAACAAGTTAAGTTCTCAGTTAACTGAGAATCAAAACTAAAGGAAACTGATGACGCTAATGTGAACTACTAATTGAACTTGGGCTCCTATCATGAATCATATTCTACAAGGCAGAGAACGACAAAGGAACAAGATAAATAATCATTCTTTATGTGGAATGCATGGTATTAAGGAGTAAGAGTGCAAAAGGATTGTGGAGAAAGGGGATCAAGAGTCTTAGAGAAAATTTGAGGCTACTTGAAAGGGGATCAATATTCTCAATTATTTTCCACTGCTTATTTAATGTTGAGAAATTTTGTATCTTGGTGAAAGTTAAATCTGGTTTCAGTTTTTAGTTGCCTTATTTTAGTAGATTCATCTAAGTAGTTGCATAGTTTCAAGAAAATCAACAGTGTTACCTCTGTGAATATAACCATATTTATTAGGCATTAGATTTTATGTAGATGAGAAATTATAAATTTGTGATTACAGATGATGACTAAATTTTGCATATATATGACTATTAGTAGCTAATTTACAATATCTTATTACGTGACCAAAATTAGTCATATTTCTTTGGTCATTAATTGGTTTCAAACGATGACAAAAAATTGCATATATATGACTATTAGCAGCTAATCTATGGTATATTATAACACACCCAACATTTTGATCATTATTCTTTAGTCATTAATTCGTTTTTTGGGGTGATCATGTAGTAGTATACTTTCTTGTGTATTCGGTCATTAATTGTGGCAATTAATGACTAAATCAATGACAAAACTAATGACGAAATTTATGACTAAATAAACTACTAGATGATAAAATTGAGACAACCAATTAATAACTAAGCTAAATATGACTAAAAATTGGTCGTGTTATAAGATACTATAAATTAGCCACTATTGGTCACCCACTAAAAAATGGTCATTTATATGAAAAATTTAGTCATTTTTTTAGTAACTAATTAGCCATTTTTACTAGTGTAATACATCAAGACATTGACCATACTTTTGTACAATGTTGGATTGACACAGTTTTTACAGTGTCCCTTGTTGTTACAATCATCTTTTCTTAATTTCAACCCCATGAGAGTTGGAGTTGGTGCAAGCTTGTTTTCCTGCATATTAAACCTCTTCAAAATGTATGAGGCATACCTTTCTTGAGAAATGAATATGCCATTTTCTGTTTACTTCACTTCTATGCCCAAAAAATATCTTAATAACCCTAAATCTGTCATTTCAATATCACTTTTCATGACTTCTTTGCAATCCGAAATGAGGATATTGTCATTCCCTATGAAAATAAAATCATGTACATATAAAACAATAATAAGAAACTTACCATTACTCTCTTTTATGTAGAGAGTAGGCTTTCCATCACATTTGTCAAAGCCATTGTCCAACAAGTATGCATCTATCCTATTGTACCATGCATGTGGTGCTTTCTTTAGCCCATAAAGAGGTTTCTTCAACTTGTACACTTTGTATTCTTAGCCTTGAACCTCATAACCTAGTGGTTGTTCCACATATACTTCCTCTTTTAACACTCCATTCAATAATTCTAAATTCACATCCATTTGATACACCTTCCATCTATGTTGTGCAACTATAGTTAAAATTGTTCACACAGTGTCCATTCTTGTGACTGTTGCAAATTTCTTTGCATAATCTCTTCCATATTGTTGCTTGTATCCTTTGACGACCAACCTTGATTTATGTCTTTCTGTCTTTCCTTCAACATTATTTTTGGTCTTATAGACCCACTAGACACCTATGACTTATTTCCTTTTGGAAGGTCCACTATCTCCCATGTGTCATTCATTTCTATAGTTTTTGTTTCTTCATTCATCATTGCAACCCATTTTTCTTTTGTAATAACATCTTCAAAGTTAATTGGATCATCTACATGAAAAAAGTAGAGCATATAAAGAATTTAGACCTTCACTACTATCAACTTTATTTTTCTCTTAAATTTCACTTAAATTTTTAGATTTTTGTCTTCTCATGCTTGCAGAAGATGGACTTGACATGTCATTTGATGTTGCATATGAAGAAGATGATGCTACAAGTCTTTACGGTGCACTTGGAGTAGTATTTTCTTGACTGTGTGGAACTGTCCTGTTGCTTGTTGATGGTGTCACTTGATGACTAATTTGTTGTGCTTGAATAGGTGTAGGAGGAGTCACTAATGATGAGTTACTTGTTGCTACCAATTCCTCTTTGTTTTCTTGTGGTATGCTGCTTTTTATATTGATTGTCTTCTCCAAACTCTTATCCCATGCCTCCTCTTCTATGAAATGCACATCTATGTTGATTTTGACCTTCTTGGGTAATGGATGGTAGAGCTTGTATGGTTTGGAGTCATCACTATATCCAACAAATATGCATTTCTCCCCCTTGTTGTCCAACTTCTTCCTTAATTAATCTGGAACATGTGCATATGCCACACATCCAAACACTCTCATGTGAGTGGCACTATGCTTCCTTCCACTTCGTGCTTCTTCAGGAATCATATTCTTGACACTTTTGGTTAGACAACTATTTATAATATATGATGTTGCACAAGTAAAAAATTCAACCCAATAATCATTTGGAAAATTATTTTCCATCAAGATACTTCTTTCCATTTCCATAATGGTGTTATTTTCCTTTCTACAACACCATTTTGTTGAAGAGTATGCCTTGTTGTAATTTTTTTTTGAATTCCATGCTCTGTGCAAAACTAAAGGAAGTCATTTGAAATGTATTCTCAACCTCTTCCAGTCCTAAAAAAATTGATTTAATGTCCACTTTTCTTATCAAAAAGTGCTTTGTAATGATGGAAGAGGTCAAACACTTCACTCTTCTATTTTAAGTAGACCCATGTATTCCTTGTGTAATTATCTATGGATGTCAAGAAATAATAACTTCCTCCAATTGATGTGTTTGTATTGGTCCACATAAATTTGAATGGAAAATCTCTATGGGTGCCTTTTCCCTTATTGACTTTCCTGCTGGAAATGATTCTCTTTGTTGTTTTCCTAAGATGCATCTTTCACATAATCTATCTAGTTTTTTTATCAGTGGTAATCCCTTCACCATGCCTTTCTTATGCAGAAAATTTAAACCTCCTAAGTTAAGATGACCAAATATTAAATTCCATAACTAGTTTTCATCCTTGACCTCTGATTGAAAATTTGTTTGTGTAAGAAAAATTGTCTGTGTAACAACAATTATATGGATTAAGATATTTCTTCAGCTAAAATCACATGATAGAATATTTGACGACGCGTTTCGAACCAACCAGTGTGGTTCATCATCAGGACAAGTTGAATGATTAGATCTAGAATGCATGTTAAATAGTTAGAGCAGAGCTTCCAACAGCTATAATTATTGATCAGATAACAACTAGATTGAGTACCTAACAACTATATTAGACGAGGGAACGACTAGTTTGACCTAACACAGGGAAAAGGAGTAAAAGACCAATTTTAGGTTTTTTAATTAACGATTAGTTAATTTATTAAATTACAAGTAAATTTACTAAGGCTTAATAATATTAAATAACAATATTTTTAAAATAATTAAATAATATTTTAATTTTTTATTATCAATTTGTAACTTAGATTGAGGTTGATAGTTAGTTAACTTATTAAATTATAAGTAAATTTATATAATATATATAATAACTAAGGACCATATTTTAAATTTAATTGTCTATTTAAAAATTTAAGATCTAAGAAAATTATTTTACCTATATTAAAATAATTAAAATATTTTAATTGTTTATTTTCAATTTGTAACTTAGACTGAGTTTGATAGTTAGTTAATTTATTAAATTACAAGTAAATTTATCTAATAACTAAGGATTACAATACTTTCAAATAATTAAACCATATTTTAAATTTAATTGACTATTTAAAAGTCCAAGATCTAAGAAAATTATTTTACCTATAAGATGAATTATTATATAAGTGGTTAGTCATACTATGACTTATTTTATGTAATTCATGAGTTAGAAGGAGTCTATATAGGGACATATTTGATAACTATTATATTATTAATCTAATGGATTTTAACGTGTTAACCTAATTTTAATTAAATTCAAGGATATTGTTAATAGGTTTTATACTAGATTCCTATTATTATATTAATAATATTACTATTAATTGTATAGGGAATCAATATCAAATTAATTTACTTAGTTACAGAAATGCACTTATTATAGTTTTAGAATTAATATAAGGGAAGGGTGACTAATATACATAAAATCATTAGAATATAGAATGGTTAATATAAATATCTAGAATATTACAAGGATAAAAAAAATAAGGCAGGAGGCTAAAAGAGGAAGGAACCAAGGGAAAAAAACTCGAACAAGCTATAAAAAGAGGGAGGAGGGTGGGAAGGATGGGGGGGGAGAAAATGACTAGGAGGTGAGGGCCAGGATCCAACATCTGTTGATCTTCCACCCATCATCTCTATTGAAATTGCTAGGCCTCCTTTCAATATTAATGGCTTCCCTAAATTTACAGAGTTGGAACTACGAAATCCTAGCAATGACATCGGCCTCCTCAATACAAACATGATGTTTGGTCTTCTCCGCATGCTCAGCTAATGAGGAAGACTTCGTTCTCCTGTGCTTAAGATTAGCTGCGGGTTCACTAATTCTTTGATTAAAAAATTCTATGTAACAATGTATACCATTATTTTTTCTTCTGAATCCATTTTCAGTTGTGCTTGCACACCTTCTTCCTTCAAATCTAGTTTTATCTTCAAGGGAAACATTTTGTTGCTTGTCATTTACACTTTTACAATCAACTACTTGCTTGGAAATTTATCCAAGATTGCACATTCACCATTTTTGAAAAAAGACATTGGAACCCTTTTGCATGAGTTGTCCAATTCTTGTCAACTTGTGCTTCAAACCAAGGAAAACATATACATCTAAAATATACTTCTTCTCCCTCTTATTTCTTAGAATATTGACTCTTCCTTTTCCCATAAAAAACACTTTGTTATTTGTCCCTAATGTCACTTCATATTTCACACTTTCATATAGATTGGAAAACATTTTTATGTTCCTTGTCATGTTGTTGTTGTACCCTGAATCTAAAATCCATATGTATTTTTTTTCTCTTGTTCTACATTGCAAGCTAAAAACATACTATCATGGTTCTGATTTTCCTTTGAAATTTTTTCATTTGGTTTGTTACTAAGATCACGCTACTTCTTCCGACATTCATTTGCATAAAGTCCATACTTCTTACAATAATGGCATTGAAATTGAGATTTATGATAACTCTAACCTTGTGCTTGATTTTGGATTGGACCTTGACTTGGATTTTGATTTCTGCCTCTTCCACTTGAGCTTGAAGGGATACCTCTTCCACCTCTATGTGGGATTATATTCAATCTATGTTCATGAGAAATCAGTGATGCAGGAAGCTCATCCACTGAAAAATGTGAGAGATCTTTTGTCTCTTATATAGCCACACTAATAGGGTCGAATCTTGATGGAAAACTCCTTAAAATTTTCTCAACTATCCTCCTATATTCAAGTGTCTGACCATGGGCCCTGATTTGAGTAACCAGTCCAATAACTTGTGTGAAAAATGAGTCTATATTATCAAACTCATTTATCATATGGTCTCAAAATATCTTCTTAGCATTTGTAGCTTGGGTGTCTTCACTTTTTCCATGCCTTGTTAGGTTGTCTAGAGAATATCCCAAGCTTGTTTGGACTTTGTTGCTGCTGCAATCCTTGGAAATATGCTCTCATGCACAACTTGGGAGCTATAAAAGAGGGTTTTGGAGTCCTTCCTATTATATCTAAGCAAGTGTCTTTCTGCTTGTTAAAAAGCAATGTATGTTGCTGCATCTGCTAGTTCTAGGAATCCATTCTTCACCAAATCCCAAATATCCTGAGAAGAAAACAAGGCCTTCATTGTAATAACCCAATAATCATATTGTTTTCCATTGAACTGGGGTATATGTGGATTGTTCAAGCTTGTGCTACCATCTTTCACTATTAAGGAAAAAAACTTCGTGGATCCTCTCTGATATCATTGTTTATTTTGGAGGCAGATAAGAAAAAACCTGAAAATTTATACATAGAAATAACACACATAGTAACAACTAAGAGTAAAATAGAGTAACAAGACACTGTAAAACAGGGAATGAACGACAAGTCTACAAGATAAATATTTGTTTTAGCATGCAATAATTTATACCAAGATTTCATGAACAGCTAAAACAATTACAAAGATAAAAACTGAGGCTTAAGCTCATTCACTGCCAAGAAAAGATAAAAAATTCACACTGTAATTTCTCTCTGTTATGTGTTGAAACAGACTGTGTCATCCAACCAAATCTGCTTTGTAATTTTCTTATCTATTTTGTAGACTTTCGATCCCCTGTGAAAGATTTCACTCGACTACAAAAAAAAATCCGCACATCAAAAGATTGATGTTGTTACATTAATATAATAAATCTGGAAAATTCATATGACATGTAATAAATTTAACTTTTTCATGAAAAAGAAAAAAATATAAAGGTAAGTTATGGGTGGTTTGTCACTTAAATTAATTTTATGTAGTTTCATTTATTGCGCAATAATAACTCACCAACTCTATGTCCTTAAGCCTCCAAAACATTAACTTGACATTCCTTCAGCTAAAAAGAAAAATATATTCCCTGCCTCAAAATACGACTTGATTGATCTACTTGCCTACTTTCTAAGATTGACTATTGTGATTTTTTTAATGAGGTGGTTAGAAGTAATTTTTCAACATACTTGTGAAACGGTGGATTCATCCTTGATTTTATGTCCACTGCAAATAACACTATGTAGGTTTTCTCCAGGGCGCTCTCCACTTCAATAGTGTGGGCTTGCCATAGGTTGGCTGTGAGAACCTCGTAGTTGGTGCATTTTTGGCCAACCTTCCTTTTTAAATGGCCCAACATTTCACCCGATATTGGAAATATCTTGGACGAATATTTGGAGCAAGATTTGGTCTCCAACTGGCTAGGGTTTGGCATGTTCGAAAAATTTGTGAATTCCAGGTGCTCGTACTTTGTGTGAAGATGGTTTCATGCCTTCAAATGACTATGACAGAGATAGGAACTATGGATAGATAAGATTTCTCCTTTGGCCACACACGCTAAATTTCTTGTAAAATCCTGAGTAGGTAGTGTTGAATCACAATGAGCCATAAATACAACAAAAGGATCAATGAAAGGGTGAATTGAGCAATGAAAGGATGGAAGGCAAGGTGTCATGAGGAGTTAGAAACACCTATGACTGCTTAACAAGTGGCAAAGTAAATTATAATTTAATTGAATTTGTTAATCTTTCATTTGAAACTGAAAATTGTGACTTTTCATTTCTCATACCCTTAATTTAATCCATTGGATTGTGACATAGACAAATAATATTATAGGCATATAAAATGAGGACCATCCAAACAATTTTTTATTTATAAAAAAATGAAATTCCTCAATCCCAATTCCAATATAGACCACGACTTAATTAATAGTGGTAGATAGAAAAATATAGCAGTATAGTCTTACTTGGGTAGTAACTAATAAATTGACATGTGAAGTGTATAAATTAATTTATTGCTCAAGTTTTTCACAAAATTTGGGGTAGTAATGGGTGCAAACAATTACAATTTTACTCCAAATGAGAAAATAAATAATTGTGGAAAGTAACTTTGGAACTACATTTATTTACATATTACACATTATTGAAGAATCTAGGGCAAAGTAGTGTAGTGTGATTCTTCGTTACTTGATAACAATTTGTGGATTATTTTTACGTTTCTTGTTATCTTGTTCTTCTTCTTCTTCTTATTAGTGCATATGTATGTACTTCATCAAACTGATACCCAAAAATAAATAGCAAGAACACAGTTTGGCTCTCTACTAGGGACAAAACCTCTCCACTCTTGAGAGGAAAACCCTTGGTAAGGTTTCTCTTATTGAAGCTTCTTATTTGAACAAATTCCAAACCCTAGACCCTTGACTAGGATATCCTCCAAGCACAAGTCAAATCCTTCCTCTTTCTACACTATAAATTCAATACATGGACCTTTGTCTTCCAACACTTATCTCCTTAGCACTTCATCCTTCTTCTGCTGCTTGTCTAAGTTACGAAACCCTAGAACATTAGGGGTTCTTCACTTCGTTATAGAGAGAGTCTTTTTCGCTTTAATTTGGATACTATTGTAGTGCCTACAACCACCCTCCAAAATTTTTCCTTAGCTTCATTTCGGAGCCTCCCTACCAACCTTTCACATCAACATGTCTTGCTTCATCAAGTACACAATATTCAATGTTTTTCTTGTAGAAAGGAAGCTTGTCTATCAGAGCTTGAGGCATCCCCCTCATAGGCTGTTTGTATGGACTTGGTCTAGTTGCAGGCTACATAGCTCCCTCAAGAAACTACACAATTTTGGAGGGCAACCAACCTTCCCTCCAGAAATCATGCAATTCAGTCTGGCAACCTACTGGGCTCCAAAATTGTGCAATTCAGTGAGTCGGGCTTCATCCAGAAAATTTTGCAATTCCTCTCAACAGGGCTGGTCAACCCAAGAATTACACAATATTGGGCAATAGTCAGCTTCTCTACCCAAAAATTGCACAAATTTCCTAGGCAGCCATCCCAATCCCCTTCTAGAAATGCACATTTTCTCCCAGCAGTTGAGTAGCCTCTTACACATGCAATTGAATTGATTGGTTCCCTCCGAGATTGAGAAAAATTGATTTTCATGCATGGGCTGCTTCTCCCAAGTTATCATGCAAATGCATCCCTTGATTCAAGGATCTAATTTTAGCAGATGGAGGTTGCATCCAAGGATCATCTCGGAAACCTCCCAATGAGTGTTGCTCTTCCTAGATTTGTGGCATGCACGTCACATCTTTGATTTTATCAATACTCATGAACTGGATGTTTCAGAGCTCATTCCTAACATCAACCTTATAGATCTGACATCCCACATCGCATCTAGGAGCATTCAGCACATTCAACTGAGTTGTTTTTGGGAAATCCCTCTTTCCATGTCTTATGTTGCATTTATGGCACTTTTTGTGTTTTGCTTCATATGAATGTTGCCTGCTTGATGTCAATGATCTATTGTTGTCATTTTGATACATACTAGCTTGTACTAACACCATTTCAGTTTTCGTTAACATCTCATTACAGTCACATGCATGAAATTGTTTTTCACGAACTGTCGCCGATTCAACGACTTGCCTCACCCACATGCATGTTGTTCCATTTTCTGAATCTGTCATTCACCGTTTGCATACACAATCATTCACATATGTTTACACTTAGTATTGTCATGCATTCACATTCTCATTCGATTTCAGTTGCCCATCGGCGAGTCTAGGCAACCTTGGCTTGGACTCTGCCACACCAAGCCAACATTGCACAATCCTGAGAGAGAAGGATTTGTCTTCCTCTTAGGAAATGTGCATTTCTACCTAGAGGTTGTCGTTTAGTATTGAATTATGCAATTCTGAGGGGTAGTGATTGCTGGCCCAGAAAATTGCGCAATGCAGTCACTCAGCTTGCAACCATTGCTAGCTGAGATTGCACATTATGTAATTCTAGCAATCAGCAGCTAGAATAGACTATGCATTGCACAATTCCAAAAATTAGTCAACCTCCGAGTAGCCTAGACTATGCCTTGTGTAATATTGGCAGTTAGTCTCCTGATCTCCCAGCGTAAATTGCGCAACCTTCATGATCAGTCACACAGGTATGTTGCAAGTCAGTTCTCAAGTTCATTTTGGTTTTCGACTGACAGATTTCTTGCCATGAGTGTTTCCATGTCTCCATGTATTGCAAGTGTTCATCTGCCTCTCAGCAGTACAAGTACAATAGTTTCCAAGAGAGTAGAGTCGAAGACACTGTTCAAAGCACTCTTTGGGATGTAGTCAATCGAATTTCTATGGACTTGCCTACCCACAAAGACATCAAGTTCTTCGTAGTCAAGGACATCAAGATATGATGGCACCAACATCACAACAAGTAGCATCATGAACATTAACTGAAGTTAGCATACCAAATGCAACAAATGCAAGAGGAAGGTTGTTGACAACATAAAGGTGGAACAAAGTTTCAAGCTCAAGCAGATCCACTAGTGATGAAAGCAACTTTGGAGACTCAAGCTATGAGGTGACGACGCGGCATGAATATCGCGAAGATAGAGAATGGAACAAAGAATGAGTTGCATGTGCTAAAGTAGCAACTCAAGGAAGAACATGATCTGCATAGACAAAAGAATGAGTTGCAGCAAGAACATGTACAACAGTGGGTGCAACATGCACTCACGGATGAAACTACACCCGTACAAGTTAAAGATCCATCCCAGTAGCTAGCATGGAGTAGACATGGTGAGCAGTGTTTTTGATCACATGCAAGGTAATTCAGCAGCATGCATGTCATTGTGCGCATGCATTCGATCCCACCCATTCAGCACACTCACTGAGGTAATACAAGAAGCAAGTTCAACTGGAGCTGAACATGTAGTTGAGAGTTGATGCACATGACCACCAACACACACTACAAGATCAACATAGACACTATGAATCAGTGTGTTGTTGGTTCAATTACACCCAAGAAGACCATGCACATGTTAGAAAGTGAGCTGGACGGAGGAGCCACACCAGCGCACTCGGATGCAATAGATGCAAGAGTTCGCTTCAGCAAGATGTCACCATGGATCACATGTACACTATCATGGATGACCAAGCTTGAGATCATCTCACCACCTTCACCATCATAAGCATGTCAAAGAGTTGGTCTCACCACAACGGATTGTGTGTCAATGATGTATTGCATGGCTTGCTCAAGCCATTTTGTCTCACATGAGCACATGTGCATTGTAATATAATGTCTTTTCAAGTGGAAGTTCAAGTGTAGATAGTTGGATGTAACAATCATAGATTAAATGAAGAGTCATGAGGGTAGATGAACTGTCACAATGGGGAATGTCAAGGGTCACCCCACCCTTTGCTATAAATAGAACCTCATAACTCATTGTAAAGGCTTTTGGTCAGCCAAGCTTCTGATAGGACTATATTAGAGAGAGCTTGGACAATATTGTAAGGAGCCTTGGCTTCTCCACTACGCAGAGCTAGTACATCTCCTTAGAGGAGCAAGCGGTTGTGGCTGTAACGTTCCACTATTGGAATTAGTGGTTGGAAATGGATGTATTGTATGGTTGGAACTTACACTTATTAATATAACAAGAGCCAACACATTTCATTTATATGTTGTATTATATTCTATGCTATTTGGTTTACTCTAAATGATACATGTATTTGTTTACTTACGCATGCATGTATAGCTATCTGTGTATGTATGTATAAATATTTCTAAAATGTGTTGTTGGTTTAACCATCACTTTAGTTTGCTTGCTAACTTTCCTTCCATGTTGTGATGTATCTTCGCTTGTGTGTTCCCTTCTTAACTACGTGTTATCACAGGTTTCCAAGGGGTGAACTCATCTCAAACCCCATGTGTTAGAATCTCTCATGCACCTTCTTTGGCTCACTATAGTTGTCACACGCTTGCTACCAACATAGTTATCTTACTTGCCTCCACCGTGGAGTGATGTGGGAGATCATGCACACACCTCTGTTGAACTGTCACATCCTCTCACCCCACCTGCTCTTGATATCTGTGCAAATTTGGCTTGAAAGCCTATTGGTTGCCATTATGGGTTCATTCCCTTAACCTATGTCCCCGTGCTCTGTTGATCCTTCGAATTGTACTATCTTGTGTTCTTCCATTACGGATTCCTCACCTATTGTGAACGAGGATTAAGTTGTCGACAGAGTTGGTGTTATGCAACCAACCTGTGCCATCATTCATAATGAGTGTGTGTGGAATCTAAAGAAGAACCCACGGTGAAGGATGACTCCCTTCGAGTCATGCCTCATCTGTTTTATCCTGCCATCCATTGTGATTCTGTCACTGCTGATTTCCCTAGTGAAAACCCATTTCTGGATGTTTCTATTTTCGATCATTCACAAGGCACGTCGGAAGTCAGTCTGTCATTATAGTGCAGAGAGGACAGACCTTCCTACAAAAATCTATCCAATCTGTCATCTGTCATTTCAAAAAACACAGAGGGTGAACTTCTTTGCTTCTCATTTACCCCTCTGCACGATTCATCGAATCATGAGGATGCCGACAAACATCCTGAATTTTTAGATCTTGGTTGCCGTGATCTTTCTACTTCTTCATCTAGTCACAATTTTGATTCAATCATTGTTAATCTATTTAATACATTGGTCTACGATGATCTATCAGTTAAAGAAGTCAAAACCCCACAGGTTGTCGAGGCACTTCAGCCTGAGCTGATGGTTATGTCAGGCCCTCGCTGTCTTGAGGTTGGTTTCACTTCTGATTAGGAAATTGTTGAAACAATAGAGGCTCCTCATCACTCTCTTCTTTGCATTGAAGATCAACTAAACACCCAGATTTCTTTTCCTCTACTCGAACTACATGATCCTATCGCTCATGTGTTGGAGGAATCTTACACAGCAAGCACACATGCACAACGTAAGTGGTATACCTTTCTCTCATTTTCTTGCATGTCACAATCAAGAAAATACATACACTCAACATCTGCATGCAATGTAGCACAAAACCATGGTAGCTCCGCAAAGTGTATGTCATGCGATTTCACTCATCTTTGTTCTGTGGTCCCTTGTAAGCTCAGAGTGTGTCCACTTTCATCGTTATATCTTTCATGCTTGTTGGTTTACGAAATTGTGATGTTCGCAACCTGTGCTTTCATCATCCCGCCTCGCAAGCTTGCTACTTTTCCCAAACATCTGCATTCGAAATGATCATGTATCATGGTATAATAAGAGGTTTTTGGATTTGATGTCGTCTCATCATGAGTGACTGTAGGTACAGGTATACTAACAAACATGGTGTGACAACGAATGAGATGAATGAAGGGGGCACATGCAGAAGGACATGTCCACCAATAGACGAACGAACGATGCATGTGAAGAGATGTGTTTGCGAATGGATGATCATGAAAATATGTGTTTGTGGATGGACGGATGAGAAAACATGCAAGACGTGATCATCTACGGATGAACGAACGAACATGCACCTTTCACAAGGAGACAAACTTGTCAAGCCTTCCAACATACAAGAAAGGAGCAATGTTCCAAAGCAACATCAAGTGAACCAACGACCAACGAAGTCTCCACGCACCTTGCCATATGGAGGTGAAGATGTGACACACCATGAAGACATCCATCACCCAGAAACACTACGGCTCAACATGCACTCCAATAGCAGCATGAATGTACCAACACTCTCATGTCGAGTCATGTCATGAGTCATGTCGCCCACATCTCTACTATGGGCCATGTTTTCAAATAATGTAATATAACGTGGAAGACCAAGAGACCCACTTGTTTTTCAAAGAGTCATGTAAAGTCGAAAGCTCATGGAAGTCAAATAGTCATGAGGGTAGTTGAACAACCACAAGGGTTAGTTTCGCCCTTGGCTATAAATACCCCCTCATTTGTACATGCAAGGGACTTTTTCACCTTAGATCCTCCCACATAGCTAAGAGAGTCTGTTATATTTTCTTTGAGGAGTAAGCAGTGGCTCCAATGCCCCTCACATGGGGTTAGTGATGTATGGTGTAACGATGTGTCGAGGAACTTTCGCTTAATTCAGAAGCCTGCTAATATGCCAACACGTTTTCACACATGTATTGTCTCTGTTGTAAGACTAATCTTTAACACTTGTAATGCATGTTGCTTGAACCTATGTTTAACACTTGAACTAATTCACTTGTTGTAATACACATATGGTAATGAAAATGTGTTGTATATGCTGTTAACATTGTCTCTCTTATGTAGACTACTCTCGGTCTAATCCACTGAGTGTTAAACGTGTTATCTTCATTTATGTGTTGTGATTGCCACATCCATGTGGACTATTCCGCCAGAAGCTGTGTATGTCCTATTGTGTTTTGTGTTCCTACCAGAGTTGGGACTTCTCCCAATCGACTTGGGACTCACTCTCACCCTCTCCCTCTATGGTGAAAGAACCATTGACACAAGTGACACTTACACTCACTAGGCACGCGAAGCTCACTTCTCGGAAAACAAAGAAGACCACTCTCTTGTGTTGACAAGTAAGAGTTGAGGAAAATATTTAAGATAATGGCAACCAGGCCGTCGTATCGGATGCGACTTCTACACGAAACGGTGTGAGGTCTAGTTGGGACTTCATACCAGGGATATCCCTTGATGTTGGTAGGTCTAGCACCGTCAACAGATACCTTGTAGATCTAGATACACATCGAATGTTTCTACCTTCTTCTGTTGTCAAATCTGTAAGGGCTTACTTGTTGCACATGTTGATAAAAACCCTAAAACAATCTCCTTCTCCTTGTTGTATTTTCCTTCGTTGCTGGTTGGGGAGGCCTTATGGTCCTTGTTTCTTAGCCCAAAACCAAGATACTTGTTACTAGTATAATTACCATAGGAAGCCTCCTTTATCTTCACACATGTGGCTATAGAAACCCTATAAAACATTTCTTCTTCTTCACTATTCTTCCTCCTTGCTTGTTGTCCTTGTAAACCCTTTACCTTGGGTTTCTTTGTCCTCCTTATTAATATTTTTCCTTCCTTATACCCTTGTTGATTTAAGAGAGAATTCATTATCCTTTTGAGGAGTGGACAACCTCTATAAATAGAGGTTTGTCCCTCCTCTTCAAGCTAACTTGACAGTTTCACTATAATTCATCTTTTCTTCATTATTTTGTTGCTTGGAGACTTCATTGATGCTAGGAGAGGATTTAACTTGTCTTGGAGGTGTTCCCATGACCTTGTACATTGATATTCATGATGTAACATGCCCTCAAAGGGTCTCATCATAATTACATTTTGACTTTGGCTTTCTAGACGCACTTTAAAATATGCTTGACCTATTTTCAATGAGCAAAAAACTCATTGACAAATATTATAAAAAATAATTTCTCTTTTCTTGAATAAATACAAATATCAAAATTTCATATATGAAGACCGAACCTAGTTACATTTCCTTCAACACACATAAGTATGGTGTAAAAAAATTATTTTTGGATGATTTGTTCAAGGATTAAAAATAATAAATCATTATACAAATATCTAAAAACCATTCATAAATTATTACATAAAATATATTATTCAATTATCCTATAACATTATAATGTACCCATACATTCAAATTATACTCCATTTAAATATTTTAAACATATCTTTTAAATAATACTGATAAATAAATATTTATTTTTCAAAATTAAATATTATAACTGTATTTATTAATACTAAGCTAATAACTAACCAATAAATATTGCTAACAAATAAATATTACTATAAATATTGCTAAAATAAAAAACACTAATGAAAATAATTCTACCAAATGTTTGACACCATTATTTTTATTTCTGGTATACTCTGCGTTAAAGAAGTATATTCAACATACAATATACCGGAAGTTTTCATCAAACTTAAAAGTTTCATGCTAAAATTCATTATTTCTTGTTTTATTTAAGATAATTTTTTATATTTACTTTCAATAGGAAAGATTTATTATTTTAATATTTATTTTTTCATTTAATATTTATTATTAAATATTATTATTTATTGTTTTATTCGAAATATAAATTTCTTTTCAAATAATATAAATTTATTTATTTATTAATTATAAGTAAAAATATATCTTTATAACCGAAATATATTACATCTTTAATAAATATATATATGATTTTTAAATTAATATAAATTCATAATTTAAAATTAATTAATTAATTAATAGTAAGTAAAAATGTATTCTCATACTCTCATTCATATATATTATAAATTTTGTATTATTATTTTTTATAATAATTTTATTATAAATTATTTATTATTTATTTTTATAAGAATTTAACTTTATTTTTACAATAGATTGAACCGAAAAGAATAAAAAGAGTTACAAGTTTTGATGTTATTATTATTATTTTTTATAAATTTGAGATAGTTTTTATAACTTTGAGACAAGCTTATTGAACATTATCAAGTAGCAGGGGAGTGCATGCAAGTATAAAATAAATTTGAATAACTAAAATTAAATATTAGTTATGTATTAATGTTGATGTTTCCTTAATTCAGTAAAGAGTTTGAAGTTATGATGGCTAATTTATATTATTTAGAGAACATAAACCATTAGGAGAACATAAACCATTAGAACATATGCATATATATTGGTATATATATTTTGATGATTGTATGTGTTATTAAGTTGGAATTGGAATAAAATATGGCAAAAAAGGGATGAAATGTAATGATATAAGTATTTCATTACAAAAATGTTTTATGTAATTTAATTGAAACCATTTAAAGGGAAGATGAACGTATATAAAATAAATTTGTGTATGAAACATGTTGTTGGTTATAGTTAAGGTATAAATAGTATTTTCATGAAGGAAATTAGGTTAGATGATTATATGAATGTTGCGAATAAGATTCTTAATGGAATTAGATCGAGTATTGGAAAAGGAAGAAAATAAGTTAAATAAGAATAATTCTCAAGATGTATTTAGTATTTCTAATAAGGAAATTAGGTTAGTTGAATACAGTGAGTGTTTTGAAGAAGAATTCTAGGGAGCCACTTGTATAGTATTGGGAAAGGAGGAAACTAGACAAGAAGAAATCTCATAATTTAAGAAAAAATATTATATGAAGTTTTCAATTGAGGAAATTGTCCTAGAAATATATAGATAGTGAATGACAAAGGAAAGATGAGGCTAAGAGAATGTTAATATAGATAATGAGTTCAGAAAGGAAAGTGGAGGAAGTTAAGCAAATTGCTAAGCAAATTGCTAAGAAATAGTGTTTTCCTTATATTATATAATTAGTGATGGAAACCATGGGAATTTGTTTTGATTGTGAGAAAAAACTAAACATGGCATGTGACTTAAGCATGGGGTTTTTGGTTTCCATAAATAATTAGGCAATGTATATGCTTTTTTTAGGACCTAACATTACTAAATGTAGATAGTGTAAGACCTAGATTTTCTTTGGCCACTCAAGTGAAATATTTATCCCAATGACCTCAAAAGAGATTCCTTCCAATAGTAAGATAAAATTGTTCATAGTAATTATTCAACAGAAGAATCCCATATTACACAAGGTTTAATTCCTCCATGCGTTAAGGGAACATAGCCTACAAGGTGAGGATCCAACAAACGAAGAAAACAATCTAAGTGTTGGAGTTCTTTTTAAAAATGGGGTCACATTTGTTCAAAGTATCTAGTAACCCCATTTTCATTTTAATAATCATGAAGACTCATAATCAATTTCATAAAACACAAATGTCATGTGAACTTGGTTGTTATTAGATGTCAATCAAAGGAATAAACTATGAACAAAGTTGCTCTAGACTCAATTTCTAGTACGCATATTGAGTCTTTTGACGTATATTATGAATATTTAGGTGGGATAATTTCACATTACATGGTTGGTTTGAGAAAAAATGTATAGTGGTGGAATATTCTAGGGTAGTCTTCCTTCCTAGTAGGGCCCACTATCTCTATCTTGTATGTGTTTTGGAACATTGAACTCTTGCAAAACATCTCAATGGTCTTGTGGTGCTCTATGATTTTTTTATTATTGAATATTGTGCTTATATGGTGTTTGGATTTTTGGTGTTTCTAAATTTTTAGTATTTGTAATGGTATTATTGTTCTATAATTTTGAGTGTTGGTGGGCTAGGGTTGCGTTTGTTTAAATTTTTAGTGTTTTTATGTTTATTTGATGATTTGTTTGATGGGGTTTTAGGTGACCTATGGTTGGTAGTATTAATTCACATTTTTGTTTTATAACTCAATCCTTAAGTCAATCTATTTTCCCATGTTGGTTCATTTCCTGGTATAAGGTCATCATAAATTAAAGACCTAGGTCATATGATGCTTACCCCTGATAAAATAGAATTTAAATTTTTTATAGATCAATAATTTCCATGAAAATGGACATCAATACACGTCTAAGAATTCTATGGCTATGAATACCCTCAATAGAGAGAAACAATAAATCCAAATAGTAGGAAGCATAATGTTTCATGTGAGGAAATATAGTCTGAAATGTTAACACATATTCTCACTTTTATACCTCTAATCATTCAAATTTTGGGAAGCATAATGTGTCATGTTAGGAAATATAGTCTTCAACCTTAGCAAAGGTTTTCACTTTTATACCTCTAATCATTCAAATGTTGGGAAGCATAATGTTTCATGTAGGAAATATAGTATACAACCTTAGCAAAGGTTCTAACTTCGTTGCCTCTAATCATTCAACTTAGGAAGATCTTAAGGAATAAGAAACTTTGCATCAAATTATGGAGAAAATGGACGTTGGAAACTAATATTCCCACCCTACTTTGTATTATATTAGGGTGTTGTAACAATCATATGGCGCAATCCAACTAGTCAAAACATTCATCCTTGTGAATATTTTATGGAGTAGAAAAGTGAATGCTTTGTTGGAAACATGGTTAACACTGAGAGGGGGGTGAATCACTATTAAGGCAATTAAAGATTCTTTATGCCAATTTTATTTTCTTATTCAAAATTGGCAACCATCCATATAATCAACAACAACATATAATATGGCACCAATGTGCAATAAAAGTACAAGCACACACCAAGAGAATCATACACATGAGACACACAATTTTATGTGGAAACCCTTTAGAGAAAAAACCACCAATGATTCTTGTTTTTATTGATGTAAAATATGAGTTCCCACTCTATTACATCAATCTGTTTGTGAGACACCACTCACAAGAAGCACCAACTCCCTTTGATTGTTTGCTAGCACCCACTAGAAGGAAGCACCAACTCCCTTTGTTTGTAGACACCTATTTAGCTTACCAGAAGAACCACATGAAGCACCAACTTCATGGATTTGTTGCAAGCACCAAATTGCAACTCATTGGATTTATGCAAGAACCAAATTGTAACTCCTTGGATTTATGCAAGAACCAAATGGCAAGAGGCACCAAATCTCAAGACTTTTGAAGCATCCACTAGAGATGGAAGCACTAACTTCATTTATGTAGGATCTAACCCAAAATAAATAAGGAACTAATTTTCTCTATCCATGACAACCACTTTGCTTGATATTAGCATTATTCTTCATAACCCTTAGCCCATGCATCACTCTCTTCACTCTTCTTTCTCTGCAAAAACTCGTTGTTCGGATCAACAACAAACACTCATATCAGCCCTCACAGTACTCTGTTGTCTTCTCTCCATCAAAATACACTTAGCTCTCAACCTTCTATTCTTCAGGTTCTCTCAGCCTCTCATGGCACAGCCCCATACTAATCACAACCTTCTTCACACAACATAGGGACTTTCAGCCTTTCTTTAGCTACATAGGAAACTTCATCCTTTCTCACATAGCAACACACCCTCTTGGGGCCACTTCCCTCTGCTTAGGTACTCTCCAATCTATCTCTTCAGAACTGGATCACTCAGCCTCATATGCAATAACGCATACACAAGACAGAGCTCACGCTCAACCAAGAGCTCTCTACACAACTCACTCTACACAAATTTGTACACACATTCATTTGGTCAAGTAGGCTCTTTTGTTCAGTTCCTCTAGTGCCCACTGGTCGATACTGCCACACCTGTCCTGAATCGACATTACCCGAGTGCAATTTTGCATGACTCCTCCATTCTAATGTTGCTTCTAACTTGGTCTTTTCCACTACATTAAACATGAGAATGGGCACTTGACTATTTCTCCATACTGATAATTAGTTCTCAATCCACCTGCACACTTCAACCAGACTCCTTTCTATGGAAAAATATTATATCACTAAGGCTCTCCATGCTTATTCATGGATTTTCATAGCTTGGTTGTACTTCTAGATGGATTCTTTGTGAACCATTTTCCTCTTTACCTTGTCTAAGTTCTTTCTTTAGATCCATCTGAATCCATAAACCAACTTTGTCGAATTGCATTTTTTCTTTGGATTATGACTCATTAATCCATTTAAGTCACTGAGGTGTGCATCAGAGCACAAAGATGGCTTATCTCACCTCAAGGCATATCCAACACTCTTTTATAAAAATCATGATCCTTGTTTCCTTGACCCAACGATCTTTGACAGTCGCCATCACTCCTTAAACCAACTCCTCCACATGATCATGGTCCTTGTTGCTGACTCATCCATCCATTAATCTCACTGTGCTTCTCCATCAGAACTTCAAAATATCATAAATTACACAAGGGAAATGTTATGATATTGCACTACTCCGATATCCCTAGGCCCCTTAGCCCTTGGTTCCTTGAGAATTTTATTTCTTATATGACCAGACCTATGATGATTCAAGTGGATATTGGTGGCCACCCACTAATTCCACTTGGACCCACACCATTGTTTCTTTTATTTTTTTCAGTTTCCTTAATTGTAGCATAGTTTACTATTTTTAGCAGTTTTTCGGGTCCTGAACTTCTGGAGCTGTTTTGAGGAACTAAATGACGTTTTTGGGAAAAATGGGAGAAATATGGATCCATGGCCTGATGTTAGTTGTCCCAAAGTTTTAGTCCTCGGATAGATCTTTCTAACGAGGTATTTTTTGCGTCGAACGAAGATTGTATGCCAAAGTTACAACCCATGGAAATTGATGTACCAATTTACCCAAAACGGGGGCCATAGTTTTGCACTTCATGTCCTAGGGTTAGGTTCTTGGATGTTTAGGGTTTTCCATTGTTTCTCAACAATAAATAGGCCTTCGAGCCTCATTGTAAGAGAGTTAAAAGACATGTAGCCACCACATCTCTCCTCATAGATAAGCTACCATCGCCCGAGCTAATTTATTTCCATTCCAGTTTGTAAGCATATTTCAGCATTTTACATTAATGAAACGAAGTATTATTTCTGCTGCATCTCTTTATTTATGGTTATCTCTGTAATTTATTGCATTCCTGTTTAAATCTAGATCAGTGGTATTAGAGGGTCTTCTCTTTCTCTGTTTTTCTTTGCATTTCCCCAATGAGGTTAGGATATAAGGAGTTAGGGCTTGAACTGGTCGAACCTTTGGAAGACCAGCCTCACAAATCTTGACAGCCTCCCAATGCAGATGAAAAGAAAGACGAGGGAGCAGTATATCCTATCAAAATCCTACTCGAATAAGCCCTCAAACAACAAAGGAATGCGATGATGAACAAATTTGCCCAGATCCTTTAGCGACTACCGAGGGGCGACACATCTACTGCCAGTAGCTACTCTGGAAGTGCCTCACCCTTTAAGGTACAAGTTACTTTGACATTCCCATATTTGAGGATTAGATAGATGTAGATGTTGTAGATAAATGGTTAAATCTTCTAGAAGGGTATTTTTCTGTTCACGATTTTTCTAGCTGGGAAAAGATTAATTTCGCTCTTCTCAAAGCCACTCGCCACATCAAGAACTAGTGGGAAACCTATTGCGAGCAGAAGGATGAAAGTACGACCTCACTTTTTTTAGCCGCACCCACTTGGAATTCATTCCGAAATGCCATCAAGGAGTAGTACTACCCTGTCAAAATCTATGAGAATAAATACATAAAGTGGACCACGCTGTGGCAGGGAAGGGACTAAGATGTGCCAGAGTTTACCAATATTTTTCATACCCTTCACACAAAGTTGGGTATTAAGGATTCTGAGCTACATTTAGTACTCAAATACTGCGGTGATCCGGATTTAAGCAGGAACGCAATAGATTACAGAGATAACCATAAATACAGAGATGCAATAACCATAAACACATAGATGCAGCGGAAATAATGCTTCATTTCATTAATGGAAAATACTGAAATATGCTTACAACCAGAAATGGAAATAAACCAGCTAGGGCTATGGTAGCTTATCTCTGAGAAGAGATGTGCGGCTACATGCCTCTGAACTGTTCCGAACTGTATTACAATGAGGCTCGAAGGCCTATTTATTGTTGAGAAACAATAGAAAACCCTTCACATCCCGAAACCTAGCCCTAGAAGATGAAACGCCAAATTGTGGGCCCGGTTTGGGTAAATTGGTACATCAATTTCCCGGGGTTGTAACTTTGGCATACGATCTCCGTTTGACGCGTTCGATAGCTCGTTAGAAAGATCTATCCGAGAACTACCACTTTGGGAGGCAACATCGGTCCATGGACCCATGTTGCCCCAGAATCCCCAAAAAACGTCGTTTAGGGCCTCAAAACGGCTCCGGAAGTTCAGGACCCGAAAAACTGCTAAAAATAGTAAACTGTGCTACAATTTAGGAAACTGAAAAGACTGAAAGAGACAGTTGTGAGGGTCCAAATGGGTTGGTGGGTGGCCACCAACATCCACCTGGATCATTCCTCCCCCCTTAGGAAGCAATGGTCCCCATTGCGTTGAGTTCCTCCCTGAGATGAGGAAGCTTTTGCTGAGTTGGTTCTCTGGTGAGCTGTTCTGCAATCTCTGATGTGTCCAGAAATGGTGGGAAGCATGGTCGACGACGATCCACATTGAACACTCGGTGCAAGCGAAGGAATGTAGGAATGTTGTGCTTCAAAGCATTGTTTCCCGTAGCCTTGGTACTGGTGTAAGGACCATGTCGGAGTGGTCTGAGTTTCTGATGGGTTCTGGTAAGGCGTTCTTTCTGCAGATGCAACCAGACTTTGTTGCCCACTTGAAGCTTGTGTGGTATCCCTGTGGATGAGGAGAAGTTGTTCTTGTGTTCTGTCATGACCGTATTCCTTTGCTGCTGCTGCTGTGTAGAGGAACCCTTTGCAGGGGTCATGGATGTAGCAACGATCTTCCCCTTACTTTGGGAGTGAACCAGACAAATGAATTTCCTGGTCTGTGATATGAGCTTGCTGCCTTTCTTGGTAGTAATCAAGGATGTGGCAGTCGGTGGGGCTACCTCTGGTATCCTGTATAATGAATTATTTAAAGAAATAATGACAGCACGAGGCTTTGACTCATACACAACATGTCGCCTCCACAAGTATGGTTGGCCTAATAATACATCACAAACATCCAGAGGTGTAACATCACACAATACCTCGTCTGTGAATGGTTTGATGCTGTAGGGAAGGCGGCACTGCTGGCAAACTTTCAGATCTCGTCCTTCGTGAAGCCACCCGATACTGTACGGCTGTGGGTGTGGTGTAGTCGGTAGGCCCAACCGCTTCACGACCTCTGCTGAAACAAGGTTCTTTTGGCTGCCACTGTCGACAATGAATTGTAGCGGCAAACCCTTCACCCACATCTGTGAGTGGAAAAGGCGCTCCCCCTCTTCTGGATTTTCGGGCTCATCTTTCTGGATGTTGGCGGTGGCAACAGTGGCGCTGGGATCCGCATCAATGATCTGCTTCCCTTTGCCATTCCCCTTGTCGGGTTCTGGGTCAGGGTCGGAACATGCATCTGATTCGGAAGCCTTCAATTCGGCCACTAGCGACTGCTTGGTCCGACACTCACTTGTGTTATGAGTGGGACTCTTGTGGAACTCACACCACTTCCCTGTGTCCTTCTTCAACTTCGTGGTGTTGTTCTTTTCTTGCGGCTTCGACGGGTTGTCTTGGGTCACCCCGCCTTGGCTTTGTCCTTTGGGCTTCGGATTTGCAGATCCAAAGTCTCGCTTCTTCTGTTTGAACTTTTGTTCGATTTTGACAGCGTATCGGTATGCTGTGCCGAGTGAGGGGATGTTCAAGAACCCCATTTCTTCCTGGATGTATCTGTGTAGGCAGCCACGGTATTTGAGTACCAGATGCAGCTCAGAATCTTTGATACCCAACTGTGTGCGAAGGGTATGAAAAATGTTTGTGAACTCCGGCATATCTTGGTCTCGTCCCTACCGCAGTGTGGTCCATTTGATGTATTTGTCCTGATAGCTTCCGACAGGGTAGTACTGCTCCTTGATGGCATCCCGGAAGTCATTCCAAGTGGGTGCGGCTGAAAATAGTGAGCCTGTACTTTCATCCTTCTGCTCGCAGTAGGTTTCCCACCAGTCCTTGACGTGGGGGGCTGCTTTGAGAAGAGCGAAAACAATCTTTTCCCGACTTGAAAATTCGTGAACAGAAAAATACCCATCTAGCAGATTTAACCATTTATCTACGGCATCTGCATCTATTTGACCCTCGAAGATGGGGATTTCAAAATTAACTTGTACCTTAAATGGCGTGGCATTTCCAGAGTCGCTGTTGGAAGCCGATGCGTCGCCTCTGGGTAGCCGCTGAAGGATC
Organism: Pinus tabuliformis; assembly: GCA_031772625.1. NCBI lineage: Eukaryota > Viridiplantae > Streptophyta > Pinopsida > Pinales > Pinaceae > Pinus > Pinus tabuliformis. The sequence continues at coordinate 629,136,433 of CM062816.1, forward strand.
TGCGCAAAGCTATCCATCATCGCGTTCCTTTGCCGCTCGAGCGCTTCTTCGAGCAAGATTTTGATAGGATCTCCTGCCCCCTCGTCTTTCTTCTCATCCGCCATGGGAGGCCGTCGGGATTTGCGAGGCTGGTCTTGCAAAGGTTCGACCAGTTCAAGCCCTAACTCTTTATATCCCGACCTCGTTGGGGACATGCAAAGAAAAACAGAGAAAAAGCAGACCGCTCCGATACCACTGATCCGGATTTAAGCAGGAACGCAATAGATTACAGAGATAACCATAAATACAGAGATGCAATAACCATAAACACATAGATGCAGCGGAAATAATGCTTCATTTCATTAATGGAAAATACTGAAATATGCTTACAACCAGAAATGGAAATAAACCAGCTAGGGCTATGGTAGCTTATCTCTGAGAAGAGATGTGCGGCTACATGCCTCTGAACTGTTCCGAACTGTATTACAATGAGGCTCGAAGGCCTATTTATTGTTGAGAAACAATAGAAAACCCTTCACATCCCGAAACCTAGCCCTAGAAGATGAAACGCCAAATTGTGGGCCCCGTTTGGGTAAATTGGTACATCAATTTCCCGGGGTCGTAACTTTGGCATACGATCTCCGTTTGACGCGTTCGATAGCTCGTTAGAAAGATCTATCCGAGAACTACCACTTTGGGAGGCAACATCGGTCCATGGACCCATGTTGCCCCAGAATCCCAAAAAAAACGTCATTTAGGGCCTCAAAACGGCTCCGGAAGTTCAGGACCCGAAAAACTGCTAAAAATAGTAAACTGTGCTACAATTTAGGAAACTGAAAAGACTGAAAGAGACAGTTGTGAGGGTCCAAATGGGTTGGTGGGTGGCCACCAACATCCACCTGGATCATGCGGGTTCCTACATAGGTAGATCCAAGACGAGATGGAGTTCCTAGACCTCTCTTAACTCGGCATGACGTACGGATATGCTGTCAAGATCGAGCAAAAGTTTAAATAGAAGAAGCGAGACTTTGGGTCTACAAATATGAAACTAGAGAAAGGCGCCCCCAAACCACTAAACAAAGGACAAAGCCAAGGTGAGGTGGCTCGGGATAACCCGCCAAACCTGCAAGAAAAGGACAACACCACGAAGCTAAAGAAGGACATGGGAAAGTGGTGTGAGTTGCATAAGAGCTCCACTCACAACACAAGTGAGTGTTGGGCCAAGCAGTCACTGGTGGTGGAGCTAAAGTTTTCGGAATCAAATGCATGTTCAGACTCCTAGTCAGAACCTTAAAAGGTGAATGACAAAGGGAAGTAGATTATCAATGTAGAGCCCAACGCCATTGTTGCCACCATGAAGATCCAGAAAGAGGAACCCGAAGATCCAGAGGAGGAGGGGCATCTCTTCCACTGCCATATGTGGGTAAAGGGCTCCTCGCTATAGTTCATTGTCAACTCCAGGAGCCAAAAGAACCTCATTTTGGTAGAGGTCGTGAAGTAGTTGGGCTTACCGACCATAAAATATCCACAACCATACACCATCGAGTGGCTTCACCAAGGATGGGATCTTCGTGTGAGCCAGCAGTGTCACCTTCCATACAACATCAAGACCTTCACATATGAGGTATTGTATGACATTTCTCCCCTTGATGTTTGTGAAATATTATTAGGCCAACCATATTTGTGTAAGTGACACGCAGTATATGAGTCAAGGGCTCGTGCTATTATTATTACTTTGGGAAATATGTTGTATAGGATATTGGAGGTAGCACCGCCTACTGCCATCTCTTTGGTTACTGCAAAACAATGCAGTAAGCTCATTTCCAAAACTAGGAAATCTTTTTTCCTAATGATACGCCCTCAAGGAAAGAAGAAGACGATGGCCACAACCTCCAGACAGGGCCCCTCCGCACACCAACTACAGATGGACAAGGTCATGGAGGAGTACAAGGACATCTTCACCTCCCTCGCATGGGTTCCTCTGCACTGTCAGGTCAAGCACTCCATTGATTTGACCCCAGGTGCACCACTACCCAATGGACCAATCTATCAATGCTTCGTTCTGGAGAACAATGAATTCAAGAGGCAGCTTCAAGAGTTGCTGCAGAAAGGTCACATCGATCAAGTTCATTTCCCTATGGGAGCCCAATCTATTGGTACAGAAGAAGGATGAGACTTGGAGACTCTGTATTGAATATTGGGTGGTGAACAAGATCACTGTCTGGAATAGGTACCCGATCCCACAGATTAATGACCTTCTTGATGAATTGAAGGGGGGAAAATATTTCAACAAGATTGATTTGAAGTTAGGATATCACCAGGTACCAATTGAACCCTTTGATGTGTGGAAGACTACCTTCAAAGCCAAGGAGGGCCTTTTTGAATGGTTGGTTATGCTTTTCGGATTGACAAATGCTCCTGCCACCTTCATGAGGCTAATGGATGACATCTTGTGGCCATTCACCAATTAATTTGTAGTGGTATACTTGGATGACATCCTGATATTTAGCCAAAGTTGGGAAGAGCACCTCCACCACATCTGATAGGTTCTCCAAACACTGCGGCAACACAAGTTATGTGCCAATTTGGAGAAATGAACTTTTGGCATAACCCAAGTTCAATATCTAGGATACATTATTGATGAACAAGGGGTGCATGTGGATCCAACCAAGATCTAAGTCATTTTGGATTGGCCATCTCCAACCACTATGACAGAACTCTGCAGCTTTTTGGGTCTTTCCAACTTCTATCGCAGGTTCGTGTTGGGATTTTCTCATATCACCTAGCCCTTGAGTCAAGTCACCAAGGGAGGAGCGAAAGCTAAATTCTTTTGGTTTGAATCTCAACAGAAGGAATTCACAGAGTTGAAACATTACCTCTGCTCAACACCAGTGCTCACATTACCAGACTTGTAGCAACCATTTGAGATCGATATAGATGCCTCTGACTATGCTATTGGGGTAGTCCTTACTCAACACGGGAATCCAGTGACATATCAAAGTGAGACACTTTTAGACATAGTCAAGAAGTATCACACTTATGAAAAAGAGATGTATTGCATTGTACAGGTCTGCTGATAATGGAAGCATTACATTTTGGGGAAGGAGACGGTCATCCACACAGACTACCAGCCCCTGCAGTTCATACAGATGCAAGGGAAGTTGCAGAATTATCACCACCAGAAGTGGTCCACATACCTGCAACAGTTCCATTTGAATATCAAGTATAAGAAGGGCAATACCAATAATGTTGAAGATTTCCTTAGTCGACCACCAATCATGGCGTTAACCACTGTGCTCAACTCTTGTGGGCATCAGGCTTGTGATTGGCCACTTCTCTAGAAAAGCAACCTAGAATTCGGCCACACATGTACCAGACACTCTTGGAGGGTCAGCATGTTCCATATTTTCACCTCCAGGATGCCTTGTTATGCCACCTCAATCTCCTTTCTGTTCCTTCAAGCGAACGTGCCAAGATGATTCAGGAAGCACACTATAGTTAGGCTGCTAGGAATTTCAAGGTTGAGAAAATGGTGGCAATACTGTAGAAGTATTTCTATTGGCCAAATATTTGATAAGATGTTGGGAAGTACATCAGATCCTACATTGCCTGTGCCATTGCCAAAGCGACCATCAAGAAGCAAGGTCTATATACTCCCCTACCTACCCCTATTCAAACTTGGGAATCCATCTCCATGGATTACATGTCAGACCTTCCTTCTACTAAGCATGGAAATGACTGTGTTTTGTGGTCATCGACAGGTTCTCAAAGATGGCCATTATGGCGGCCTACAAGAAGAATATCACAGTAGAAGCCACTACTAAACTCTTCTTTGAATGAGTGTGGGTACAATTTTGGATCCCACAGTTTATCATCTCAGATCAAGACAAAAGGTTCCTCAGTGCATTTTGGTCTAGTCTCTGGTCGATGTTGGACACCAAACTCACTAAGTCCACAACCTTCCATCCCCAAACTGATGGCCAGACAGAGGTTGTCAATAGTATGATCGTACACATTTTACGCATGTACAACTCAAAGAATCCACGCACATGGGATGACAGCCTCCCCTATATTCAACATAGTTATAACTGGGCTCTCCACAGCTTGATTGGACACAACCCTTTTAAGGTGGGCTTGGGATTCTAGTCACTATGTCCCATTGATGTGGCCATGCCATTTGCAGCTACTTAGGTAGATTCAGCTCATGTCAAGTCTAAAATAGATAAGGCAAACAACTTCATTGAGCACATCCAACATATTCACCAGCAGGTCCACGACATTATGGAGAAATCAAATGCCAAGTACAAGCAGCGACATGATCAACATCCAGTGCTGCACAAGTTTCAGGTGGGTGAAAAAGTCTGGTTGCATTTGAAAAAGGAACACCTTACCGAAGCCTATCAGAAACTCAGACCACTCTAATATGATCCTTAAACCATTACCAAGGATGTGGGAGACAATGCATTTGAGCTCAACATTCCCCCATTCCTTAGCCTACACCTAGTGTTCAATGCGGATTGCGTTCGACCATACTTTCCACCATTACTAGACACATCCGACATTGCAGAACAACTCACACCAATAGAGTTAAATCTAGATTGCATGGAACAAGCTGAAACTGATCAGATCATGGACACATAGATCAAGCACACTCGTCAGCAGAAGATCCAACTATATCAAGTTGTCAAAGCAGGCCAACTCCTTCACCAGGGAAAGTGGCTCACCAGGGACCAAGTTCAGGAGAAGTTTCCTCATCTCATGGAGGAAATCAACGCAATGGGGACCATTGCTTCCTAAGGAGGAAGGAATGATCAAGGTGGATATTGGTGGCCACCCACCAATTCCACTTGGATGCACACCATTGTTTCTTTTAGTATTTTCACTTTCCTTAATTGTAGCACAATTTAATATTTTTAGCAGTTTTTCAGGTCCTCAACTTCCGGAGTCATTTTGAGGCCCTAAACGAGGTTTTTTTGGAAAACTAAGAACAACATGGGTCCATGGATTGTTGTTTCTCATCCCAATGTTTTAGTCCCCAAATAGATCTTTCTAACGAGGTATTGTGCGTGTCAAACGAAGATTGTATGCCAAAGTTATGACCCGAGGAAGTTGATGTACCAATTTACCCAAAATAGGGCCCATAGTTTGGCGCTTCATCTCCTAGGGTTAGGTTTTTATATGTTTAGGGTTTTCCATTATTTCTTAACAATAAATAGGCATTCAAGCTTCATTTTAAGAGAGTTCAGAGGCATGTAGCTGCCACATTTCTCTTCAGAGATAAGCTACCATCGCCCAAACAAGTGTATTTCCATTCTTGTTTGTAAGCATATTTCAGTATTTTAAATTAATGAAATGAAGTATTACTTCTGCTGCATCTCTATATTTACGATTATCTCTATAATTTGTTTCATTCCTATTTAAATCGGGATCATATGGCACCAACTTAAAGATATATCAGAGCCCCTTGTATCATAACTCACACAATTGAAATGTTACGATATTTCACTGCTCATATATCCTCAGTTCTCTTAGCGCTTATCTCCTTGAGTGTTTTCCTTCTCATAGGACCGAGCCTTTGACTAATGGCTTAGTGCGATATTGAAGCCCCTCTATATCGTAACTTCAACATACAAGATGTTACGATATTACTTAGTCCCGATATCCTTAGCTCCCTTTGTTCAACCCTTGGTCCCTTTAAGAGCCATATGACCATGTGGCAGGTAATATGAGAGCTCATTTTATCATAATTTCTTAACCATCATTTGCATAGGAGTTATGATATCTTCATCCTCTGATATTTCAACCTCTGATATGATGACATCACTTTCACACTTGGCGTCTCCTAAGAGGTCAGATGTGTCTAATTGATTTGTCCCACTGGGTCTCTGAAAATGCCGAAAAAGGATGCCACATGTCCATCGATATTGTATCATCATGCTGACATCACTTGCCACTTTAGCTTCTCAAGCCTAATGAGATGCCACCATGTGTCCTAAAAGACGAGAGAGAGAGAGTCCTGATTAGTATTGGTTTTGCATCAATTCCTTTGTTAACTTGCTCAACATTCCTCGGTGCTTTTAGAAATATCGGCTCTACTGGATATCATAATTTCTTAAAATACCACTGTTAAGTATTTATGATATTTTGATATCCCAAAGCTATGATATTTCAATGACCTCTAATGTTTTGATATCTCAGTATTTGATATCATCTTCTTCGATGCTCTGATCCAACCTACTTCGAGGTTCTGATATCAGGTCCCGATGTTCTCCTACCTTCGATATTGTTCCTTCTGCTCTGGTTACCTTTGATATAGCTTGATTCGATGTTCATATGGCCTCCATATTTCGATATCCCGATATGAATTTCTCTAAGGTTCCAATATTGGAAGACCATAACTTTTGATTTAGGAGGCCTTTCTTAGACTTCCACACACCGTTGGAAATCTCTTTCAGAGAAATTTCTAATCGAGGAGGTCTGATGTAAGATTTGAGCCCATCTGCTATCTATAAAAATGGTTTCAAACTCTCTTCCATTCTTAGCTCCTTGAATCTCCTTCTTGTGCCTGAAAACCTAAACTCCCAACCACCATAGTCATCATTTTATCGATTTTCCAATAATCATACTACTATGATGATTATATATAGAGCACTGTAGCAACCATGGGATTCCTCCTGAGTTAGACATATTCAGTATCTCAATGCTAACCCGATTACCATCATGGCTAGGGTATGGAACATCACTCCCAATATTTGTTGTGAAAATAAACCATGCTAGTCTAGTTGACATCAATGCCAACACTCCTGCCAACAGTTAGGGAATGCCAACTACCCAACACATCTCCTAGTATGATTTTTCACGTCATTGGAAACACACTTGTAGATATATTCACTAGGCCACTAACCATCCAGACTATGCCAACTATCAAACAATCTCTCCCTTTAGCATTGATGGCAACACTTCAACCTTATATTCAATTTGATGGACACTCCACATGTTTCTTCCAAAATTCTCCTAGCGTGAACTACCAATGGCCTTCTCTCTTCTGCACACGCCATCCCAACTCCTCCACAAATTCTCTCCCCCTTTGACATCAATGGCAAGGGGCTACAACTACCTTATTTTCTCCCCATGCAATCATTAGCTGTAAAGACAAAGGTCTAGCTGTTAAGATATGAATTTTGCTTTTCTGATATCTCTTCAAGGACTGTCATTATTTCTTCCCCACAACTCTTCTTTTTGCTAACACCTTATGGATGCTGGTTGAATACTTCTCAAACTAATGTATCTCTTGTATTAGTTGAAAAGAAAAAATGATACCAATAAAACTACTCATGATATTGTTGCAACTACAAATACCAATCATTGATGATGCACTTCAACTTGCTCTTCTTCACTGCTACTAATTCATCTTCTTTTCTCACTTCTTTTAAGCATATTTACAATCAACACTGCTCCCTTTGAGATAAAGACTCAAAATATGGATTGATACTTAAGAAATACCAATTTAAAAAAAAAAAAAAATACAAATGGAACAATGTACCAATACAACTCTAATACTTCCACTTAGAAATAAATGTCCATTTTCACACAAGGTACTCCACATGATCCCAATCTATCAACTCCCATAGAAATACCAATTGAAAGACTAAGCAACATTGAAATCTTATACCAATTGTGTTTTATAAACACAAGATTGCTAGGCATAATCAAACTTGCAACTTAAATGAGATAAGGTATTTTACCCAAGATGAAAAACTTACATTTTCTCAGCAATATTCCTTAGTGAGGTTGCAAATTTTTGCCTGCTACTACTTATCAAAGTAGCCCCCTCGAGCCAATTCTCTCTAACCTAATACAAATTCTTTCTTGCATCTGCGTGGGGCCTGTTCTTGTGAAGCTGACTTGACTGTGGGCTTCTCATCATTCCAAACTTCTGCTGCAACTAATCTTCTTCTGACAACATAAAATGTTGTTGTGAAGTCTCCCTAAACTCATGCTCACTCCACTACATCTCTACTTTTCAATGCTGATACGTTCAAAATAAACCAATTTATTATTGTAATTATCAAGACAACACAACCATACCTTCACCAATCAGATGCATATATACATTCATTCCTTTTAGCTTCCTACATCTGACTTATTTGGCCTCCCTTGAGGTCCTTCTCTTCCTTTATTGAAGAGAAATAGTGGATCTACTCCCCCCGAGCATATCATCCTCGTTCTTCTTCCATAACTTCAATGGTTGAGTCATGACATAGGAATTACCATCTTCCTTCTTCTTTACCCATGTTTGGGCCTTCTCTTGACTATGCAAGGCTAGAGGGATTTTTCCCTTCAATTCCTCTTTCTTCACCCTAGTCTTCTTGATGCCCTTCTGTCTTATAGTTGGGTTTGCTATAGGAGTAGGAGGATCATTCTTTTAATTTATTCCTCTTATTTCTAGCTTTCTCTTTTGATATTGAACATTGAAGACAATTTTATTCATTTTCTCTTTTCTTCCTTTTTATCTTAGAATGTAGAGTTGCTACATTTGCATGAATATGCTCATAAGCATGCCATTTTTTCTCATTTTTGCAGCTAGCTATCTTGTGCTTGAGATTTCCATAGTTGTAGCATTCAACATGGCTTAAGAACGGGGCAGAGGAGTTACTATTATTGAAGATTATTTTTTCAAAACTCTTATCGCGGCCAACATGCCTTCTGCTAGACTCTTTATGCATCCTTGGTTTTCTACTACCCAACACATCTTATTTGCTTGCATTCCATCTAGAGTATATGGCTTTAATTCCAAAGTTATTGCAAGAAAAACAATACCCATAGAAAGGCTTTTATTGATAGGGGTTGCCTTTTCTTTGGAGCCTCGATCCTTAATAAGGAAGGGACCTTTGTTGGTTCTTCATGTGCCTTCGATGATAGCTTGCATTGCTACCTTGCACTCTTTCTTGCAACTACCTAGATCTCTTCTGCTGCACTACTGGCTTCTACTTCTTAGTCTTCTACTAGTGCCTTTCCTTCTCTTGTTGCTGATGCTTTCCTTGCTGCTCTTGCTGTCCAATAACTTATTTTCCTTTTTTGTTGTTGGAACCCCAAGCTCCCTTTACATGGGAAGTTGATCCTTCGGCCTTTTCCTTATTGGAGCTAGGCTTTTCTTGAAACCCAAACCAACCTTGATGAGAGGGGATATTTTATTTTCAAGCATTTCATCTAATACTTTCTTTCTTCTCAAGCTTCTGATATTGAGACAAATATTTTGACTTTTCTAAGTCATGTCTCAATGAGACTACTTCATTTTGTAGTCTCTCAAAATAATTTTCCTTCTCACTCAACTAATTAGTTAACATCCCATTCAATCTTCTAGCCTCTTCTTGTTGATATTTTAGTTCATCCATTATTTTTCTCAAATTCTCATTCTCAAGATCATATATTTTCAGTTGGTCGTCTCACTTGATATTTTCCTCTCATAGGTCCTTAATATCCTTTAGAGCTGAGATCAACCTCTTTCTAAAAAATATACTTTCATTTAGATACTTTTCTTCACTATCATATGTGCTAACTGAGTTAACCTAAAGATCTAAAGCCATCTTTGTGTACATGGATTCTTCCACTAGTATAAGGGTTATACCTTTTTCATCAACACCTAGGGTATTCTCATTTTCTCCTATGGATGAGCACACCGATAATATCTCTTCTTCCTCTGAGAATTCCTCATTTTGTATTGCTACTAAAGTGGATCTATCATCATTACAATTACTAGATGCATAGATATATCTATATTCAAGTGATACACATGTACATATAGATAATGAAGGACCTATCTCTTTGCATTTATCACACAACAATAGCTTACCTTCTGAGTAAGATGATCTCCCTTCCGAGACTTCTTCATCATCAACCAAAGTGTCATGAGAAACAACTTCTGCATGTTTTGATTCATTACTAGAGAAGCAAGGCTCCTCAATCTCTTCTTCATCCACATGGCTATCTCCTCCATATAGACATTTTAGTCTGTCTAGCATTTCCCTTGTTGTCTCAAAATTCCTTACTTTGTCAGCATCTAGATTGGACAACTCTTTCATGAAAACCTTCTTGGCTTTCTCTTCCTATCCACTCTTTTCTCCAATGAATATAGAGAGCCACATATCAACATCCAAGGCCATTAAATAAGCTACCATTCTAACCTTCCACAATTGATAGTCTGATCCATTTAAAAATGGAACTACTTCTATTGTTAGCCAACCTATATTAGCCATTATTTCCCTTTATGATCTACCTTCTAGTAGTTAAGCTATTCCTGAAGGAACCTTACTCTGATACCAATTATTGGAAAAAATGTTAATATCAAGATGGGGGAGAATCAATATTAAGTCTAATTAATGATTATTTATGCCAATTTCCTTTTCTTATTCAAACTTGGGAACCATCCATATAATATGGAAACAATCCGCAATCAACATATAAGCAAACACCATGAGCATCATACACATGAGACATAAGGTTTTACATGGAAACCCTTTCGGGAAAAACCCACCAAATATTTTTGTTGTTATTGATGTAAAATGTGACCTCCTTCTCTATTACATCAATCTATTTGTGAGCCACTACTCACAAGAAGCACCAACTTCCTTTGATTGTATTCTATCGCCCACTAGCAGGAAGCACCAATTCCCTCCTTTTGTAGAAACTTGTTCAGCTTACCTGAAGCATAATGTGAAGCTCCAACTTCACGGATTTGTTGCAAGCATGAACTTGTATCTACTTGGATTTATGAAAGAACAAACTTGCAGGAGGCACAAACCACCAAGCCTTCTAGAGCTTCCACTAGATATGGAAGCACCAAATTCCTATATGCAAGCTTTGACCCACACTCCATAAGGAACTAATGTTCTATGTCTATGGAAAACACTTTGCCTGATATCAACTCTATTCTTCACAACCCTTGGCCCATGAAACACTCTCTGCACTCTACTTGCTCTGTAACAACTCACTATTCTTATCAACAACAATCACTCATCTCAGCCCTCATAGTACTCTATTCTCTACTCTTCATTTGCATAAAATTATCTCTCATTCTTATATACTTCAGGCTCTCTCAGCTTCTCACACCATAAACCCACATTTATCACAACCTTATTCACATAACACATGTATATTCAGCCTTTCTCACAGTAGCACTAATTCTCTCAGGGTCCCTTACTTCTACTTTGGCTCTCTCGAGTCTATCTTTGTAGAACTGGATCACTTTCCCTTCTTCAACTGCACAGGCACCTTCAAACTTTCTCACATGACAACGCACTCTCTTGGGTCACTTTCGTCTACGTATTCACTCTCCTGTCTATCTATGCAAAAATAGCTCACTCAGCCTCATATGCAGCAGTGCATACAAAACACAAATCTCACACACAGTTAAGAACTCTATACAAAATGTTGTACACCCCTTCGTTTTCTCAAGTAGGCTCCTATGTTTTGTTCCTCTGCTGCACACTAGTCGATGCTGCCACACCTGTCCTTAATCCACACTACCCAAGTGTACCCCATCATGGCTCTTCCATTCTACTATTGCATCTGACTTGGTCTCTTCCACTATATTAAACATGAAAATTGACACTTGACTATTTCTCCATACTAAGAATTAATTCTCAGTCCACCTACACACTTTAACCAAGCATTGACGTTTATGTGGTTACATCTCTTATCAGTGAGGCTTTCTATGCTTATTCATGGTTTCACACAGCTTGGATGTACTTCAAAATGAATTCTCTGTTGAACATTGTCCTCGTTACCTTGTCTTAGTGCGTTTTGTAGATCCATCTAACTCTATATACCAACTCTGCGAATTTGCATTTTTTCTTCGGCTACCCACCCATTCATCCATTTAACTCACTAAGGCATGCATCAGAGCATAGAGATGGATTGTCTCACCTCAAGGAAAACTTAACAATCTTTTTTGAAAATCATGGTCCTTTATACCTTGACCCAATGATCTTTAACAGTTGCCATTACTCTTGGTACCAACTCCTCTACATGATTTTGGTCCTTGCTACCAACTCATCCATCCATTAAGCTCAACATACTGCTCCATCAAAACTTCAACATATCATAACTAACACAAGGGAAATGTTACGATATTGCACTGCTCCGATATCCTTAGCCCCCTTGTCCCTTGGTTCCTTGAGAATTTTCTTTCTCATATGACCAAACCTGTGACCATCATCTTAGAGCTATATCAGAGCCACTTTGTATCGTAACTCACATAATTGAAATTTTACGATATCGCACTACTTTGATATCCTTAGCTCCCTTAGCGCTTAGCTCCTTGAGTGTTTTCCTTCTCATAGGATAGAGTCTTTAACTGACGACTTAGCACTATATCAAAGCCCCTCTTTATCGTAACTTCAACAAACAACATGTTACGATGTTACTTAGTCCCGATATCCTTAGATCCCTTTGTTAAGCCCTTGGTCCCTTTAAGCTCCATACAACCATGTTCTAGGTAATATTAGAGCCCCCTTTACCATAACTTCTTAACCATCATTTTCACAAGAAATAGGATATCCTCATCCTCTGACATGTTGACGTCACTTTCACAGTTGGCATCTCCTGAGGGGTGACATGTGTCATGCTCATTTTGTCCCATTGGGCCTATGAAAATGCTGAAACAACATGCCATGTTTCCACCGATATTGTCTTGTCATGCTATCACCACTTGCCACTACAACGTCTCGGTCCCAATGACATGCTACCATGTGTCTTATAGGAGGGGAGAGAAAGAGTCCCGATTAGCCTTGGATTTGCATCAATTCCTTTGTTAACTTGTTTGACATTCCTCGACACTTTTAGTAATATTGGTCTTGATGGATATCGTAACTTCTTAAAATATTGCTGTTAAGAAGTTCCGATATTACGATATCCCAGACCTTCGATATTCCAATGACCTATGATATTCTGATATCTCAGTCTTTGATATCATTTGCTTCAATGCTCTGATCCAGCCTGCTCCAAGCTTCCAATATGAGGTCCCGATGTGCTCCGACCTCTGATATTCTTCCTTTAGCTTTGCTGACCTCCGATATAACTTCCTTCAATGTTTTGATTGCCTCTAGCTTCTAATATTTGGATTTGACCTGCTCTGAGGTTCTTCTATCATAAGACTATAAATTTTGATCTACGAGGCCATTTTTAGACTTTCGCACAACACCGGAAAGCTCTTTTAGATCACTTTCCAATGGAGGAGGTACGATGTAAGATTTGAGTGCATATTCTGTCTATAAAATCAGATGTAAACTCTCTTTCATTATGAGCTCCTTGACTCTTCTCGTTGTCCCTGAAATCTTGAACTCGCAACCACCATAATCATCATTTTGTGGATTTTCAAATAATACTTCTATTATGATGATTCTCTGCAGAGCATTGCAGCAACCATGTGATTCCTTCTAGGCTCAACACATCAAGCATCTCGATGCTATCCCAATTACCATCATGGCTAGGGTAGGGAACATCACTGCCAACATTTGCTGTGACAAGAAACCATGCTAGTTTGGTTAACATCAATGTCAACACTCATGCCTATAGTTAGACAATGGCAACTTCCCAACACATCTCCTAGCATGATTGTGGACATCAATGCCAACACACTTGTATATGTCTTGGCTAGGCCACTAGCCATCCAGACAATGGCAACTATCCAACAAACTTCTATCCCACAAATTACCCTTGAGATTTCTTTTCTATCCATTTTAAGAACAAACATAAATTTTTAGCTTATAGACACATGAAAAAAAGATCTAGATAACTTTAATAAATTAATCCTAAAAAAACAAAACTCTAATTCCCAAGGTATTTTTCAAATGCACTAGACTCTTAGAGTGTGAAACATGGATCTCTCATTGAAATAAGAATATGGATAACCTAAATTTTTATATAAATATTAATTTAACAACAATTTTATGATAAATATGTCCTAGATTTCCAAAATAAGTTCATCCTCATTCCTAAAACTAAATAGAAGTTGAAAGGAAAAACACAACCAAAAAGAAAAAATGAAATGAAATTTTAATATCATTTATAGAAGTTTATTCATTTATATTTACAAGTTATATTATTTTACATATTAATAAATACAAATTATTTATAGAAAAATCAACTAGAAACATTTAATAGTTATATGAAATATAATCCAAAGAGGTAAAATCTAGCTTTAATATTAATGGGTTTTGGCTGAAATTATATTACTTATATGAATGGATGTACTCTTGTTGGACAACAAACTGTGACCTATTTTTGTGTTCTAAAGGTTTCTTCATAGTACAATTCTAGGCACAACATGACAGGAAAAAAATTATAAATGAAGGACTATGGTTCTAGGGTGGAGTTGCGATTTTTGTGACCCCATGGTTTCTATGGTTCGATGCAAAAAAATATGATGGTAACAAAAGTCCTAGTTTGGGTAAGGTTACCAATCCCCCCCCTTCCTTTTTGACATCCTTAGGTGTTACAGGATATAAGAAATAAATTAGGAAAATTCAAAAAAATAGACCTAGAGAAAACATCAAAAATAATTTTTACTTTTGTCAGGATATGTGTAGAGATCAACCTTAGTAAAATTCTCCCAAATCATCTTCTTATAAAATAATTTTAGTGGGCACAGGTGTAGACTATGATAATGTTATTTTTAGATGTCGAACTTGCTTCTATGTAAGACATCTTCAAAAATCACTCACACAAGAAAAAAGACACCAAAAAATAAAAGAGGCAAGTTTCAAAGCGAAAGGGGTGATAGCTTCCAAACAACATAGAAGATGAAGAATACAAGCCCAAGGAAATTCATCAAAATTTAGTAGTACAAAATCAACCTGGAAGCCAACCAAATGGTAGTGAAGGGGACAAATCTGAACCAATGGGCATCACCTAGAAGGGGGACAAACTCAACAATGATGATAGTTACAGAGCAACAGAAAGGCGGATTACCCATAGAAAAATATCTGGGAGGGACAAAGAGACCCCATGCATATGACAACTTGGAATAGAAAATGAAATACCCTGTAAATGGAAGATGATAAATTAGAAAGAGTCATAACCACTACAAATCAAGGAGTTTGGTGAAAGATATATAAAAAGAAAGGGAAAAAAGAAAAATTAAGTGATTTTTATCACTCTTAGTCCCATTAAAATTTTATATATCTTTTATATTTTTTTTATAATAGTACATTTCAAATACACAATTATATGATTGAATGCCTTAAAACATGTGCAAAATGTAATTTTTTTACATGCCTTTAATTTGAATGAAGTTATGATTTTTTCCTCCCAAAAATAAATACTTATATGAAATATTTAATTCATATTTTCATATAATTTTATTATATATACAATAATGTCTTTTATATATATATAAATTATACAATAATGTCTCTTATATATATATATATTAACATCAATCTCTTGATTATATATGGAATTTTATTATTTTTTAAATAAAAATTAAGATATATATTTTTAATAGATTTATAATCACATAATGGAAAATTAGTGAAAATATATTTGAATTGTTTTATAATTAAGTAAATTTTATTTATATTTTTTTATAATAAAGAATTAAATTTTACTTTATATGTGGTAGTGTGTAAAGATTTATTTTAAATTTGAGTCTATTAAATTTAGGGAGGGACTAGGGATGTGAATATTTTTTAGTGAAAAATAAAAAAAAAATAGAGATTTAGAATTAAGATATATATTGAAAATATATATTCTTTCTTGGGATAGCTCAATTAACTTATTTTTATTAATAATATTTTTTTAAATATTACATGTCAATTCAATATTAAGTGTCTAAAAGAATTACACATCTCTTTGTACTTGAATTAGAATGCACCAAAATATCTCTGTCTCCTCTATATAAAAATATTTAGAGAAATTTTTCATTTAAATTTTTGTTTTAAATGTTATATATCAATGGCATATTAAACATCAAAAAATTTCAAGAATTAAGATGTACCAATCCAATAATAAAACATGCCTTTGCCTCTTTCTTCTATATATAAATATTTCATTTATAAGTTACATTAAAATTTTAAAAATGACTTATAAATTCCATATTGAATCATAAAAGATTACTTATCTTTCTCCTATTAAAACCTTAAAAAAACTATAAACTAAATTAATTCTTGGTTTTAATAAAACTATAAACTAAATTAATTCTTTTCCTTTTAATTATTTTATTTTTCAATTTAAATTTGAATTTAAATTGATGTAAAATTGGAAAAAAAACAAAATATTTAATTTGTAAAGGCTAATACTTTTTTATTTTATTTTATTACTATCATTTAATTTAATAAAATAAATACTATTTTATTATTATTTAATGTAATGTTACAAGGATATCCCTTCATAAGTTTCTCCCCATATTGAGTCTAGAACTCAACATATAAATAAAATCTCCTTCCTCACGAATGGTATATCCCCTTATATTGATAATGATAATATTAATAAATGAAAAAGTAATTTTTTTTTTTTTTTTATATTTTAAAATTTTGTAATAAATATTTTCGTTGATATGTGCTCTTATTTCGACCTTAGATGGATGTATTGAGACTGATCCGAATAAGCTTCGTCTGATCTCCACCCATGCGTTGGTGAGACCGCATCAGCAATAGGCCATGTTGACAGCGCCAAGCCACCATAACATTTGCGGAGAGTGCGGGCCATATAAGCATCGCCACATGTTAAAATTAAAATAATTATATCAAATATTATTAAGCATTAAATTTTAACTTAAAACATTAAATATTAAACATAAAGATTTAAAATATTAAACTTTAACCATGGATAAGAATATTAAACATAAAATTATAAAATTAAATTAAACATTTAAAAATTTTAACACTTTGTAATGCCCTGGGATAAAAATGTAAATATTTGATTCATTATGGTAAATATTTATTATTATCTATTTAAAAATTTAAATATAGTTTGTTTCCATTATGAGATGAAGGAAGTGTTTCCTTAAAAGGAGGTAATTCTCAAGGAGGAAGTTGTTCTCTTGAGGTGGAAAGATAGTTGTTGTGAAAGCAACCCTAACTACCTCCCCTAATTGAAAAAGTTTCCAGAGAAAATGAGGGAAGGAAAGGAAAATCTGCGCTCCAGTGACAGGGAGAGGAAAAAAGGAAATAATCCAATAAGGAAAGAAAAGTGGATAAATCTGGTGATGCCTAGATAGCCCTGCTCACTGTACGAGCACTTGCAGAGGACTGTGGTCTAGCAAGAAGCAAGGGAGGAGATTCTGGTCCTGAAGGACGAATCTCATGGTTGGGTGGATTGAAAGACAGCAGACCCTGATTCGGGGAACTGTTAGGAACGACTCTTCAGCCGGAAAACTCCCGGTACATAAGAAACCTCTGTGTTGGGACTATTTAGAAAGTTGTATAATGCTATTCTTTTTCTCTGTTTCCTCTTTATATTGTGAAAGGGGAGTGGGAGAAATTTTCTTACAGGGAATCAGGATGGGAAACTGAGCGGAGGTATGGTTGTCCTCCTAAGGAAACCTTGACTAATGCTAGTGTTTAGTAGCTTGTGAAGAGTTTTGAATCTTGTTCCTTTTAAAAAAAAAAAAAGAATTTGGGAGTCAAATGTGTGAGCGGTCTGCTGGAAAATCTTTCAAGAGATTATAGAAATAATGGAAAAACAGAAAACTCACAGGCTCACCATAGAATCAGAGTCTTCAAAAAGATTGTTATTATAGCAAAATGAAATACATTCCATTAACAACAGAAGGACCAACAGGGTTCTTTCTTTATTCTCTTCACATGCTTTATCACAAAGAAACACAGAAAAGTATAACATTTCAAATTAAAACCCCTGAAGCATTCGTGGGATGAAAATATATTTAACTTTACAGAAAACTCTGAGTAGCATAGTCGCAACCGCGAGGGTATGCAGACTTCATGACCAGAGTTTAATTGCTCCTACTAGCATGCAGATAAAATCTATAAGACAGCAAGGTAAGCACTCAAATATACATGTAAAACGATAGCAAGGCAATCTTGCAAATCTCGGCACCATACGTGAACGAGTAAATCAGAGAGAATGCATAAAAGTATAAACCTGGCTCTGAGGGCGAATTCAGGTAATAATCATGTAGGTTATATGAACAAGAATCTAGTAGTGTGAAGAGCCAGACTTATAATCACTGCCAAACAAAAACATAAACCTGTGAAGCATAAACCCTTTACCATCATGCGGTGAGCATTATGCCATGCACCATACATTATGAAATGAAAACCCCGCTGGCAAACTGAGGAATGTTCAAAACAACATTATATACATATATTTACAAAAATGCTCTGTCACAGTCATAAAAATATCATAATTCAACAACTCAGGAACCTTGACGAGGGTTCATATATTAAGATTATCAAGGAATATGGTGAGGCGCTGCAAGGAAGGCGCTCATCCCTCAACCACAGAACTCAGGTCGTAAAGACCAGACCAACAGTAGAAGAACTGGAGCATACATAAACATAATGTGCATGGCTAGTCTTGAAAACTGTAGGGAGCCATGAAATATTCACCAAGGGAGTTAACCCGAATAAAATTATTTAACGGTGAATCGAAACAACAAATGTACAAAAGAGCTCGAGGGCTCATCAAAATATAGCCAACAGTTCAAAACCCTTTTCGAGGGATGGAATTCCCAATCCTTATCGGAGCTGGGCAAGCCTGCCAGGCTCAAAATCTGCCAAAACTCTGTGCAATAGGAAAAATAGAGAATCTGTAAGGGGCTGGGCCAGAAGGCCATCACAATCCAAAGAGAAAAAAAGAACCCTTCATTCCACACTAAGAAGCCCTTCATTTCTTGCAGTAGGACGATTAAGTAACAAATAGAATGCGGAGAAACCATGGGAACATACCTGTCAGTCGAGCTCTGAGAGGATAGGACTCAGAAGCTGGGCAACGGCACCCGCACCCATGCATAACTTGCTGGAGTAAGAATTGTAACCCTAGTCCATAGAAAAGCAGAGACAAGCCTTAAGCATGTTAGAAATTCGGGCCAAAAAGAAATTAAAGGGATACAGTAAGAGTGTGGGAAATCAAAGAAAAAAAACTTATAGACAGACAGCGTAGTGAAATACTTACCCTAAGGCAGCCGCCGTTAAGAAAAACAGGTCCAAGTCGATCCAAAACTTGGCAAAGCATCAGGGCCATAGCCATTCATCATCTAAAAGAGACTCTTTGTGTGTTTGGCACCAGGAAGGAGAATGGAGCTGTAGCAAGGCCGAGAACAATGCTTTTGGAAAACATCAATGGCACGACTAACTGAGTTGTGTATCGAGCAAGTCTCGCCCTCGGATGGGCTACCATGGTTCCACACCGTCGATGCGGGGAGGAGCCCGAGGGCGCGGAAGCAGAGGGTTCATAGACCACACCCTCATCACGTGAACGAGCCGGCAGAAGTAAATGCCTAGGCCAGGTGTAAGGAGCAGCCTTACCAGCATTAAATCCGGCAGATAATTCTCTGTCCTCCGTGGGATATTTCCAAATGCACCCATAAATGACAAGATATTTTACCCATAGCCATTTCTATTATGGTGCCTGCGCGTAAATAGTATTAACGTTGAAATGTTTGCGCCCCGAATGCATACAAGGGTGGAATAGAATATGTTTATTGAAAAAAAAAAATTTATTACACGTAGGTTAATTCGTGGGGACATTACAAGTGGTATCAGAGCCCAGTATCAAAAACTGTGGCCTCTGGGAATTGGAGTTGATATACATATTGAATATAATTTATTTCCATCTCTATTGAGCAATTTTTTTTTTTTTTGATGCGTGACTACTTACCTGTTATTTTTATGTTTAATTAAAGGTGAAAGATTGACAATATGAGGAGAGCAGATAGTGCGTCACAAAAATTTGTAGTGGGACAGGGACCTACATAGAATAACCCCGAATTATGGGTACAAATTGGAGAGGAGGCTCATAATACAAACCTTGCAATTTTGGAGACAGTGTAGGAATTGAAAAATGAAATGGTCCGATTGAGGGAGGATAATGCAAGGTTAACAATAGAACAAGAGAGAATTACAAAGAGCTTATCTGACATGACAAATCAGTAACCACTGAATCCCAATGCTGAGCAACAAAGGATGTCAGGGGAACAAAATCAAAACACAGAACTCGGAGAGTCAGAAGGAAGAGAGGAGGAACGATCTGATAATGCCTCCGAACACTAGACATTAAAAAGACAATGGATGGAGTTTCAAGGGGAATTCTGCAAGATCAAACTGCCATATTTTGAAGGAGAACAGGAGGAGGCAGTTGAGGCGTGGTTGATCAATATGAACAAATATTTCCAGTTGTATGAATATGATCACAATATTAAGGAAAGGTTGGCCATTTTCCAATTGCAGGGGAAAGCCACCCTGTGGTGGGAGGAGGTTAAGATGGTAAAAGGAGTGAGTGAACAGACTATCACTTGGGAAAATTTTCAAAAATACTTTAAAGAAAGATACTTGACAGAACGCCTCTATGATGAAAATGCATGAGAGTTCCCTGACCTGCGATTGGGACAACAAACTATGGACGAGTTCATCACTCGTTTTACTTCATTGCTACGTTATGTGCCTTATATTTTGGAAGAAAAAGATAAAGTACAAAGGTTTGTTAGTAATTTACCCTTGAGTATGAGGGAAAGAATCGAATTTGACAACCCACAGACAATGGATGAGGCTATACGCAAAGCCTGAATTTGCTACCAACAAAGCAAGTAGAAGGGAGAAATCCTGGGTAAGAGATGGGTCGATAAGAAAAGCAGCAAGCTGGCTGGAAGTGCTAAAGGTAATCGCGGAGGTGGTAACAAAGGATTCGCCAAGGGACAAAACAACAGAAGCATACAGAAGAACTCGCTCTGATTAAAGCCCCCCATTGAGTCCAGAACCAATGAACAACCCGGAAAAATAGACAACGAAGGGACAGCAAGGCCTCCAATGCAATGTTGGGGCTGTGGTGGACCCCATTACGTTAAAAACTGCCCTCAACAAAAAGGAACTGAAAAAGTTTCCCAAGTCTATGAAGCTTCTACGGTTGGCGATGTAGGACGGAGTCTACTGAGGATTAATGTTGTTCTTGAGGATCGTCAGGCGGAGTTACCAGCTGACAATGGTGGAATTTGAAGGTAAACTCTTAGAACTTGCTGTCACTGTTTTAATTGACCCTGGTGCAACATTAAGTTATATTAGTCCTAGAATTCTGGAGCATTGTAAGTTTCAACTTGTAAGTTTAAGGACCCTTGGTTAGTATAGTTGGCAATAGGGGCAAAAAGACGGGTAAATGCTAAGATAAAAGACTGCTTTTTAAAAATAGCAGGTCCGTTAGATACAACAGATTTAAATGTGCTTCCCCTTGGTTCGTACGATATAATAATTGGTATGGACTGGTTAGAGAAACACTGGTCCATAATTAATTGTAAAACCAAGACTATCAGTTATAAGGATGAGCTTGGAATAAAGCAAGAAATGCAGGGAATCAAGTGGCCAGTGAAAATTCGGCCCATAATGGCCTCACAGTTAGCAAAATGTATTAGGAAAGGATGTCAGATTTATGCCGTCCAAGTGGGCTATGCCAACTCGAAAGATAAAACAACCACAATGGAGAATATTCCTGTGATACAGGAATTTGCTGATGTGTTTCTGGAGGAGATTCCCGGACTACCACCTAAAAGAGATATAGATTTTACCATTGAATTAGTGCCAGGAGTAGCCCCGGTATCCCGGGCACCCTACAGAATGAGCATACCAGAATTGACAGAATTAAAAATGCAATTACAGGAGCTGTTGGACAAAAACTATATCCGCCCCAGTGTGTCACCCTGGGGAGCCCCGGTGTTGTTCGTTAAGAAGAAAGATAGGACCCTTCGCATGTGTATAGATTATCGTCAACTAAACAAATTGATGATAAAAAACAAATATCCTTTGCCCTGTATCGATGAACTATTTGATCAGGTAAAGGGAGCAACAATTTTCTCAAAGATTGACTTGCGATCAGGGTATCACCAAGTTAGGATTAAAGAAGAGGATATAGCTAAGATAGCTTTTAGAACACGATATGGCCATTATGAATTTGTGGTGTTACCCTTTGGGTTGACCAACGCCCCCACAACTTTTATGTGTTTAATGAACAACGTATTTCACCAGTATTTGGATAAGTTCGTGCTGATTTTCATTGATGATATATTGATTTATTCTCGGACTATGGAGGAGCACCAGGAGCACCTAATATTAGTATTGCAAACCCTCCGAGAACACCAACTATACGCTAAGTTTAGTAAATGTGAATTTTACAAAGAACAAATACAATATTTGGGGCATATAATTACTAAGGAAGGAATCGCAGTGGATCCCGAAAAGATAAGGACTATAATGGAATGGTCGGTACCTAAAGATGTGGCAGACATCTGATCCTTCATGGGGTTAGCAGGCTATTACAGATGATTTGTGGAAGGATTTTCGAGGGTAGCTTATCCCATTACTTCCTTACAGAAAAAGGGAAGGGCCTTTAGGTGGACCCTTGAATGTTAAAAAAGTTTCGAGAAACTTAAATATCTACTCACTACAACCCCTATTTTAAGCATAGCTGATCCCAACAAAGATTATGTGGTGTGCACGAACGCAAGTAAAGGAGAAGGAAGTGTGTTGATGCAGGAAGGGAAGGTAATAGCTTACGAATCAAGAAAATTAAAAGAACATGAGCAAAAATATTTTGCTTACAATCTAGAGTTGGCAACTGTGATTCACACCCTAAAAATGTGGCGACATTACCTTATGGGAATAAAATTTCTGTTATTGACAGATCACCACAGTCTGACCAATTATTTTAGCCAACCCACTCTAAATGCAAGGCAAGCACGGTGGGTGGATTTCCTAAGTGGTTTTGATTTTGAGATCAAGCATTTAAAAGGGAAGGAGAATCGGGTGGCAGATGCTTTGAGTCGGAAATTGCAATGCCTATATGAAATTTCTTGCAGTAAAGGGAAAAGCCCCTTCGGGGAAATGATTAAAAAGGCAGCCAAACAAGATGCTATTTATCAGCAAATAAAACAGCAAGTGCAGCAACCAGCCAGCAAAGAAAAACAACTGGATTATGCTTTGGATGCTGCTGGAATGTTGTATTATAAAGGGAGGCTATATGTGCCCAATCAGAACAATATTAAAAATCTGATATTGGATGAGTATCATAAGAGTCATTACGCTGGACACCCAAGGTATCAGAAGATGATCACTGCACTTCGAAAATAATATTATTGTCTGGGAATGAAGAAAGATGTGGCTGGTTATTTTGCACGATGTCTAGAATGTTAGCAAATTAAAGTAGAACACCAACATTCTTCGGGTTTATTACAACCATTACCCATACCAGAATGGAAATGGGAAACCATCTCTATGGACTTTATAACAGGTTTTCCTAAGTCAAAGAAAAATAACGACTCCATCATGGTGGTGGTGGACAAGCTGAGTAAGTCAGCGCATTTTATACCGGTGCAATCTACCTATAGAGTTGTGCAGATTTCCCATGTGTTCATGCAAAATATATTTAAGCTGCATGGGTTACCAAAGACAATAATTTCAGACCGTGATGTAAAATTTACATCGGTCTTTTGGAAAAAATTGTTTGAAGAATTGGGAACTCAGTTGAACTTTAGCACAGCTTATCACCCTCAAACTGACGGGCAAACTGAACGGGTGAACCAGGTGGTGGAAGATATGTTAAGAGCATATGTGATGCAGCAACCAACCAAGTGGGAGGACTATCTACACTTGGTTGAATTCACATACAATAATGGCTACCACACATCATTGCTAATGAGCCCTTTTGAAGTATTGTATGGGTAGAAGTGCCACACCCCCTCGAGCTGGAGTGGACCAGAAGACAGATTGATGTTAGGTCCTGAAATGCTTAAGGAAATGGAGGAACTGGTTAAAAGGGTACGATCTAATCTGAAGGCAGCTCAGGATAGGCAAAAGAACTTCGCTGACCGGAAAAGGAGGTTTAAGGAGTATCAGGTTGGTGATCATGTGTATGTGAGAATTCGAGCAAAAAAGAGCACATTATAATGGAGTAGGTGTGCTAAGTTGGAACCTCGATACTATGGACCATTTCAGATCTTAGCAAGAATTGGGCTGGTGGCTTACTAGCTCGCTCTGCCAAGTCACATACGAGTCCACAATGTCTTTCATGTCTCCGTGTTAAAAAAATATGTTTATGATCCTAAACATGTGATTAAATGGTAGGATATTCAGGTGAGAATTATCTCCGATAGATCAGTCTAAATGTTTTCTTTTAAAGGAAAACTGACTTAGGATGTTGCATGTTGCAGGTAGAACTGGAAGGAGAAATTCGGGTCGAACCGCTGAGAATCTTTGACTAGAGAAGTAATGCTGCAGAAGCGGGATATTACCCAAGTTAAAGTGCAGTGGTAGCACTTTTGGCCTGATGAGGCCACTTGGAAAGATGAAAAACTTATGAAAATTACTTAACGAGGGCTTTTCATAGCTGAAGGACATCAGGACGATGTCCAATCTTAGAGGGGGAAGACGTAATGCCCCGAGATAAAAATGCAAATGTTTGATTTACTGTGGTAAATATAAACTGAATCTGTTATTATTATCTATTTAAAAATTTAAATATAATTTGTTTTCATTATGAGATGAAGGAAGTGTTTCCTTAAAAGGAGGTAATTCTCAAGGAGGAAGTTGTCCTCTTGAGGTGGAAAGACAGTTGCTATGAAAGCAACCCTAACTACCTCCCCTACCTAGAAAAGTTTCCAGAGAAAAGGGGGCGAGGAGAGGAAAATCTGCGCTGTAGTGACAGGCAGAGGAAAAAAGGAAAGAATTCAATAAGGAAAGAAAAGTGGCTTAAGTCTGGTGATGACCAGATAGCCCTGCTCACTATACGAGCACTTCCAAAGGACTACGGTCTTGCAAGAAGCAAAGGGGGAGATTCTAGTCCTGAAGGACGAATCTCATGTTTAGGTGGATCAAAAGACAGTAGACCCTGCTTCTGGTGACTGTCAGGAACGACTCTTCAGCCGGAGAACTCCAAGTACATAAGAAACCTCTGTGTTGGGACTGTTTAGAAAGCTATATAATGTTATTCTTTTTCTCTGTTTCCTCTTTATATTGTGAAAGGGAAGTGGGAGAAATTTTCTTGCAGGGAATCAGGACGGGAAACTGAGTGGAGGTATGGTTGTCCTCCTAAGGAAACCTTGACTGATGCTAGTTTTTAGTAGCTTGTGAAGAGTTTTGAATCTTGTTCCTTTTTAAAAAAAAAAAAAAATCTTGGGAGTCAAATATGTTTGTGGTCTGCTGGGAAATATTTTCAGAGATAATAGAAATAATGGAAAAAAAGAAAATTCACAAGCTCACCATAGAATCAGAGTCTTCAAAAAGATTGTTATTATAGCAAAACAAAATACATTCCATTAACAACAGAAGGACCAACATGGTTCTTTCTTATTTCTCTTCACATGCTTTATCACAAAGAAACACAGAAAAGTATAACATTTCAACTTAAACTCCTGAAGCATTCACGGGATGAAAATATATTTACTTTACAGAAAAATTTGAGTAGCATAGTCGTAACGACAAGAGTATGCAGACTTCATGACCAGAGTTTAATTGCTCCTACTAGCATGCATATAAAATCTATAAGACAACAAGGTAAGCACTCAAATATACATGTAAAACGACAGCAAGGCAATCTTTCAAATCTTGGCACCATACGAGAACGAGTAAATCAGGGAGAATGCATAAAAGTATAAACCTGGCTCTGAGGGCGAATTCAGGTAATAATCCTGTAGGTTATACGAACAAGAATCTAGTAGTGTGAAGAGCCAGACTTATAATCACTGTCAAACAAAAACATAAACCTGTGAAGCATAAACCCTTTACCATCATGTGGTGAGCTTTATGCCGTGCACCGTACATTATGAAATGTAATGCATCATACACTATGAAATGAAAACCCTGCTAGAAAACTGAAGAATGTTCAAAACAACATTATATATATATATATATATATATATATATATATATATATTTACAAAAATGCTCTGTCACAGTCATAAAAATATCATAATTCAACAACTCAAGAACCTTGATGAGGGTTGATAATAAGGAAAATTTTAGGGATGAAAATTTTTCTTGAAGTTTAAAAACATTGGCGAATCTCACTAATCCCTAATATGCAAACATAAAATGTTTATTGATATATTTGTAAAATTATTCAAATTTATAATGATTTTATATATAGTCTCTATATAATATTGGCGATTTTTAAGGTAAAATAATTTTATATTCTAAAATTTGGGCGAATCATATTTTATAAAAATTGGAAATTGGCAAATCTTTTTTGTGGAAAAATCATGGAAAATTAGCTCACTGGGCGAACATTAGCTCCTAAAATTTTCCATGGTTGATATATTAAGATTATCAAGGAATATGGTGAGGTGCCGCAAAGAAGGTTCTCATCCCTCAACCACAGAACTCAGGTCGTAAAGACCAGACCAACAATAGAAGCACTGGAGCATATATAAACATAATGTGCATGGCTAGTCTTGAAAACTGTAGGGAGTCATAAAATATTCATCAGGGAAGTTAACCTGAATAAAATTATTTAACAGTGAATCAAAATAGCCAATGTATAAGAGAGCTCTAGGGCTTATCAAAATATAGTTAATAGTTCAAAACCCTTTTCGAGGAATGGAATTCCCAGTCCTTACCAGAGTTGGGCAAGCTTGCCAGGCTCAAAATCTGCCAAAACTCTATGCAATAGGAAAAATAGAGAATCTGTAAGGGGTTCGGCCAGAAGGCCATCGCAATCCAAAGAGAAAAAAAAACCCTTCATTCCGTACTAAGAAACCCTTCATTTCTTCCAGTAGGACGATTAAGTAACAAATAGAATGTGGAGAAACCATGGGAACATACCTGTCTGCTGAGCTCTAAGAGGATAGGACTCGAAAGCTGGGCAGGTACGCCTACACCCATGCATAACTTGCTGGAGTAAGAACTGTAATCCTCCTCCATAGAAAAGCAGAGACAAGCCTGAAGCATGTTATAAATTCGGGTCGAACAAAAATCAAAGGGATATAGTAAGAGTGTGGGAAATAAAAAAAAAAAAGCTTTTAGGCAGACAATGTGTTGAAATACTTACCCTAAGGCAGCCGTCGTTAAAAAAACAAGTCCAAGTCGATCCGGAACTTGGCAAAGCATCAGGGCCATAACCATTCATCATCGAGAAGAGACTCTATGTGTGTTTGACAGTAGGAAGGAGAATGGAGTTGTAGCAAGGAAAATATTAATGGCATGACTAACTGAGTTGTGTATCGAGCAAGTCTCGCCCTCAAATGGGCTACCATGGTTCCACACCGTCGATGCAGGGTGGAGCCTGAGGGCGCGGAAGCAGAGGGTTCATAGACCACACCCTCATCACGTGAACGAGCTGACAAAAGTAAATGCCAAGGCCAGGTGTAAGGAGCAACTTTTCCAGCATTAAATCCGACAGATAATTCTCTGCCCTCCATGGGATATTTCCAATTGCACTCGTAAATGACAAGATATATTACCCATAACCAATTCTATATGGTGCCTACGTGTAAATAGTATTAACATTGAAATGTTTACTTCTCGAATGCATGCATGGGTGGAATAGAATAGGTTTATTTGCAAAAAATAAATTATTACACATAGGTTAATTAGCAGGAACATCACACATTCAAATATAAAAATTTAAATGTATTAAACATGGAAACATTAAAATTTAAAATAAAAATATTAACCATTGAAGCATTAAAATTAACAATATTTAAAACATTAAAGTTGAGACACTTAAATATTGAAATTGAAATTTATTAAACATTAAAATGTTATAAACATTTAACATAAAAACACTACAATTATCTCTATATATAAATGAAATTAAATATATTTCAAATATTTAAATTGAAACTAAATAAATAATTTTTTGTATTTATATCGACATTTATCCACTACATTTATACCACATTTATATCGACTTTAGTTGATGTATCTTGGTTGAAATAGAAAAAAAAACTTAAAGACATAAAAAATGAAAATAATTAATGAAGTAAAATATAAAAATAAAACTTCATAATAAAATTCTAAAAGAGATATTTACAGATAAAACATGAAAATTATTACTAAAGTTAAAGAGAATAATGTTAGCCAGTGAAAACAATTTCGAAAGTTAAAAAAAAACAGCAAATCAGTAAAGTTAAAAATTGATAATGAAATTAAAAATGAAAATAATTAGTAAGGTTAAATATACAAATAAAAATTGATAATGAAAATTTTAAAGACATTAAAAAGCAAGGGAAAATAATTTTTTAGGTTATAAAAGGAAGCAAATCGGTAAAGTTAAAAATTGATAATGAATTAAAAAAGAAAATAATTAGTAAAGTTAAATATACAAATAAAAATTGATAATGAAAATTTTAAAGACATTAAAAATAATTAAATTTTAAAGACATTAAAAATAAAAATAATTATTCAAGTTAAACATAATAAACTTAGGAAATGGAAACAATTTCAAAGGTTTTAAAATGAAACGAAGGAGTAAAGTTAAAATTTGATATTGAAAATTTTAATGACATTAAAAATAAAAATTATTAGTCAATTTAAAAAAAATATTTGATATTGGAAATTTTAATGTTATTAAAATGAAAATTATTAGTAAATTAAAACAAGTGATAATGAAATTTTTAAACAAATTAAAAATGAAAAAGATGGGTAAAGTTAAAAAGATTGGTAAAGTTAGAAAATGAAGCGAATCGGAAAAAAATAAAAATTGATAATGAAAATTTTAAACAGATTAAAAATGAAAATAATTAGCAAAGTTAAAGATAATAAAGTTAGCAAATGAAAAAAATTCTATAGTTCGAAAATAGAGCAAATAAAGTAAAAAAACAATAAAGTTTTAAATAAAATTTATTAGGGTTTAAATATTTGTATTTTATAATTAAAAAAACAAGTGCAATTAAAAAAAAAAATTACTAAAAATCAGTGAAAAATGTAAAAGAAAGAGAATATATTGAGTATAAAAAAAATATCCGATTGAAAAATATTTAAAATAAAAATGATTTGGATTAAAACATTTTTTATTATATGAAAAAATGTATTAAATAAATATATTTGCAAATACAATAAGTAAAAAAAATTGAGTGCCCTACATACAACCACATTAGATCTCAATTTTACAATCTTTGTTACAATAGTGATCTTCCTAGTCTTTTACAATGTCAAAATTATAGTGAGTTCGGGAGGCTTCTCTCCAAGCTTTTTGAGTATAGGAATAAAATTTTAAATCAAAATAAATAATTTGTTTATTTAGGTTTGATAGATCATTGTTTGGTCTCAGTGGAGGTTAACCATCATCATCATCATCATAAACAAAAATATATTAAAAATGATTGAAAACAGAAATATAGAAATAAGAAAACATATTGAATAAATAAAACAAAAATATTTCCAATATATTTAAAATTACAAATAAGAAAATCTGAAATAAAGTTAAAAAGAATAAAGAAAATAAAAAATTTAATGTAATGGAGGGATGAAAAAATCAGTAATGAAATTAATAATAAAGTTAAAAATCGAATATTTATTGCAAATATGGAATAAATAGAATAATGACCGTATTCTATGTATATGAAAAAAAATAAGAATGGATTTCAATAATAGAATTTGGTTTGAGAATAGCTAGAAAATGAATAATATTTTAGAAATATTGAACTAGTTTTCTTGATCTATAATTTGTTAATTCATGAGAATTTTTGGAAAAATTCACATAGAAAGTATTTGGTCAATGCGTTTCGTGGTTCATCTTCAGGACAAGATCAAGAGACAGATCTCAGAGGGAGGAAGGTTAAATAATGAACTAGGTCAACCTAACGGACATAAGAAGAAACGACTAAATTTCACTGGGGAGGGAAAATATTAATGAAAACCAACTAAATGGCTATACAAGACTGGGGAAGGGGGTCACTAATTGATTAAGTAATTAATGAATAATAGTTTAATTAATTTAAATTTAGTATATTAATTAACTTATTCATACCTTATTTATTAATTAATATTATATATTTATTTATATGATTATTCGATTAAAAATAAAAATAAAAATAATAAAATATAAAATATAAAATAATAATAAATAAATAAGAATATATGAAAATAAAATTAAAATAAAGAGCGAGGGTGTTCTTTTCTTGCTCATACCGAGCAATATCTTCCTGCAAGTTCCCACCATTTTATTGCTCAGAAAATAGGTGTTCTCAGCACATTATCCTCCCGTGTTTTAAGGATTTCAGATGAAGACCCCCTTTCTAAGGAAAAGTCCCATCTCCTTAATGTTTTTGTCCAAAATGGTTATAGTAGGCAGCAGGGTGCTAAAGCGTTCCTCAACGCTGATAAGGGTCCTAATGTTAAGAATGACACATTTGATCAACATTTAGGAGTTCACCTCCCCTTCATCCAAGGGATGACAGACAAGATTGCAAGAAGCCTCAAGAAACATAATGTTCCCTCAACATTTAGACCCCTCAATACCATTTGAAGCTCCCTAAAGCCAGTTAAAGACCAGGTGAACCCTCTGGATTTGAAAGGTGTTTATGTCATCCCATGTTCGTGCGGGACCTCATACATCGAAGAAACGGATCGATCTCTTAACTAAATGATTAAAGATTAAGAAGCATGTTGCTGATATCGAGTATGGGAGGACCAAATCCTCAGCTTTAGCTGAACATGCAGTGAAGACCAAGCATCACATATGCATTGAGTGGTTCTCTAATAACATTAATAGAGATGACGGCTGGAAAATTAGTAGTTGTTGGATTCCCACCCTTTCCTCTTAGTCTTTCTCCTCATTTTCTGAACTTTTTTTTTTTTTTAACAGAGAACTTCCTCTTTCTTTTTTATTTAATTTTATTATGTTTTTGTGATCAATTTCATCACTATTAACATTATCATTATAACTTATTATTATTATTATTATTTTTTATTTATAAAAACCCTCTTTTTATTTATTTATATATTTTTAAATAAATTTCAATATTGTTTATTTAATATTTAATTTTAATCATATATATATATACATTTTTAATTTGCTTAACAATGGTTATATTTTTGTTCCATTTTATTCTATTTTTATTTATTTATTATTATTTTATATATATATAAAAAAGAACACCTTCACTCTTTATTTTATTTTTATTTATTTTATATTTTATTATTTTTAATTGAATAATCATATAAATAAATATATAATATTAATTAATAAATAAGGTATGAATAAGTTGAGTCCTGTGGAGTAGGCGAGTTGGTAATCACAATACGGTGAAGTTCATTAGAAAGGCGGGCTCCGTATTGAAGGTCACGAATTCAATTCCTCCGAACTAACCCGGAGTTGTGGAGAGGGGCGGGTGGAGTTTCCTAGGTGTTATAGTGGTAGCGGTCAGAATCGACCCCGTGTAACCTGAGTTGCGAGGCTCCTCCACTTGATGATTCCTTTGTAAGAAAAAAAAATGTATGAATAAGTTAATTAATACACTAAATTTAAATTAATTAAATTATTATTTATTAATTACTTAATCAATTTAAAGTGACCCCCTTCCCTAGTCCTATATAGCCATTTAGTTGGTTTTCATTAATATTTTCCCTCCCGAGTCAAATTTAGCCGTTTCTTCTTATGACTGTTAGGTTGATCTAGTTCCTTATTTAACCTTCCTCCAAGTTCTGTCTCTTCATCTTGTCCTGAAGAAGATGAACTGCACTGGCTAGGTCGAAAATGTCGATGAAATACTCTCTATATGATTTTTCTAGAAAATTTTCATTAATTAACAAGATAAAACATTGTGAAAAATAAGAAAAAAATGCAAACCTTGCTCCTTGCTCTCCAGAATAAGTTGCTTCTGCCTTTATGGAAGATAAATGGATTTCACTAGTGGAGGTAAAGTGATTGAGAACGTTATGAATTACAAAATGATAGAACATGGTGAAAAATGGGAAAAAAACGCAAGCCTTTCTCTCAAGAATATGTTGCTTTTGCCTTTTTGTAAGATGGATGGATTTCATTAATGGAGGGAAGTGGAAACTAATACGTCAGGGGTGGTGGGAAAGTATATTGGAATGGTGCGTTCCCCCAAGATTATGTTTGTTGTTTTTTCAAAGTTGTGTTTTTTTGAGTTTTTCTAATTAGTTGCTTGCGCAGTGTTTGGGTAAGGTGTTGAGATTGAATTTAGTTAGTGGGTTTTTTTAGAACATTGGTGGGATTGCTACAAATCGATTCCAAACATCAAAATTCTAGAGATTTTTTATTTATTAACATAAAAAGCTAGGTAACATTGCTGCTTATTGTTTTGAAATATGATTCTGAATTCTAAATAATAATTTATTTTAATTATAGAAATTAAATTTATTAAATAACAAATTTAATATATTTTTAAACAAATTGGATTGATTATTTCAGAAAGAGATTTTCTATTCCCTTCTAATTTTTTAAATTGGTTCCTCAATGGGCCGTCTAAGTCCAACTAACATGGAGCCAAAAAGTGCTTGTGCGACAGGTTGGTGGAATTGAAGGGAAGATCTACAAAACCTGAGGAGGAATTAACACGTTTCCAAATTCAAACTTGGATTGGATTCAAATACTGTTAACATTGGATTCCTTGAATTTTTTTGCACCACATTCCTACTATAATTTCAGCATTACTTCGATAGGTAATGCCCCCCAAATCACCCAAAACGAGAATATAAAACAAAATTTCGATAAGGGGATTCGTAAAATGAATACTTTTGTTCAATTCGATTCAGTTTGTATAAGTGAAAGACTTAACTCAGGGAAAGCATGGTATTATTTTCTAAGTGAAAAAGCTTCAATCACATAGCGAACCGGTCGGTGGAAAAAAAATTATAGAAATAAGCGGCTACAACTGTTAGCTTTTTGAAAAACATATAAAGTGAAAATGATGATTCCAAAAACCAAGAACAATGCCTACCTCATATATCCGATGATTTGGATGATCAAAAGAGTATTTACATCAGTGAAACAGTTCCAAATAAAAATAATATTTCCATTGTTGAAATAGGACTCCGCGGCTTCATCATCGATCAATCAGCTCTCATAATTTAAGTTACATGCATAACTTGAAACAAAAAATATATGGATAAGTTGAATAAACATTCGAACATGCATAAATTGAAACAAAAAAAAATATATATGGATATAACATCTTTGCACAATGTGTCCCGTGAGATATATATTTAAAAAAAAAAATAGAATTGAACATATTTATTTTTATTTTTATTTATACATTCGACACGAGGTTTGCTGTGAGAAGTAGATTGAAAGAAAACCACAACATATTTCATTTGTTAGAAATCTGCAGTTTCTAAATCATAATGTGACCCGATTAAAGCGTTAAAAGCGTTAAAAGCATTAAAGCATTAAAGCGTTGAATTGGTATATGATGGACGTACCAGATTTATAGTTAAAAAATATAAAAAGGATTGGGTCCTCTCTCCCCCTTCCAAGAGTCGCATTCTTCCCCATCAAGAAGCGCATAAAGAAACAGGGCTAGAAAGAGAAACCGAATTTTGAGAAGGAGTAGGAATCAGATCAAGGTAGATGGCAGCCATTACATCTTCCGCTGTTAATCAAGGTATGTCATAGATCATATTAAGTTTTGTTTGTGAAATATTCGGTATTGATGATCTTTGGGCTGTTAATTTGAATTGTTCATAATTAATCAAGAAATTTACATTTGGTATCAGAGCCAAATCAATAACTGAATATTTCCTATGATTGCAATTGATCTGTTCTGTGCGTTGGCTTCATCTTAATCAAGAAAGAATTAAATGCTTAGCTTGTCGATTTATTTATGCCCTTCCCTTGATAAATTCTCCGTTTGGAAGAATTCTCTTGTAAAGTGGTGCTTATTGCATTATTTCTCTGCTATAACCATAATGAAGTATCGGGCACTTTTGTTGATAAAGCTTAATCACCGATAAACAAATTCCATCCAAAATCTAAGTGCTAGTAAGGGATCCATCGGTTTCTCTTTTCCATGTGAATTTTGTACTGGTTTCCTCATGGAAAGACAATTTTCCAACGCCGCAAGCAAACTCGAACTCGACTCCTCCGCCCGAAGGAGGCGCAAAGACGATGATCGTACTCATCCGCAGCGGGTAGCCGTGTCCATTGCTGCTTCCTTGCGACCTTCCCTTCACTTTCCCATGCCTTTTAACATTATAAAAACAAACATCCGAGAAGAATCGATCCGTGGGCGGGCGCGTCAAACCCTCGCTCGCAGTGCGGAGCAAGGGTTTGAAGTGGATAAATGACCACGATGAAGATGCGCAGTAGGCAAACGTCCACAGATTTACCCCGCGGGATCAAAGGCGAGTTGAAAACACAGAAATTACATGTGATGGGTTTATTCTGGTTGGGAATTGTTCTGTGACTGATTGTTTTTGCACATGAGATTTATGATTTTGTTAATCACCAAAGTGGTCAAAATCAGAATAATCATTTAGTGCATAAGTGACATAATGATTATTGATAGAAATTGCCAGTTATAATAATACCAATTAAAACTGGAGTCACTAATGATAGAACCTGAGAACTTACCCAAAGGAAAGTCTTGTTCTATAACTAGTTGACATGATGAGGTTTAATAGATGTTTTGATTAAATAAATATTGATCATCCAAAGATGTCAGTTCTATTTAATTGAATATATTTATTACCTACTTATGTTTTGGTATTTAATTATGTTAAGTATAAGATAGTATCTACCCAAAGGAGTGCTATATTATACTATCTACATCTGAATCGCATTAGTTATGAGCTTATAGTTATTTCATTTTTAATCTGCAGGAGTTCCCATGAATACATATGCTTCATCTGTTACATTGTTCACTGGTGTTAATTTTTCTGAATGGAGAGAACAAGTCAATTTCCATTTAGGTGTTCAGGATCTTGACTTGGCACTCCTTGAGGATAAACCTGCTGCTCTTACAAAAGATAGTACTGAGGCAGAAAAATCACACCATAAAGCATGGGAACGCAGTAACAGATTGAGCCTTATGTTTATTAAGATGACTGTTGCTAACAACATCAAGTCAACAATTCCACAAACAGAAAGTGCTAAGGAATATATGCAGTCTGTGGAAGAGCGTTTTCGTTCAGCTGATAAGTCACTCGCTGGTACTCTTATGGCAGAACTCACGACCATGAAGTTTGATGGGTCGCGAACTATGCAAGAGCACATTATAGAGATGACTAATCTTGCAGCAAGGTTAAACTCCCTCGGACTTACAGTAGAGGATTCTTTTCTTGTCCAGTTCATCCTGAACTCGCTACCTTCTGAATATGGACCTTTTCAGATTAACTATAACACTATAAAGGATAAGTGGAATGTTAATGAATTGGCCAGTAGACTTGTTCAGGAAGAAGGACGTTTGAAAAATCAAGTGAATCACTCAGTAAGTTTTCTGAGTAATAAAGCTGGTAAAGAAAAGAAAGGAAAATCAAGTCATTTCAAGAAGAAAAGGGCACCTGCTAAGAATGGGCAGGATAAGGAAAAGAAGGAACTAAAGGATGTTCAATGTCATTTCTGTAAAAAGAAAGGACATTATCAAAGTGATTGTCCGAAAAGGAAAGCTTGGTTCGAGAAGAAAGGTAATTATCTATCTTTCGTATGTTTGGAATCAAATTTAGTTGAAGTTCCCATTAATACATGGTGGCTTGATACTGGTGCTACAACTCATGTTTCCAATAATATGCAGGGATTTCTTATGATCCAAACCATAAATCCAAATGAAGATCGTTTTCTCTTTATGGGAAACGGAATGAAATCTTCAATTGAAGGCATTGGGACTTATCGTCTAATTCTAGAAAGTGGATATGTATTAGACTTATACAGTACCCTTTATGTACCTTCATTATCTAGAAACCTTATTTCCGTAAGTAAGTTGGATAATTCTGGTTTTAGATGTATGTTTGGATCTGGCTGTTTTGATTTATATAAGAATACTGATAATGTTGGTTCTGGTATTCTAATTGATGGTTTATATAAATTGAAACTGAATGACACTTATGCGAATTCCTTGTTGAATGTAGTAAATAATGTTGGATGTAAACGTAGCATGGTGAATGAAAATTCTGCTTTCTTGTGGCATAAAAGACTAGGTCATATATCCAAAGAAAGAATGATGAGACTAGTAAGTAATGAAATTTTGTCAAATTTGGACTTTAGTGATCTAGAATTATGTGTGGATTGTATTAAAGGTAAACAAACCAAACATAATAAGAAAGGAGCCACCAGAAGCAGCCAGCTTCTTGAAATAATACACACTGATATTTGCGGACCTATGGACACTCCAGCGTTTAATGGAGAAAAGTATTTCATCACTTTTATTGACGATTTTTCCCGTTATGGTTATGTCTATTTGCTTCATGAAAAATCTCAATCTGTGAATGTCCTTGAGACGTTTGTAAAGGAAGTTGAGAGGCAATTACATAAAAAGGTGAAAATCATAAGGTCTGATAGAGGTGGTGGATATTATGGTAAATATAATGAGTCAGGCCAGTGTCGAGGTCCATTTGCAAAATTCCTCGAAAGTCATGGCATATGTGCGCAATACACAATGCCAGGTACACCACAGCAAAATGGTGTAGTAGAAAGGTGCAATAGGACGTTAATAGATATGATTAGGAGTATGATGTCAGATTCTACACTACCTAAGAATTTGTGGTCGTATGCTCTCAAAACTGCTAATTATTTGTTGAATAGGGTTCCTAGTAAAGCTGTTCAAAAGACTCCTTTTGAGTTATGGACTAACAGGAAACCTAGCTTAAGACACCTGCATGTTTGGGGTTGTCCAGCGGAAGCGAGAATTTATAATCCACATGAAAAGAAATTAGATTCTCGAACGATCAGTGGGTATTTTTGAGGATACCCTGAGAAATCTAAAGGGTATGTGTTTTACTGTCCTAATCATAGTCCAAGAATTGTAGAAACTGGTAATGCAAGATTCATTGAGAATGGTGAAGTCAGTGGGAGTACTCGAAGAGAAATAGTAGAAATAAAGGAAACAAGGGTAAATGTTACATTGCCTAGAATAGTTCCTCCATCTACTATTACTCCAAATGTTGTTCCAGCTGTTATAGGACAACATGATGATAATGAACAACATATAAATGAAGAAGTACTTCCTGAAGGAAATGACTTACATAATGCTGATATGCATGAACCACAACAAGTAGCATTAAGAAGACCTCAAAGAAATCGTAGGTCAGCTATTTCTGATGATTATGTGGTTTATATGCAAGAATCAGATTATGATATTGGAATCAATAAGGATCCAGTTTCGTTTTCACATGCTGTAGAAAGTAAAGAGTCAGAGGAATGGATTAATGCCATGAAAGAAGAACTGAAATCCATGCAACAAAATGAAGTTTGGGATCTCGTTGAGTTACCACATGGCTGTAAAAGAGTCGGATGCAAATGGGTTTTTAAAACCAAACACGACTCTAGTGGTAATATCGAACGGTATAAAGCTAGACTTGTTGCTAAGGGTTACACTCAGAAAGATGGTGTTGATTACAAAGAGACATTTTCTCCTGTTTCGAAAAAGGACTCACTAAGAATAATAATGGCATTAGTAGCTCATTATGATTTGGAGTTGCATCAAATGGATGAGAAAACAACCTTTCTGAATGGAGATCTTGATGAGGATGTTTATATGGATCAACCTGAGGGTTTTTCTGTAGAAGGTAAAGAACAATTGGTATGTAAACTTAAGAAGTAAATATATGGGCTTAAACAAGCATCCCGGCAATGGTATATTAAGTTCAATACCATTATTACATCCTTTGGTTTTAAGGAAAATACGGTTGATCACTGTATATACCAAAAGATCAGTGGGAGCAAGTTTATTTATCTGGTCCTTTATGTTGATGACATCTTGCTTGCTGCAAATAATTTAAGTATATTGCATGAGACTAAGGAATTTCTCTCAACGAACTTTGAAATGAAAGATATGGGAGAGGCATCCTATGTGATTGGAATAGAAATATTCCGTGATCGATCACAAGGAATATTGGGATTGTCTCAGAAAGGATATGTTGAAAGGATTCTAGAGAGATTTGGAATGAGTAAGTGTTCACCTGGGACAGTTCCTGTACAGAAAGGTGATAAATTCAGTCTCATGCAATGTCCTAAGAATGATGTTGAACGAAAGGAAATGGAATCAATTCCATATGCATCTGTTGTTGGTAGCCTGATGTATGCTCAAACCTGTACTAGACCGGATATCAGCTTTGCGGTCGGTATGTTAGGGAGGTATCAAAGTAATCCAGGAAGGGAACATTGGCAAGCTGCAAAGAAAGTTTTGAGGTACTTACAAGGCACGAAAGATTACATGCTCATGTATAGAAGATCCAATGAATCGGAGGTGATCGGATATAGCGATTCAGATTTTGCTGGATGCATCGATACTAGAAAATCAACTTTTGGTTACCTGTTTATGTTTGCTCAAGGTGCCATATCATGGAAAAGTGCGAAACAGACTATCGTTGCGTCATCCACTATGGAGGCAGAATTTGTGGCATGTTTTGAAGCCACAATTCATGCATTATGGTTGCGGAACTTTATTTCAGGACTTGCGGTTGTCGACACCATTAGCAAGACGCTGAAAATTTATTGTGATAACTCTGCAGCAGTATTTTTCTCAAAGAACGACAAGTACTCTAAAGGTGCCAAACACATAGATCTGAAGTATCTTGTTGTGAAAGATGAGGTTCAAAAACAAAGAGTGTCAATCATGCACATCAGGACAGAAATTATGATTGCAGACCCTTTGACGTAAGGGTTACAACCAAAACAATTTAAGGAACATGTTCAAAGAATGGGTCTTGGTTGTATTAATAATAATTGATGTGTGACATTCTGAGCTCTTTTATGTGTTTCTAATATACAATTCTGTGTCTCTTGTTTTAATATAGTAGTACGTATTTTATGTAATTTTAAACAAGAAAAAGTCTTATAAAGATATTATGTTTAATCATTATGATATAAGACATTATGTGGACCATTATGCTATTTTATATAAATTATGAGTATGAATTGATGGATTGCTGGCATTGTAGTATATGGAAGGAAATGCATTGAATTAATAGTGCACAACCGCCATAACTCTCAGCAATTTATCATAGTATGATGTTCAACACTTAATATTATGAATAGTCGGGTCAAGTGGGAGAATGTTAGAAATCTGCAGTTTCTAAATCTTAATGTGACCCGATTAAAGCGTTAAAAGCGTTAAAAGCATTAAAGCATTAAAGCATTAAAGCGTTGAATTGGTATATGATGGACGTACCAGATTTAGAGTTAAAAAATATAAAAAGGATTGGGTCCTCTCTCCCCCTGCCAAGAGTCGCATTCTTCTCGATCAAGAAGCGCATAAAGAAACAGGGCTAGAAAGAGAAACCGAATTCTGAGAAAGAGTAGGAATCAGATCAAGGTAGATGGCAGCCATTACATCTTCCGCTGTTAATCAAGGTATGTCATAGATCATATTAAGTTTTGTTTGTGAAATATTCGGTATTGATGATCTTTGGGCTGTTAATTTGAATTGTTCATAATTAATCAAGAAATTTACATCATTTCCAGCTAAGAAATCCTTTGTCGACATTAATAAACAAAATACATATTCCATTGCCGTGAAGGCAAAATTCTGGAAACAAAACAACATACATGGAAATAAATTAAACAGTAAACATAACGACGTAACTAGCATTTGTATCTAATGTTGCAAAGGAAACGCCGTAAGGCATAGTGTGTGGAAGAATATTGAAATGTGAATAGGCTTTTGGGAAGGAAGGAAGATGAGATTGAACAAGGTAATTAGTGTTTCAGGTGGGGAACAAGACTTTCAGGCTCCAAAGCCATTAAGTGATTTTCTGAAGAATAAACGGAAAGTGACTCAAGAAAATGGTGACAATGAAGGAAATATATCTACAGAAGGGCAGGGTCAAGCCATTCAGAGTTTCAATTTGAGCAAGGGAAATGATGGCTTTCCACCACCTGAAAAAGATGTTGAAGAGGGAGAACTTCCACTTGGTGACAATGATACATTTGAACTGCCCACTTTTACTCCTGGGGTGGATGACACTTGACGTGGATACTCTTGTAGAAGACAAACCATCAGCCTTTTCAAATAGAGCAAAGCCTGTTGTAGTGGATGACCAGGAAGATGCAGTAATGAATGATGTTGTTCACAACAATGAAGATGAAGATGTTGACCATGAAGAGTATGATTTGGAACATGCAGAGAATGAGGACAATGAAGAGTGGGAAAGGAATGAAGATGAGCAAGAAGATGAAGACTTTCTAGAAGATGATGATGACAACGACTTTGCTAGGAAGCTTGGTGGCATCTTCTCTTGATTTGTGACTTGTATTAGAAGATCTATTTAAAGTTGTTTGCAAATCTGTGCATGTATTGGCAATCACAATGATGGTTTTCTGTTGTAGTTTTGCTTGGAATGTCAGTGTTCATGTGTTGCTTGACATGATTTTCTCACAGCTATTCTCTACTGAATCTTGTTAATGATGATACAGATCCTATTTGTTTAATATTATAGAGGAGCCTATGCAGAAGCAAATATCATAACTTAATTTTAGAACATATTATGCTTCTCAGCAGAGGGATCAATGATGCCTTTGAATCAATTGCCTCATTGGCATTTGCAGCTACTAGCATTTGAATAATGTAGACTTTGGTAAATATTCTTAATTATATGAAGACGATAATACTTTGCAGCTGCAACTGTGAACAATAGGTGATTCCTCTGTAATCTGCGGAATTTTAAAGCATTGAGTATTAAATAACTGGCAAATTATTGTTTTTTAGTTTTCATATTGTCATTGTAATGCGAACCGTTTGTCTTGGAAATTTTTACAGTTGCTTCTGATCATTCCAAAATTTCAATAATATTTGAATTACATGAAAGTATTTTTCTATTCGAGTAACACAATGGGTTAATTATTTTGATGTCTCCATAGCTGAAGATACCTTGGTATTTTTTTTTGTTTTAATATATTTATTAATTTGTGGTGGATATAAAATGGGTATATACTATATAGTATTGGGATATTTATGGTTTTTCATGTTCTGTAAAAGAAATTGTTGCCTTTGAAGTTGTTCGTGAAGTATCCTTACAATTCCTCTATTAAATAAGTTATATTATTATAATACGTTGGTTGTCTGGCCAGTTGAATGAACATGACATCTCCAAATAAAATTTATGCAGCTTTGTGAGATTCTATGCGGAAATGTGCCCACTAAAAAGATTCATTATTTTATCATTAAAAAAACCTAGTTCATTATTTTATTGTGTAAATGCCATCATTTCCATTAAAAATGGGACAATCATCCACTGAATAACTGGGAATTATAAGCCTTTGTTCAATTCTATTTTCTGGGAGCTCCAGAAAGTGGCGGCGTTGCTGCAACTGTATGTAGAATTGATGCAATATTTTCTTATTCAAAGGTTGAAACAACCCTTTTTCACAGAAAGTAGAGTAGATCTATGGACATTGTTGTAATTGGTGTACACTTGGCTAAAGTATATATTGGGATGGATTTTGGAAGACGCATCTAGCACATTTTTTACTGTACTAGGGAATTTCATTAATAATATAATATGCACAAAAATATTTACAGAAACCTCGGCAAAATCTGTTAGCTTGAGGATTTTAGGATAGTTTGATCGAGCAATGTTAGGTTGAGAGACTTTGAGGACATTTTTGATAATTCAACGTTCATGTAAACCTGGAAAATGGTTTTCAAAAGAGCAAAGACCAGACCAACAGTAGAAGAACTGGAGCATATATAAACATAATGTGCATGGCTAGTCTTGAAAACTGTAGGGAGCCATAAAATATTCACCAGGGAAGTTAAACCGAATAAAATTATTTAATGGTGAATCAAAATAACAAATGTACAAGAGAGCTCGAGGGCTCATCAAAATATAGTTAACAGTTCA
Organism: Pinus tabuliformis; assembly: GCA_031772625.1. Lineage (NCBI taxonomy): Eukaryota > Viridiplantae > Streptophyta > Pinopsida > Pinales > Pinaceae > Pinus > Pinus tabuliformis. The sequence continues at coordinate 629,178,531 of CM062816.1, forward strand.
AAACCCTTTTCGAGGGATGGAATTCCCAATCCTTATCGGAGCTGGGCAAGCCTGCCAGGCTCAAAATCTGCCAAAACTCTGTGCAATAGGAAAAATAGAGAATCCGTAAGGGGCTAGGCCAGAAGGCCATCACAATCCAAAGAGAAGAAAAGAACCCTTCATTCCACACTAAGAAGCCCTTCATTTCTTGCAGTAGAACGATTAAGTAACAAATAGAATGCGGAGAAACCATGGGAACATACCTGTCAGCCGAGCTCTGAGAGGATAGGACTCGGAAGCTGGGCAGCTACACCCGCACCCATGCATAACTTGCTGGAGTAAGAATTGTAACCCTCGTCCATAGAAAAACAGAGACAAGCCTGAAGCATGTTAGAAATTCGGGCTAAACAGAAATCAAAGGATACAGTAAGGGTGTGGGAAATCAAAGAAAAAAAACTTATAGGCAGACAACGTAGTGAAATAATTACCCTAAGGCAGCCGCCGGTAAGAAAAACATGTCCAAGTCGATCTGGAACTTGGCAAAGCATCAGGGCCATAGCCATTCATCATCTAAAAGAGGTTCTGTGTGTGTTCGGCACCAGGAAGGAGAATGGAGCTGTAGCAAGGCCGAGAACAATGCTTTTGGAAAACATCAATGGCATGACTAACTGAGTTGTGTATTGAGCAAGTCTCGCCCTAGGATGGGCTACCATGGTTCCACACTGTCGATGCGGGGAGGATCCCGAGGGCGCGGAAGCAGAGGGTTCATAGAACACACCCTCATCACGTGAATGAGCCGGTAGAAGTAAATGCCAAGGCCAGGTGTAAGGAGCAGCTTTACCAACATTAAATCCGGTAGATAATTCTCTGCCCTCCGTGGGATATTTCCAATTACACTCGTAAATGACAAGATATATTACCCATAGCCAATTCTATATGGTGCCTACGCTTAAATAGCATTAGTGTTGAAATGTTTGCATCCCGAATGCATGCAAAGGTGGAATAGAATATGTTTATTGCAAAAAAAAAAATTTATTACACGTAGGTTAATTCGTGGGGACATCACAAGTGGTATCAGAGCCAAGTTTCAAAAACTATGGCCTTTGGGAATTGGAGTTGATATACAGATTGAATATAATTTATTTCCATCTCTATTGAGCAGTTAATTTTTTTTTTTTGATGCGTGACTACTCACCTGTTATTTTTATGTTTAAGTACAGGAGAAAGATTGACAATATGAGGAGAGCAGATAGTGCGTCACACAAATTTGTAGTGGGACAGGGACCTACAGAGAATAACCCCGAATTATGGGTACAACTTGGAGAGGAGGCTCACAATACAAACCTTGCAATTTTGGAGACAGTGCAGGAATTGAAAAATGAAATGGCCCGATTGAGGGAGGATAATGCAAGGTTAACAATAGAACAAGAGAGAATTACAAAGAGCTTATCTGACAAGACAAATCAGTAACCACTGAATCCCAATGCTGAGCAACAAAGGATGTCAGGGGAACAGAATCAAAACACAGAACTCGGAGAGTCAGAAGGAAGAGAGGAGGAACGATCTGATAATGCCTCCGAATATTAGACATTAAAAAGACAATGGATGGAGTTTCAAGGGGAATTCTGCAAGATCAAACTGCCATATTTTGAAGGAGAACAAGAGGAAGCAGTTGAGGCGTGGTTGATCAATATGAACAAATATTTCCAGTTGTATCAATATGATCACAATATTAAGGAAAGGTTGGCCATTTTCCAATTGCAGGGGAAAGCCACCCTGTGGTGGGAGGAGTTTAAGATGGTAAAACGAGTGAGTGAACAGACTATCACTTGGGAAAAATTTCAAAAATACTTTAAAGAAAGATACTTGATAGAACGCTTCTATGATGAAAATGCATGAGAGTTCCATGACCTGCGATTGGGACAACAAACTATCGACGAGTTCATCACTCGTTTTACTTCATTACTACGTTATGTGCCTTATATTTGTGAAGAAAAAGATAAAGTACAAAGTTTTGTCAGCAATTTACCCTTGAGTATGAGGGAAAGAATCGAATTTGACAACCCACAGACAATGGATGGGGCTATACGCAAAGCCTGAATTTGCTACCAACAAAGCAAGTAGAAGGGAGAAATCCTGGGTAAGAGATGGGTCGATAAGAAAAGCAGCAAGCTGGCTGGAAGTGCTAAAGGTAATCGCGGAGGTGGTAACAAAGAATTTTCCAAGGGACAAAACAACAGAAGAATACAAAAGAAATCACTCCGATTAAAGCCCCCCATTGAGTCCAGAACCAATGAACAACCCGAAAAAATAGATAACGAAGGGACAGTAAGGCCTCCAATGGAATGTTGGGGCTGTGGTGGACCCCATTACGTTAAAAACTGCCCTCAACAAAAAGGAACTGAAAAGGTTTCCCAAGTCTATGAAGCTTCTACGATTGGCGATGTAGGACGGAGTCTACTGAGGATTAATGTTGTTCTTGAGGATCGTCAGGCAGAGTTACGAGCTGACCATGGTGGAATTTGAAGGTAAACTCTTAGAACTTGTTGTCACTGTTTTAATTGACCCTGGTGCAACATTAAGTTATATTATTCCTAGAATTCTGGAGCATTGTAAGTTTCAACTTGTAAGTTTAAGGACCCTTGGTTAGTCTAGTTGGCAATAGGGGCAAAAAGACGGGTAAATGCTAAGATAAAAAACTGCTCTTTAAAAATAGCAGGACCGTTAGATACAACAGATTTAAATGTGCTTCCCCTTGGTTCGTACGATATATGAATTGGTATGGACTGGTTAAAGAAACACTGGTCCATAATTAATTGTAAAACCAAGACTATCAGTTATAAGGATGAGCTTGGAATAAAGCAAGAAATGCAGGGAATCAAGTGGCCAGTGCAAATTCGGCCCATAACCGCCTCACAGTTAGCAAAATGTATTAGGAAAGGATGTCAGATTTATGCCGTCCAAGTGGGCTATGCCAACTCGAAAGATAAAACAACCACAATGGAGAATATTCCTGTGATACAGGAATTTGCTGATGTGTTTCTGGAGGAGATTCCCGGACTACCACCTAAAAGAGATATAGATTTTACCATTGAATTAGTGCCAAGAGTAGTCCCAATATCCCGGGCACCCTACAGAATGAGCATACCAGAATTGACAGAATTAAAAATGCAATTATAGGAGCTGTTTGACAAAAACTATATCCGCCCCAGTGTGTCACCCTGGGGAGCCCCAGTGTTGTTCGTTAAGAAGAAAGATGGGACCCTTCGCATGTGTATAGATTATCGTCAACTAAACAAATTGACGATAAAAAACAAATATCCTTTGCCCCGTATCGATGAACTATTTGATCAGGTAAAGGGAGCAACAATTTTCTCAAAGATTGACTTGCGATCAGGGTATCACCAAGTTAGGATTAAAGAGGAGGATATAGCTAAGATAGATTTTAGAACACAATATGGCCATTATGAATTTGTGGTGTTACCCTTTGGGTTGACCAACGCCCCCACAACTTTTATGTGTTTAATGAACAACGTATTTCACCAGTATTTGGATAAGTTCGTGCTGATTTTCATTGATGATATATTGATTTATTCTCGGACTATGGAGGAGCACCTCAGATTAGTATTGCAAACCCTCCGAGAACACCAACTATACGCTAAGTTTAGTAAATGTGAATTTTACAAAGAACAAATACAATATTTGGAGCATATAATTACTAAGGAAGGAATTGCAGTGGATCAAAAAAAGATAAGGACTATAATGGAATGGTCGGTACCTAAAGATGTGGCAGACATCTGATCCTTCATGGGGTTAGCAGGCTATTACAGATGATTTGTGGAAGGATTTTCGAGGGTAGCTTATCCCATTACTTTCTTACTGAAAAAGGGAAGGGCCTTTAGGTGGACCCTTGAATGTTAAAAAAGTTTTGAGAAACTTAAATATCTGCTCACTACAACGCCTATTTTAAGCATAGCTGATCCCAACAAAGATTATGTGGTGTGCACGAACGCGAGTAAAGGAGCAGGAAGTGTGTTGATGCAGGAAGGGAAGGTAATAGCTTACGAATCAAGAAAATTAAAAGAACATGAGCAAAAATGTTTTGCTTACGATCTAGAGTTGGCAACTTTGATTCACGCCCTAAAAATGTGGTGACATTACCTTATGGGAATAAAATTTCTGTTATTGACAGATCACCACAGTCTGACCAATTATTTTAGCCAACCCACTCTAAATGCAAGGTAAGCACGGTGGGTGGATTTCCTAGGTGGTTTTGATTTTGAGATCAAGCATTTAAAAGGGAAGGAGAATCAGGTGGCGGATGCTTTGAGTCGGAAATGGCAATGCCTATATGAAATTTCTTGCAGTAAAGGGAAAAGCCCCTTCAGGGAAATGATAAAAAAGGTAGTCGAACAAGATGCTATTTATCAGCAAATAAACTAGCAAGTGCAACAACCAGCCAGCAAAGAAAAACAACTGCATTATGCTTTGGATGCTACTGGAATGTTGTATTATAAAGGGAGGCTATATGTGCCCAATCAGAACAATATTAAAAATCTGATATTGGATGAGTATCATAAGAGTCATTACGCTAGACACCCAAGGTATCAGAAGATGATCACTGCACTTCGAAAATAATATTATTGGCTGGGAATGAAGAAAGATGTAGCTGGTTATTTTGCACGATGTCTAGAATGTTAGCAAATTAAAGTAGAACACCAACATTCTCCGGGTTTATTACAACCATTACCCATACCAGAATGGAAATGGGAAACCATCTCTATGGACTTTATAACATGTTTTCCTAAGTCAAAGAAAAATAACGACTCCATCATGGTGGTGGTGGACAAGCTGAGTAAGTCAGCGCATTTTATACTGGTGCAATCTACTTATAGAGTTGTGCAGATTTTCCATGTGTTCATGCAAAATATATTTAAGCTGCATGGGTTACCAAAGACAATAATTTCAGACCGTGATGTAAAATTTACATCGGTCTTTTGGAAAAGATTGTTTGAAGAATTGGGAACTCAGTTGAACTTTAGCACAGTTTATCACCCTCAAACTGACGGGCAAACTGAACGGGTGAACCAGATGGTGGAAGATATGTTAAGAGCATATGTGACCCAACAACCAACCAAGTGGGAGGACTATCTACACTTGGTTGAGTTCACATACAATAATGGCTACCACACATCGTTGCTAATGATCCCTTTTGAAGTATTGTATGGGTAGAAGTGCCACACCCCCTCGAGCTGGAGTGGACCGGAAGACAGATTGATGTTAGATCCTGAAATGCTTAAAGAAATGGAGGAACTGGTTAATAGGGTACGATCTAATCTGAAGCCACCTCAGGATAGGCAAAAGAACTTCGCTGACCGGAAAAGGAGGTTTAAGGAGTATTAGGTTGGTGATCATGTGTATGTGAGAATTCGAGCAAAAAAGAGCACATTACAATGGAGTAGGTGTGCTAAGTTGGCACCTCGATACTATGGACCATTTCAGATCTTAGCAAGAATTGGGCTGGTGGCTTACCAGCTCGCTCTGCCAAGTCACATACGAGTCCACAATGTCTTTCATGTCTCCGTGTTAAAAAAATATGTTTATGATCCTAAACATGTGATTAAATGGTAGGATATTCAGGTGAGAATTATCTCTGATAGATCAGTCTAAATGTTTTCTTTTAAAGGAAAACTGACTTAGGATGTTGCATGTTGCAGGTAGAACTGGAAGGAGAAATTCGGGTCGAACCGCTCAGAATCCTTGACTAGAGAAATAACACTGCAGAAGCGGGATATTACCCAAGTTAAAGTGCAGTGGTAGCACTTTTGGCCTGATGAGGCCACTTGGGAAGATGAAAAACTTATGAAAATGACTTATCCAGGGCTTTTCATAGCTGAAGGACATCGGGACGATGTCCAATCTCAGGGGGGGAAGATGTAATGCCCCGGGATAAAAATGTAAATATTTGATTTACTGTGGTAAATATAAACTGAACCTGTTATTATTATCTATTTAAAAATTTAAATATAATTTGTTTTCATTATGAGATGAAGGAAGTGTTTCCTTAAAAGGAGGTAATTCTCAAGGAGGAAGTTGTCCTCTTGAGGTGGAAAGACAGTTGCTATGAAAGCAACCCTAACTACCTCCCCTAACTGGAAAAGTTTCCAGAGAAAAGGAGGGGAGGAGAGGAAAATCTGCGCTGTAGTGACAGGCAGAGGAAAAAAGGAAAGAATCCAATAAGGAAAGAAAAGTGGCTAAGTCTGGTGATGACCAGATAGCCCTGCTCACTGTACGAGCACTTGCAGAGGACTGCGGTCTAGCAAGAAGAAAGGGGGGAGATTCTAGTCCTGAAGGACGAATCTCATGGTCGGGTGGATCAAAAGACAGTAGACCCTGATTCGGGTGACTGTCAGGAACGACTCTTTAGCCGGAGAACTCCAAGTACGTAAGAAACCTCTGTGTTGGGACTGTTTAGAAAGATATATAATCTTATTCTTTTTCTCTGTTTCCTCTTTATATTGTGAAAGGGGAGTGGGAGAAATTTTCTTACAGGGAATCAGGACGGGAAACTGAGTGGAGGTATGGTTGTCCTCCTAAGGAAACCTTGACTGATGCTAGTGTTTAGTAGCTTGTGAAGAGTTTTGAATCTTGTTCCTTTTTAAAAAAAATAAAAAATCTTGGGAGTCAAATGTGTGAGTGGTCTGCTGGGAAATCTTTTCAGAGATTATAGAAATAATGGAAAAAAAGAAAACTCACAGGCTCACCATAGAATCAGAGTCTTCAAAAAGATTGTTATTATAGCAAAACAAAATACATTCCATTAACAACAGAAGGACCAACATGGTTCTTTCTTATTTCTCTTCACATGCTTTATAACAAAGAAACACAGAAAATTATAACATTTCAACTTAAACTCCTGAAGCATTCACAGGATGACAATATATTTACTTTACAGAAAAATCTGAGTAGCATAGTCGTAACAGCAAGAGTATGCAGACTTCATGACCAGAGTTTAATTGCTCCTACTAGCATGCAGATAAAATCTATAAGACAACAAGGTAAGCACTCAAATATACATGTAAAACGACAGCAAGGCAATCTTGCAAATCTCGGCACCATACGAGAACGAGTAAATCAGAGAGAATGCATAAAAGTATAAACCTGGCTCTGAGGGCGAATTCAGGTAATAATCTTGTAGGTTATACGAACAAGAATCTAGTAGTGTGAAGAGCCAGACTTATAATCATTGTCAAACAAAAACATAAACTTGTGGAGCATAAACCCTTTACCATCATGTGGTGAGCTTTATGCCGTGCACCGTACATTATGAAATGTAATGCATCATACACTATGAAATGAAAACCCTGCTGGAAAACTGAAGAATGTTCAAAACAACATTATATATATATATATTTACAAAAATGCTCTGTCACAGTCATAAAAATATCATAATTCAACAACTTAAGAACCTTGATGAGGGTTGATAATAAGGAAAATTTTAAGGATGAAAAATTTTCGTGAAGTTTAAAAACATTGGCGAATCTCACTAATCCCTAATATGCAAACTATAAAATGTTTATTGATATATTTGTAAAATTATTCAAATTTATAATGATTTTATATATAGTCTCTATATAATATTGGCGATTTTTAAGGTAAAATAATTTTATATTCTAAAATTTGGGCGAATCATATTTTATAAAAATTGGAAATTGGCAAATCTTTTTTGTGGAAAAATCATGGAAAATTAGCTCACTGGGCGAACATTAGCCCCTAAAATTTTCCATGGTTGATATATTAAGATTATCAAGGAATATGGTGAGGTGCCGCAAAGGAGGTGCTCATCCCTCAACCACGGAACTCAGGTCGTAAAGACCAGACCAACAATAGAAGCACTGGAGCATATATAAACATAATGTGCATGGCTAGTCTTGAAAACTGTAGGGAGTCATAAAATATTCACCAGGGAAGTTAACCTGAATAAAATTATTTAACAGTGAATCAAAATAGCAAATGTATAAGAGAGCTCGAGGGCTTATCAAAATATAGTTAACAGTTCAAAACCCTTTTCGAGGAATGGAATTCCCAATCCTTATCAGAGCTGGGCAAGCTTGCCAGGCTCAAAATCTGCCAAAACTCTATGCAATAGGCAAAATAGAGAATCTGTAAGGGGTTGGGCCAGAAGGCCATCGCAATCCAAAGAGAAAAAAAGAACCCTTCATTCCGTACAAAGAAACCCTTCATTTCTTCCAGTAGGATGATTAAGTAACAAATAGAATGTGGAGAAACCATGGGAACATACCTGTCAGCTGAGCTCTAAGAGGATAGGACCCGAAAGCTGGGCAGCTACACCTGCGCCCATGCATAACTTGCTGGAGTAAGAACTATAACCCTCGTCCATAGAAAAACAGAGACAAGCCTGAAGCATGTTAGAAATTCGGGTCGAACAGAAATCAAAGGGATACAGTAAGAGTGTGGGAAATAAAAAAAAAAAAAACTTATAGGCAGACAACGTAGTGAAATACTTACCCTAAGGCAGCCGCCGTTAAAAAAACAAGTCCAAGTCGATCCGGAACTTGGCAAAGCATCAGGGCCATAACCATTCATCATCCAGAAGAGGCTCTATGTGTGTTTGACAGTAGGAAGGAGAATGGAGTTGTAGCAAGGAAAATATTAATGGCATGACTAACTGAGGTGTGTATCGAGCAAGTCTCGCCCTCAAATGGGCTACCATGGTTCCACACCGTCGATGCGGGGAGGAGCCTGAGGGCGCGGAAGCAGAGGGTTCATAGACCACACCCTCATCACGTGAACGAGCTGACAAAAGTAAATGCCAAGGCCATGTGTAAGGAGCAACTTTACCAGCATTAAATCCGACAGATAATTCTCTGCCCTCCATGGGATATTTCCAATTGCACTCATAAATGACAAGATATATTACACATAGCCAATTCTATATGGTGCCTACGTGTAAATAGTATTAACATTAAAATGTTTACATCTCGAATGCATGCATGGGTGGAATAGAATATGTTTATTTGCAAAAAAATAAATTATTACACATAGGTTAATTAACAGGAACATCACACATTCAAATATAAAAATTTAAATGTATTAAACATGGAAACATGAAAATTTAAAATAAAAATATTAACAATTGAAGCATTAAAATTAACAATATTTAAAACATTAAAGTTGAGACACTTAAATATTGAAATTCAAATTTATTAAACATTAAAATGTTATAAACATTTAACATAAAAACACTACAATTATCTCTATATATAAATGAAATTAAATATATTTCAAATATTTAAATTGAAACTAAATAAATAATTTTTTGTATTTATATCGACATTTATCCACTACATTTATACCACATTTATATCGACTTTAGTTGATGTATCTTGGTTGAAATGGAAAAAAAACTTAAAGACATAAAAAAATGAAAATAATTAATGAAGTAAAATATAAAAATAAAACTTCATAATAAAATTCTAAAAGAGATATTTACAGATAAAACATGAAAATTATTACTAAAGTTAAAGAGAATAAAGTTAGCCAGTGAAAACAATTTCAAAAGTTATAAAAAGAAGCAAATCAGTAAAGTTAAAAATTGATAATGAAATTAAAAATGGAAATAATTAGTAAGGTTAAATATACAAATAAAAATTGATAATGACAATTTTAAAGACATTAAAAAGCAAGTGAAAATAATTTTTTTTAGGTTATAAAAGGAAGCAAATCGGTAAAGTTAAAAATTGATAATGAATTAAAAAAGAAAATAATTAGTAAAGTTAAATATACAAATAAAAATTGATAATGAAAATTTTAAATACATTAAAAATAAAAATAATTATTCAAGTTAAACATAATAAACTTAGGAAATGAAAACAATTTCAAAAGTTTTAAAATGAAACGAAGCAGTAAAGTTAAAATTTGATATTGAAAATTTTAATGACATTAAAAATAAAAATTATTAGTCAATTTAAAAAAAATATTTGATATTGGAAATTTTAATGTTATTAAAATGAAAATTATTAGTAAATTAAAACAAGTGATAATGAAATTTTTAAACAAATTAAAAAAAAATATTTGATATTGGAAATTTTAATGTTATTAAAATGAAAATTATTAGTAAATTAAAACAAGTGATAATGAAATTTTTAAACAAATCAAAAATGAAAAAGATTGGTAAAGTTAAAAAGATTGGTAAAGTTAGAAAATGAAGCGAATCAGAAAAAATAAAAATTGATAATGAAAATTTTAAACAGATTAAAAATGAAAATAATTAGCAAAGTTAAAGATAATAAAGTTAGCAAATGAAAAAAATTCTATAGTTCGAAAATAGAGCAAATAAATTAAAAAATAATAAATTTTTAAATAAAATTTATTAGGGTTTAAATATTTGTATTTTATAATTAAAAAAACAAGTGCAATTAAAAAATAAAATTACTAAAAATCAGTGAAAAATGTAAAAGAAAGAGAATATATTGAGTATAAAAAAAATATCCGATTGAAAAATATTTAAAATAAAAATGATTTGGATTAAAACATTTTTTTATTATATGGAAAAATGTATTAAATAAATACATTTGCAAAAACAATAAGTAAAAAAAATTGAGTGCCCTGCATACAACCACATTGGATCTCAATTTTACAATCTTTGTTACAATACTGACCTTCTTAGTCTTTTACAATGTCAAAATTATAGTGAGCTCGGGAGGCTTCTCTCCAAGCTTTTTGAGTATAGGAATAAAATTTTAAATCAAAATAAATAATTGTTTTATTTAGGCCTGATAGATCATTGTTTGGTCTCAGTGGATGTTAACCACCATCATCATCATCATCATAAACAAAAATATATTAAAAATGATTGAAAACAAAAATATAGAAATAAGAAAACATATTGAATAAATAAAACAAAAATGTTTCCAATATATTTAAAATTACAAATAAGAAAATCTGAAATAAAGTTAAAAAGAATAAAGAAAATAAAAAATTTAATGTAATGGAGGGATGAAAAAATCAGTAATGAAATTAATAATAAAGTTAAAAATCGAATATTTATTGCAAATATGAAATAAATAGAATAATGACCGTATTCTATGTATATGAAAAAAAATAAGAATGGATTTCAATAATAGAATTTGGTTTGAGAATAGCTAGAAAATGAACAATATTTTAGAAATATTGAACTAAAAAATTAAATTGATTGTGAATCTTTCGAATTGCAACAAGATAGATCATTTGAATGCAAGTTTTCTTGATCTATAATTTGTTAATTCATGAGAATTTTTGGAAAAATTCACATAGAGAGTATTTGGTCAACGCGTTTCCAACCAGTGAATGTGGTTCATCTTCAGGACAAGATCAAGAGACAGATATCAGAGGGAGGAAGGTTAAATAATGAACTAGGTCAACCTAACGGACATAAGAAGAAACGACTAAATTTCAGTGGGGAGGGAAAATATTAATGAAAACCAACTAAATGGCTATATAAGACTGGGGAAGGGGGTCACTAATTGATTAAGTAATTAATGAATAATAGTTTAATTAATTTAAATTTAGTATATTAATTAACTTATTCATACCTTATTTATTAATTAATATTATATATTTTTTTATATGATTATTCGATTAAAAATAAAAATAAAAATAATAAAATATAAAATATAAAATAATAATAAATAAATAAGAATATATGAAAATAAAATTAAAATAAAGAGCGAGGGTGTTCTTTTCTTGCTCATACCGAGCAGTATCTTCCTGCAAGTTCCCACCATTTTATTGCTCAGAAAATAGGTGTTCTCAGCACATTATCCTCCCGTGTTTTAAGGATTTTAGATGAAGACCCCCTTTCTAAGGAAAAGTCCCATCTCCTTAATGTTTTTGTCCAAAATGGTTATAGTAGGCAGCAGGGTGCTAAAGCGTTCCTCAACGCTGATAAGGGTCCTAAGGTTAAGAATGACACATTTGATCAACATTTAGGAGTTCACCTTCCCTTCATCCAAGGGATGACAGACAAGATTGCAAGAATCCTTAAGAAACATAATGTTCCCTCAACATTTAGAACCCTCAATACCATTTGAAGCTCCCTAAAGCCAGTTAAAGACTAGGTGAACCCTCTGGATTTGAAAGGTGTTTATGTCATCCCATGTTCGTGTGGGACCTCATACATCAAAGAAACGGATCGATCTCTTAACTAAATGATTAAAGATTAAGAAGCATGTTGCTGATATCGAGTATGGGAGGACCAAATCCTCAGCTTTAGCTGAACATGCAGTGAAGACCAAGCATCACATATGCATTGAGTGGTTCTCTAATAACATTAATAGAGATGACGGCTGGAAAATTAGTAGTTGTTGGATTCCCACCCTTTCCTCTTAGTCTTTCTCCTCATTTTCTGAACTTTTTTTTTTTAACAAAGAACTTCCTCTTTCTTTTTTATTTATTTTTATTATGTTTTTGTGATCAATTTCATCACTATTAACATTATCATTATAACTTATTATTATTATTATTATTATTTATAAAAACCCTCTTTTTATCTATTTATATATTTTTAAATAAATTTCAATATTGTTTATTTAATATTTAATTTTAATCATATATATATATGTTATATTTTTGTTTCATTTTATTCTATTTTTATTTATTTATTATTATTATTATATATATATATATATAGAAGAACACCTTCACTCTTTATTTTAATTTTATTTTCATATATTTTTATTTATTTTATATTTTATTATTTTTAATTGAATAATCATATAAATAAATATATAATATTAATTAATAAATAAGGTATGAATAAGTTGAGTCCCGTGGAGTAGGCGAGTTGGTAATCACAATACGGTGAAGTTCATTAGAAAGGTGGGCTCCGTATTGAAGGTCACGAATTCAATTCCTCCGAACTAACCCAGAGCTGTGGAGAGGGGCGGGCGGAGTTTCCTAGGTGTTATAGTGGTAGCGGTTAGAATCGAACCCGTGTAACGTGAGTTGCGAGGCTCCTCCACTTGCTAATTCCTTTGTAAGAAAAAAAAAAGGTATGAATAAGTTAATTAATACACTAAATTTAAATTAATTAAATTATTATTTATTAATTACTTAATCAATTTAAAGTGACCCCCTTCCCTAGTCCTATATAGCCATTTAGTTGGTTTTCATTAATATTTTCCCTCCCCAGTCAAATTTAGCCGTTTCTTCTTATGACTGTTAGGTTGATCTAGTTCCTTATTTAACCTTCCTCCAAGTTCTGTCTCTTCATCTTGTCCTGAAGATGAACTGCACTGGCTAGGTCGAAAATGTCGATCAAATACTCTCTATATGATTTTTCCAGAAAATTTTCATTAATTAACAAGATAAAACATTGTGAAAAATAAGAAAAAAATGCAAACCTTGCTCCTTGCTCTCCAGAATAAGTTGCTTATGCCTTTATGGAAGATAAATGGATTTCACTAGTGGAGGTAAAGTGACTGAGAACCTTCTGAATTACAAAATGATAGAACATTGTGAAAAATGGGAAAAAACGCAAGCCTTTCTCTCAAGAATATGTTGCTTTTGCCTTTTTGTAAGATGGATGGATTTCATTAATGGAGGGAAGTGGAAACTAATAGGTCAGGGGTGGTGGGAAAGTATATTGGAATGGTGCGTTCCCCCAAGATTATGTTTGTTGTTTTTTCAAAGTTGTGTTTTTTTGAGTTTTTCTAATTAGTTGCTTGCGCAGTGTTTGGGTAAGGTGTTGAGATTGAATTCAGTTAGTGGGTTTTTTTTAGAACATTGGTGGGATTGCTACAAATCGATTCCAAACACCAAAATTCTAGAGATTTTTTTATTTATTAACATAAAAAGCTAGGTAACATTGCTGCTTATTGTTTTGAAATATGATTCTGAATTCTAAATAATAATTTATTTTGATTATAGAAATTAAATTTATTAAATAACAAATTTAATATATTTTTAAACAAATTGGATTGATTATTTCAGAAAGAGATTTTCTATTCCCTTCTAATTTTTTAAATTGGTTCCTCAATGGGCCATCTAAGTCCAACTAACATGGAGCCAAAAAGTGCTTGTGCCTGACAGGTTGGTGGAATTGAAGGGAAGATCTACAAAACCTGAGGAGGAATTAACACGTTTCCAAATTCAAACTTGGATTGGATTCAAATACTGTTAACATTGGATTCCTTGAATTTTTTTGCACCACATTCCTACTATAATTTCACCATTACTTCGATAGGTAATTCCCCCCCCCAAATCACCCAAAACGAGAATATAAAACAAAATTTCGATAAGGGGATTCGAAAAATGAATACTTTTGTTCAATTCGATTCAGTTTGTATAAGTAAAAGACTTAACTTAGGGAAGCATGGTATTATTTTCTAAGTGAAAAAGCTTCAATCACATAGCGAACCGGTTGGTGGAAAAAAAATTATAGAAATAAGCGGCTACAACTGTTAGCTTTTTGAAAAACATATAAAGTGAAAAAGATGTTGAAGAGGGAGAACTTCCAGTTGGTGACAGTGATACATTTGAACTGCCTACTTTTACTCCTGGGGTGGATGACACTAAGGCATCCAATGACGTGGATACTCTTGTAGAAGACAAACCATCAGCCTTTTCAAATAGAGCAAAGCCTGTTGTAGTGGATGACCAGGAAAATGCAGTAATGAATGATGCTATTCACAGCAATGAAGATGATGATGTTGACCATGAAGAGTATGATTTGGAACATGCAGAGAATGAGGACAATGAAGAGTGGGAAAGGAATGAAGATGAGCAAGAAGATGAAGACTTTCTAGAAGATGATGATGACAACGACTTTGCTAGGAAGCTTGGTGGCATCTTCTCTTGATTTGTGACTTGTATTAGAAGATCTATTTAAAGTTGTTTGCAAATCTGTGCATGTATTGGCAAGCACAATGATGTTTTCTGTTGTAGTTTTGCTTGGAATGTCAGTGTTCATGTGTTGCTTGACATGATTTTCTCACAGCTATTCTCTATTGAATCTTGTTAATGATGATACAGATCCTATTTGTTTAATATTATAGAGGAGCCTATGCAGAAGCAAATATCATAACTTAATTTTAGAACATATTATGCTTCTCAGCAGAGGGATTAATGATGCCTTTGAATCAATTACCTCATTGGCATTTGCAGCTACTAGCATTTGAATAATGTAGACTTTGGTAAATATTCTTAATTATATGAAGACGATAATACTTTGCAGCTGCAACTGTGAACAATAGGTGATTCCTCCTGTAATCTGCGGAATTTTAAGGCATTGAGTATTAAATAACTGGCAGATGATTGTTTTTTAGTTTTCGTATTGTCATTGTAATGCGAACCGTTTGTCTTGGAAATTTTTACAGTTGCTTCTGATCATTCCAAAATTTCAATAATATTTGAATTACATGAAAGTATTTTTCTATTCGAGTAACACAATGGGTTAATTATTTTGATGTCTCTATAGCTGAAGGTACCTTGGTATTTTTTTGTTTTAATATATTTATTAATTTGTGGTGGATATAAAATGGGTATATACTATATAGTATTGGCATATTTATGGTTTTTCATGTTCTGTAAAAGAAATTGTTGCCTTTGAAGTTGTTCGTGAAGTATCCTTACAATTCCTCTATTAAATAAATTATATTATTATAATACGTTGGTTGTCTTGCCATTTGAATGAACATGACATCTCCAAATAAAATTTATGCAGCTTTGTGAGATTCTATGCCGAAATGTGCCCACTAAAAAGATTCATTATTTTATCATTAAAAAAACCTAGTTCATTATTTTATTGTGTAAATGCCATCATTTCCATTAAAAATGGGACAATCATCCACTGAATAACTGGGAATTATAAGCCTTTGTTCAATTCTATTTTTTGGGAGCTCCAGAAAGTGGCGACGTTGCTGCAACTGTATGTAGAATTGATGCAATATTTTCTTATTCAAAGGTTGAAACAACCCTTTTTCACAGAAAGTAGAGTAGATCTATGGACATTGTTGTAATTGGTGTACACTTGGCTAAAGTATATATTGGGATGGATTTTGGAAGACGCATCTAGCACATTTTTTATTGTACTAGGGAATTTCATTAATAATATAATATGCACAAAAATATTTACAGAAACCTCGGCAAAATCTGTTAGCTTGAGGCTTTCAGGATAGTTTGATCGAGAAATGTTAGGTTGAGAGATTTTGAGGACATTTTGATAATTCAACGTTCATGTAAACCTGGAAAATGGTTTTCAAAAGAGCAAATGCTTAAGTTGCGATCAATTTCGCATTTTAGAGAAAACAATTGTATATACCTGTGATGTATTTGTAACATTTTCTTTTAGCAGTAATGGTTATGTTTTGCATGAGGAGAGGGTTGTAGTTGAACTCATTAGTGGTGTAATACAAACACATATCGCAGCCTTCACATAAAATAGTCATAGCCAGTTTCAAGCTATTCTGCTCTGGTGATTCTACATATAAAGCAGGTATACTTTCTTTGTACAATTTTTGTTTAATCTATTTATGACACTAACTTGTGTATCTGTGTTTTTGTTTCAGCCACTAGATGGCTTGTTAGGAGGACCAACACCAGCAATAGTGCCACCATCGTCCTCAGCATCGTTACTGGCATCTGGCACAGCAAACAAACCGAAAGTTCCCTGCTAATTTTTCCAGCAGGGATATTGTGTAAAGGGTGATAAGTGCCATTTTGTGCATGGTCCGTTTTCAGGAGCTAATCTAACTTCTCAAAAGACAACAAAACCAAGTCCAGCAGTTACAGAGCCTCAAGCAAGTGGGAAACAAACAGTCAATGAAACTGAAAGCAATAAATATGGAAAACATCCATCTGATTTAAGCTTTCCCAAGGCAGTACAATCACTTGATCCTAATGCAGTGTAGTCAAGAACCCCATGACATTAAAGTCAAACAACTTTCAGGAAGTGCAGTCAAGAAACCCTATGCTAGAAAAGGCAAATAACTTCAAGGCATCACACTCAAGTAACCTTGTTGCATTGCAGTCCAATAACTTCCAAGTGGGCATTTGGGCAACCCTTTAACACTGCAGTCAAATAATGTCAAGGAAACCCAGTTGCAAACACAAGCTAGACATGTCTCTCAATCAGGATCTCAGCCTACCTATATAAAGGGAAGTCCACATGAAGTTGAACAATTTTTGCCAAAGATTGAACCTACAAGACAAAGGATACATGATTCTTCAAGAAACAGGTCTCGGATATGCCCGTCTCATCCTCCAGAAGAGAGACTACAAAATGGATTAGAATCAGAGGATTTGCTGGGTGGATCATCGCCGGGATTTGATGTACTTGGGGATGATGGACCTGACCAGCTAAGCCATCTGGAGGAGGCTCATTACTATAAACATGATATGGAATCTGGAAGAGATGCAATCAATGGTTGAGAAAGAAATATGCACAACAAACAAGAGCTTGTCCGAACTGGCTACTATGATGCTGAATTTCAGTATGACCATGGAGCTTATGAACCATATAAAAACAGGGGATATGAGTGTGGTGGCTGAAAGCAGTCTAATGCTTTTGATCACTGGGTTCTGGAGAGATCGATTGTGCGAGAAAGGAGGTCCTTATCTAGTGAAGATGATCATGAATGAAACAATATGGAGGATCTCTACCACCGGATTTCAAAACATAGGAGGGCTGTTCAGGCTAAAGTAGTGGATAGCCCCTAAAAGAGACAGCATGTGGATAGTTGACATGATGAATTTCACCGTGGCTCTAGGCAACAAGATGATGACCGTAGACAGCAAGATATATACATGGGCCAGTTAAGGCAAGGTATGAATCACAGTAGTAGGTGATTGCAGGGTAGGATTCAAATAGAGGCTAGTGGCTTAAAAAGAGAGCCATCTAACAATATATAATCTGATCAATAAGGCAAGTTAGAGAGGGCTTGTTCCAGAAGTCACCAAGCAGATGGGGCTTAAACAAGGACTTACGCTTGCTAACTGCAATGAAAACTTGTGATATTTTTACAACAGTGGGGTCTCAAGCCACCAATCGAAAAATCAACAAAGATATGGATGAAGGGTTATCATAAGGGGTATTGGGGCCATATATTTGAGAAATTGGAAACGCTTCTAGCAATCATTTGAAATCCACACCAGGCGCAAGTGCTCCTGCCCCTACCACCTATAGGGAAATATTCCCTATGTTTGGCAACAAAGCTACCTTCGTGTAGTGGGGATGAGAGAATATCAACTTCTGGTTGTCAACATTAGACCCGAAATCCATACTAAGAACTAGGCAATTCAATGAGGCCCATTATAATCCACAACCTATGCCTTTCTCCTTCATGAGTTTCTTCTCATCACCGACTTTTTGTCACCAGGTTGTGGAGGATTTTCAGCTCCCTAAAAAGACAATTTCTTTGTTTCAATTTGAAACAACCACAATGGATTATTTGGATGCCTACCCCTGTGGTCCTAACTAAAACTATCAATTTATTTTTGTGGACCTTGCTGAAAGAATAGATGAGTTGAAGTTAAGGTTGCTTTTAAGGAGTCTTACTTTCACTTTTGGTGTGAAAAATAAAATTAAAAAAAACCAAGTTCAAATCTATATTTCCCTGCAAGATCACCCAACAGTGCAAGACGAAATGGAATACCCTTTGTACAGATTTTAAGTAAACTTAGTGTGTGAGCGATGTGTGTGTAATATGTGATGGTGAACATACAAAGTGTGTGTGCAACAAGGATGTATATCTCTTTATCCGTTAGAATGCCTGCCTAATTACGCTAAGTATGTTTTACCCCACATAAAGGAAAATATATGTGTATAAAGGGTTGCTTATTCCTCCTAGTTTAAACTATGTGTCATAGCCAATTTCAAGCTTTTCTGCTCTGGTCGATTCTACATATAAAGCAGGTATACTTTCTTTGTATAATTTTTGTTTAATCTATTTATGACACTAACTTGTGTATCTGTGTTTCTGTTTCAGCCACTAGATGGCTTGTCAGGAGGACCAACACCAGCAATAGTGCCACCATCGTCCTCAGCATCGTTACTGGCATCTGGCACAGCAAACAAACCGAAAGTTCCCTGCTAATTTTTCCAGCAGGGATATTGTGTAAAGGGTGATAAGTGCCATTTTGTGCATGGTCCGTTTTCAGGAGCTAATCTAACTTCTCAAAAGACAACAAAACCAAGTCCAGCAGTTACAGAGCCTCAAGCAAGTGGGAAACAAACAGTCAATGAAACTGAAAGCAACAAAGATGGAAAACATCCATCTGATTTAAGCTTTCCCAAGGCAGTACAATCACTTGATCCTAATGCAGTGTAGTCAAGCAACCCCATGACATTGAAGTCAAACAACTTTCAGGAAGTGCAGTCAAGAAACCCTATGCTAGCAAAGGAAAATAACTTCAAGGCATCACAGTCAAGTAACCTTGTTGCATTGCAGTCCAATAACTTCCAAGCAGGGCATTTGGGCAATCCTTTAACACTGCAATCAAATAATGTCAAGGAAACCCAGTTGTAAACACGAGCTAGACATGTCTCTCAATCAAGATCTCAGCCTACCTATATAAAGGGAAGTCCACATGAAGTTGAACAATTTTTGCCAAATATTGAACCTACAAGACAAAGGATACATGATTCTTCAAGAAACAGGTCTCGGATACGCCCGTCTCATCCTCCAGAAGAGAGACTACAAAATGGATTAGAATCGGAGGATTTGCTGGGTGGATCATCGCCAGGATTTGATGTACTTGTGGATGATGGACCTGACCAGCTAAGCCATCGGGAGGAGGCTCATTACTATAAACATGATATGGAATCTGGAAGAGATGCAATCAATGGTCGAGAAAGAAATATGCACAACAAACGAGAGCTTGTCCGAACTGGCTACTATGATGCTGAATTTCAGTATGACCATGGAGCTTATGAACCATATAAAAACAGGGGATATGAGTGTGGTGGCCGAAAGCAGTCTAATGCTTTTGATGACTGGGTTCTGGAGAGATCGATTGTGCGAGAAAGGAGGTCCTTGTCTAGTGAAGATGATCCTGAATGAAACAATATGGAGGATCTCTGCCACCGGATTTCAAAACATAGGAGGGTTGTTGAGGCTAAAGTAGTGGATAGCCCCTAAAAGAGATAGCATGTGGATAGTCGACATGGTGAATTTCACCGTGGCTCTAGGCAACAAGATGATGACCGTAGACAGCAAGATATATACAGGGACCAGTTAAGGCAAGGTATGAATCACAATAGTAGGTGATTGCAGGGTAGGATTCAAATAGAGGCTAGTGGCTTCAAAAGAGAGCCATCTAACAATATAGAATCTGATCAATAAGGCAAGTTAGAGAGGGCTTGTTCCAGAAGGTCACCAAGCAGATGGGGCTTAAACAAGGACTTACGCTTGCTAACTGCAATGAAAACTTGTGATATTTTTACAACAGTGGGGTCTCAAGCCACCAATCAAAAAATCAACAAAGATATGGATGAAGGGTTATCATAGGGGGTATTGGGGCCATATAATTGAGAAATTGGAAATGCTTCTAGCAATCATTTGAAATCCACACCAGGCACAAGTGCTCCCGCCCCTACCACCTATAGGGAAATATTCCCTATGTTTGGAAACAAAGCTACCTTCGTGTAGTGGGGTTGAGAGAATATCAAATTCTGGTTGTCAACATTAGACCCGAAATCCATACTAAGAACTAGGCAATTCAATGAGGCCCATTATAATCCACAACCTATGCCTTTCTCCTTCATGAGTTTCTTCTCATCACCGACTTTTTGTCACGAGGTTGTGGAGGATTTTCAGCTCCCTAAAAAGACAATTTCTTTGTTTCAATTTGAAACAACCACAATGGATTATTTGGATGCCTACCCCTGTGGTCCTAACTAAAACTATCAATTTCTTTTTGTGGACCTTGCTGAAAGAATAGATGAGTTGAAGTTAAGGTTGCTTTTAAGGAGTCTTACTTTCACTTTTGGTGTGAAAAATAAAATTAAAAAAAACCAAGTTCAAATCTATATTTCCCTGCAAGATCACCCAACAGTGCAAGACGGAATGGAATACCCTTTGTACAGATTTTAAATAAACTTAGTGTGTGAGCGATGTGTGTGTAATATGTGATGGTGAACATACAAAGTGTGTGTGCAACAAGGATGGATATCTCTTGATCCGTTAGAATGCCTGCCTAATTACGCTAAGTATGTTTTACCCCACATAAAGGAAAATATATGTGTATAAAGGGTTGCTTATTCCTCCTAGTTTAAACTATGTGAGATTATAGGGAGGTGGAAGTCAACATAAATAAATAAATAAAAAATAGATATAGAAACATATGTAATGAACAGACTGTGGGGTCTTGATACCAGAAACCAAAAACAAATTATGCTGAATACTATCTATTAATTGCGCTGACAATAGAAAAGGCTCGAGAGAATATTGACGTAATTTCCATACACCAAGGTTGGAAAGAAATGTCCCTTACACAAAGGTTGGAAAGAAATCTCCCTCCTTTGGTTGAATTTCCCAAATGATTCAAAACAAAGAAGAGGAGTTTTCTTTCAATGTTGTTGTGTAAAACTCTTGTAAGTTTTTTTAACAAAAGGATCTTGAATATAATAGCTGGTTAAATGAGAAATAAGGATATACATCTTATTTCTAAATGACGAGTGTTTAGTGTAAAATGTTAATCGTTGTACGGTTAGTGTGTGCATCTAATAAGAATATAGTAATGTGGGCTTGACTGGTACAAGTGGAAGGATATTTTAAGTGACTTTTTAGAACAAATTGTTACATGACTGAATGTTGTCATTTACGATATGCTCAGATATTACTCGACTCGATCTGCTGAAAGCTATCATATTGAGCTTTAGATTTGACCGAGGATTCCGCTAGATCCTTCTCACCGTGGCCTTTCCAAATCATTTTCCAGGCAACCAGTCAAATCTCTGAACATCTATTCAATTTTTGGGGTTTGATTTTCCTTTTGGGTTTTGCTTCTGCTATTTTTCGACTATTTCTTTCTAAAGTTGAAGGTTATAAATGAAAATGCGGCTAATTGTTGTTAGGCAAAGACTGTAGTCTGTAATTGATCAAAAACCTTTTACTTTCCACAATCGAAAGTTAATATAGATTCATTTTTTTGAAGATCAAGTTAGGACAAATAGCGTTCAAATATATAAAAAGCCACCCATTCTACATTGGGACAACCAGAGTCGTATATGATTGATAGAAGACCCACTTTTTAATGCCAGGTAGTACATCTCCACAAGAGGAACCAGTATTGAGCCTTCTGTGTCCTCTCTAAACCATGGCACATTCACTCTACTCCCCTTCTCCTCAAATGATGGAACCCTCTATTCAACCCCAATTTTTGCATTCCTTGCGTGGATGATTTGAACTGGCAAAACTAAAGTGCATGACAATCAATCCATTTCAGAAAAAACAATTAAAAATATAACAAATGTCACCGAACCTGGCGTGCACGAAGGCTGCCACTCAACTAAAGCTCCACCATATACAAATAAGCTCTTACCAGAACCTCCTTCGCGCCCACGCGAACGATTCCCATTGTTCCTCACACGATTACCCATTCCCCTGTAGTTACCCCACGACGAAGCCCCATCTTCTTGTATTACATCTTTCCCTCTTTGTCAAGCCGCCGCCACGCCTCCTTGTACCCCCTTCTTGAGTTCCTACCCATCGGTGTAAATCGGGCTCGAACCACCGGAGTACAAACCCTGCTGTCAAAATATGATCAACCCTCAACAAAAAGGTAAAGGAAAAATTATAGAAATTTCTATCATCTGCAATGATGGAAAGTAAAGCTTTCAAGCCCTTACAGATCTCTTTAATAAAGAATTCAATAATGTGAAATTTTTCTAAGAAGTATCATGAAAAGGAGAGGGGCAGAATGCCTGCAGATGGTTCTATATCATCAGAATCCAGTGTACCTAGAGGTCAAAGTTTTAGGAACACTGAAACAAGGATAGATGCCATAAATTTTGCTGGGCCTAAGACTCTTGCACAAATCAAACAAGAAAAGAATTGTGAGAGCAGTGAAGAAAATTCTACAGCACAATCAACAGAGCATGGATCCTCACAGAATCCCTCTATGAAGAGTCCAGACAAACAAGGACAAAATCTTCCTTGGGAAGGAAGGAAGATGAGATTGGGCAAGGTAATTAGTGATTCAAGTGGGGAACAAAACTTTCAGGCTCTAAAGCCACTAAGTGATATTCTGAAGAAAAAACGGAAAGTGACTCAAGAAAATGGTGACAATGAAGGAAATATACCTACAGAAGGGCAGGGTCAGGCCATTCAGAGTTTTAATTTGAGCAAGGGAAATGATGGCTTGCCACCACCTGAAAAAGATGTTGAAGAGGGAGAACTTCCATCTGGTGACAGTTACACATCTGAACTGCCCACTTTTACTCCTGGGGTGAATGACATTGAGGCATCCAATGACGTGGATACTCTTGTAGAAGACAAACCATCAGCCTTTTCAAATGGAGCAAAGCCTGTTGTAGTGGATGACTAGGAAGATCCAGTAATGAATGATGCTATTCACAGAAATGAAGATGTTGACCATGAAGAGTATGATTTGGAACATGCAGAGAATGAGGACAATGAAGAGTGGGAAAGGAATGAAGATGAGCAAGAAGATTGAAGACTTTCTAGAAGATGATGATGACGACGACTTTGCTAGGAAGCTTGGTGGCATCTTCTCTTGATTAGTGACTTGTATTAGAAGATCTGTTGAAAGCTGTTTGCAAATCTGTGCATGTATTGGCAAGCACAATGGTGGTTTTCTGTTGTAGTTTTGCTTGGAATGTCAGTGTAAAATGCCGATTTCATGTGTTGCTTGACGTGATGTTCTCGCAGCTATTCAAGATAATTGTTTCTTTTGTCTGCACTGAATCTTGTTAATGATGATACAGATCCTATTTGTAACATTTTTTTTGTAGCATTTTTTTTAGCAGTAATGGTTATGTTTTGCATTAGGAGAGGGTTGTAGTTGAACTGGTCAGTGGTGTAATACAAACACAGACCGCAGCCTTCACATAAATTAGTCATAGCCAGTTTCAAGCTATTCTGCTCTGGTCGATTCTACATATCAAGCAGGTATACTTTCTTTGTATAATTTTTTTTTAATCTATTTATGACACTAACTTGTGTATCTGTGTTTCCGTTTCAGCCACTAGATGGCTTGTCAGGAGCACCAACACCATCAATAGTGCCACCATCGTCCTCAGCATCATTACCGGCATCTAGCACTGCAAACAAACTGAAAGTTACCTGCTATTTTTTCAGCAGGGATATTGTGTAAAGGGTGATAAGTGCCCTTTTGTGCATGGTCTGTTTTCAGGAGCTAATCTAACTTCTCAAAAGACAAAAAAACCAAGTCCAGCAGTTATAGAGCCTCAGGCAAGTGGGAAACAAACATTCAATGAAACTGAAAGCAACAAAGATGGAAAACATCCATCTGATTTAAGCTTTCCCAAGGTAGTGCAATCAATTCATCCTAATGCAGTGCAGTCAAGCAACCCCATGACATTGAAGTGGGAAACAAACAGTCAATGAAACTGAAAGCAACAAAGATGGAAAACATCCATCTGATTTAAGCTTTCCCAAGGCAGTGCAATCAATTGATCCTAATGCAGTGCAGTCAAGCAACCCCATGACATTGAAGTCAAACAACTTGCAGGAAGTGCAGTCAAGAAACCCTGTGCTAGCAAAGGCAAATAACTTCAAGGCGTCACAGTCAAGTAACCCTGTTGCATTGCAGTCCAATAACTTCCAAGCAGGGCATTTGGGAAATCCTTTAACACTGCAGTCAAATAATGTCAAGGAAGCCCAGTTGCAACCAGAAGCTAGACATGTCTCTCAATCAAGATCTCAGCCTACCTATATAAAGGGAAGTCCACATGAAGTCGAACAATTTTTGCCAAAGATTGAACCTACAAGACAAAGGATACATGATGCTTCAAGAAACAGGTCTCGGATACGCCCGTCTCATCCTCCAGAAGAGAGACTACAAAATGGATTGGAATTGGAGGATTTGCTGGGTGGATCATCGCCAGGATTTGATGTACTTGTGGATGATGGACCTGACCAGCTAAGCCACCGGGAGGATGCTCATTACTATAAACATGATATGGAATCTGGAAGAGATGCAATCAATGGTCGAGAAAGAAATATGCACAACAAACGAGAGCTTGTCCGAACTGGCTACTATGACGTTGAATTTCAGTATGACCATGGAGCTTATGAACCATATAAAAACAGGGGATATGAGCGCGGTGGCCAAAAGCAGTCTAATGCTTTTGATGACAGGGTTCTGGAGAGACCGATTGTGCGAGAAAGGAGGTCTTTGTCTAGTGAAGATGATCATGAACGGAACAATATGGAGGATCTCCACCACCGGATTTCAAAACATAGGAGGGCTGGTGAGGCTAAAGTAGTGGATAGCCCCTAAAAGAGACAGCATCTGGATAGTTGACATGGTGAGTTTCACCGTGGCTCTAGGAAACAAGATGATGACCGTAGACAACAAGATATATACAGGGACCAATTAAGGCAAGGTATGAATCACAGTAGTAGGCGATTGCAGGGAAGGATTCAAGTAGAGGCTAGTGGCTTCAAAAGAGAGCCATCTGACAATATAGACGCTGATCAAGAAGGCAAGTTAGAGAGGGCTTGGTCCATAAGCTCACCAAGCAGACGGGGCTTAAATGATCATTTCAGAAGCAAGTATTATGAAAAGGAGAGGGGCAGAATGCCTGCAGATCGTTCTATATCGTCAGAATCCAGGGTACCTAGAGGTCAAACTTTTAGGAACACTGAAATAAGGACAGATGCCATAAATTTTGCTGGGCCTAAGACCCTTGCACAAATCAAACAAGAAAAGAATCCTGAGAGCAGTGAAGAACCTTTTACTACACAATCAACAGAGCATGGATCCTCACAGAATCCCTCTATGAAGAGTCCAGATAAACACAAAAGAATTAACCGCTGAATTGTTCTACCGTGATCAATTCAGAGGAGAAATTTAAAAAGGCTTTTTGGAGATCCGAAAAATGTGGGTAAAGGGTTAGTTAATGCCAACCTGGTGGATAACAGATAGGTCGAATTCCACCTTGAGAACTTGAAATGCCCTACAAACAACGGTGGAAAGATCTGATAAAACCTTTGAACAGAAAATTAGTGAGTGAGAACCTGAGATTGGGCGAATGAAACAGAGCGTAAAAATGACAAACTTAACGAATAATAAACTAAGCAGCTCGCAAGGGCAAAAGGAATATCTAGCTGGTTCATGGGGAACAGATTTTGGATTTTTCTCTGCCACTAAAAAAGAGTTGCGTGCTGCAGTCCTAGCTCGGATACCTCCAAAGGAAACATCCTAAACAATAACTACCTCCAGAGGAAACATCCCGAACAATAACTCTGAAGACAGAGAGGCCATTGGATTGGGAGAAAAAAAGTCAGTGTGAAGATCAACGATCAATCTTCAAACAATCGTCTAACACAACAAATCCATGGTCAAGAATAGGACACGTCATCAGCTAAGGTAATTCATTTCAAAGGGAAACGCCTTACGACGTAATTATTTTTAGGTGTTTTGACTATTGCTAAGACATAAATTCCTAATATATTTAGATTAAAAACTGTTTTATATATTTTTAAGTGTTATAGTGGTAGCCTCTCGTTTCAAATACAACCTTAACATCTTTAGCGGATTGGAATAAGACTTAAGAAATAGACTTTCAATAAATAAATTTTCGTAATGATAAAACTAAAGAAATAAGCTCTAACATCCTGCCTCAACTCTTACTAAATCATAAATTAAATTCCTAGATATACTCTGTAGCTTGAACATTCGTTTAACGATTCACCCTGATATAAAAAAAATATCGGGCTAATACTGTTCGGTGGCACTTGTATATCCAGCCATCCGTATGGGTGATTGAGAATGTGTATGGTTCGTATAAATTCTTCAACCGATAATAGTAGAGTAAGCTTTTGGTATTTGTTTTGCAGAAATACTTATATAGCAGCAATTCTACCAGATTAGCATGGCAGCACCGTAAGCAATCGCTGTTTGATCTTTACATAATTTTTTTCGTCTATCCAAGCTTGTGCCAGAATTTACCAAAATGTATTCTATGGCATCATGTTGTTTGATTGCAGCCATTCAATTCTCCCCGTTCTCAATTCTAAATCAGAGCCTCCGCCATTGTTTGATGGAACCCCGAGGTGTATATCTTAATTCTAATGATTTCTGCATTTTACTATTAGTTATCACATTCTACTGGAATACGAATTGTATGATAAGTTGCTTAGGTATTCATTACTAAATTTGATTCGGATTTTACAGACTGTATGTCAGTTTGACATGCCCATATGCCCAGCGCGTTTGGATTGCCAGAAACTACAAGGTATTTATCTCGCTGATTCCCCTTCTCCTTGTTGGTAGGTTTTGTATTGCATTGATAGAGCTGTGAAAATAAAATGCAGGGCCTCGATCAGATCCAGATAGTTCCGATTGATTTGCAGGACAGACCTGCGTGGTACAAGCAGAAAGTTTATCCAGCTAACAAGGTAGACTCATATTCTTCTTATTTGTCTCAATATCCTTTTATATTTATCCTTAATTGCCTGTTTCAGGTGCATGTGACATACGCAGATGCCTCCCTAGGCTCTCTCGGTACCAGCAACAAACTTTTTTAATAGAGTGCTATGAGACTATCAACAACTTCATGACAGCAATAGCATTCAAAAACAACTGTATTATTTAGTAATTACATTATAAACAAATAAACATGGATGCACAACAATTAAGGATTGCTCATCAGGGATTCACCCACAAGCATGGATGATCAAATGAGAACATCATCATTCTCATTCACATGGTTTATTAATAGGCATGATTCGTACAATAACATTTGTGTTTGTATTTGTAGATTCACAGTGTTGTTCCTCGACATGTTCTTGGCTAGGAAACAATGCACTTTGCACATAAATAACCATATTTAAATCTTTAGACCAATGCCTTTTCAATTTAAATATTTAAAACAATACCTTTTGAATGGGCATCTTTATCCCACATTGTAGAAACATAAATTGATCGCATGGAAGAGACAGAAGGTCGCCGGGCACGCACAAGTATCTTCAAGCACCACTGCAAATGGAAGTCTTTGGTACTTAAAGAGTCTACAGAAATATTAGAAATACTAATGAAGGGTGGAGATATCTAACATTTCGTGATATGAAAATAAAATGTACTGAGCATTAGCAAATGAATCCAGCAGTTCAAGTTTGTTCCTAGGGCCTCTAGACCAGCTTCAGATATATTCAAAACATGAAAAAAATCCATCTCGTAACACAAAATGGTAGTAACTATCAAGGACTACACTTTGCTCAGAATTCTTTAGTCATACTAATAACTTCATGCAAGTATTCATCTCACAGAATTCTTTAGTCATACTAATAACTTCATGCAAGTATTCATCTCACAAATGCAGAGTAATAATAAATATCAGAGATTGCATAGAAATATTTTGAATCCCATAAAAAGTTTGCAACCATAGAAGGAAATTTGTACCACAAAATTGCTTTCTAATAACTGTAAATACAAGAATGTCTGCCCAATAGGCTGCAACGATAAACAGAGAGAAAAGAGTTGTTAAAAGAAAAGAAAGAAATATACAAAAATTGATAAAAGAGATTCTGTAAAGAAAGTGGCAAATCCATCAGGTAGGTACCCTGGTATTTAGAACATAAAATGGCCCACAAAGCTCCTAATAGAGATCCTTGTATTCAGTGCCAAAAATTCCAACCTGCGCAAAGTACCCAATGCTACCATTTTATCCTTCCTTGACTGCTGAGTTCCTGCCTCTTTTTGTGTAACTGTATTCTCAAAATAGGATGGAAATGAAGTGGCTGGAGGTTCAGAAAATTAGATATACGGTTGAACTAACTCACAAAATAGAAAAAACAATATTGTCTTCATGGGACAGCCGGAGGAGGTTTTGCTGCATAAAGTTTTGAGAAGCTATTCTGCTCTGGTCGATTCTACATATCAAGCAGGTATACTTTCTTTGTATAATTTTTTTTTAATCTATTTATGACACTAACTTGTGTATCTGTGTTTCTGTTTCAGCCACTAGCTGGCTTGTCAGGAGCACCAACACCATCAATAGTGCCACCATCGTCCTCAACATCGTTACCGGCATATAGCACTGCAAACAAACCGAAAGTTACCTGCTATATTTCAGCAGGGATATTGTGTAAAGGGTGATAAGTGCCCTTATGTGCATGGTCCATTTTCAGGAGCTAATCTAACTTCTCAAAAGACAAAAAAACCAAGTCCAGTAGTTACAGAGCCTCAGGCAAGTGGGAAACAAACATTCAATGAAACTGAAAGCAACAAAGATGGAAAACATCCATCTGATTTGAGCTTTCCCGTGGGCATTGAAGCGTAGAAGGGCACAGATGCATTGGTGAAGAGAGAGGAAGTGGAAAGAGCGGCGAGGGAATTAGTGGAAGGAGAGGGGGAATGGAAATGAAGAAGGGGATGGAAAAATTGAGGGGAAGGCCCATCATTTAGTGACAACTATCTTAAGGATGGAAAACATCACGAAAACGGTTTCTAAAAAGCGCAATATTCTCAACTGCCTACGACATTCCAATAATCTGAACGCCTACAACATTTTTCACCGACGATCTAATGGCTGGAGTTTATTCCATCGTCTAACAATCGATCTAAGGGCCCATAACGAGACACCGCGGCATGGATGGGAGTTCCTTTCAGAGGGAATGCCTTACGGCGTAATTACGAAATTTAAAGGCAAAAGTGTCGGTGATCGACAAGAGTCCACGAGAGCTCGAGAGGTTCTCAGAAATAAAATACATAATGCATAAATGGGTCAAAAACCCTCCCTTCAGATTGGTGCAAACTAGAATGCTATGGAGAAATTTTTTTTGGCGTGAAGCCAAAACTAATTAAAGAGAAAAAAAAATCATATTTGTGAAATTAAAAACCCACAGTGTGGGCGAAAGTGAAAATTTGCATTACAAACTTTACAACATAGGTCTATGTTGTCCCGGAGAAGTAGGGTGACAAATCCTTCGTTGACATTAACTTTAAAAAAAAAATTTCTCATGTCGACCATGTAAGGGTTTAGGTATAGGTATCTCGGAAACCTGACTACTTGGTTTGTTATGAAACCAGCTCACAAAAATATATAAAAGATAGTTGAACACGTTAGAATTAAGCAATTCTTGGATAATACAAATGAAAAAACTTCCTTTCTATATATAAGAATTTAAGGGGACACAACATAACCATGCTGACTTAACAATAATAATATAAAGCCACAAAAATAACAATAGAGGGATCCTATGGGGCACAATAATAACAATATGGGGACAATAGGGGCACAACAATAATAATAAGCGATACAACGACAAAAGTAATGAGGGAATCACTAGTATTATAGGAACCTAACATGCCCCTCTCCTTCAAAAAGGTGTTGTCCTCAAAACTTGAGTAGCTTTGGATGCTTCTGTATAAAATTCTCATCCTCCCATGTGGAATCTTCAACAGATAAGTTCCTCCACTTGATGAGATACTCCGAAATTGATCAATTTTGTAGCTGTCAAGTTCTTGTCTTTGTGACTGCTTTCAGTTCCAATATATTTTTTCCTTCCTCGTTAAGTTCTAGCAATATTGTTTGAACTGGGAGCTTGTCGCCTATAACCTTTTTTAAACATGAAACATGGAAAATTGGGTGCACTTGAGAGAAGCTGCAGGAAACTCCAAATTTGATGCCATAGTACCAATCTTTTGCAACACCTTATACAAACCATAATACTTTGGTGATACTTTATTATCCTTCTTAGCTTGCTTGAGGGACATTTGTTTATATGGTTGTAGCCGTAGGAATACCCAATGACTTACATCAAAACTTCTTTCGCTGCGATGTTGATCTGCTTGTTGTTTCATTCTATTCTGCACCAACACGAGGTTATCCTTTAAGAATTGGAGAACTTGTTGTTGATGCTCGGTGTGATGTTCCACTGCTTGAACCTTAGATTTTTCTCTTAAATATGATGTGACGGATCGTGGCTGATGTCTATAAAGTGCCATAAATGGGGTCATTTTTGTTGCATTATGGAAGGAAATGTTATATCACCATTCAGCTAGAGGCAACCATTTGACCCATTGTGTCTGTTTATCAAATACAAAACAACGAAGATATCATTCCAAACATTTATTTACTATGTCAGTTTGCCCATCAGATTGAGGATGATAAGATGAGCTATGAGCTAACTGAGTACCAAAAAAAGAAAATAATTATGTCCAAAAATTTCTAGTGAAAATAGAATATATGTCACTTACAATAATCTTTGGGTTTCCATGTAGCTTTTGAATTGTTTCCGTAAATGCAGTAGAAACTGTATTGACTTTAAATGGATGTGATAATGCACAAAAGTGTGCATACTTGGTAAGTTTGTCAACTACCACCATGATGACATTCTTTCCTTCAGACTTGGGTAAACCTGTGATAAAATCCATTGAAACCTCCTCCCAACGTTGTCTTGGAATGGATAAATGTTGTAATAGACCTAGGGTCTTAATTGTTTCAACTTTATTTTGTTGGAAAACCAAACATTTTGCCACAAACTTTTGAATATCTAATTTAAGGCCATCCCAAAAAAATTCCTTCTTAATTTTGTGGTAAGTTTTTAAAAATCTTGAGTTCCCTCTTAAGGGAGAAGTGTGCAATTCCATAAGAATCTTTTGTTTGAGTTGGGAATTCTTAAAGAGGTATAAGCAATTTTTGTACCATAATGAATCATTTTTCTAGATAAATGTATCTAATGTACTGGAATCTTGTTGTAACTTTTGAATAAGTGCTCACACTTTTCATCATTCTTCCATTCCTCCCTTGCTTCATTTGTCCAATCTGGTTAGATAATAGAAATGGTGCACAACAATGCTTCCACATCCTCATCCTTTCTTGAGAGTGCATTTACCACAATATTTTGCTTCCCTTTTTTGCAGATGATTTCAAAGTCATAACGAAACATATTTGTGACCCATTTTTGTTGCTTTTCAGAGGATAATCTTTGTTTTAAAAATTATTTAAGGCTATCATGATTCATTTTTACCTTGAAGTGTCCTCTCATTAGGTAGGGTCACCATTTCTTAAGTGCATTTAGTATTGCCAACATTTCCTTCTCATAAATAACTTTGTGTAAATACTTTCCCTTGACTGGATGACTTTCAAAAGCAATGGGTCTTTCATCTTGCATTAAAACAACACCAATTCCATTTCCTCAAGCATCACATTTCACAATAAGGGTTTTTGTGAAGTTCGGTGTAGCTAAGACCGATGCTTGGCACATTGCCTTTTTAAGATGTTTGAAGGCCTTTGCTGCTTCTGGAGTCCATGAAAATGCATCTTTCTTCAATAATGTTGTTAAAAGTGGTGTTATTCTCTCATAATTCTTAAAAAACTTGCGATTATACCTTGTCAACCAAAGAAATTATTATAGATGCTTTATGTATGTGGGGATTTTCCATTCCTTCATGGCTTTAATTTTGCTAGGGTCTACCTTAACACCTTCATGAGATACAATATGACCTAGATATTCCACCTCTTATACTCCAAAGAAACATTTGGAGCTTTTTGCATATAATTGTTTCTCCTCCAATAGTTGTAACACCCTGTCAACATGTTCAACATGATCCTTCCAAGACTTTCTATAGATTAGTATATCATCAAAAAATACTAACCCAAATTTTCTAAGGAAGGGTTTGAAAATGGAATTCATCAAACCTTGAAATGTAGAAGGTGTATTGTTAAGGTCAAAAAGCATGACCAAAAATTCATAATGACCCTCCTGAGTTCTAAATGCTGTTTTCGAGATGTCTTCAATATTCATTTTGATTTGATGATATCCTGAGCGAAGATCCAACTTGGTGAAGTAAATTGATCCATGTAATTCATCCAATAATTCATTAATGACATGAATGAGAAATTTATCTTTAATAGTGAGCTTGTTGAGCTCCATATAATCCGGACACATGCGCCATGATTCATCTTTCTTATGCGCCAATACTACTGGAGCAGAGAAAGAACTTTGAATAGGTTGAATTATACCAGCCTCTAGCATTTCTGCAACCATATGTTCAATTTCACTCTTTTGAGCATAGGGATATCTGTACAACCTGATGTTTGGAGGAACACTTCCAGATATCAAATGAATAGCATGATCATGATCACGAATAGGTGGGAGACCTTTGGAAGTCTCAAATACCCTAGAATGATTGTCCAAGACTTTTTGGAGATTCGGAGAAATAGATGATTTCGATGTGGAAACATCTAGCGAACATAATTGTGCAATTACTCCTCATTGTTCCTTTTTTAGAAGCTTTTTCATACCATTAGAGCTGATTAACTTTCCCGGTTTCCCTGCAATACCCCTTAATTCAATTTTCTTTCTTTCCGCAGAAAATTTCATGAAAAGTTCTTGAAAATTAAAAGCTATTGTACCCAAGGATTATAGCCATTAGACTCCTAGTACAACACCAATACCTCCCATTGGAATGGAAAGCGTTGTTCTATTCAATACATATTCTCCCATGGATAGCTTGATATTATGGCACTTTCCAAAGAAATTTATGATTCCTCCACTTGCAACCATCAATTGACACTCTGATGCTGGATATAGGAAGCAATTCAATTCTTTTGTTATCTTACAATGAATAAAATTGTGGGTACTTCTTGAATCAATCAACACTATTACCTTTTTCTTCTTGATATGTCCTTCTATCTTGATAGTTTGAGGAGTGGTGATTCCAGCCAATGCATTACAAGATATGGTTGGATTCATTTCTTCTTTCTCAATATGATCTTTATCATTTTCTTCCTCTTCTTCACAATCAATGTAAAATAATTTCTTCTCAGCGCACTTATGATTTTTAATGTATTTGTTATCACAATTGTAACAAAGCCCTTTTTCTCTTTTTTCTTCTAATTGTTGTTGTGTAACCTTGTAGGTTGTGGAAGGCTAGGAGAAGCAATGCTTCTATCTTTATAATTGTGAGGGGTAGACTTCCTTGTTACCATAATTTTGCTTTCCACTTTGAAACAAAGCCATTTTTCTCTTTTTTCTTCCAATTGTTGTGGTGTTTCTCTTTGTATCTTCATAATGTGCTATCATTTCCTCCGTGAAAATTGACCACGTAACAAGTTTTTTATGAGAACAAAGCCTTTTATACCATAAAAGTTGATCTGGTTATAAATATGAAGAGGCAATACATACATTTTGTAACAGTCGTACACCATGTAGAACAAAGTATTTCTCCATATGTAGTATCCAATTTACTGGATCCTTTCCATCAAACTTCCTCATACCGCCTTTTCTTGATTTCAGGAGCTCGATATTGAAATGATCGTAACTCTGTACTTTAAGATCTCAAAGTTCTAAAATTGTCTCCTGCAGTAGCCCTTTGAGTCCTCTTTCTAACCTCGTAAGTCTGATCAGAATTTGATTCTCCAAGAAAGAGTTATGCCCAATCTCCTAAGATGACCTGTTTATATAATATTTTAGTTGAGCGAACTTGTACGACGTGTTACGTGTCACTGTTTCGACTTTCAGATCTAAAAACTATGCACAAAAAACTACAATCTATCCTCTTTCTGTAACTTTTTATGCAATTTCAATTTGTTTCTCAGAGAAAAAGTTATGATGATTTTCCCATGGTCACCTGTTTAGGATGTAATTTGGGAGTCTGCACAAACCCTAACTTCCTCAAATCATATATCCGAAAATATGGCAAGAGAAGATCTGGAATTTGGCCTCGAGATTCAAAATGATTTCTTCTCAAATAGGGTTTTTCTTTAGCTTCTCAAACTTCGTAGCGAAAAGGTTATAGCAAAAATACAACGATGACCTATTTTAGATGAAATTATGGAGCTTGCAAAAAGCATAACTTACTCGTATCATATCTCTGAAAATATAGTGAGACAAGACCTGCAATTTGGATGCACAATTTAGCAAGACTTCTTCTCAAATGGGTTTTTTTTAGCTTCTGAAATGTCGCAGAAAAAAAGTTATAGTGAAAATACTATGATGACTTGTTTGGAGCAGTGGAACCCTAGAATCCAAAGCTTTGATACCAAATGTTATGAAACCAGCGCACAAAAATATAGAAAAGATAGTTGAATGCCTTAGAATTCAGCCTCTTCGAGTAGGAAACCTCCTTTACACTACACGAATGAACAATTCTTGGATGATACAAATGAAAAAATCTCCTTTCTATATATAAGAGTCTAAGGGGACACAATATAACCAAGCCGACCTAACAATAATAATATAAAGCCACAAAAATAACAATAGAGGGATCCTATGGGGCACAATAATAACAATATGGGGACAATAAATGCACAACAATAATAATAAGGGATACAACGACAATAGTAATGAGGGAATCACTAGTATTATAGGTACCTAACATGGTTAGTATCATCGAAATGTGAACCAAGGTTCTTGAAAATAAGAGGTTTTCCATAGAGCAAAAAGGCATACCTAAGTTGAATCATTAATATTGGGAAGAAGAAAGCTGATAGATGTAAATGAAAGTGAAAAGAGAGATGTTAACTGCCAAAGGGAATGTAGTTGTGAGCATATTCAGTGTAAACCGTGTGTTTGGGATCGATAATTAGCACGATGGGAAGAAAAAACCTTTGAAATTGTGTACAAACCAAAACCCTGGTTTACTTGCATGTCAATGAAGGGTGTCACCGCTGGTAGGAAGTGACCATTTAGAGGAAACCTGTGAGAACGAAAAAGAACGACGATTTCAAAACTCTGTAAATAAATTCAACAATGACGGTATGAATGGAGGAAGAAAATTTAAAACGGTGTCGAAACTTTTCATAAAATTGCTTACCTGTGGGGGAGAATAGTAGTTTGGAATTAGCGCCGTGACAGTTATAATGAATTCATATGTTATCCGTGCATTTAGACCTTCTTGTAAAGACAAAACATGACACTATGTTTGTCATCAGAAAATGTTAAAGGTGTGTTGTGTTCGGCTTTGAATTCAATTTTGGGTGCGATACATGTTGCAAGCATATGTCACTATATGATTGATTTGATGAAAAATGAGTTTTCCTTTTCGTTTGATAATTAAATTAATTAATTAAATATTTTTTCCCCATTTAGAAACACGATATGTAATAAAGTAATTTAATCTACAAAATTGTATGGAGAGTGTTTTCCCACCTTTTCAAATTAATGCCAAATTAAGAATGCTAACAACACATTATAGACACAATTACTAAGGAAATTGAAGTGAAAGATTAACTACATTTATTTTTTATTAATTTTTTTAAATACATATTTAAAAATAAGTTTTTAAAAATTTGTTTATTTAAAACAATATTTTTAAATAGATATTTAACTTTTTTTAATATATTTTCAAAATTTTATTTTAAAATACATATTTAAATTTAAATTTTTAGAATTTTAATGTTGATATCTAAATAGTTAGTTGATAATGTACTTGTTACTTAATATTTATGTTTAACATTTTAATATTTTGATATTAATATTTACATATTTGGGTATTTTGATATTTTAATATTTTGATGTTTTTATATTTTGATATGTGACGCTATTTTTAATCTAATATCTTTGTAGTTTTTTCTTTTGGAAAACTCATTTGATATTAATAGTGTGGACCTTCACACAATCTGTTTAATATTCATGTGTTGATTCTTTTCATAGCATTTCTCTGAAATTTACATAGGTGTCACAATGGGCTCTCTAGGTGTATTATGTCCTTCTCATATATGTGATGTGTGTGCTTTCACTATAGCATGCTCTACATATATGTATAGAGAAAATTATGATATGAATTGATAAATGATATGTTAACTTGTCATATGAATTGAGAAATAGGCATATTAGTTTTTCTTATGTTTACAATATGTTCAGTTCATATTGCTATAAAGATTGTTATATTGTTATATTGCTAAATCTTGTTATTTGTTGGGTTAAACCCTTGGGTTTATAGAGTTGTTACCTAGGGTTTATTGTTCCCTTTCCTTTAAAAAATTATGATATGAATTGAGAAATAGCATATTAACTTGTCATATGAATTGAGAAATAGACATATTAGTTTTCCTTAAGTTTACAATATGTTCGATTCATATGGATGTACCGATTTCTATATTGTTATATTGGTTAGGGTTGTTATTTGTTGGGTTTCACTGATGGGTTTATAGTGTTGTTACCTAGGGTTTATTATTCCCTTCCCTTCAAAATATTTATAAATGGAGAATGTTTTTTGGCTGAAAGAAGTTATGATGTGGTTGGTTTCCACAAGACAGTGGCTACATTAGAGGTTTTCTATATGTCATATTTTCCAAAATGTTCATACATTGTTTTTTACATGTTTCAATGTTGAATATTATGTGCATTTTGTTGACATCCTTTTTGTTTTGTTGTGCCATAAAACTTGCAACATCTTCTTTTCTTTCAACAAAGTTCTTCATGTAACCATGGATGCAACTATTTGGGAGTTTTTACCATTTGAAATTATTGCACTTGTTTTTCATTGGCTTCCTTTGTCCGTGTTGATGAGATTTAAGCTCGTTTGCAAAAAAATGGTGTCCTTTGTTGGAATGTCCACTCTTTCTTGTTGGTTTGCAAACAAAGAGTTTGGCTTTATTTATTTAGCAATTGACATAGGCCCTGGTTGTTTTGTTGGCTCTTACCTTATGATAAGGGAGTAATATCTTCCATGTTTTTCCATTTTCTTGAATCCATATTTCAAATTGAAAGAATTGTTGGATAGATGATTCTATCCATTTTGCCTCCTAACTATTTGGGTTCTAAAAGTTTCTTTCCTGTCAACCCTTTTACAAAAAGGTTTAGAAAAATTTCTTTTCTTCATCTTGGCAAGCAAGGATTCTTATCTGTTTTGCAAAAATTTAGCCCTCGAAAATATTTTTGGGTTGTATTGAAAGAAGTGTCGTGTGAGATTGATCCACATTTTTTACTTTGTAACAGTGATGACATGGTTTGGTGGAGAACAATAATTCCTTATGGTTGTGTCCCATCACTGAAGGAGGCTATATTTTATAGATGATTTTTGTTGTTGTTGTTGTTGTATTTGGACAAAGATTATGATGATTTTTCTATTCATGGGTACACTATATATTGGCTGGACCTACAAAGAAACAACTAGGGTTTTACGTTTGTGCTTAGTTTAGACATACAATGTACGGAAATACGACACTACAAGAACCAAATTCTTTGTTTTTTTAATAATGGTATTACGTCTATTTGGTGACTAGAAGAAATTGATAATTTTGAAAGTGACCAACCATCAAATGAACGAACTGTTGAATATTTTGAAGATGACTCGGGGTTCATTTGGACATTGCTTGAGGAGATGTCTATGTATATAAATCGTAAATGCACGAGGTACCATCCTTTTCGTGTTGTGTAGGAAAAAGTGCTTCTTTTTGGTTCCATGGAAGTGTAATTTAAGTTATATGATATGTTGAGTGGGGTTCGTACAAAAGCGATTGTTGATGGTGTCTTGATGTTGGAAAAATCAAGGTTCCATGTTCCTACTATTGATCGTTTCAATGAATACATCGAAAATGGGAATGTATTCTTGCTTCTTCCTAATGTTGATTCTATTATAGACATACCACCAGTAACTGTGGGTGTCGATATATAGTGTTTGAGCATTGGATATGTTTGTTATTACATGTTGTTGGAAATGTAGACTTTGTCCAATATTTTCAAATTTGAATTTGAAATCATTGTGTTTTGAATTGTGATGTTTCACTAAGCACATATTTATGTTGACATTGATATATATATATATATATATATATATATATATATATATATATATATATATATATATATATATATATATATATATATATATATATATATATATATATTTTATTTTTTTTTCACAGATAAATATTTCTTTGTATGTTCTTTGTCACAGTCTAGAATCTTTCTTTGAAATATGTTGTTGGAAAAATACATTTTTCGGCATAAGTTATTTTGAAGGAAAAGTTCTTATGTTTTTCCCCAGTGTTTTAATATATTGTTGCTTTTTTGGCTTTTCTTTGACAGTTTGCTGGTTGTTTTTTCTTCTGTTTAGGAGGTGTTAACTTCATTTTTATATTTATTTTTTGAAACTATTTGGGGTTCATTGTGTTGTGAATATGGTTTATTAACTATCATTCAGGTTATGAAAAATAAAGTGAGAAAATAGAGTTTAAAATCGATGTATAAATGTCGAGTGAAGAAACGAGAAAGAATGCAGGTAAAAGGGTTCGCTCCCCTTCCTTTTGTGACAGAATAAATGAATATCAAAGGGAGTGTTATCGATAGAACAAGGATGCTATAAATGATTGCAGAATAGTTGTTTACAAACAAAGGATAAAATATTCAGCAAACCATGAAGATGTCGGGGTTGACATTGTGAGTATCATAATAGCATGATTATGTTTGGAATTATAATTTATTTGAATGTTTTTTTTTGTTTAATTTAGGTTGATTGCAAGAAATTGTTTCTCTTTATATGTCTTTTTTACTTTGAATTTTTTTTACACCTTCCTTTTGTGTAAGAGAGCCACCAACTGACAAATAATGAAGCATCCTCTTGACATAGTCGAGGAAATTCATCATTGTGAGAATAGTTGTTAGCTATAAATGCATAATTTGAGGCCTCTGGTCTATTTTTTAATAGTGATATGCTTCCTCACAATTTTTACAATGTGGATCAATCTACTGGCAATGTTTGTTGTGGTGTTCCTTATAACAAATACTTAGTCAAATTTGTTAGTTTGCCTGAATATTTGCATACTACCTCTATTGAAGCAATATAGGTAGTCAAAGTTTTTTACTTTAAATTATTTATTCATGTTGATCGAAAATAATTTGTTGTTGAGAATTTTGTTTTATCATATTATTTCTTCCCACCTCGATGTTTTGGTAATGATTTTCTTGTTTGTTCCTATTTGTTGGTGGGATAGTGAGCATTGTCTAGCAGATTTGAAACTCATGGGTTGGTTTCTCAAACATGAATAAATGGAGAGTCTCGTGCTCCTGAAGTCGATCCATATGAAGGCTTTAGTGTTCTTTGGCAGGAAGAGTGTTTTGAAATATTTAGTTAAGCACATCTTTCACTACAAAATTTTGTCCACTTCTCTAATGTTTTTCTCTTTTTTGGTGTTGTTTCGGTGGATTGTCTTTACAAATCCCATGTTCAAAGAAGTGGGAATTGTGGGAAGTATCAAAATGGTGGGGGAATTTCTATAATGGAAGGTGGCTGAAATGAAGGATTTGTCTACTTATATTAGTATGCTTTCTAAGATGGTTGGCAATCTGCGATAATTTGTTGTGGATGTTGGGCCTAGTGTCCCTCCATGTAACTCTGCTACTAATGTTGTTCACTAAAGATAAATTCTCTAGAATTATAATTTGAAGAATGTGAAAGTGCTTTCTACGCTATCTTACGTTTTTAATATTGAAATAAAGAATTTGGTTTGTTGTGTTTAATCATTATTTGATGTTGTTTAATAACAATATTGAATTCAATATCTTACGACAACCATATTTCTAAGCAGCGCAATCTCTTTTAGTTCCCAAACCTATGGTTGGATAATGGAGTAATTACTGAAGTGTATATTCTCTTTATTTTCAAATGGTTTGTTAGTTCGACAAATTGTGTTTTCATTGTTAACATTCTTCATTTTTACAAAATGTTTTTTACATTTTCATTTGCAGAATAAACATGTTTTTAATGAAGTAAGGGCAGTGGATGCTGCTCATTCGATGGGAAGAAATGGCATTGCCCATGTCACAACCACCCCAGTTGTTTCTAATCATCAGCAGGTTCAAATTCCTTTTGGTAGGGGGAACAAAGCTCATTATTTTCGTTTTATTGATGACATGCTTGAAGCACATAGAAAATTTCGTTCCAAGCTTGATGACTTGTCTGCTGTGCACATATGCTAATTGTGCAATGAACGCTATCCAGGTATACAAGTTCTAAGATGGCATGAAGGGCCCATTTGTAAAAGGTGCAAAGGGGAGAAAGTCTCACATTGTTTTTCTCATTTTAACATGATGGATCTAGGTGATCATCCTGAAGTTCTAAGGGTTTCAAAAAATGTTGAATAAATTCTTATAGCAAGGGTGAATCAAATACTGCAAGTGTCTCATGCTCGTGGTAGTTAATACAAATATAGTGGTCATACAATAAGTTTTCCACAAGATATATCCACAATTGCAAAGAAACTTCCTCGCCATGTTGAACAACTTGATTATATTATTATGAGAATACGTGGTGTTGAATCGAGATATTATGAATGTTATGTGAAGAGACAATGTGTGATGGATGTGTTTCTTTACAAAATTCAAATAGATAAATATTATATGGATTTTGAAGTTGATATGGATTTAGTTGTAACTCTCCCCAAAAGGCCTATTGATGTGTCAAGCATGCTACAACATGTTAATATAGTTTAGATGAAACAAGTAGGGTTGAGGAGGACATTAAAAGATAGGGTGGTAATTCCTTGCATTCCAATCCATCGTCATTTTTGTTGCGCTTACATAATGATTGTAGGGAGGTTGATCGAATAAGAAGATTTACTGAAAATGTAGAAGCTACAGATAGAAAGGATTTAGAATGGAAAGATATTGGTATGTCTCATGT
This sequence comes from Pinus tabuliformis, assembly GCA_031772625.1. Lineage (NCBI taxonomy): Eukaryota > Viridiplantae > Streptophyta > Pinopsida > Pinales > Pinaceae > Pinus > Pinus tabuliformis. The sequence goes on from CM062816.1 coordinate 629,220,294, forward strand.
TAATGAATACAATACGAAAGGTTTTCTATACATGGCATTCCAACTTTGTTCCCAACTCAAGATGTTGATTGGTTGCATCCACGTATTTGCAACATTAAAATGCATGAATATGGTTTGCACTTGCTGAGATATTATGATCAAATATTTGGAAGCCACCCTAGATTTCAGTACTTTATTTTGAATATGATTATGCAACATCATAGTTAGGGAACAACATCAATTTTTTCTTTTAAGAAGGGTTTACATGAAAATTCACCTTCTATTGTTGAACAATTTCATCAAGGACTCTGTGATTTTCCAAAACTAAATTGGTTGAAAAATTGATGCATTTTGGTTCATCCCTTAGGGGTACAAGGGCATATTGGACAAAGTTTCAGTCTAAGCTGACTGACATGATCACCTAGTTGGGTTTCCTTACTTTGTTTTTTACATTAACTACAACTGACACAAAGTGGCTAGACTTGCATAGTGTCATGCCTTTGAATAGCCAATATGGACATCAAAATGAGCATGTGAGAAAATTTTCTAATGTTATTCAGTATCAACATATTGTTGCTAATTATATGCACCAAAGGTTTACTATTTTTTGTGAGGTTTTTTTACAAAAATATCTTGGGGCGAGAAATTTTTGGTACAAGTTTGTTCTTCTGTGTTTTTGTTATGTCATGTTAGATTTTGAACATATTTTTTGGAATTGTTTTATGTATATATTTGTTGATTTCATGTCTTGTTTTGTCAGATATGAGTGGAAACATAGAGGCTCTGCACATGTCCACAGGGTCCTATGGTCTCCTGGAGCTCTTGATGTTGAGAGAATGGATTGGTCGAACCCTTTGAGTCTCGATGCAACAAATCATATTTTGACAAATATGTGACAACTTAGAATCCACATGGCATACATCATTGAAATGTCATGATACCTAGAAGTGTAAATGATGGTCCATGCCTCTTAAATACCCAAAAATTTGTTTCCTATAACGTTGAAGAAGATTATGAGAATTTGGTCATTCGAGTACAAAGACACATGAAATGTGGTGTAGATTCATGTTTGAGGCTGAAGGGGTCGATCCTTTGTAGTTGGTGCGAATCTCCATGGGAGGTTTGTGCAGACTCAAGTTTTTATGTGGATGAATATGGGAAAAAAATGTACCTGCTCAGAATGATGATCGTTTAAATGTTCACAATGCAGAATTTTTGACTATGTGGTGAGCAAATGTAGATTGTCAACCTGTTGTTTCTCGTCATGTTGTGTTGAAATATATTTCCAAGTATGCTTCAAAGGCAGAAAGAAGATTTGTAATTTATCATGATATGTTGACAAGAGTTTCTTCTGGTAGTGCATGTGATGGTCCTGCATTTGCTGCATATAGAAGGTTCCTTGCTGAAACACTTATTGATCATGACATTCGGGCACAGGAAAGTTTCCATATGTTGTTAAAATTTCCTCTTGCTATTTGTAGTTGTAAATTTTTTTAGTTTGAATGTTGGGAAGAAAGTTTTCCAAAGGATTATAGTACATTCTAATGAAATTTCTTGCGGGAAAACAATCGTTGAGATGTGTCAAATGAGGTTGCATTTTTTGACCCATTTGTGCCTGATCAAAACAACAAGATCATCGAGTTTTGATGTTGGGCATAGACATGAGAATGGAAAGAATGGGATTCCCATGTTGTTATTCGTCTCTAGCCACATTTTTATGCTATTTTAGATGAAGACTCTGAAGAGTTTGAAATATTTTGTTGGACAGAGTTGTGTTGTACAAGCCATTTCGTGACATTGCTTTGGATATTAAGCACACAAGAGAAACAATCATTGAGAACTGGAGAAATTTCAGATATAATGCGTGCCATTTTGACCGCACTCCTTTGCAAAATGAAAAAAATGAAGAATATGTTGAAGCCGTAGTGCATGACGAAAATGTTGATCGATATTATGAAGACTAGAAAATTTTCTCTCGAATAGTTCCCCCAAACAATGTGCACATTTTAGATCTTTAAAACCTTGGTAGAAGGGACTTTGATATTCACCATAATTGGTAGGAAAAAATGTTGTTAGATGAAATTATTTAATAAGAAATCTATTTTATAGAAGACACAAAGTATTTTGGTGTTCTTAATATAAATTATGTTGGGGAGACAATTTTCTTTCCTTCATAATTATGAGAGAAACAACATGCTGCTTTTGAAATTATGTTTCACCACTTTGTTAATGCTCCAGATGATGATACTTTTCTGTTGATTATTCAAGGAACTACTAGAATAGGAAAATATGCTCTCATTCATTTGATTTGTCATGCTCTTTCAACTGCAAGAATTGGTGAAAACAATACAATATTATTGCTTGCTCTAACTAGTTTAGATTCTTTTAATATAGATGGAAAAACAATACACTTAGTTTAAAATACCTATTAAAGATATGAAACCACTTAATGGTCAATATCTATCAAATATCTAGGAAGGAACGAGGGACATTCATTATATTTTAATTGATGAAATGAGCTTTCTTAGGCCAAGTTTGTTTATGGAAATAGATTCACATTTGTGAGAGGACTTTCTAAAAAAGAAATATTCTTCTTTTGATGGCAGGTCGATTATTCTTGTGGGTGATCTTGGGCAACTTCCCCCAGTTAAAGATAAAACCCTGTATGAAAGAAGAACAACTCGGAAAATGTTGTGGGAAAGATTCAACCTTGTTTTCACATTGGATAAAATTTATAGGCAATAAGGAGATGTTCTAAGGTAGGCATCTTTTTGCAAACTTTTAACAAACATAAGAAATGTGAAGCCTTTTTTGGATGATTTGGATATTCTTATGATGTGTGTCGATAACTGCTTGGATTCTGATGAAAATGTTTTATTTGATTCTTCACTACACTTGTTTTCAACAAATGATCTCGTTAATTTGCACAATCACAAAAATGATCAAATCCTTGAATTGCCCAGTTGCTAGATGTGTTGCGGAATGTCATAGGAGATTAGATATTGTTGACAGTGATGATGATGTCTTGGATTGTGAGGTCTTGTTGTGTCATGGTCAGCGTGTCCTTCTTACGTGTAATTTGTGGGTAGAATCTAGTTTGGTAAATGGTGCTATTGGGTTTGTAGAAGATATCTTTTATTCATCTAGTAGGCATCCACATCAACTTCCATAGTTTGATACAATTATTTTCGAGAAGTACACTGGTGCTCCATTTGATAATGATTATCCTAATATTGTGCCTATAACACTTATTGTTAGAAAGAACCTTAGACAAACGCCATTAAAAATGGCTTGGGGCTTGACTATACACAAGTCACAAGGGATGAATTTGCAACAAGCCACTCTAGATATTGAAGATAGAGAGAGGTAGGGATTTACATTTACAACTATATCGAGAGTAAGATTGATTGATGGTTTACAAATTTCTCCACCTTTTTCGTATGAATGTTATATAAAAAGGAAAAAAATTGCTTATGTTACACTCAGGAAAAAAAGGCGGAGTGATTGAAGTCTATATCATTTTGAGGTTTTTTATTCAGAATTGAGTTGACTAATGTGGTAAATTGGTTGGAAATGCTATTAATGGTTTATGTTTTTTTCCTACCATGATTTAGTTATTAGTTTGGTTCTTTTTTTTTAAGTTGTCATGTTGAATGCCTGAAAAAAATCACGTGCGTCCTACGGTTCATATACCTTAGGTTTGTAATCTTTGTCCCTTGGGTTTAATATATTTCCCTTGAGTTTACAATGCCTTGGGTTTTCACTGTTGATCCCTTTGCTTAATTATTTCATAGCATTTGTTATATTTATTGTACAGTTTATATACCTTGTTTTATATTATCAATTTGTTACATTTATTTATGTTTCAACTGATATTTGAAGGGTTTAATATTGTTTCAATGGTTTAGTGTTTCTGCATGGCTTTGATAAAAAGATGAATAATTCTACATAACTCTTGCTTTTTTCTTGCATTTTTTCCTTTTTTATTATTATTATCGAGCGTGATAATTTCTTTGTGTTGCTTTCTCATCATTTGAATATATTTGTTGATTGAAAAAGTTAGAAATTGAGCATTTTCAAAATATTTCATGGGTCTTTGATCTACTAGTAGTGTTGTGGTTGTTTGATTGGTTTAATTTAACCTGTTTCTACTCTCTTTTCTCCTTTTTTTTAATGCTCTTACATTTATGGCCATTATTTTTATTTTTGTTTTCAAGAAAATATATTTGGGTTTATATACATTGGTTTTATAATTTTCATGTCATTTTTTCTTTCTTCTCTCCATATTTTGAAATGTATTTGACTTATGTCCAAGAAATTGTTTTTTTCCTTTTAAAGGAAAGAGAAAAATGAAAAAACTCAAGCTATTTTGTGTTTCTTTATATTTTTTTGTTTCTTTGTTTATGTAATAATTTTTTTTCTATCTTTTTGTGATTGAAATGAAAATACAGAAAACCATGATGACATTTATTACATTAAAGCGATTAAATCTATTTCTGCAACCTTAGGTTTTGTTTTGTGTATTCACAAAAGGATAGATAAAAGACATGGATTCCATCATTATTTTATTGATGAGCATATTCTTGTGTTAGATGGAATGAAATCAGATGTGAAAACGTTGTATCATTTGCACGCAAGACAAGCTGGGAGGGAAACTAGAAGGGATTGGTTGGAGAGCATTAAGTATTATGACCATTATCCTATTGATTTGAGTTGGTGTTGCTTTTGTCACAGTTCAAGGTGTGCTTTAGAAGAGGCTCACATGAAATAGTTGTGTTATCGTTGAGTATTTGAATTTCATTCTTTGTTTAGCAATTTATACATGTTAAAATATGTGAAATAAATGTCTATCTATATACAGATTTTAGTAAAATGTCAATTTTATCTGATTCTTGATTTTTTCATAGTTGGGTTTTTCATGGCGTTTAATATTGTTCCATTATATTGAATATTTTATTCATTCATTTGTTAAACATTCAAATTTCTTGTTAGTATTGTTGAATGCATTTTGGTTTATAGGATAATAAACCCAACTTTTGTTATTCTGAAAAAGATTGTGTCTTTCTACAACTTCACATTCTCAAATATGGTCAACTATGGTTCAATGTTGTTTAATGTCAAATATTGTGTCAAGAGAGAAATAAAGCATGGTCAACCATTGTGTGATGTCGCATTGTGACAAATCTTGTCCCAAAGTTGCTCAACCATAGTCGAGCTTTGCATTGTGAAAATACTTCTATAGTGAAAAATCTACCGTGGTGAACTCTTGTCAAACATGTTTATTTAAGGGTTTTAATATTTATGACCTGGCTTTATAATATTTGTGCATAGGGTTTACTGTTATTCGCTTGGGTTTATAATCCCTTCGGTTTTCAATTTTCATCCCATGGGTTTATTATTTGTTTGGCTTTATAATATTTATCCAAGGGTTTATATAAGTTGGTTTTATAATATTAATACCTTAGGAACACAAAACATATGGGTTGTAGAAATAATCACTTGGGTTAATAATATTTATTAATAATAATAGTGGTATTGGTATTGTAAACCTACGGGGTTATTATTAACCCCAAGCTATTATCGAGGAAACATTTCTTAGTCTGTGAAGGATTGCGTGAATATTTCTGTGTTTAAATGTTTATTTAAGGGTTTATAATATTTATCTTCGGGTTTATATACCTTTGGTTTATAATCTTTGTCCCTTGGGTTTATTTTTATTCGCTTGGGTTTTTAATGCTATAATAGTAATATCTTTATTACATTTTTACTAACCCAATTGATTGATAATGTAAAGCAAAGGATTTTTTTACCAACCCCTTCTCTTTATAGTCAACCATAGTCGACCTATGCATTGTAAAAAGGCTTTTGTTGTCCAAAAACTACCGTGGTGAACTCTGCTCAAACCTGTTTATTTAAGGGTTTAAATATTTATGTCTTTGGTTTATAAGACAAATCCATTGGGTTTAATATTATTCACTTGGGTTTATTATTCACTTGGCTATTTAGTCTTCACTTGGGTATATCATTTGCTTGGCTTTATTATTTGCTTGGGTTTAATATTCGCTTCATTTTTTACTATAAACCAAAGGGGTTTATACTAAAACCCCAAGGGATTATAAACTCAAGGGAATAATATTAACTGAAGGGATTATTACTAAAAACCCTAGGGTTTATATTCCATTGGGTTTTTAGTATTAACCCCTTAGGTATTATATTATCAATCCCTTAGGTATATTAATCTAAGTGTTCATATTCGTAGGGTATAATATTATTCATAGGTTTATAATTCCCTTGGGTATAATATTATTCATAGGTCAATCATGGTCAACGAAGGGTTTATATACCTTGCATTTATAATATTAGCTCATTGGGCTTAACAATATTAGTCCCTTGGGTTTATAATACCTTGGGGTTATAATATTGACCCTAGGGTTTATTATTGCCTAGGGTTTTTAATATCAATCGCTTGGGTTTACTAATGTAAGGGTTCATATTCGTAGGGTTTAATACTAAAATCCCAAGGGATTATAAACCAAAGACAATAATATTAACCGTAGGGACAATAAACACAAGAGATTAATACTAGAAACCCAAGGGAATAATATTAAAACCTAGGTATTAATATAAAGAACCCAAGTTATATAGACCCTAACAAATACATTATAGACCCTAAATTAAACATGGTTGAACATAGTTGACAATGGTTGATTTTAATTTTTAGACAATCCTTGTCACAATGTGACTTTGGACCATGGTTAACCATGGTCAACCATCTTAATTCTAGGGTTTATAATATTTTTGTTAGGGTTTATATACCTTGGGTTTATAATATTGAACTTCACGGAATGAAATTTAATTGGATGGGAGAAATATTAATTACAAACCCTATAAATATTAATATACACTACAAATATCAACCCTTACATTGATAAACACAAGGATTTCATATAATAAACCTAAGGGGTTAATACTAAAACCCCAAGAAATTATAAAATCCAAGGCAATAATATTAACTGAAGGGATTAATACTAAAAATCTAGGGTTTATATTCCCTTCAGTTTTACCGAAGGCATTAAGACAAAAACCCCAAGAGAATAATATAAACTCTAGGATTTCTAGTATTAATTCCTCGAGTTTATTATCCCTTGGGATCATATTATTCCCTTTGGTTTATAATCCCTTGAGGTTTAAGTATCAACCCCAAGGGTTTATTATTCCCTTGTGTTTATAATAACAATCCCTTGGGATAAAATTCCGAAGGCATATTATTATTGAAAGCATTTGTTATTAATATTAATTCCCATGATTTAATATTATTACCTAGAGTTTATAATATCTAAGGTTTTTAGTAGTATAAACCCATGAGAATAAGGTTTTAGTATTATAAACATAAATGCCATCCATATAATTGTATATATTCATATATAATAATATATAAATATAGTTAATCAACATTTATCAACCACATTTTTTAATACGATTGTACTAATATATACAAAATTTTAACAAAATAGAAATATAAGATTAGGGGTTTTACGCAGTGCATTATATTAGATATCATTTTGGGATTCAACTGCGTTAAGTAATTCATTCACGTATGACCATTTCCATGAGAAGTAGTCGTAACTGACTAATTTCTCATGATTTTTGAACTATTCTAAAATGATGAGAAATTAGTCAGTTACGACTACCTCTCATGGAAATGGTCATACGTGAATGACTTACTTAACGCAGTTGAATCCCAAAATGATATCTAATATAATGCACTGCATAAACCCCCTAATCTTAAATTCAAAAAGAGTGAAGGGATCTCTTTTTGAATGGTTCATGAGGCACAATACTTGCTAAGGTTTTGCAAATGGGGTAGCAAGCTAAGTGGGATTGATTGTGGGGAAAACTCCACAGTTAAGTGCGCTTGAGCCAAAGGTGATCTGGGATGGGTGACCTCCTGGGTGACCTCCCGGGAAGTCCTGGTTTACCGAATGCAAGCCCTGAAAGTGATAATTGGCACTAAGTGATTCATTTCACTAATTTCAATCCCACTTCTTCACCCTTACGAACATCATCCCATAATAATATCTAAAACATCATCCCATAATAATATCTAAAATAGAAATAATCAACCATCACTAAATTTGAAAATTTGAATTCAGATAAATGAATCTACATTTATACATCCATGACATAAACACCTTACACTCGCGATTTCACTTGGGAGTATTACATTTTTGTCGTTCTAATGTCGCATTTGCGTTTAGTCGATAAAGTAAGACAAAGGGGCAAGGGCTAACCAGCCATATATTGAGTCATAAATGCCTTTTCCATCTATGTATGTGGTGCACGTCAGTGGGATGGCATACATAACTCCAGCGGGCGACCTCGCGTTTCCGGTGACATACTCGGGACCCACCAACGAGGGCCCGCCCGCCCCGTCTCGTTTCTGACAACGACGACCCTCCCCGTGCGCCAAAACGCGTGCTGCATTCAATTTGATATTTCAAATTTCAAATTTTAGCGCGCCCACGAAAACACTTCATGAATGCCCGAAATTGGACACATCTATGCTATGGCCTCGTTGTTTTATCCTTTTTCTTAATTGGTGGTTTCTGAAAATAATTCTGTGAGGGTTCAAATCCTCTTCTTATAATTTTGGAATGGTCAGAGGAATTGATATTGAAAATGTTTATGCTGTCCATGATCGTCTCTTTTCATTTTCAGCTGAATGCAGATCCTCGCTAGCATCCGAACTCATATTGGGGATGCATGGGAGTTCCGTCCCAATTCTGCCAGACGAAAGAGCATCTCGGTTGGAACTCTGGTAAGTCGTTTATTTGTTTGGAGAAAAAAATAATTTTTTTTAAGGTAACCATGGATTTTGAGAATTAAAGGAAATGTCCACAGGCTGGTTCTACTTTTTTTTAGGTTGACCATTCGATTGTGGAGAGCTATGCATAAGGGGGAAGACCGTGCATATCCCACACATGCACTAAATGGAGCTGCCAAACTATTTCTGTTCGGCAATGACACCACAGTTGTCAAAGTCCAGAGTTTGAATTTCTGCCATATGGATTCTGTGTCCATGCGTCTCTACTAACAACTAGAGCCAATGGATTAATTCTGTAGGACCTTGCGTTTGTTGATATATGCTGGTTGGTCATGCTATGTAGTTTACCATTTGTATGTTGATGTAAAATCTATATGATATGTGGAATTTCCTCGCACATGGTGGAAGTCATAAATGATAAATGAGGAAGAGAGAATACTTTCTACGGGAAAAGTTTATCGGTGTATTTCAATGTTTTGTTATTTTTTTAATTAAAATTTTATAATCTTTTTGAAATTTGGCCACTTACTTGTGATGTAACTGTATATAGTTGTATTTTTCTAAATTTTTATGAAAGGAAAGAAATCGCCATTATATCAAGATGTGTTTAGTTGTAATATTTTTATTCATTTTATTAATATTATTATTTTACATGTTTAATAAGTTATAATTTTTTTTATTAAAATCAATATGGTAATTTAAACTAAAAATGGTCATTGTAATTATATAATTTTTTTTATTAAAGTTTATCTTGTAATTTAAGATAAAGTTTTTTATTATTTTTATATAGAAAATATTAAAAAATGAAAATTAGGAAAAAAAATTTGGTAACATCAATTATTCAACATCCTAGGTTTTTAAAACTATGGTAAGATTGTGATGAAAAATGAAAATTGTATTAATATAACTTTATTTTAATTATTACTTCAATAGAATGATAATAATATGTCTATAAGAGAATTTCTATTTATAAAACATTTATTTGTTGTTTTTAGTATAAGTTTTTATTAACTCGTCCTTTATTTGATTGTTTTAATATAAGTTTTCATTACCTCATTTTTAAAACAATTATATGGAAAAATATAATTAGAGATGAACATCTATACTTATTTTATAAATATGGAGGTATTAATTTCATATATGTAATGATCTATTGTTTTTAAAATAAACAAATAATATAAAAGCATTCATTAAATTTAAAGATTTGAATAATTTACATAGCTAGTAAGTTTGGGAAAAAAATAACATTATATTAAAAATATTCTAAAGTTCTATTAAAAATGAGCAAACAACAGATTGAGATATCCTTAAAAGGAAGGATATCAATAATACAAATCTGAATTTTGTAATTCTTAACCTCAAAGATCCTATAAGTCTTTTGCAAATATATATAAATAATAGTATATTTTATTTTTATTTTTGAAAAATAAATCAATCAAAAACCTTAAGAATGCCCATACATTTGATTTTACATGGGTTCAAGCTCTACAATGATGAACTCTTGCCCATAGCTTTTGCGTTTGGGCTTATGATTAAGATTCTCAACTTTAAACATTACTATACTTGGTGGAGGGAACTTGCCATTTCATTATGGAGGAAACTTGTCATTTTAGTTTTGAAAAAAATATGATGTCTTTTTCTTGGTTTCTTAGTTCAACATGAATTCAATTATATCTTTTTTAATATAATTAAAGAATATGATATAATTGCTCATTTGCTTGATTATATCAAAAATTCCTAAAATAAGAAATACTATATAGTAATATTTTTATGGAAGGTTAAACTCATGTTTACTTTTTAAATTTATTTAAAGAGTGATTTCTAAATATATAATGCTCCAATACAATTATAATACTTGACCTTTCATTAAAAAAAATAAACAGTGATTATTGTTGGGTACATGTTAGAGAGGCTAAATTATTAGCATATGTTCCTTACTCATTTACAAGGCATTCCCCTCTAAAACTCTAAAAGCTGGTACAAATACATTATATCCATATTAACCTTTTAGACTTGGACAATAATTGACAAATGAAGGTTTAAGCATTTTGAATCGCCAACAATAATCAATTTGTTTATGCCTTTGGAGATGCTTATTCTCATATCTTGCTAAAGAGAGAGCTTCAGATTGGTTATTCGAGGTTTTCCCAAGTCCCCATGCTTACTTTGTTTCATGTTTATCTTCAAGGTTAAATATCACCCCTCCTGCTCCTGCCTCCCCGGGGTTACCTTTCGAAGCACCATCGAAAAAGCGTTGAACTTTCCCTATATTCCTTTGCAATTCTTCAAAATTTTCCTTGGACAGTCTAATATAGAATGGAGGGACTTTATTATTCTTTTTTTATTGGAGGTAGACTTTGTGTTTTTAGAAATTTTGAGCTAATCCTTTTCTTCTGCAGATAGATCCTTTATTTTCCTCTTCATCATATCCTCAAGAGGATATCACCTCAAATAGGAGTTGCATTCATTTCATGGCGACAGATTCTGGGGAGCGCCATTTAGCTTGGAAGATCACTTGATTTCGGCAAAGTCAAATCGACCAACAAAGGAATTTTGAAAATTCCATCCAACATCACATAAAGAGGGAGCTAGATTTCTTAGGAAAATGATACTGAGATCGCCATAGATTAAGCATCACATTCCACTCATCAAGAATAAAAGATAGATGAAAAAAATGCATGAGAGCAAATTTCCAATTATCCATTGAGAAGGGGCAAAAGAAAAAGAGATGCTTGATGGATTCCTCCACCTTGCCACAAAGCATGCAACGAGAAGGCCCATGGATGTTTCTTTTCTGGAGGTTCTCAGCTGTCAAACATTTCCAACATTTCCAATTATCCATATTCTGGGACTCTTTGGATATTCTAAAGGAAAGGAATATGCATCTTAATTGTGTGATTAGAGGTGACTTCAATACCATTTTAAATAATGCAGAAAAAAGACGAGGAACTATAGTGAGGGATCCATTCAAAGATCGAATGGAAGAGTTAATAGACAGTTGGGATTTTCTGGATGTTATTCCAAAGGTATGGAAATACACTTGGTCAAATAGATGAACCAGTCCTCAATACATTGCAGCTCGCTTCGATTCTTTTCTGATTCACAGTTGTTGATTTTTTATAGGTAGTGACAGTTCTTCATCTATTGAATCCCAAGGAGATTATGATCATCGAACTATTATGATCAAAATGGAGAAGGTGGAAAACCTTGGGCCTCTGCCTTTCAAGTTCAACGCAGATTGGGGGCTATCGGAAGAGGTGGGGGATCTGGTGGTAAGAGCATGGAAGACCATTGTTCAAGGCTCCCCAAACTTTGTATGGGAATCCAAGCTAAAGAATGTGAAACAAGAACTCGGGAAATGGTTGAAGGAGAACTATCAACCTCCAGGAAAAAAGAGAGACAAAGTTCAAGAACTCGAGGAACACTACAAATTGATGGAAGAAGCCCCAATTGAGGAAAATCACATTCATCATGAAGAGGAACTCTCTAGCCAGATATTTGCCATAAGGTGTCAAGAAGAAAATCTTTGGAGGTTAAAATCCCGTAGCCTATGGTTAAAAACTAGGGACTCCAATGCTGCCTTCTTTCATAAGCAAGCCAAGATAAGGGAGGCACGAAATAGAATTAAATAAATAGAGCATGTTGGGAAGCCAAAAGTTTTCTCCTTCGAGGGCATCAAGGAGGAGGCCCCAATCTTCTTCAAATATCTCCTTAGTAAAGATCATATTCCTCTCGATCGAGCTAAGGACTTCCTCTATCCTTTACCTCAGGTGATCTCTCTTGCAGCCAATCTTCTCCTACTAGATGAAATTAAGGATGAGAAAGTTTGAAGAGTGGTTTGGTCCTTGGAACCTGAAAATTTTCCTGGGCCTGATTGGTTCTCTATTTGTTTTTATCGATTATATTGGAATACTATTAAAAAGGATCCCTTGAGAATGCTAAACCACGGCAGAATCAAAAAGAAAATTGGTGGAAACACTAATTATTCATTTCTTGCTCTAATCCCCAAGGAAGCCAACCCAACCAACTTCTCCAAATTTCATCCCATTTCGCTCTACAACTCTTCTTACAAAATCCTAACCAAAATCATTACCAACAGAGTCAAACCTTTACTCTCTTCCTTTATCTCTGAGAACCAAGGGGGATTTATGCAGCACAGATATATCTTTGATAACATAATTTTGGTCCAGGAAGCTATTCATTCGAGAAAGGTTGTGAGAGAAGTTGGATTCATATTTATTAAGTTGAACATGGCCAACACTTTTGATTGGGTACTTCCTTTTCCTTGTTTTGGAAAAAATAGGTTTCAATGGACCAACCTCCTTCTTTGCTACTTCCAGAGGACTTCGACAAGGGTGTCTGTTGTCAACTTTGCTCTACATAATAATGGCTAAAACCTTGAGCAAAAATATTGAGGTAGCAAGGTTGGATGGTTCTCTTCCAAGCCTAAGCATTGTTATAAATGTTCAGGAAGTCAACCACTCCCAGTTCACAAATGACACTCTCCTTCTTGGTGGTGCCTCCTTAGTTATTGCCTCAATATTCAAGAGTATCTTGGATTTATACCTTCTTTTGCTTGGAGGTTTGATCAATAAAAAGAAATGTCAATTGATTGGTTGGAATTGCTCTGGGGTTATTTTGACTAAAATTTCCATATTGCTAGGGTTCCCGATTTATATTGACAGAAAATCCTTTTCCTATCTTGGGATTCCAATATCCTTTAAGTAGGAGTCTAGGGAAGACTAGGATTATGTTGTGTAGAAAATCAAAAATAGGATTCAATATTGGGGAGCAAGGTGGCTAAATCTAGCAAGAAGGGTCATTCTGATCAAATCGGTTCTCTCTTCCCTTCCAGTGTATCCGCGGTCAGGTTTGTTAGCTCCAAAGTACATAATTCATAGATTAAGTAGTATAATCTGGAAATTCCTCTGGTAGGGAGGCAAAAATAATGAAAACAAATTCCATCTTGTCAACTGGAAAATGGTAAGGCAGCCAAGGAATATGGGGGGATTAGCAATCAAAGACGAATTCATGAATCTAGCTCTTGGTGCCAAACTGGTTTGGAGGTTACTATCGAATTCAAATGAATGGTGGAAAAACGCCTTTACAAGGAAATACTTCCACAAAAATCATCTCCTCAGACATGAAGGAGAAGTTTGAGAAGGGAAAGGTACCAAAATTTGGAAGCTTTGCAAAACAACGACCCCGCTTTTGTTGAATCATCTAGGTTGGCAACCGGCTAATGGAAAGCGTATTCATATGTGGAAATATCGCTCTCCCCTCTCTGATATATTAGCTGATGACCAAGGGTTTATGGATCTTGAAAATTGGATGATGGAACATGGTTTTACTCATCTAGCTAACATTTCCAGTTGGGATGAACAAGGAAATTGGAACGGGTGGAGAACATTGAATCTTCCCAAGCATTTGTTGCATCATTGACATTCAATACTATGCCATTGCTACCAGCAAATTGGATAAACAAATTTGGCTTGGAGGGAAAATTAAAAAGTATACAGTCAAAGAGGGATATGCTATGCTCCGTAAGAAACTTCCCTCTCCATCTCCAACATGAATATGGGAAAATATTTGGAACAAGGATGGTCTCCCAAAGGTCAACATCTTCTGTTGGGAGCTGGTCCATGAGAAAATTTTGACAGCTGAGAACCTCCAGAAAAGAAACATCCATGGGCCTTCTCGTTGCATGCTTTGTGGCAAGGCGGAGGAATCCATCAAGCATCTCTTTTTCTTTTGCCCCTTCTCAATGGATAATTGGAAATTTGCTCTCATGCATTTTTTTCATCTATCTTTTATTCTTGATGAGTGGAATGTGATGTTTAATCTATGGCGATCTCAATATCCTTTTCCTAAGAAATCTAGCTCCCTCTTTATGTGATGTTGGATGGAATTTCCAAAATTCCTTTGTTGGTCGATTTGACTTTGCCGAAATCAAGTGATCTTCCAAGGTAAATGGCGCTCCCCAGAATCTGTCGCCATGAAATGAATGCAACTCCTATTTGAGGTGATATCCTCTCGAGGATATGATGAAGAGGAAATAAAGGATCTATCTGCAGAAGAAAAAGATTAGCTCAAAATTTCTAAAAACACAAAGTCTACCTCCAATAAAAAAAGAATAATAAAGTCCCTCCATTCTATATTAGACTGTCCAAGGAAAATTTTGAAGAATTGCAAAGGAATATAGGGAAAGTTCAACGCTTTTTCGATGGTGCTTCGAAAGGTAACCCCAGGGAGGCAGGAGTAGGAGGGGTGATATTTAACCTTGAAGATAAACATGAAACAAAGTAAGCATGGGGACTTGGGAAAACCTCGAATAACCAATCCGAAGCTCTCTCTCTTTAGCAAGATATGAAGATAAGCATCTCCAAAGGCATAAACAAATTGATTATTGTTGGCGATTCAAAATTGTTAAACCTTCATTTGTCAATTATTGTCCAAGTCTAAAAGGTTAATATGGATATAATGTATTTGTACCAGCTTTTAGAGTTTTAGAGGGGAATGCCTTGTAAATGAGTAAGGAACATATGCTAACAATTTAGCCTCTCTAACATGTACCCAACAATAATCACTGTTTATTTTTTTTAATGAAAGGTCAAGTATTATAATTGTATTGGAGCATTATATATTTAGAAATCACTCTTTAAATAAATTTAAAAAGTAAACATGAGTTTAACCTTCCATAAAAATATTAGTATATAGTATTTCTTATTTTAGGAATTTTTGATATAATCAAGCAAACGAGCAATTATATCATATTCTTTAATTATATTAAAAAAGATATAATTGAATTCATGTTGAACTAAGAAACCAAGAAAAAGACATCATACTTTTTTCAAAACTAAAATGACAAGTTTCCTCCATAATGAAATGGCAAGTTCCCTCCACCAAGTATAGTAATGTTTAAAGTTGAGAATCTTGACCATAAGCCCAAACGCAAAAGCTATGGGCAAGAGTTCATCATTGTAGAGCTTGAACCCATGTAAAATCAAATGTATGGGCAAATGTATGGGCATTCTTAAGGTTTTTGATTGATTTATTTTTCAAAAATAAAAATAAAATATACTATTATTTATATATATTTGCAAAAGACTTATAGGATCTTTGAGGTTAAGAATTACAAAATTCAGATTTGTATTATTGATATCCTTCCTTTTAAGGATATCTCAATCTGTTGTTTGCTCATTTTTAATAGAACTTTAGAATATTTTTAATATAATGTTATTTTTTTCCCAAACTTACTAGCTATGTAAATTATTCAAATCTTTAAATTTAATGAATTCTTTTATATTATTTGTTTATTTTAAAAACAATAGATCATTACATATATGAAATTAATACCTCCATATTTATAAAATAAGTATAGATGTTCATCTCTAATTATATTTTTCTATATAATTGTTTTAAAAATGAGGTAATGAAAACTTATATTAAAACAATCAAATAAAGGACGAGTTAATAAAAACTTATACTAAAAACAACAAATAAATGTTTTATAAATAGAAATTCTCTTATAGACATATTATTATCATTCTATTGAAGTAATAATTAAAATAAAGTTATATCAATACAATTTTCATTTTTCATCACAATCTTACCATAGTTTTAAAAACCTAGGATGTTGAATAATTGATGTTACCAATTTTTTTTTCCTAATTTTCATTTTTTAATATTTTCTATATAAAAATAATAAAAAACTTTATCTTAAATTACAAGATAAACTTTAATAAAAAAAATTATATAATTACAATGACCCTTTTTAGTTTAAATTACGATATTGATTTTAATAAAAAAAAATTATAACTTATTAAACATGTAAAATAATAATATTAATAAAATGAATAAAAATATTAAAACTAAACACATCTGGATATAATGGCAATTTCTTTCCTTTCATAAAAATTTAGAAAAATACAACTATATACAGTTACATCACAAGTAAGTGGCCAAACTTCAAAAAGATTATAAAATTTTAATTAAAAAAATAACAAAACATTGAAATACACCGATAAACTTTTCCCGCAGAAAGTATTCTCTCTTCCTCATTTATCATTTATGACTTCCACCATGTGCGAGGAAATTCCACATATCATACAGATTTTACATCAACATACAAATGGTAAACTACATAGCATGACCAACCAGCATATATCAACAAACGCAAGGTCCTACAAAATTAATCCATTGGCTCTAGTTGTTAGTAGAGACGCATGGACACAGAATCCATATGGCAGAAATTCAAACTCTGGACTTTGACAACTGTGGTGTCATTGCCGAACAGAAATAGTTTGGCAGCTCCATTTAGTGCATGTGTGGGATATGCACGGTCTTCCCCCTTATGCATAGCTCTCCACAATCGAATGGTCAACCTGAAAAAAAATAGAACCAGACCGTGGACATTTCCTTTAATTCTCAAAATCCATGGTTACCTTAAAAAAAAATTATTTTTTTCTCCAAACAAATAAACGACTTACCAGAGTTCCAACCGAGATGCTCTTTCGTCTGCCAGAATTGGGACGGAACTCCCATGCATCCCCAATATGAGTTCGGATGCTAGCGAGGATCTGCATTCTGCCGAAAATGAAAAGAGACGATCATGGACAGCATAAACGTTTTCAATATCAATTCCTCTGACCATTCCAAAATTATAAGAAGAGGATTTGAACCCTCACAGAATTATTTTCAGAAACCACCAATTAAGAAAAAGGATAAAACAACGAGGCCATAGCATAGATGTGTCCAATTTCGGGCATTCATGAAGTGTTTTCGTGGGCGCGCTAAAATTTGAAATTTGAAATATCAAATTGAATGCACCACGCGTTTTGGGGCGCGGGGAGGTTCGCTGTTGTCAGAAACGAGACGGGGCGGGCGGGCGGGCGGGCCTTTGTTGGTGGGTCCCGCGTATGTCACCGGAAACGCGAGGTTGCCCGCCGGAGTTATGTACGTGCACCACATACATAGATGGCAAAGGCATTTATGACTCAATATATGGCTAGTTAGCCCTGGCCAGACAAAGGTGACACTCGTAGACTAACCTAAATATTCATTAAAACGCATTTAATTAAAATGGCTGCACGATCATAGTGAATAATGTGGCTTAAATTAATTTAAAAAGTATAAAAGATTTTCGCCTCCATACAACGGGTTTCTGTGCCGAGGAAACGCTTCTCTAATTTGATGGTTAATGTCAGTTAAATTAACTAGTATTACTCTGTTTATTTATTTAGTAGCTAGTTAGGGTTTGATACGTTAAACTTTTATCTATGAACACCTTCGGCCTCCAGAAAACAAGCGTTTAGCGCCGAGCAGAGTCGATCGTTTGATAAACGAGGTAGCAATCCAAATCTGAGAGGAGGAAAAATGTCGCGTGATGATAATGAGGGAGGTTCCGCTACTTCGCCCAGAAAATTTGAAGATCAAGAAAATGATATTGATGTTGGTAGCGCTACCAGTGTGCAACACCAGAAAGAAGATGATCACACGGAAGATCATGAAGCCAAAAGCAGCGGAGGAATCAAGCAATACAGCGGTGTGTACTTTGACAAAAGACGACGAAAGTGGGCTGCCCAGGTCTATCTCTCGGGATCAAAGAAGGTGGCTCTGGGAGTGTATCTGACAGCTGAAATGGCTGCGGTTGCACATGATACAGGGTTCTTTTTCGTGAAAGAAAAATCTGATGGTTTGAACTTTCCACAATATGCTTCTCGGCTACCACGCCCTCGTTCACACTCTCGGAAGGACATTAGATCTGCAGCACGAACTGCTGCAACGGAATTAACCCCTCAAATCATTGAAGGGCAGATGGAACAGCAATCAGAAGTACAACTGCCAAATTCCCGTTCTGCTAATTCAGCAGATGTACAACTGCTGGTAAAGAAACCAAGAAAGGTGGCTACCAGGGCTGCAGGTCCCATGACGACTCAGGCACGACAAGAAACAGAACAAATTCTTGGTGACAAGTAAAAGTCTCCCCTCATACTAAATGCATATCACATGTTGTAGATGTTAAGTGTTATATCTTTTTGTTTGTGCAATTTTAAATGGTTAATGTTATATCTTTTGTTTTTGAGATTGTGGTTAATGTTTTTACTATGTTGAGATGGACTGGCATATTAACACTATTACAGTCTATTTTTAAATGATTTAAATTTACAGTTTAAAACTAGAAAATATATTTTTAAAAATAAATTCTATATATAAAATTGTATTTGTAACAGAGATCAAAGAAGCGGGGGAATCCAGAGATTCAGAGGTGTGTACTTTGACAAAGATAGTGGTAAGTGGGTTCCTCGCGTCACCGTCCAGCAGCAAAAGCGGCCGCGTCTGGGAGAGTATCCGACAGCTGAAATGGCTGCAATTGCACGCGACACGGTGTTCTTCTACTCGACAGGAAAATCTAATGGCTTGAACTTTCCACAATTTGCTTCTCTGCTACCACGGCCTGCTTCAGACTCTCTTAAGGATATTAGATCTGCAGCACGGATGGCGGTCCAGAACTTAACCATTCAAGGGCGGATGAGACCGGAATTAGAAGCATCTGCTGTAATATCGGTGCCCACTTCAGCTCCAACGGTGTCGCTAACTACAGGTATGCGAAATTCCCGTTCTGCTAATTCCACAGATGTATAACTGCCAGTAAAGCAAGGAATAGAGGTGGCTGCCAGGGCTGCAGGTCTCATTACCAGTAGGGAACGACAACGGCCGGAACAAACTATTGACCTCATGAAATAAATAAGGGCCCTTTATGAAGTGCATGGCAATGTATACCTTTGTAGTTATCATGAGAAACAAATCAACCATATACTTTCAGAAAAACAACTATAGGTTTACCTTTGTAGTTATCATGAGAAATAAATCAACCATATACTTTCAGAAAAACAACTATAGGTTTATTACATTGCCACATCCTTGGATCTCGTCAAAACCCTGAAGTATGAAGAAAGAGAGTCTATCAAAGGACATATTGGGTCACCATTTGTAAAGTTTATTAATAGTTTTATTAAGAGTTTTTTCTTCTCTGTCGTAACATATCCATTTTTCATAAAAGAAATGATCATTGGAAAAACAACTATGGGTTTATTACATTGCCATATCCTTGTATCTCGTCAACATCCTGAAGTATGAAGAAAGACAGTCTTATGAAAGGACTTATTGGGTGACCATTTGTAAAGTCTATTAATAGTTTCATTAAGAGTTTTTTCCTCCTTTGTCATGACATATCCATTTTTCATAAAATAAATGATCACCGGAATGCTCATGAAACAAATTATAATCAAAACGCCCTTATATCAACTTTTACAAACAAAAAATGGAATAGGTAGGATACTGATTTCCTTATTACAGCAATGGAGAGGGTACCCCACCTATCATTTTATTTTAAATTTTGATTATTTAATCTTGGTTTTAATACTTTGCTTTAAATTTTATTGTTTAATCTTCTTCTTTTTTTCTTTTTTTTTACAGAAAATTAATGTGTGTACGTAATGGTTTCAGTTTTTGCAAATAAGTATGTGAACACCTTCACCCTAACTTAATGCATTCTTTAGGGAAGCCTAACTCTTTCCATGATAAACAATGTGATACTAAATTGTTAACGACTCGTACTATGTAAACAAACAATAGCCCTTGCTTCTTACTTCTTATAACTGTAAAAATCTTAAGTTACAGCCCAAAGATTATCAATACCAAATATTTCACTGACAAACTTAATATGATCTTTGTTTAAGATTACATACCTTTATTAACAGCGGAAGAATTAATGGCTGCCATCTTTTGTCTTCTGTCTTCTTCTCAGAATTCGGTTTCTCTCCTCTTGCCCTCACTTCCTTTATGTGCTTCTTGATGGAGAAGAATGCAACTCTTGTGTGTGGGAGAGAGAGGACCCAATCCTTTATATATTATTTAACTCTAATCTGGTACGTCCATCATATACCAATTCAACGCTTAAGATCTAATGCTTTAATGCTTAGATCGGGTCACATTAAGATTAGAAACTGCTTTAACGTTAAAAGCATTTGCTGTTTCCAATAGCAGATTTCTAACATTCTCCCACTTGACCCGACTATTCATAATATTAAGCGTTGAACATCATACTATGATAAATTGCTGAGAGTTATGGCGGTTGTGCACTATTAATTCAATGCATTCCCTTCCATATACTACAATACCAGCAATCCATCAATTCATACTCATAATTTATATAAAACAACATAACGGTCCACATAATGTCTTATATCATAATGATTAAACATAATATCTTTATAAGACTTTCTCTTGTTTAAAATTACATAAAATACGTACTACTATATTAAAACAAGAGACACATAATTGTATATCAGAAACACATAAAAGAGCTCAGAATGTCACACATCAATTATTATTAATACAGCCAAGACCCATTCTTTGAACATGTTCCTTAATTTGTCTTGGTTGTAACCCTTTCGTCAAAGGGTTTGCAATCATAAGTTATGTCTTGATGTGCATGATTGACACTCTTTGTTTCTGATACTGCTGCAGAGTTATCACAATAAATTTTCAGCGGCTTGCTAATGGTGTCGACAACCGCAAGTCCTGAAATAAAGTTCCGCAACCATAATGCATGAATTGTGGCTTCAAAACATGCCACAAATTCTGCCTCCATAGTGGATGAAGCAACGATAGTCTGTTTCGCACTTTTCCATGATATGGCACCTTGAGCAAACATAAACAGGTAACCAAAAGTCGATTTTCTAGTATCGATGCATCCAGCAAAATCTGAATCTTTCATTTCAAAGTTCGTTGAGAGAAATTCCTTAGTCTCATGCAATATACTTAAATTATTTGCAGCAAGCAAGATGTCATCAACATAAAGGACCAGGAAAATAAACTTGCTCCCACTGGTCTTTTGGTATATACAGTGATCAACCGTATTTTCCTTAAAACCAAAAGATGTAATAATGGTATTGAACTTAATATACCATTGCCGGGATGCTTGTTTAAGCCCATATATTGACTTCTTAAGTTTACACACCAATTGTTCTTTACCTTCTACAGAAAAACCCTCAGGCTGATCCATATAAACATCCTCATCAAGATCTCCATTCAACACCATCTTTCTGAGTGTAACCCTTAGCAACAAGTCTAGCTTTATACCGTTCGATATTACCACTAGAGTCGTGTTTGGTTTTAAAAAACCCATTTGCATCCGACTCTTTTACAGCCATGTGGTAACCCAACGAGATCCCAAACTTCATTATGTTGCATGGATTTCATTTCTTCTTTCATGGCATTAATCCATTCCTTTGACTCTTTACTTTCTACAGCATGTGAAAACGAAACTGGATCCTTATTGATTCCAATATCATAATCTGATTCTTGCATATAAACCACATAATCATTAGAAATAGCTGACCTACGATTTCTTTGAGGTCTTCTTAATGCTACTCGTTGTGGTTCATGCATATCAGTATTATGTAAGTCATTTCCTTCAGGAAGTACTTCTTCATTTATATGTTGTTCATTATCATCATGCTGTTCTACAACAGCTGGAACAACATTTGGAGTAATAGTAGATGGAGGAACTATTCTGGGCAATGTAACATTTACCCTTGTTTCTTTTATTTCTACTATTTCTCTTCTACTACTCCCACTGACTTCACCATTCTGAATGAATCTTGCATTACCAGTTTCTACAATTCTTGGACTATGATTAGGACAGTAAAACACATACGATTTTCACCTTTTTATCTAATTGCCTCTCAACTTCCTTTACAAACGTCTCAAGGAAATTCACAGATTAAGATTTTTCATGAAGCAAATAGACATAACCATAACGGGAAAAATCGTCAATGAAAGTGTTGAAATACTTTTCTCCATTAAAGGCTGGAGTGTCCATAGGTCCGCAAATATCAGTGTGTATTATTTCAAGAAGCTGGTTGCTTCTAGTGGCTCCTTTCTTATTATGTTTGGTTTGTTTACCTTTAATACAAGAAAGCAGAATTTTCATTCAACATGCTACGTTTACATCCAACATTATTTACTACATTCAACAAGGAATTCGCATAAGTGTTATTCAGTTTCAATTTATATAAACCATCAATTAGAATACCAGAACCAACATTATCAGTATTCTTATATAAATCAAAACAACCAGATCCAATCATACATCTAAAACCAGAAATATCCAATTTACTTGCGGAAATAGGGTTTCTAGATAATGAAGGTACTTAGATAATGTCCTTTCTTTTTACAAAAATGACATTGAACATCCTTTAGTTCCTTCTTTTCCTTATCCTACCCATTCTTAGCAGGTGCCTTTTTCTTCTTGAAATGACTTGATTTTCCTTTCTTTTCTTTACCAGCTTTATTACTCACAAAACTTACTGAGTGATTCACTTGATTTTTCAACCGTCCTTCTTCCTGAACAAGTCTACTGGCCAATTCATTAACATTCCACTTATCCTTTATAGTGTTATAGTTAATCTGAAAAGGTCCATATTCAGAAGGTAGCGAGTTCAGGATGAACTGGACAAGAAAAGAATCCTCTACTGTAAGTCCCAGGGAGTTTAACCTTGCTGCAAGATTAGTCATCTCTATAATGTGCTCTTGCATAGTTCGCGACCCATCAAACTTCATGGTCGTGAGTTCTGCCATAAGAGTACCAGCGAGTGACTTATCAGCTGAATGAAAACGCTCTTCCACAGACTGCATATATTCCTTAGCACTTTCTGTTTGTGGAATTGTTGACTTGATGTTGTTAGCAACAGTCATCTTAATAAACATAAGGCTCAATCTGTTACTGCGTTCCCATGCTTTATGGTGTGATTTTTCTGCCTCAGTACTATCTCTTGTAAGAGTAGCAGGTTTATCCTCAAGGAGTGTCAAGTCAAGATCCTGAACACCTAAATGGAAATTGACTTGTTCTCTCCATTCAGAAAAATTAACACCAGTGAACAATGTAACAGATGAAGCATGTGTAAACTCCTGCAAATGAAATAACTATAAGCTCATAACTAACGCGATTCAGATGTAGACATAATAGTATAATATAGCACTCCTTTGGGTAGATACTATCTTATACTTAACATAATTAAATACCAAAACATAAGTAGGTAACAAATATGTTCAATTAAATAGAACTGACATCTTTGGATGATCAATATTTATTTAATTAAAATATCTATTAAACCTCATCATGTCAACTAGATATAGAACAAGACTTTCCTTTGGGTAAGTTCTCAGGTTCTATAATTAGTGACGCCAGTTTTTAATTGGTATTATTATAACTGGCAATTTCTATCAATAATCATTATGTCACTTATGCACTAAATGATTATTCTGATTTTGACCACTTTGGTGATTAACAAAATCATAAATCTCATGTGCATAAACAATCATTAATGTATGCAAAACAATCATTCATAGAGCAATTACTTTTATGCCCAAATTTCAAACAATTATTTTGGATTTCCATTACTGGAAAGGCATACGAATGCGTCATTCAAACAACAGATTGGACATGCATTTCCGAAAAGGCATTCTTTATTTTGGTTTCATCAATTTAATTCAATACGAACTGTTCAAGTCTTTATTTTACGGCCTGGTGGAATGCGTGGACTTTTCAAATTCCTCTTGTCGGTGTTTAAGATTAAAGGTTTCGAAATCGGTACATGCTTGCCATTTCTTTAAACAATTTTCGGACTCATTCAAACAATTCGATTTAATGGAGAATTCCTTCTGTTATCATCATAAAAATAAAAAAAAAACTTGGCGTCCAAGTTAGTTTGACTGCTGACTGTGGCAGTTTCTTGAAAAACGAAACTCTTAAATTCTTACCCGACAAAGGAACATTATACCCCATGCCTAGTCCAGTCCACAGACTCTCACTTAGGTCCGACAATATGAATCGTTCATTCCTATCTTAAACAAATTGTTGGAGGTTCTAGTCAAAGAGAAACATGAACTTGTCCGGCTGTCATAAGAATCCCATTATTTCCATCATGTGAACAAAGCGTATTGAATACGGTATGACAAAGTCCACTGGCAAAGCCATTTTCGGCCTCTGATTCGTGGAAAAGAAAAAGCAGAGAAATTGGGTAGACTGAGAAGTGATGGCGAGTGATCACGAGATATACATATCTCTCTTAAACATTACCGTCTCTTCCAATCCCGAAATGATCAGACGGGATATGCATATGGCTTGGCAGGTCATGGCGCTGCTCAGATATAGTAGCCATACACCGCATTCTCAACTTCTGCTGGAGGCCCGAAGGATTTTATACAAGGCTCGTGAGCCTAAAGACGTCAAGACCGCTCTGGTTTGACCATATTGCGGGTGAAGGCCTGTCTTGGGAAATAAAATAGAAGAGTGAAGTTCTTGATTAAGACATAAATCCATACACAACCGTATAGGCGACTGTTACAGTGCGCAGAGATTGTTGGGGCCACGTTGATATTATCATCAAAGATCGTGTTTCATCCAATAAATAGATTATAAGAGTATCTCATCGATTATGTAGAGGCCAAGCTCCATTCCAGGAAAGTCAAAGAGGTCGATTGGGTTCAAGGAAGGCATAACCACCCCCGCCACAAAATTGCAGAGGGTAAATTTCATGGACGGACGGCTAGCCATCGGGATTCATAAGCATGCACAGGACTTGGTTAACAACGAAAGGTGAAACCCCCACAGTTTCCCGAAGGCTCAATCATATGAGTAAAGCACAGAACAGATCAATTACAATCATAGGAAATATTCAGTTATTGATTGTGGCTCTGATACCAAATGTAAAAATCTTAAGTTACAACCCAAAGATTATCAATACCAAATATTTCACTGACAAACTTAATATGATCTTTGTTTAAGATGACATACCTTTATTAACAGCGGAAGAATTAATGGCTGCCATCTTCTGTCTTCTTCTCAGAATTCGGTTTCTCTCCTCTTGCCCTCACTTCCTTTATGTGCTTCTTGATGGAGAAGAATGCAACTCTTGTGTGTGGGAGAGAGAGGACCCAATCCTTTATATATTATTTAACTCTAATCCGGTACGTCCATCATATACCAATTCAACGCTTAAGATCTAATGCTTTAATGCTTTAATGCTTAGATCGGGTCACATTAAGATTAGAAACTGCTTTAACGTTAAAAGCATTTGCTGTTTCCAATAGCAGATTTCTAACAATAACTTCATGGCGGAATCTACACACATTTGCGTGGGACGAATTTGAACTTTATCTCCTTTTCCAATTTATCATTTCAATTAATTAACATCCACATAGAAACAACAACTTTCCAAATTATCTAATCTGATTTCCAACCTAATCTTTCACTCAATTAAATTTAGTGTACTTTGCTATTATTACATATAACCATAAACCTAATCCTTACAGATTAATGTGAGCTGAAGAATTTTAAAATATGTAAAGGATTAGGCTTGTCTGATTTGAAAGTTAATATGAGTTAAATAAACTTTGATTCATGTAGACTTTTCGGCGCCCATAAAACAACCGTTTAGTGCCGAGCATAGCCGATATGCTTAGTTTGCTAACTGAGGTAGCAATCCAGATCTCAGAGGAGAAAATGACATGGACAATGTGGTATTATTGAGAGTATCCACTGAGGCACTCATCGGACTCGACCGGTGGCCCGTGTTAGTCGCAGATGATTATTTTTATTTGAAAATGATTTTTCTTTATTAAAAACGCAATCGGTTGGTTGACCGTATTACTTCATTTGAAAGATAAGGCAATTACTTGCGGCCTCTTGCGTCTATTCCGCATCCCGTGGAGTTTGAACAACTTATATGACGCTAAGGTGCCGATGTTTGGAGAACGCTTACCATTATTATTTGTTGGTGGCTGTTTTATATGGTAATTTTTAGGATGTTATCTTATCATAAACTTGTTAAGTCGCATAAACTAGTTACTAGTAGATATGTAAATCTCGTAGTATAGTTTTGTTTTAGTAGTAATTAATAAATTTACATATGAAGTTTCTAAATTCATTTATTGTTCCTTAAAATTATGGTGAGTATTACTATTTTGGTGAGTAGTAATAGAAGGTATATAATTGTATGAAGTAATTTTAAGTATATTTACTTATATCTTATTCAAATATACATAGTTATAAATTTGCATAAATATAGATAATGGTGAGAAATAACTCTAAATAAGCATATTTATTTATATCTTATTTTTATTTATTATGAAAAATAAGAAATCAGAGTATAAATATTTAAAAACCATTCACAAATCATTGCAAAAAACAGATTACTACATGATATTATATTGTGCAAAAACAACTAAATTATAGATTGAAATTTATTATAATTATATATTTTTTTTTAATAAATCTAATAATTTAAAAAATATTTAAATATTTAAAAACATTTTTTAATAAAATTGAAAGATAAATATTTAATTTTTATAATTAAATATTATATGTGTATAAGCTAATAGTAAACTAATAAGCCAAAAGAAAAATAGATATTACTAAAATGAAGAAAAAGGGATATCAAAATTAATTTATTAAATGTTTAATATCATTATTTCTTATTTTATTTGATACCATTTATTTTTGTATGTTTATCTTCATTATCATTGAGCTACCAAGTATATATATATATATATATATATATATATATATATATATATATATATAAAAGAATAGAATTCTATTTTAAAATATGTTAGGTTCAAAAGAATATTAAGTTTTTGAAATGCTAACCATCATAATATATTTCAGATTGAAATATTAATATTTTTATTATAAAATCAATATGAAAGTGTAGGAGGATATAAGAAATATGGAAGAAAGTCTCATTATCAATTTAGGTCTCTGGAGTTTTGGTGTTTAGAATTGATTTGCAGAATTTCTGGAACTATCACCCATATGCCCCTAGTGTAAAAGGATACACCCATACATTCATAGTGTAAAGGATACAAGCAATATGAAAGCAAGTCCCATCACAACTCTAACTTCTGGAGCTTTGGTGTTTGGCATCTATTTGCATAATCCCACCCATGTATAAAATAAGTTAATAAATTTTGATATTATTATAATTTTTATAAATTTAAGAAAAAACAAACTTATTCAACACTATTAACTCTTAAAAAAAGCTTGAATTGCTAAAATAAGTAATATTAAATCTAAAAAAAAGCTTGAATTGCTAAAATAAAATATTACTTAGATACTAATGTTTATGTTTCCTTGATTTACTAAAGAATTTGAAATTATAATGAATAATTTATATTATGCCGAGAAAATAAAACATTAGGACATATTCATATAGTTAATTTGATGGATGTATATGCTATTAAGTTGGAATTTGGAAAAAAATGGCACATAAAAGGATGAAACATATTGATATAAGTAATTTATCATAAAAATATTTTATCTATAAAATTGTATATGACACATGTAGTTGGTTATAGTTTAGGTTATAAATAGTATTTTTAAGAAGGAAATTAGGTCGGATGATTATATGAATGTTGTGAAGAAGATTTCAAATGTAGCTACGTCAAGAATATTATTTGTAAAGGAAGAAAATAGGTTAAATAATAATAATTCTCAAAATTTAATTAGTATTATCAATAAAGAAATTAGGTTGGTTGAATACATGAGTGTTCTGAAAAAGAGTCATGGGAACTACTTGTATAGTATTTTTAAATGAAGAAAAAAAGCTAGGCAAGAAGAAATTCAAATGATTTCAAAAAAAATATTTTAGGAAAACTTTAAATTGAGAAAATTGTTAAAGAAATGTATAGATAATGAATGACAAATGAAAGAGGAAGCTAAGAGAAATTCTAAAATAGATAGTGACTAAGAAAGAAAATAGGGGGCGTTGTTCATATATTATGTAATTAGTGATGGCAAGCATGGGAATTTATTTTGATTGTGAGAGAAAAATAAAAATGACATATAACTTATGCATAGGGTTATGAGTTTGCATAAATAATTAGTCCAAGGTATATGCTCTTTTACAAGACCTATATTAGTAAATGTAAATATTGTAAGAATTAGATTATCATTGGCCTCAAGTGAAATAATTATCCTAATGACCTCAAAATAGACTCCTTCCGATAGTTAGATAACATTTTTCATAATAAGGATTCAAAATAAGAATCTCGTATTAGATAAGGTCTAATTCCTCTATGCATTAGAAAACATAAACTACAAGATGAAGATACATCACACAAATGAAGCAATCAATCAAATTGTTAGAGTTCTTTTAAAAAATGGGGTCACATTTTCTCAAGGCATCTAGTAACCCTATTTCTATTTTATTAATCATGAAAATTTACAATAAATTTCATAAAAAATAAATGTCATGTGAACTTGGTTGTTCTTGGATGTTGATCAAAGGAATACATTATGAATAGACTTGTTCTAGAATTAATTTCTAGTAGGCATATTGAGTATTTTAGAATATCTTATAAAGATTTAGGTGGGATAATTTCACATTACATGGTTGGTTTCAGAAAAATTGTATACCGGTGGAATACTGGTTTCCTTCCTAGTAAGGCTCATTATCTCTATCTTGTATGTGTTTTGGAACTTTCAGCCTTTGAAAAACATTTTAATGGTCTTGTGGTGCTCTATGATTTCTTTATTATTGAATATCGTGCTTATATTGTGTTTGGAGTTTTGGTGTTTCTCTAATTTTAGTATTTTGAACGGTGTTTATTGTTTTAGAACTATAAATTTTAGTGGCCTAGGATTGGGGTTTTGTAAAGTTTTAGTGTTTCTATGTTTATTTGATGATTGGTATGATATATGTTAGTGATGTATGGTTTGTAGTGTTAATTTTTATTTTTATTTTTATTTTTTAAGAACTCCAATCTTGAATTACCTTGTTTTTCCCATGTTGGTTCATTTCTTGGTGTAGGATCATCATAAACTAAAGACCTAGGTCATATGTTGATTCTCATTGATACAATATAATTTAAGGTTTTTTATAAACCAATAATGTCCATGGAAATGGACATTAATACAAGTCTAAGAATTATATGGTTATGAATATCTTTCATATAGGGAAGCAAAAAATATAAATGTTGGGAAATATAATGTTTCACGTTAGGAAATATAATTTGCAACCTTAGTAAAGTTCTTACAGTGCTACCTCTAATCATTCAACCTAGGAATATATCAAAGAATAAGATAAGACATTTGCATCAAATTATAGAATAAATAAACTTGGGAAACCAATATTACCACCTTACTATATATAATATATAATTTAAGATGTTTGTAACAATCATATAAAACAATCCAACTAGTAAAAAAAATTCATCCCCATACATAAATCATGGAGCAATAAAATTGAATACTTCTATACCAAAATTGATCCCAAAGGTAATTCACCCTTGAGATTTCTCATTTAATACATATTCATATTTTTTCCATGGTAAAAATAAAGATAAGTTTTTTGATTGTAGATACGTTAACAATAGATATTGAGGTAAAAATAAAAATAAGTTTTTGGATGGTAGACACGTCAAAAATAGATATTTAAAACTTTAAGGAATTTATCTTATAACAAAAAATCTTTAATTCCCTATTTTTATTTCAAACAAGAATGAAACATAAATCTCACGGCCAACAATATTTAATATTTATATGAAATACTTCATATATATATATATATATATATAAATAAATAAATAAATAAATAAGAGTAAGTAAGAATTCTATTAAATTATATTACTTTATTAGAAAATTACGATATATTTTTCAATATATTTATAATCTTACGATGAAAAAAATGGTGAAAATTTGTGAAGATATATTTGAATTGTTTTATAATTAAATAATATTAATTTATAATTTTATTTTTTATTATTATATATTATTTTTTAATTTACATAATTGTTTAAATTTATAAAGATTTATTTTAATTTTGTATTTACTAAATGTAAGATATCAAATCTAACATATAATTTTGTTTTCTAAGTATAATTTAAGTGTAAATTTCATATTAAATATAAAATTATTACACATCTCATTTATTTTGAAAAATACATTAATAGTGTATTTAGTGTATTTTTCAAAATAAATGAGATGTGTAATAATTTTATATTTAATATGAAATTTACACTTAAATTATACCTAGAAAACAAAATTATATGTTAGATTTGACATTGTTGTCCTTCTCATTGTAGCCACTGGTGATTTCGGGCACATGGGCACTGGAGTCTCGTTGTTTATCAATTGTAATACAGAGAAAGGAAGCCTAGGAATCACTGTATGAGAGCCTGCATAACGAATTCCAATTATTAAGAAATAATTATCTTTTTAATTTTATTGAAAGGAAGTTAGCTTGCTTGTTATCTCTTGAGAAATATCACATTTGCCTTCTTGTGTGTGAAAAATTATAACAATCAAGGTGGTTCTATGGGAAAAAGTAAGTATTATTGCTATTAATCTTTTGCATAAAGACGAATAACTTGCTGGAGAAGAACCCTGCATGTAAAAAGAATGAAAAATCAAAATAAAGAAACTAATTTATTTTGTTATTAGGTCTAGACATTTAGAGCAGGTAGAAAAGAATAATATTATGTGAAATTTCTTGAAAAATAAATTTAAGTTTTAAGGTAAGAAAACTAGATGCTATGTATTGTAATTCTTGAAAACGAAATATGTGTTTGTATATATAGTTATTATCCTTTTAATTTATGTAAAAAACAAATATGTATTTGTATGTAAGAAATAACCGTGGTTATGATTTTTTTTAAAAAGAATATATGCATGAAAAAATACTAGTATTTTTTCATGTACATTAGATAGCTAATGTGTCAGTTTTTTTTGGAAAAGAATGGGTTGTTTTCTGTCAAATTATTTGTGTTATATCTATATATATATATATATATATATGCAGAGGAGAATATAATGATTGTGTTAGGAGAAATATGAATTTGCATGTAGAAAAAAATAATTGTTATGTTAGATTTTTTTAAATAAACAAGTAATTGCATGTAATAAATAAGTTAACTTTCATGTGGAAAAGTACATGTATATGCATGCAAGAATTAGTAATTACCACATTAGCTTTCTTTTAGAATAGAGTATGATTTGCATGCACAAGAGTAGTATCTATTATGTTAGCTTTCTCTTGGAAAGGGATATGCATTTGCCCGCACAATAATAATATCTACTATGTTGGAAAGATTACATAGTTTCATGCATAAAGAAATAGATGAGGGGCTATATTCTTTTGAATAAGTTTATCTAATTACATGCAAGAAAATCAAAGTTTAGATGCTAGTATCCTTTAAAATAAAATGGATAGTTGTAGTGGTTTTCCTTTGGAGAAGAATAATATTAATGTGAGGGGTGGCAGGATGGGGAAGGGTTCTTTGTAATCCCAAATGAATAATAGTAGATAAGTATGCATGAGGACTTAGTATCAAAACCAACAACCAAGTGGGAGTTTATATTTTGTATATGGGACTCCTTCTAGCCAAGAAGTGGGGAGTTAAATGCATCATAATCCTAGGTGACACCTATATTATTATTATAAACCTAAACATATCTTCCCCTGCTCAAGACAACCCTCTAAACCAGACCCTTTGCCATGCTCAAGTATTCTTCAATATTTCAAGCTTGGCACATCCTCTGAAACCTTAATACATAAGCTGATCTAAAGGCAAAAAAAGCTTGTTGTTTATTTGAGGGAAAATTAGAAATTAATGGGGCTCCTAGCCTTAGCCCTATACCCTAACCCTTCCCTCTGACTAGCCTCCCTATGTACCCCTGTTATCCATTCTCTTATCCCTGAATAAAAAAGAATGTTTTAGGTGTTCTTGTCATCCCTTGTCACTCCTAAAATGTTGACAACATGATTTTTCACTATTCTCCTCTGTTCATTAGTATGATGACACCTGTCCCCACTCCCTTTCCATGCGATGCACAAGATCCCATCCACATGATACTATATGAACCGAGTATGTGGTTAAGCGTGAGAGTCTTCATGCCGACTTCAAGATTCATGGTTCATTGGAGGTTAGTGAAGCTGGTTTCCATGCGAACCCTCTCTCCATGCATGCAACATTTACTCCTCATGGCTCCGACTAAACAACCCAACTGCTTAAGCCTTCGTTTGTGAATTATGGCCACTGTCTCTCCACCCAGGGAAATGATGATCCCATATTGGGATCCTGGAGGCTTGAGCTTGATTTTGCAGGGACATAGTTATATATTGCAGAAGAGTTCTCCGTCCCCTCCCTTTAGGATGGTGAATTTCATCTTGGCTTTCCAGAGTATATCATCGTGCTATTTCTTATTATGTTGTTTCCTTACATGACATGGCATTTACATTATCAAGTATGTGTTTAACTAATCTAGTTAAAGAATAAAATAAATGATGCAAGGTTACATCATGAAGTTTACGTTAATATGCTAATATGTTACAACAATGGTTGTTAATGTTTATATAACTTACTATTCATTTTCTAAAGTTTACGACGATGTTACATCTCTCATAATTGAATTAGAATGTATGGAGTTTTTTTTAAATGTTATTTGTCGATTGCATATTAAAAATTAAAAAAATTACAAGAATTAAAATATACAATAATAAGATATGTGTATCTATCTCTCTTAAATTTAAGAAGAAAATAATATATTTAATTTATGAATATTATTGAAATTTTTATGTTATTATTAATTTTTAATTTAATTTATTTTCTTTATTTGACTTAATGTAAATTTGAGAAGAAAATAATAAGTTTAATTTATGAATGCTATTGAATTTTCTTATATTATTATTAATTTTTAATTTAATGAAAAAAATATTATTTTTTTTTTTTTTTAATGTAAAGTTACCAATTATATCCCTTCATACTGAGTTTCTCCCCATATTGAGCCTATAACTCAATACAAAAATCAAATAGTTTGATTTTATTTTATATTTTAAAATTTTGTAATAATAAGTTTATATACAAATTTTTAAGCAAATAGAAATAACGAACCATCATGAAATTTGAATACTGATAAGTGGATACATATTTGTACATCCATGACATGAAACATCTTACACTTGAACGATTGCATTTGGGAATATTACATTTTTCTCATTATAATATCGTCGACAAAATCACATTTCATTAAAATGGCTACACGAGACAACAAGCTGTTAGGGCCGTGCTCTCACTTTTTATTTTTAATTCCTTCTCTTTAGGTCTAGGAGTTTCCAAGATTGTTTGACTAGAAACCTACTCTTCAACTTCCTTCAAATTATTCTCTTCCCAAACATATTGATTAGCATATTTTTCCAACTGTGGTTTGGAAAAATTAATATAAGGAACACACTGCCGCTCAAGTCTAATAGATGAAATCACTCCTAAAGGGTCATAAGGCCAGCTAAAACTTAATTTAAACTTCATTTGAGACAATTAAATTTCGGATTCCTTATCAACAGATCTTTGATTTACGATAAAAGGACTAATTTGAGCTTTTAGTTTGCATTGGGCCTTTTATTTTCAGGATACAAAATGAACCTTATCTACATTTAGACTCTGGCTTGTAGATTCCAAAGAAAAAATTCTAATGGGAAGAAATGCAGGTAGTTTGTAAGGCGATAATTCACAGTCACAGACATTAATCGCCTTAAACTTCTTATGTAAGTACCAGTCTTCCACCTTTGACTACTCACTCAGATGTAAAATTCTCTTCATCTCTGTCGATATCAATGGAACTACATCATTATTAAGAAGACATAATGATAAATATATAAAATGATCTACAAAATCACTAAGGGAATAATCTTCTGAATTGGTTATGACCAATGAAGTCCAATGAATGACAGACTGTGGACAAAAGACTACCAGGAAAGTGGGTTCCCAAGTCAATCTCCCGGCATCAAAGGTTAAATTTGACGGGTCCCTCTACCTGTCATGGAATGTTTTTTTGATGGTTTTATTTTTAAACTAGTTTTTACATGATTTTCAATATTTTTTTTTTATTTTTTTTAATATTTTTCTTATAGAAACATAATGAATGAAAATTTATATATTTTATTTTTTTCAATTTTTTTGATATATAATATTATTAATAAAAATAAATAATAAAATACATATGAATTTCAGTTTATCAGTTAAAAGCATATTGAAGTAACTTCAAGAAACGATATTAGCTAGGGAAAAAAATGTGAAACTCAACCCAATGAGATGAGATTCATAATACATAATTGTGTTTAAATTAAGTAATAGTGGGCAAAGTGGGAAACTCAGGTCAATATCCTCTTCACGGAAATTAGAATATTTGAAACATTTTCACTAAATCTTTTAACAAATTAAATTAAAAACAAAAAAAAATCCTTTTTTTCCAAATTAAACCTAAAAGAAAAATATAAAAAATTGAAGAAAAAAATAAAAAGGACTTCCACCTTTGCCACAAAGTTGTCTAACCAAAACATATTTCTTTGGGAATTGACGGTTGTTTCTGAAACTACTGGTGCCTTTTGGCATTTAAATCATAGAAAAAACACCCTCATTTGTTGCTAAGCTAAGTGATGCAAAGAAAATTCATAAATAAAAACGATAAAATGGCCAAGATATACCTATGATCTGCATATAGGAGAGCTGATCTGCGTATAGGAGAGCTTGCAGTGTCATGGAGCAGTACATCGAGTTCATGCCCATCCTTTGTATTATTCACTTTTCTCAATTTATTTATTGAGAATTTCATGGAATAAGATGCCGTGCATTCTAAATCCTCATGTTTATCCCTCCTGTGCCCAAACGTTAACGTGATTTGCCTCACTTTCACACCTTGAATCGAAAGTTTCACATTTTCCTGCTCTTGCTTCTTCATTTGGAATTCCTCCATAACTCCTCTGCTTATGAATATTAATATATATTTTGGCCCTCAAATTTTCTTTGTCATATCCCAAATTCATATGGCAATTAAACATATGTTGAGCTTAAATGTTTATGTACTGATTGACGATCTGCCCACATAATAGCCGGTGTACGAAATTGTATGCGAGAAGTTTTTGGCAACGTTGAGTCTTGTCATGCAGCTCGCTCGTGTAATCTTCCACGGTTCATAGGTCTTCTGCCTTAAATGTGGGCGATGATCTAATGGGACTATAATTATCATGTCATACCTAATCCACATTACAATGGATTTCCTCTTTCTTCCCCGTTTCCAAGCCCCACCTCAACATTCCCATCCCCCACCCAAAAAAAAATAGTTTCAGATGATAGTGTTTATTTTTTAAAAGGGACGCGCTAGTTCTCAAAAGAAGTGTAATTGAGTTTTTCTTTTTTACATATATATATTTCAGATAAGCTGACAATTGTCACATCTCATTACATTCTCATTTATATGGTGTTGCGCAGCGCTTCAAATCGAGACTCCACGGTTGATGAGGTGCATGGCAGCGGACTACCCCAACCATTGATCCATGCACTCATGTGCTTCAGACGACAGTGTTTATACCAGCGGGCATACAACAAAGGTAGCTACAGGTTGACCTTTTTTCTATTTACCCTGCAAAATACAAAAAATTGAATACCTCCTTCTTCTTCTTGATAACGGGCCTAGATTGACACAAAAAAGAGTTTGCAAATCCAAAAATCCAGAGGGGCCTAGATTGACCCCAAAAAAAAGTTTGCAAATCCAAAAATCTAGATGCGCATGAGAATACTTTTATTACCATTACTTATGCAAAATCACGGTCTCTACTCGAGAGTCAACTATTTACCCATAGCAATAGTTGTTTATCTATATGCAAATGATAAATGTCTGGTTTATTGAGGTGAGTGCTATGTTGCCAGAAACTAGAAATTAGAAACACGAAACTAAACTAAACACAACGGAACCAGAAACGGAGTTTAGAGGATTCTCATTCAAAAAACAAAGAGAAAGAAAAAGCCAAGAAAAATATAAAAAATATGAGACAAAACATTCAACATTAATGTTAACTATTTACATAAGTGAAATTGTAACAATCACATTTAAGCCGTGTAGATGAGTGAAAGAAAAATGTGTCATATTTCCCATGCTAATACATAAAAAGCAATCCAAAAGTTTACCAATGAGACAACTATCATTATTTAATTTGGGTTTTATCTATCCCTATCCTTTATTACAATTTTTATGCACTTTGCTTTGATTCAATAAAAAAGTTTGCAACATTAACATTAATAATTTCCGAACTGCTTTATTCCTAATGGAAACACACTCCTTGCAATAAGGCTTTGAGCATTAGGGTAACTTGCCTTATTTTATGAGATGGGTACAATATTATCTTGTTACTCTAAAAATTTATAACCACCATGGATACTATTCCAAGTTCTTTGATACTTGGCACAATATGTATATATATGGTGCATACTATTCCAAGTTCTTTAATACTTGGCACAATCTGTATATATATATATGGTGTATGACCATTTATATTAGTTAATTTTTTACTTAGATTGTGGTTGTGGTTAGGAATTGTAATTACATTCGCATGAGGAGTTCTCTAGAATTAGAGAGTGAGTTAACTTAGCACTGAGTGTTGAGTGTTCAGTTTTGAGTCAAGTGATGGATGAAGAGTTAATTGCAATTCATATTTAGAGTGTGAGTTATCTGAGTTAAGTGTGTGCATGTCAATATATTTTAAGCAAGTCACTAGTTGGAAAATGCTAAATACCCTTCACTGGTTTTATTGTAAAAATCAAGCTTTGTGTGATCAATAGAAGAGTCGAATTAAGTGCAGTCCATATTTGGAGTGTGAGTTAATTGAGTTAAGTGTGTGCATGTCAAATTATTTTAAGTAAGTCGCTAGTTGGAAAAGGTCATGTTTTGTGTGATCAATAAAAAAGCTAGAACTCATGTATTTTGGATGAATTTGTGTTTTATCTCCTCTACATTTCCAAAAATTTGAGATGGGAGCTAAAATTACAAAGCCAAAAAATCCACAAAGCTGAGAATCTGCCACCTCAGTTTGAAGAGCCCCACTATGTAAGTGATAAAAAGTAGAAATTTTCTCCCCCGCACTGCGTGAGCGATAAGCCACTGTGCAGAGTCACCGTCAGAGCGCAAAGTCGCTATCAGCCACGAGATGTAAGAAAGGTCTAGCTACCATCCACAAAGAATCATAATTCAGAGCAAACCAGTCACGTCACCAACTTCCGTCGGGTTCAATCCACATAAGTTTTTTCGTGTCGTTGATGGGTCAACAGTGAACGCAACCACAATACGGAGAAAGAGTGTTAGCCATGTGGCCCACAGGTACGTTAGCATTGCAGTCACATGACCATTTTTAAATTTTTGAAAGTGGTTTTTTTAAATACTTTACAAATGGTTTTTTAAAAAGGCTGTTGAATGTCACGTGGGCAAGTTATTGAAAATTTGAAGGGATATTTTTTAAAGGTTCTTTTTTGGAAAGCGCTTAAAGTGATGTTTGTTTTTTTCCCTATAAAAAAAAAAAAAAAAAGGATTTATTGTATTCGAAAAGGAGATTAGTGATATTTGTTTGGAAATATGTTTTTTTGGATTCTAAGAATTAGAATCAAAAGGATTTTATTAAACAAGAGGGTTCAAGGTTTTATAAAATTTTGTTGTTTTTATCAAGCATGATAATTTTTTTGGGTGAAGATTGTATCTTATGGGGGCATATATTGAAAATTATATTTTTTTTCCGGGGTGATATGGAGACAACCTCAAGCAATCAACAAAGCAGCTATAAGAAAAGAAATGACAACAGTGGTGGGTCACAAAGCGTGACTGGAAAAGACTAAGGAAAGGAATAAAAATGAACAATAAGAGATTGTTGCCATGGTTAGGGAGGTGCATGCCGCAATCGAGGAACTAAGAAGTCTAGCAGAAGACAAAGAATAAATTGAGGGTGATTAGTGTAGCTTTGATCTGCTACCACCTCCTTTGTTTACATGTAAATATTTTGATCATTGGTTTATCAAGATGTTAATTTTTCTTAGAGCTAAAGAGTTAATTGAGTACGAGCCTAATAACCCATATGATGAAGTATGTGATGATTTAGCATTGAATTTTATAAAGCAGACATTGGGTGAGAAGTGTTTGTGCAAGGTAGCAAAAGCTACAACTTTCAAGGAAGCATGGAAGTTCCTGGAAGCAGATTTTGGTGCAGGTGGGAGCGACATAGAATATCAGAAAATGTCACAAGAAAAGAAGTAAACCAAATATCCGAGAGTATATGTGCATGAATCTGATAGGAAAACAAAGCTAGGAGAACCCCATTTAAAAGTGGATGGTGGTTGTCAAGACTATAACATTGGAATCCATTATGCAAGCATGCATATGGATGAAGAACATGCAGTAAAGATTGCAGAGAGAGAAGTTGAAGCCTTTGTGTGTGAAACAGAGCAGGAGAGAATAAATGCTCAAGGACTCCACTATAATGTGGATGATACAGATGATGGTGAATCCCACTGTGATGAGACAAATGTGGACGATGATGCAAAGTGATATGTGAATTGGTGAATCCAGCTGCAGCTGATGGATTTGGTGAAGTTGAAATTGTCAATGAGCACAAAAATGCTTAGATATCCTACCATAGTGTGGATGAACATTATGTTGATGATATGTGTGGTTTTTTTTTTGAAACAAGGATTTATTGTGGCAATATGGTAAGTGCAATGTTTCATGAAACATTGAAGGCTGAAGCTGATACTGTAGCAACAAGATATGAAGCAGTTAGAACTGCTCATGAAGTAGTATGTCATCTAGCAACAATTGATGATAAAAAACAAGATAAAGTGATTGAAGAGTTTTTGATGAGAATATCTGCTAACAAAATAACAGTGGAAGACAACCTTCATGCATTTGAAAAGAAGAAAGATGTAGAGTAGGAAGCTCTCACTGAAGAAAGTCATATTTAACATTGTTTTTTAATATGCGGGTGTTCAAAATGGCATGGGAGCAGAAGTTGAAAGAAAGATTGTAAATAAATTTGATGCATATTTGAAGCTCATTGAAGAATGGATTCAGAAACCAATAAAAAAATAGATGCGAGCCTTAAAGAAGTATTTGGAATAAAAGAATTGAAAGAAATGGTGAATAATGATCTTGAGTGTGCAGATTACAGGAAAAAAGCAATAATACCTGATGATGAAAGTGAAAATAATAATATGGATATTTCTAAAAACAAAGATTAATGCATTGAAACCATTTTCAACAATGGAGTCAAGAAGAGATAAGATTTTGCTATCAAGAAATACTACATATAGAAAGTCATGAATATGAAGAGCAAGAAGAAGAGAAAAGAAGACAGATTGAAGATATAATGTTATGGAAACAATCCATGGTTATACGAATATTTGAAGAGGAATATGTAGTAGACAACATCAAAGTGCGTTTCAGCACAAATTCAAGAAAATTCACAGAAAAATTTCAGCAACAACAAGTAAACGAATATGGAGCCTACAATAAGAAAGAAATATAGAGAATGAAGCAATTTCGAGGATTTAAAATTTGGAAGAAGAGAAAAAGAAAATGTAAAACTATGAAAGTCTTGAGTCATTGTAAGCCTAGATGAAACATAGACCAACAGACATGTTTGAGTGATAATTGAGTCAATTTCTCTTATAAGCCTAGCAGGCATAGCTGAGTCATGTTGAATTATGTTGAGTCATACAATCGTAATTAAGGGGGAGTGTTATAAATTGTAATTACTCCCACATGAGGAGTTGGCTAAAATCAGAGAGTCGGTTAACTAAGTGTTGAGTGTTGAGCATTGAGTCAAGTCGAGTTATAGATGAAGAGTTAAGTGTAGTCCATATTTAGAGTGTGAGTTAATTGAGTTAAGTGTGTGCATGTCAAGATATTTTAAGCAAGTCGCTAGCTAGAAAAGGTTAAATATCCTTCATAGGGTTCATTTTAAAAATCAATCTTTGTGTGATTAATAGAATATTTAAAGAGGAATATGTAGTAGACAAGATCAAATTGTGTTTCAACACAAATTCAAGAAAAGTCAAAGAAAAATTGTAGCAACAACAAGTAAATGAATATGGAGCCTACAATAAGAAAGTGCAACAGAGAATGAAGCAATTTCGAGGATTTAAATTTGGAAGAAGAGAAAAATAAAATGCAAAATTGTGAAAGTCTTGAGTCATTGTAAGCCTCGCTGAGATATAGACCAACATACATGTTTGAGTGATAATTGAGTTAGTTTCTCTGATAAGCCTAGCAGGCATAGTTGAGTCATGTTGAGTTATGTTGAGTCATAGGGTCGTAATTAAGGGGGAGTGTTAGAAATTGTAATTACCCCCACATGAGTAGTTGGCTAAAATTAGAGAGTCGGTTAATTGAGTGTTGAGTGTTGAGTGTTGAGCATTGAACATTGAGCATTGAGTCAAGTCGAGTGATGAATGAAGAGTTAAGTGCAGTCCATATTTAGAGTGTGAATGATCCGAAATTGATCAAGTATTTGAGAAGGCCTAAAATTCAAAGTTAATGGAATCAAGAAAAAGTAGCTCCATTACGTAGAGTTCGTAGAAACAATCCTAACACAATTTGAACGGGAAAATTTGACGTCCAAATGAATGATAAAATTCTTGCTGAAGTTTGTGACGAACTAGTGCACGTCGCATTTTTACTGCTCGACACATGGCATTTTCAGTCAATAGGTCAATTTCAACTCCAGGTTGGGTGCAGGTCTTCATTACATGGTGAAGGTATAAGTCTCATCACAAACATATCGTTTATGAACATATATATATTGTGGTGTAAAAACCATATATTAAAATATATGTTCTAATATTAAATTGATACCCTAGCATAAAATTTTTTAGGGCACATAACATATATTAATATGTAATGGTGCAAATGTGATGGGTTATAAACCTCGGGAATAGAATATTAAAAACAATGTTAACATTATTAAAGTTTCATAACACATATATATGGTGGGTACATTAATATGGTTGAACGCATATATAAGGTGGGTACATTACCTATTGGAACAAATGACGTGACATGTTTCAAATCCACCATGACCATAACAGTTCCACCGCTCTTCCATTTAACATGCTATATTTAATATATAGTTCAATGACATGCCATGGGTCCATAGCTTTATTGACCGCCATAACATATGAGATTTGTTATTTAATGGTCTGTGTTGTGCATAGTTTCCATTGCATTGAATGTAATATTGTTATATGGTTATAACAATGCGATATGAAATTTAATTCCTACTATGTTTTCCATTAGGGTTTTGTTACAAACACTATATATACATGTAATGTTATGCCATGAAGGGGATAGGAGAGGTGAGCTTGGTTCCTTAAGAGGAATTCTAACCTTCTATGCAGCAGAAGAGTTGTAGAGCAGCATTGGAGATTTGGAGGCATACCTTTGCAGGTTTATTCTGGGAGTTGTAAGAGGTCTTTTTCTGAGTTGTCAGTTGTGTCAGAATTCTGAGGTTGAGAAGAACAAAATTAGACTAGCTAGGGATCTTGTTGATGTAACTTTGATGTATTTTTTTGGCTTTTAATTTCTAATATAAAGGCCCCCTTGTTGAAGACTAGGCCTGGAGATGTAGGCTTTGAGATAGTCGAACTCCGTTATCAATCTCTTGCGTCACTTTTCTTCTCATGGTTTGATGTTCTAATATGCTACAAAATTTCATAATAGTTCTTCATGCTTACGTATTTAATGGTGTTTTTAAATGATGCATTAACACTTTCTAAGAGTAAATAAATCACATTTCAATTAAAGATCTTTTTGGGGATCATTTGGTATGAGAGAAGGTTGTTGTTAATTGTGATTTGGAGTATGCATGATCACCATAATCAAATAAAAGCTTGGTGAAGGAGAACTTGTTGCAGGAGATCCAGAAGTTGGCTTGAGAATAAGGACAACTCAAAGAGAAG
Source organism: Pinus tabuliformis (assembly GCA_031772625.1). Classification (NCBI taxonomy): domain Eukaryota; kingdom Viridiplantae; phylum Streptophyta; class Pinopsida; order Pinales; family Pinaceae; genus Pinus; species Pinus tabuliformis. Next base: position 629,262,934 of record CM062816.1, read on the forward strand.
AGATGGCTAAAAGAGGAAGCAATGGTCGTTCATTTGGATATGATGTAGGTTTCGTAGATGCTTTCATGCCCTTGAGAGCCATGGTCGAAGAAATGTATCAAGAGTTTAAACAAAAAATTCTAAAGACAAAGAAGCACAACCATCACAATGTGGAAAAGAAGATGAAAGTGATCAAAAAGACCTTATCACTTCTCTCTTGAATCCATCTAAAACTTCAAAACCATTGTTGAAGCTCGATGTTAAGTTTGAGTTACCCATGTACAATGGAGAAGTTGATACCGCGAAGCTTGACAAACGGGTCAGGAAAATGGAGTTATTATAGCGTGCAACAAATCACTGAATATGAAGTGAAAATCAGACTAGCATCACTTGGTTTAACGGATACAACATTGATTTGGTGGCAGAGTAAGTTACAGAAAGGTACTGAGCATATCGGTAAGATTTTTCCATCATGGTTTGATTTTATTACCGTACCTAGAAAGAAATTTTATCCATTGGGATATAAGGAAAAAGCTTTAATAGAATGGCAAATACTAAAAATTAGAAAAGGTCATTCAATGCAGGAATATACAGATGAGTTTCATAAGAAGGCGTTGATGTTAGATGTTCCTTTGTATATTCAAGAAACTCTAATGAAATACATAGAAGGATTACTTGAGTATGTTCACAATATTGTATTTATGTTCAGTCCTACTAACATGGATGAAGTGGCAGTACATGAAACTTACATTGAAGCAGGTAAGTTGGGAGTTGGGGTATCATCAGAATCGAAAACTAGAATGGAAAGCAAGGGAAAGTGAAGAAAGTAGACTTTGGCAAGAAGGAGGTTGAAAATCTCTCTTGTAAGCATTGCAAGAAAGAGGGTCGTGATGATGATCATTATTGGAAATTTCATCTCGAAATGAAACTGAAGTGGATCAGAAAAGGGGAGCAAAAGGTTACAGCAACAGTGAAACCAATGGACCTAGGGTCAGATTCAAGCGATGAGACATAGATCGCATCATTATGACCGGTAAATCTGATGAAGGTAATGATTCGAACAGTTCCAGAGGCAAGTTATTTCATATAAGGGTTGTTATGAAACATACAAAGATCGACACATTGTTAGATAGTGGATCTCAAGCTAACCTAATTTCAGAAAAAGTGGTTAAGCAATTGGGATTGAAAAACATAAAGCATCGTAAACCATATACTTTAATTTGGATGAGAAGAAATCATAAATTATGCGTAACTGAGCAATGCATGTTACCATTTTCAATAACTTCTCAATTTAAGGATAAGGTGATGTGTGATGTGGTAAAACTAAATACATGTGGGATGGTCTTGGGTAGCCCATATTTATATCATAGAAAAGTGATCTTTTATACGGAACATAATCAATATCACTTGTTCAAAAAAGGAATTGAATATGTTGTACATTCTCATCACACAAAAGTAGATAAATATGTTTTTATAGTTGAGTAGTTAAAACAAGAATTTTATGCTAGTAACGATGTTGTGGTACAATCTAAAGAACCTAAGCAAGAGATTAGTAAAGTTAATTACAAATAGAAAGACATGCTTAAGGGATCTAAAAGTTTACATCAATAAGAGTTGCAGCATGATAAGTTGAGTTTTGTTTTAGCTATGAAAGGAAAGCAGGGTATGGTTACAACTATGCCAATACTTTCAATGTTGTTAATGGGTTTATTACTGTTTAGTGGTGCTTGGATATTAGCAACAAATATGAATGTAGATGTGGGTGGAAAAGGACTTTATATATTATGGAGCTTGTGTATATTGCTAACGATTGCATGGATGAGTAAAGTGTACAGGTTCATAATAGGGTGGAAAGATATCAGCCAAGTGGGAAAATGCAACCCATATTTATTTTATAGAAATGAAGCCTTTTGGAGGTCGAAAAGGTCTAAGCAGGGAGGAAATGATCCAAAATTAATCAAGGATCTGAAAAGGCCTAAAGATAAAAATTACTGGAATCAATAAGAAGTAGTACCATTGTGTGGAGTTCGCAGAAATGATCCTAACACAATTTGAACGGGAGAATTTGACTTCCAGATGAATGAGAAACTGCTTGTTGAAGTTTGTGTCGAATCAGTGCATGTCACATTTTTGCTACTCGACACATGGCATTTACAGTCAATAGGTCAAGGTCAACTCTAGTTTGGGTGCATGTCTTCATTACATGGTGAAGGTATAAGTATCATCACAAACATATGGTTTATGAACATATATATATTGTGGTGTAAAAACCATATATTAAAATATATGTTATAATATTAAATTCATACCTTAGCATAAAATTATTTAAGGCACATAACATATATTAAATATGGAATGGCGCAAATGTGATAGGTTATAAACCTTGGGAGCGAAATATTACAAACCATATTAACATTATTAAAGTTTCATAATGCATATATATGGTGGGTACATTAATATGGTTGAATGCATATATAAGGTGGGTACATTACATATGGGAACAATCAACGTGACTTGTTTTGAATCCATCGTGATTGCAATAGTTCGACTGCTCCACCATTCGACATGCTATATTTAATATATAGTTCAACAAGATGCCACAGGTCTGCAGCTCTATTAACCACCATAACATATGCGATTTGTTATTTAATGTTGTGTGTTGTGTATAGTTTCCATTGCACCAAATGTAATATTGTTATATGGTTATAACAATGCGATGTGAAATTTAATTCATACTATGTTTGCCATTAGGGTTTTGTTACAAACACTATATATACATGTAATTTTATGCCATGAAGGGGATAGGAGAGGCGAGCTTGGTTCCTTAAGAGGAATTCTAACCTTCTATGCAGCTGAAGAGTTGTAGAGAAACTTTGGATATTTGGAGGCAGAACTTTGTACGTTTATTCCGAGAGTTGTAAGAGGCCTTTTTCTGAGCCATCAGTTGCATCGAAATTCTGAGGTCGAGCAGAACACAGCTGGACCAGCCAAGGATCTTGTTGATGTAACTTTGATATATTTTTTTGGCTTTGAATTTCTGATATAAAGGCCTCCCCGTTGAAGACTGGGCCTAGAGATGTAGGGTTTGAAATAGTTGAACTCTGTTAGCAATCTCTTGCATCACTTTGCTTCTCATAGTTTGCTATTCTAATATGATCCAAAATTTCTTAACAATTCTTCATGCTTAGGTATTTAATGGTGTTTTTAAATGATGCATTAACACTTTCTAATAGTAAATAAATCACATTTCAATTAAAGATCTTTCTAGGGATCAGTGAGTTAACTGAGCTAAGTGTGTGCATGTCAACATAATTTAAGCAAGTCGTTAGTTGGAAAAGGTTAAATACCCTTCATAGGGTTCATTGTAAAAATCAAGTTTTGTGTGATTAATAGAAGAGCCACAACTTGTGATTTTTGGGTGAATTTGTGTTTTGTCTCCTTTTCCTTTCTAACAAATATGCATTTGATCTACGAAAAGGGTCATGGCTAGCTCCACGTGGTTCACTGATAGCCTTCCACTTCATTGTCATCGTGTGGATTGAAGATCGAATGATGGAAATCTTCCAAAGTCGATCCAACAGGTAAAGATAGTTAGGGTTCGAAAGGTTTAAGGAATTCATTCTTTCATCCTGGCATTTTGCTCAACGACCTTGTTGCCCTTTCTCTGCTCCACAATGCATTTGTGATTTTGTCTCGCCATGTCTCTTTCTACAATGTTTTTAGGAAAAAAGATTCTCCTTTGGTCTGTTGCTTGATCTATTTGGCTTATTTTTTTAGATCTATTTAGCCCTATTGTTGCGAATCGCACTAGAGTTCAAATCATAACCTATTACAAAAATAAGGTAACAACTTATTTTTTTATAGTCTTCTTAATTCATCTTATCAGCTCCTTGGGCATTAATAACTTTGTGATTTCTTCTTGCAGGTGGCTTTCTTATATGTTTGGTGTGGAATATATCACTCAATCCTTCTTCTTATATCCTTAAAATAAATAAATAAATTCTTCTTCTATCATATACAATTACAACCAATGATAAAAGAATGACCAAAGGATTATAATCAAATTTATAATTGAGAGGTCGAATGTTAGCCTCACTCTCATGTGATGAAAACAATTTTAAGTCCAAAACAATTAAAATAATTAAATTCAAGAAATTTGGGTTTAATCCTACCTTTCTAGATTTAGTTTGTTCCTCATGGTTAGGAGTTAGTTTAGGCTTAGTTGGTTGAGAGTTTCTCTCCAACTAATTAAGATCCTAGATTAGTGTTTGGTTGAGAGATTTTCTCAACCATAGTGTCCAAGATAGACATACTATCTTGAGACAAACGTTTCCATGTATTTATTTGTACTATTATCATTATTTGTAAATTACATTGACAGTGTGAGGAATATAATACAGTGAGGCTCTTAGGCCTTTTCTGCCATGTCTATTTTGTGTATATTTATGTTGTTTATTTTATTAATGTTTTATTAGTTGAGTGAATTTCCTACATGTGTTATCGAAGCTAATGGAGAAGTTAGATTTAGAGCTGGAACATTGTGGAACTATTGCGTAAGGATTACGTGTGGATGATGAGTTTGTGTTTCTTTTGGAAGAGAATTTGGATTGTGTGAAGTCATTGAATAGAGAATATAAATCGTCATTGCATAGGGGAGCAATCATTGTAACAACTGTAAGGACATAAAAGAGTGCGCAAAGACTTTTTTGGCACTGGAGAAAACCTGCTAGCTGGATAAGACAAAGGCAACATAAAGTTAGTTTTTGGGGAAAATATGCTACACAAGTCTGAAGGAAATCTCTTCAGGATCGTGCAAGGGAAAATTGGCTACACAAGTCCGAAGGAAATCTTTTCATCATCCTAAAGCCGAAAGTTTTCCTTCTGTGCACTTTTCCTCATAAAATTTTCGAAGAAATCAAGGCCATTAATCTGTTGAGACTGGTTGAGTACTACGTCTTGGGGAGGTCGAGGTATTTGAGACAGAGTTCAAGTGGAATTAATACAAGAAAGAGTCAAGTTATATGTGGACGTAACCTGCGGATAGCACTGCATGCGCATGTTTTTTTTTCTTCCATTAGCAGTTGAATCATTGAAAGGGAGGTCGCAACCTAGGTAGATTGAAGACCGAGCTGAATCTTTTGTGTATGTACAATTGATTTTGAAGACCGATCTTGGAAAGCTAATTAGGATATCGATCAGCAGACCAAGATAGCATCATTTTTTCCAGGAGATTGAGGGTACCAGTATTATCTTTCCACATATTTCTCTCAGTGCATTCTTCAACAAGGGGAATGAGTCATTTGACATTAGAAGTAATCTTTGGAGGCTGTGTTATTACACTAAAAGGAAGTCCTGAATTCCTTGGGCCATTCAACTTGTTCACGGGCAACATTCAACCTTTTTTTAGTAGAACTACACTTGGTCTTTAGCGAGGCCATTTTTGTATCAAACTTTTCTGTCCTTTTTAAAGCTCAAAGTGTTATATTGCAAAGCTGACAACTAAGAGGTGGTGGTTGATAACAAGTTCTTGAGGGAAAATTACCCATTGTTGCTAATACAATTTTATGAGCAACATCTTTTGTACATCAATGCGTAGTAGATATATACAATATACAAAGCAACCTGATCACAACTGGAAAGTATAATTGTTTTGTGAGTATATTTTAGGAATTCTAGGTTCCTGCCTTCTTGTCCTATAGTTAGTGTTATTTAAAGAAAATTTCTCAAAATTGCTCTTAGTTCCTTCTCTAAAGAACTATGGGAGACATTAATATTCTATTCTAGAAAATCTGTGGTCACATTTTTACCATAAGCTGAAGGTCACCAAATCATGATTTCAAACAATAAATAAATAAGTTCTATCATGTATTTATTTTGAACTTTCATGGCATTTGATGCATATAATGGAGTTATGGATGTAGCGTGTAATTGATCTCTCCAACAAGTTTTTGAGGGAACAATTTCAGAATCATGAGAAAAGAGGTTGGAGATTCTCTAATTCTGCTTTTGCAAAAGTTTTTTAAAGATTTAGAGATGCTGGAATGGAGGCAAAACCACCGTCCACCTATGACTTCGAAGCGAGGAAGCAACTTTAAAGGATCTACGTGGATTCCAGAGCCTGTGTGGAGTGGCCAACAACGTGAAGCCTGAGGAAGCCACTTGAAGAAACCAGCCTTAAGAAGATGCATTGGGGAGAGCATTGATTATGCTTAAGAGAAAAACTTTTAGAGTGTTGATAGCATCAACCTGCCGGTTCCTTGGAGTAATGCAATCGCAACCACCCAAGATAACAACTTTATGTGGAGTAAATGCAGTTGAAAAGTTTTTGCATTGGTAGAATTGTGTTGAGGTTGTTGAAAAGTCTCTCCAATGAATTATATTTTATGGTGTGTAAGAATATGATGGTGTGCACTTTATAGTTTTTACATGCATATTTGAAATGTCAAGTCACTTTTTTATAAAGTGATTTTAGAAAACCCATAAATTATTTTTTAATGGAAAGTATGTAAAAGATTGATCATAAAGGATTTTTAAAGAGTGATCATAATTTTCTTAGGGAGGGATAAGAGTGGTATGTAATAGTGAGGGAATATTTTGTCTTTGGAGTGATAAGTGATTTTTTTTGGAGAAAGTTATTGTTGCACTCCAAAGTAAGTGAACATCTAGATTTTGAAGACAATTTGCTTCAAAGAAGAAAGGTTGATGTACTCAAATAATTAACAAATACATATTTTTTGTGGTGTTGAAGTGTCCTAGATCCGCCCAAAATTGAATAAGGGGATCTTAGGAACACCTTGTGTAGTGCATGATTCTTGATGTTTCTTACTTTTGTGTCTAGTTTTGACACTAAAATTATTTCATCTAACACACAAGGAGTCTAAAGCAAGTGAATAAACACGCACATTAATCTAAGCACTTGAAATTAAGAAGCTGCAATGAGCATATCAAGCACAAACAATCACATGCAACTACAACACATAATCAAAGTTGGCAACATCAACATTCTACATCAACAAGAAAATTCACTCAAGGAATCAATGCAACTACAAACTCATGCATTTCAAAAGACTACATCAACCTTCAACAACAATTGGTCATTGTGTATTTTGAAAAATCATAATTTGTAAGTTAACTTGTAAAAAATTTCAAATCAAATTGAGTTGAATTATAATGATGCATTCTCGGCCAAAACCGACACCCAAATTGTGAATTTATAGGAGGTAAGGTGGGTGAATTCTTCTCATCTGAGTCAATTAAGTGAGTCAATATCATTTGAACTTGTCATTGTAAACATTGGGTGCATTTTTGGTGGTATCCGACACCCTCATCGTAGTACAAAATTCAAGTAAGCATGAGTTCAACCATTCCATTGATAAACTAAATCAGGCACACAAGTTCAAGAATTCAAGCAAGCGAGATCTTCAAATCCCGCAAGTGTTACAAGCAAGCATCAAGAAAAATAAAAAAAGCAAGTGAGCCACTACAAGCGAGCATGTCAAAAGTCACAATGTGTAAAGGAGGGAAACGTCTTCAAAGTGTAGAACTGGAGATTAAATATTTGCAAGTTACAGAACAAAGTTGAAATACTGGAATGGATGTTGAAGCATAATCAAACCTTAATTAATCAAATGACCAGTACATTAGAAGCAGCAAAATATTTTCAAATTGCACTCGAAGTAAAAGAAAAACTCATTCATGCACTTCAAAGTAAGTTAAGTAAAAAGAAAGATTTACTAGATGCGTAATGTGTAGAGAAGAAAGATGCAAGTTGTGACCCAGAAGACGTCATCACAACAACACATGAAATTTGTGATACAAGTGTTCTTATTCAGCATAATAATGAAGGTTGCAACGTGGATGATCTAATCAATCAAGTTGATATAAGTTGTGACACAAATGAACTAGTAAAACATAATGTACTACTTAATGATGAAAAAACTAGTACCAAAGACCAAATTGATCAGTTTGATGTAGCATGTCAAATAGATGCACTATTAATGCTTGATGCTCAGTGTGACACAAAAGGTTTAATAAATCAAGTAAAGAATGTTAGTAGCAACAACAAGTATGAAGAACAACTGCAGGATAGTCTTTCCAAGAAAGTGATCAGACCTTGGGAAAAAATCTCCTTCAACAAAGATCGACATGGCCTAGGATACAACAAAGAAAACACTTTGTTTGTTCTAGATTTCTCAAAGGCAGTTCAACTTGTAAGTGCTGGTTTTCTAGACAGTGATAAGACTATTGTTAAATGTAACCATTGTAAATGAAATGGCTATATAGAGAGTACATGCTTTGAGCTCCATCTTTGTCACCATTGTGGCAAGAAAAATCATTCAACTGAAAGATGTTGCAAGCAAAATCAACCACCCAGAGTGAAGATGAATTATGCATGGATTGATCTACAATCAAACAGTTGTCTATGCGTTACCGAACGATTCAATGTCACATGAAGACCAATTCTATAGTAAAGTGAAGATGGTGAAACTCTCCTACACCTGAAGGGGGGAGTTGAAAATTCAAAAATAATGTGCAAATACTTGTCTCTCCTTTCAGCTGACAAAGGGGGGAAATGATAATATAATTGAAGGTGGTTGTCAGACTGAAAGTATCGACAACATTAGAAAAATAAGCCAGTGGAAAGTCTTTATCTAATCAGCTAGTGGGCATCATCAACAAATTAGCCAGTGGGCATCGTCAAACCAACCAATGGGTAGTTTCAACATCAACAAATTCGCTAGTGGGCATCAACAACATTTTGTCAGTGGACAAAGGACGCTGATTGCAAGTAAAGGAAAGATGGATCCCTTTCTAGCTTGGCACATGATGGAGTTATCAAGCAAAAATTCAGACGTGAGTCAAACTTGTAGCTGACTCATGTTCCCTTCTGATTGGAGTTTTTTCAAAATCCAACTTTTGTGGTTTTTCATGCAGTGTTTTTGAGGATCAACAATTTAAGCATGAGAACTTGGAAGATGGTTCGTAGTTCTTATTTTGGACTTATCTTTGAGGGGGGAATGTTAGCCTCATTCTCATGTGATGAAAACAATTATAAGTCCAAAACAATTAAATTAATTAAAATCAAGAAAGCTAGATTTAATCCTACCTTTCTATATTGAATTTTTTTCCTCATGGTTAAGGATCAGTTTAAGCTTAGTTGATTGAGAGATTCTCTCTAACTAATTAGGATCTTAGATTAGTGTTTGGTTGAGAGATTTGCTCAACCATAGTGTCCAAAATAGACATACTATCTTGAGACAAACTTCTTGATTTATTTATTTGTACTATTATCATTATTTGTAAATTACATTGAGAGTGTGAAGATATAATACAGTGACGCTCAGGAATTTTCCACCATGTCTGACTTGTGTATATTTATGTTGTTTATTTTCTTACTGTTTTATTAGTTAAATAAATTTCCTGCACCAAACAACAAACACCATAGTTAAAAATGGAATCAATTGAAGAGGAACCATTCATTTCCGTAGAGACACCATTAGTTTCTGGGGAGACTCATTTCATGGAATGAGAAATGAAAAATCCGTGTATTAAACGACGTTTGTTGTGCCGTTCCGTTTTCTATCCCCCCCCTTTTTTTTGTGGGAAATAGAGGTTCTTGTTCCATTTTTGGTAACGGGGCGTGAATGTGAAACTAGATTTCTACTTTAATTGTTTCATGTACTCTCCTTGTTAAATTATTTAACTAAGTAAAAGTTTTTCTCGAACCCGTGACATCTAGCTCGTTGTCCATTGGATGGTAAATTTTTCATAGCTTCTTGTCCTTTGCATAACTCATCTGGCACGTTTTCCTCATTGTAGTAACTTTATAGATATATATATAAAATTGTAACTTCCGATCTTTATATACCCGTCATTTTGACATTTTTATAAGTAATTATCGAGTGAATAATAACATATTATTTTACAACTACATTTATTTTAGGGCTAAAAAAATGAAAAACGAGTAAACAGATGTCAATTTTAAAGCCTTCCGGACATGAAAGAAGCTGGCTTTGGGAGTGCATCTGACAGCTGAAATGGTTGTGGTTGCATGTGACACAGGGTTCTTCTTGAAAGAAAATTGTGATGGCTTGAACTTTCCACAATATGCTTCTTGGCTACCACACCCTCTTTCACACTCTCAGGGATCTACAACACAGACTGCTGCCCAAGAATTAACCCTTCAAATCATTCAAGGGTAGATGGAACAACAATCGAAAGTACAACTAGGAAATTACCGTTTTGCTAATTCAACAAATGTACAACTATTAGAAAAGCAACCAAGAAAGGTGGCTTCCAGGGCTACAGGTCCATGACCACTAAGGCACGGAAACAACCAAAAAAAAATTCTTGGTGACAAGAGTCTCCCTCATACTAAACATATCACGTGTTATAGATGTTAAGTACTATATGTTTTGTTTTTTCGATTTTAAAGTATTTATGCTTGTTTTTTAGATTGTTCTTAATGTTTATACTATGTTGAGATGGGCTGGCATATTAACACTGTTGCATAGTCTACTTTTAAATGATTTAAATTCACAGTTTAAAAATTAAAAAGAAATTTTAAAAATAAATTATATATATATATATATATATGAGGTGTGTACTTTAACAAAGATAGAGGTAAGTTGGTTCATCATGTCATTGTCCGCCTAAAGTGGATGCCTATGGGAACGTATCCAACAGCTGAAATGGCTATCATTGCATGTGACACGAGGTTCTTCTACTTGAAAGGAAAATCTAATGGCTTCAACTTTCCGCAATTTGCTTCTCTGCTACAACGCCCTCGTTCAGACTCTCCGATGGATATTAGATATGCAACACAGATGGCAGTCCAGGACTTAAGCATTCAAGGGTGGATGAAATAGGAATTAGAAGCATCCGCTGTAATATCGACGCCCACCTCAACTCCAATGGTGGCACTAATTACAGATATGCGAAATTCTCTTTCTGCTAATTCCACAAATGTACAACTACTTATAAAGCAACGAATAAAGGTGGCCGCTAGGGCTGCAGGTATCATGGCCAGAAAGCAACGAATAAAGGTGGATGCTAGGGCTACAGGTCTCCTTATCAGTAGGGAACGACAACAGCCAGAAAAAATTGTTGACCACATGAAATAAATAAGGACCCTTTATGAAGTGCATGGCAACCTATACCTTTATAGTTGTCATGAGAAATAAACCATCCATATACTTTCAGAAAAATAGCTATCGATTCCAACTTATTACATTTTCATATCCTTATATCTAGCGAACATCATGAAGCGTGAAGAAAGACAGTCTTATGAAAGGACTTATTGCATCACCATTGTATAGTTTATTAATGGTTTCATTAAGAGTTTTATCCTCCTTTGTCATAACATATCCCTTTTTCATAAAAGAATTGATCATTAGAATTCTCATGAAACAAATTATAATAATAACCCCCCTCAAACAGAAAAATGGAAAAAATGGAATAGGTAAGATACGGATGGAGAGGGCACCCTCCCTACCATTTTAATATAATTTAAACCCCACTTATCATTTTAATTTTAATTTTATCGTTTTAGTTTTTTTTTAAATTCTTTGTTTTTATGAAAAAACTAATTGCCATACATAATGGTTTTAGTCTATGTAAGATCCCAAAGGTTAGAAATTTTAGCGGATCTAGCACACTTTAGTGTCATGATTAAAGTGAACCTTGAACAAGAGCAAGAACACATATGGGATCTAAAAATGCAACCCTTTATTTATATTATTAGCTAAAGAAAATAACACATGCTCATGCAATAGGATTGGAACCCCTACAAATGAGATGCATGGTTGCTCAACACAAGAAAAACAAGACAATGAATCCCACTTGTAAACCTTGAATGGATCCACCATAGAAATGTCACCACAGGGTTTTTGTGCCGTGATCAATTTAGAACTCATCACGCCAAGTTCTGAGAAAAACACCATAAGATAGAAAAGCTGCGAATGATCAAAATCCCTAGCTCCTATCCCACTCAATAGGCTTGAGGGACTCTCTAGAACCATTATTTTATGATTTTCCCTTGAAAGATGAAGGAAAATACTATGGGCTGGTCCCATGGGAAAATACCATGGTAAGTACCATGGTTAAGTTCCGTCCATTTTGACCACATCGGGAAAAGGCATATTAAAAATTCCTACACCCAAAGATTGCTTGCCCTCAAGCAATCCAATACTATCCACAATAAAAGCATTTGTATGATGATACGTGGATCCCATACAAACTAATGTGTCATTCCATGCCTTCATGAAAAGTGATCTTGAATGGATCCTTTGATACCTAGATCCAAAACAATCCTATAGCCAATTTTTCCCCTAATAGATTCACCTAGATCCCATCACCACCGAAGTCTTGGGACCTATGGTTTATGATACCATTTCAACCCTCCATCACTGCTCATGCCTAAAGGCCAATTTTCCCCCTAATAGATTCACCTAGATCCCATTTCCACCGAAGTCCTAGTACCTGTGGTTTATGATACCATTTCAACCCTCCAAGCTCCAATATGCCCTAGGCTAAGGGTATCCTCCTAAGAAGCATCTCATGGATAGAATTCCAACTCATAATCTCTCACAAATCTATGTCGTAAGAAGGATGAATACCTACACATGGAACAAATCTATTATGTCGATATTGCTCGATGCTCAACTCATGTTGTTCCACTCGGTCACCCAACATGATCTATTTGGAGAACTTTGCCCTACTTTCCCTAATGTATAAATGTAGGTTGGTAATGCAACAATCCCTATCTATGTACTCATGTAGAAGGTTGCTTTGAAACTCCCAATTGTATTGCTCCTAGTGCATTGTGAGGGACTTGAGACATTCCTCTACATTTGAAAACTTTGCTGCTGACTTGTCACATACCCCTATGAGCTCCTCAATTTTTCTTTTCTCCTATAAGACAGTCTCTCAAGTTGTTTGGATTCTCTGCCTCAACATCATAAGATCTATCTTGAAATACGTGATCTTCCCCCAAAATTCCTCTATTGGAAATTCTAGTGCCCTGTCGAATATCTCTATACCTGTCTGCATCGAATGCCCCACAACCACAACTTCATCTTGAGTCTTTGACTCACTTTTTGGGGATGGTTCATCTTTCACATTATGTTTTTCATGCATCTCCTCATGACCATGCTCATCACCCTAGCTCACTACTATTGGCTCCTCACTCAAGTTTATCTAGCCTCATCCATATGTGGAGATAATGTGTTATTCATCCTTCCTAGTTGTTAAACATAGATGCCCCGGTGGATTGTTATCTATACTTGATTTCTCATGTTATTTATGGACATTCTCTTGGAGACCTATGGACTTAGTATTATAAGAGTCTACCTTATCAACAACATTAGGTAGAATTTCCTCGTGTACTTTTGAATGTTGGGCATCTTGCAAGTCTCCCTGAACAATATCGTGTTGCTGCTCACCATCCTGAAAATAAATAGATCCAACTATAGAAGACTTCCCATGATCTATAGGAATCTCCTCTTATTATGCCCTTGTTCAATCCTTCCTATCATTTAGACATGAATGGTTAGGTTTCCATGGTCCCTTGCAGATAAAGAATAGTCCTCTCCTCCTTAGTTCATTCTTGTTATAGGTTTTTTTCTTGCTTCCTCCATACATCCTTCTCAACACCTTCCTAGTGAGTACCTTTCTAAACAATTATATGTTTTTCCTGACCAACTTCTCGACTAGATAATAGACAGCTGATGGTACCATTGGTTTCTTCCTCGACATGGAACAATTTGGATCTTAGTATTTTGCATATGTCGTCATCTTCGTTTAAGAATGGGAACATAATCTTTTGCATTCACGTATTGACATGGTCTCAATGAGTTGATGTAATGTTGGTGTAAATTTTTTGGAGCAACTGAAATATCAACTTGTCATACTACAGATTCAACATGAATGTGCCAAAGCTTAACTCTACCATCAATTCTATAATTTTTTGCTGGTTTTGAAAGGTAGGAAGCATGATGTTGTTCAACCCTTGAAGGGTTTCTACTATTAGCTGCAATATCTCCCTCATGATATCATTGTTGCAAGGTGGTAGTGGCAATTTTAAAGCTATGATGTGATTGAGACAAGAGGAAATTGTGATTCTAACCCTTTCACAAGAATTCTCCAAGAACATGGGATATATCAAAGCAATCATTGATGGCTCGAAGGCCCAACTTGACCTTTTCCAATGTGATTTCCTTATTAGGGACAAAGCCATATCTAATGTGTCCAACCGTAAGAGAACATATTTGAACTTTGTATACTACAATTTGGATCCAAGTTCAAAGAGACGCTTCATTTCTACATCTTCTTCCTCGATATCCTTTGACTATTGAAGGATAACATGGACCTCTCGAGAGAAAGGCCTCTTGTTTTTACCTTGCTTCTCATTTATAAGTTGTTTCCTTTTTTGATCCATAGTAGTGTACCCCAGAGGACACATTGATGTATTACCATGTGGATCCCTGAGGTGTTTCGAAAAGTAAAATGATGACTTCTTCTCTCTTTATAACTGGAATAAGAGGGATTATAAGAAAAATGGGTTATAGGATTTCTCAATCATACAATTGATACAACATTTTTGAAGAAAATGAAGAATGCATTAATTTAGGAAACTATAAGGTCTCTTTATATTTCTGAAAGGAAAGGGGTTATAGGAACTGTAAGTGGCATGGAACCCATACCCACAAATTTATATGATGGGCTACAAATAAAGAGAACTTCACTGTTTGATGGAAAATCCTTTAATCAACTCTTGTGTCAAACTGTGCGCTACATTGTGATGTGGATTTGGCCTAGTGCTCTTCTTGTCCTCTACTCACTACAACACAAAGAGAGGTTTTAAGACAATATTTAAGACAATTTTTGGGTAAATTGTCTTAACTTGAGACGAAAGAAAACTTGTGTATTGTCTTAAATATTGTCTTTAAGCAGGTGTCTCAAAAATTATTGTCTTAAATATTATTGTCTTAAAAAATATTGTCTTAAAGATTATTGTCTAAAAAATATCATCTTAAATATTATTGTCTTAAAAAATATTGTCTCTATAAAGAAAATATATAACACAAGCATTATTGTCTCTTAAGAGACAATTTCATTTTTGTCTCTATGGAGACAACACTTGGATTAGATACAATATGTCTTTAATAATAGTTATGATCTCTATAGAGATGATACAAAATTTATTTAAAGATCACTTTTATCTCTTTAGAGACAATATAAAACAATGAATCTAGAAATATCTCACCATTGAAATAAATCTATATAAAAAAAATTAATTAAAAATAAACTACAAAATTGTTGATTAATTCATGTCAGTGCACAGTGGAATTGAACCACCAACCTCCTTCTTGTAAGTCAGACGCTCTTCCATTGAGCTAGCACACTTCAAACCTCACTGTAGATTTAAAACTTAAAACATCAACCTTGTTCACACAAGGAACGTGTTTAGTAAACTGCAAGGTTATCAGAATTTAACATGTTGCATCACATTTTTCTTGATATCATGACCAATGCCATCTAAGAGAATAAAGTTTTGTATTTAAGCTAGGAGTTCAATTTCATAAAAACAAGTAGAGACAAGGTATGTACAATGTGAGTAGAATTCACTCAACTAAATGATATCTATAAACTATCAAGACTTTAAAGTTTAAACAGTTTAAATTTAGCACCTAGTCATTTTGGATTCACATCTCCTCCTGACAATGTGAAGTTGTTCCATTTGCAGTATAAATTCTACAAAGTCCGCGGGGTGGTAGCACAATTGGAAAAAGGCATGTTGGCAAGCCCTTGTGTATCCAAGTAATTGGAAGTTAAATCCCGTGGACAAGTCTCAACAGACGAACTTATATATATATTGCAAAGAATGGTGAATAGAATGAGTAGAATGTATTGTATAGAATGATGTTGGGAAGAAGCTAATTGCAAGATCTAGTAGCAAGTTTTCAATTTTGTAAATGCACTCCCAGAAATATCCTTGCACATGCATGATAAGGAAACTTTTATTGAGTCATCTTTGTCTCTCTCCTTGGTTTATGGTTGTGATCTAGGTGATGTCCACAACAATTGAAAGTCTTAGTAATGCATTGGTATATCCTGTCATTATAATTTTGTTTCACATTAGTACTCCTACTAATTGTGAGTGTGAGTAACAACTATGAGATAGAGGTGGTTTATAAGGCACTACCTGCACCAGGTTTTCCAATTTGGCAGAAGGATTTGGGGGGAAAATCCTAGGGTTGATGTAATACTATCCTCTCTTAGTCCAGTACTAACATCACATGGAGTCTTGGTGGCATATATCATAGGACCACTTTGGATTTTGGTCGTTATCTATGTTGATGCTCATCCCCTCTCTCTAAGGAAAGTAAAACACTAGTTTTTACCCCGAATAAAAATTCTTGATTAATATAAAATAGTTTCCCAAATGATATGCATTTCATTTAATATAGAGCTGGTAAGTGGATGCAAATAAACCCTCTTGGGAGGATGCAAATCATTTATTTTCCATGGTATCCAAGTTACCAGTGAAAACAAAAGGTCTAACTCTTCCACAGTAATGAGGAAACAAAGGCAAAAACAAGTGCACATATCACAGGAAATGGATGTATGGAGCTGTACGAAAAAATAAGTGATATGTATGCAGTGAATTTACTTACCTTTGGGGTCACAAGATTTGGATTCTGAGATTTGTCTTCATATTCTGTATTACGGACTGAAGATGACTCTATTTTTGTTTCACTCTCTACAATCAACAAAATTGGTTTTACAGATATCAATCTAGGATCTTATGTGTCGCAACAGGTATAAATTTTCACAATTATTTAAAATGACATATATTTTGGCACTGGATCGCTGTAGGAAATCCAAAATGAAGTCTTTCATCAATTATAAATAAAAATAACCTCTATCACATAGGATATTGCCACAAATTTAAAGGAAAAATTTAAATAACCAGACAAATAAAATAACCTGAATTTGTAGAAGTAGAACCATTCAACGAAAAATCCTACTTAAAATCTGCCTTATTTTCCATTAGCACCCATTTTGCCTTAGCGGTTGCAAAATGAAGTGTTGTTACAAACAATAAGCATCATCCAATTAAGAAATAAACCCTAATATGATCTACAATCCTCCATTAAAATAAAAAATCGAGACACACAAACATAAATTCTTCCACAAAATCGACTAACTAACGGTGCTACTTGACAGAAATTCAAACCTCCAACCTTGCAACACACCCCACATCACTTGTTTTGGCTTTGAAAATAAATGAAGACTCCATAGATATGCCACAATGAAATGTCAATATGTATTCAAATGGAAATGGCATCTGACATTGTATGAAAGGAGATATATTTACATGGTGATATTCATAAATAGGATATTTATGAAATATTCTCTCGGTTCAAATTTGAAGAAAGTAGTTCATCAGGTATCATTTCATGATAACAAAATTTGATAAAATGGACTATCCTCAGAAGAAAACTAACTGTCACAACAATTCCAATGTGAGAAGTAGCACACCTGACTTATAGCGACTGTATAAATCTTCTCCTAAAACCACAAAGCAATATTTTTTAGTTCATTCATGCCATCTGCACCCATTTGTGGCATGTGTATCTGAAGAGTGTCCATTCTACACAAAATAAAAATAGCCTTATAAAACTACTTCCATGATTTCTATTAGCAAACCAACCAACTACAAAAAGCTTTTGCAAACTTAGAAAGACCAGTATTTCTTTGCATAAGGTCATACAGATTTGATAGAGTTCACAAACGATTAAGGTAAATTGAATTCACAAAATATACGACAACGAATTCAAGTATATCACCAACCATTCATGCATTAGAAATTTCTCATTGAAAATAAGACTTAATGTGTGGAATTTGATGTATATTTTCAAGGTATATAAGTATGATATGCTTGATCCAAAGAACATAAAAATTGTTGATCTCAACATTAACCCAGCTGGACCTGATAATCCTACCAAACAAAAATCCCAGTTCAATACTCATTATATCGTAATTTCTATAGGTTGGAAGAACCAAAACCCACTAAACCTCTAATCAATTATAGGTACACAACTCTTGAAAATAAGTATAGAAAGAATAATGCCCTATCAATGTAGTATTAATAGAGAAGGTAATATATTGGGATTTGTAATCAATGGGAAACACCAATTAGTGCTTTAGCTATGTATTGTAACTTCAATAAGAATCTCCTTTTGCTAAATTCCAAGACTATGTGCATGGTAAACCATGTGTCACTAAAGCATTCTAGGTTGATTGAAAATTGTTTATCTCGGTGGTTAGATGATAAGATTAAAAAAATCGTAGTTTGCAACTTGATCAGGGTTTTCTTTGTAGAGCACTTCACTAGAGCAGTCAAGAAGCCTTCCATTGTTGCTGAACCATCAATGGAGACTACTTTTCCACTCCTTAATACAAGACAAAGCAAACTATTATTGTTCCCTTCTTTGTCCAGCCAGTTCAAAATTGGACCAAGTGTAGGAGCAAAAATATGATCCCAATGTGACCACTCCTCCAGATCTGATAACATAGGTTCTTTTAGTAGGCACTTCAAAGCATCAACACTAGTCATGTGACCAAATTCTCCAGCTATTTGAAAAGGCTCAGATATCCACTTTTCAGTAATAGTTGAGCTCAGACTTGAATGATCACTTGTGTTGTTCCTTGCCAGCAATGCAGCCGAATACCTTGTCTTCTTTTGTTCAGAATAATTTTGGAGTTTCCTAATATAATTCAAGACTTCCTCAAATGAATAACTATCTGATAGCTCAAATCTGATCAAAGGAAACTGCTTATACAAAAGAATATTGACTTCTTCTCTAGTGAGCAATACATTTTCACCATTTTCTGATGTAGCTTGTGACAAAAGTTCTAACAGTTGGTTCTTTGCAATAGAAGTTGTTAATGATAAGTTTTCAATGTTCTCTTTAAGTCGTCATTGAATTTTGATGCAATATTCTCAAATTTTAAATTTAGCAATGAAAATTTAATGCATTATACAGGCATCAAGTTATAACTTCTTTATTGCTTTATGTGTGAATGATATATGACTTAATTTTCTTATTTTATGTTAAAAATTCTGATGTTCTGATGGACCTTCTCTTTCTCCCTATCTCCTATGGTTTCCCTCTTTCTCACCATTACCTACAGATGTCTACTCCAAGTTTTGATCCCATAGTAGACCCCACCCGTTGTAGGTTTTGGAAGCCCGTTTCTTGCCATTTCTAGTTTTCCTTTTTATTCCTGAAGTCATATTACAATATAATAGTGTATCAACGACACTTCTAATCCTCCATGACTTTGAGGAATGAATATAATTCATTTGTTGATTGTGCAACTGGTAAAGAGTAAGTTGAAGCACATACGTGTGTGGTCTAGCAGATAGAGAAAAGTGATTGGGCTTGTATTAACACCAAAACCCAGGTTTAAAACCCTCGAGTGGGTTCAGATATGGGTGGGTACAGGTCCTAGGTGATCTTAATGCCTTGTAGCATAGCCACTTGGCTGGAGGACAATTGTAAGAAACATTTCCAGAAACAAAAAGGATCAAACTGAAAAAACAAACACAAAGTTCAGACATACAAAATCATATGGACAACAAAACCATTGGAAAGGAGCATATATTTTCACTTTATTGTGAGCTTTATTTAACCCTTATATCTTACTATTACTTCAATATTATCTAATTTCATATGGTACATTAGAATCCTTCATGATACAAAACAATTATAGAACCTAGAATTCCAGAGTTCCAACCAGATATTGGAACAAGGACAACTTCAGAAGAAAAACAACTACGCCAAAAGAGTATTTTCTTTATAACATTCAATGACCCGTCCAATTAAAAAAATAAGTTCGTTTATTATTTTAATGGTAGAATGAACGTACCTGTTCTTCATGTGTTGGTGTTGGTGCTGGTGATAGAGATAGAGATAGCGTTCGTGCTAGAGATGATATAATTCCTAGTGCTAGTGACAGTAGAGGAGCTGGCATTGTTTCTCCTTGCTCTACCATGGAACTTACCTTTTTTGATGATATTTTTCTCCAAGGCTAGTTTCTTTGGTCCATATTTTGATTTGTGGTTTACTTAACACACTTCCCTTATCTGCACAATCAAAAACATGATGTGTATGGTATCCTAGTACTTTACAAGTACACATAAATGACATGAGTTAACCCCTTTCAAACTAAATTATGTCACTTTATGTGCTTTTTCAGAAAGACAAGTCATAAAGAAGATACAGAAGAGAAAGGCCATAATTTAGTGTCTACATATCAAATCTCCAAATTCAAGTGCCAATAGAATCAGGAAGTTTAGATGAGCTAGTAATAAATAAAATAGAAAAAGTCGTGAAAAACAAGGATATTTTTTCTTGCATTACTCTATGAAAAATCATAGAATATTACATCAGAAAGTGAAAAAAATGGCCAATAGAAGAATGAAATTGATTTATTTATGTTTAACAAAATGGCACAAGGAAAGATGTCTTTGCACTTTTGAACTGTGGTTGATTTTCGATTTGGATAACAATGATCTTTTCATGGACACCATGAAGCCTGTTTGACAAATAAGATTTCCAACTAAGCACACTTTATCTTTTTCTTCATGACAAGTGTAATCAATAGAAGAAAGTATAAGAATGTATGTCATACAGTTAGCATTGGTCATGATGGGAAAGTCGAATTTGTAGATTAAGGTTCAATAGTTCATTTAATACATCAGTCTTGAAGAAGCTTATATTTTCTCATAGAATTGTGACACAGTGCAAGCACCAACTTAAAACGTGTGCCATACACCTAGAATTGGTCAGAATAACAAAATTCCAATTTGTAGCTATGCTGCACAACTTAAGGTTCAATGGTAGATTTAATATGTAGTTCTTGAAGATGCTTATGTTTTCTCATAGAAATGATGATAGAGTATAGCCACCACCTTACTGCTATTTGAATAGAAAACTTTAAAAGGGTTTCATTTCAAACCTGTTGAATCTGATGTCTCAAAATAATAACATTTGGTCGAGTATAGCTTGATCAGATTTCTCTGGGAATAAGAGTTGCCAAAATGACAACTAATATATGTAAACCATATTTCTTTTCAGTACATTCAACATTAAATGGTTGATTTTAAATGTGTTAAGAGCATTACTGATTTTCTTTACTTTAGGTTCCATTCATCTTGGTGCTTTTGCATGTTGCATGCATCCCTGCTAACTCTATGTGGTTTGGATAACTGATTTTGGTTCTTTATGTCAAGTGTGGCTATCCTTTTACCCTCCATTTATTGTATATTGAGACAAATCAGTGTACAACATTTATAAGATGTTACAGGCATTTTGCATTCAAATAATAAATTTGAATCTCGTTTCAGAAAGAAAAGACCAATATTGATCCTTTATATTCTGATCCACTTTTTGAAGCGGAAAAGCCAGAAATTATTAAAAACTAGTCAAATTAAAAAATAAGGTTTCATTGGCAGGACTTCATATGCAGGTCCAGTCCCAGATTATGTTGATTCTCATGATGTGAGTGAATCTTGTTGAGTATTTTTGTCACATTTTTGGGAACTACATAAGTGATTTCAAGCCTATTTATAATTGTCATTAAAGATTGTAGTGCAAGACCTAAAAGACATTCAAGCACCATGGAAAATTCATTGCAGTAAATAAGAGAGATATGAGCTCCTCTCTCCATGGAACATGTTTTCAAGGGATCACATTGCATCTTGACTATAAATCAGATGTTAGAGATGGAAAACTTAAAAATTTGAATATTTATTGAGCATATCTTTTTTGTTAAAACAAGAATTTGCAAAAATGTCCTCCAAAAGGGAAGCATAGTAGAAGTTTTTCATTTCTAAAATTAAAGTCAATAAGTACATTAAATAGTCATCAATAGTGCACATAATCATTTATGATAATAGAAAACCCCAAGAGATCAATCATGATAGTAGAGAGACAAAATTGTTGCAATGTGCACATGGTACACTCTTCATTGTATTAGGTATTTATAAAAGTACAATATTAATGAAGTGTGATCATCTTTGACCAAGTCTCCTATGGTTAACTAAAATATACATATTTTGGTGGGTGAATGAAGGTGAACAAGCCCCTTATGAATAATGTATAATAATATTGGAAAAGTAAAGTGAAAAGTTAAAATTACAATCATAATACATATAACAACTAAGTCAATTGGAAGTGGAACTTAGTGACTAAATCTCATCAACTTCTGGCTGCTAAGAGAAAATCGTTCGCAATTTTTTTTTATGTTAACCTGCTTTCTAGTGAAGGATACCACATAATTGGTAAAAGCTATGCGTGGGTTGGATTGTTCTAACAGAACAATGGAAGGTAAACACTATTAAAATGTGATATCATGCAACCTTTGGTGCTTGGATGGAAGAAGAAATGTCCTTTCTATTGTTGTTGAAGGGTAGGCTAAAATGTTATAACCTATAGATCTATGTGGAGAGGAGAACGAATAAAAGGGTTCCCCTGAGAAAGATGCAATGGTATCTGCTTCAAGTTGACGTGATGACAATATGGGTTGACGCATAATGATGATAGGATGTGGAATCAACACTGTGGTAGCATCTCCTTTTTGAAGTTTCAAGCTTATGGATGACCTTGCAAAAAGTCGAGAGAAATGAGGACTGGAGCAGAACAAAGAGTTCTAAATTTGTGGAGGTTTGCATGTTTAATGACCTATTGTCGATAATATGGGAAAGAAGATGTGATATAGTAGCCTTCACTGTCCTTATGAAATCTATAATGTTTGGAAAATGCATCATATGTGATCTCTTTTCTCAAATTGGTATGGTTTGCCAAGAAGCATGTCACAAAAATCTAGGATTGTAACATCACAATCAACTCTATCAATGAGAGGTCGAATAGAAAAAGTGATAGAACACCTATGGATGGTAGGTGTGGATGACCATGCTTCCTGGACCCATCCAAAATGATAGGGTTGTGGATGCAATATGGTATGGATTTAGAGCAAGTCAACCAACTACTAAGAAACAAAATTTATCATGGCTGACATTGTCCATGATCAATTGTCTGCATTTTTTCCAATCTAAAATTGTGAGCGAAGAAACTTCTTGCTCAAGATCAATATAATCCTCGGCAAGTAGAATTAGCTTGAAAACAAGAATTTGTGGTGGTGGCACGCCTGGAAATTTCTCAAACTGCTTAGAGAGAGCTTCAAAGGAGAATCTGAGGCAACCATAAAATCCCTACGGAGGCTGGAACTGTGGCGCCCTTAAAAAGCCCCAATCATAAAGGTCTATAACAATTGAAACGAGCACAAAACAACAATATGAATACTAAGAAAAAAAGTATAAAACCTCAAGAGATAGATTATGAAGATATAGAGAGGAGAACACAACAATGTTTGCATATGGTACACAATTCAATGTAATAGTTATTCATAGAAATGAAAAATTGGCGAAAAATGCCTTGGGACTACAATTAAAATATACATATTTTGGTCAACGATATGCGTGACCAAGGCTTGCACGAATTATGTGCGATAAAGTAAGGAAAATAAATTATAAAATGTTAATTACAATCATAACACATACAAGAAATAAGTCCATTGGTAACTTAGGGACTAAGTCTTATCAATAAGCTACCAAAATTAATAAGTCAAACTCCTATTTTTAAGAGTACTATCAGGGCGGGAGTGCTTTAGATCTTACAAATGAGGAGTTGTTCTAAAAGAGTCCCATTGAATTGAATGTCATGCCTACCAGTCCACATTGATTGCTTATTGGAAATTATTTGCTATTTCTACTTCATATGCGATATGAAATGTAATATATGGTACTAATCCAACACATAATTTCAGAGTTCATTATTATAACCAGTTTTATTTTTTACATCATTGCTAGTGCATGAAACAACTCATCTGTTGTACTATTTCTCAAACTCATTTTTGGAATACCCATTGGTAGGAATCCTCCACCCTTGAAATACCAAGAGCATAAATGACCCATTTTTCATAGTCCCAAATCCTTCTCAATGTCATGAACCATTCCTTCATTGCTAATTCTCCATCCTCAATAATTTCTATAGAATCACATTCGAGAAAACTTATAACTTGTTGAAGAACTTCACTATTGCTTACACCATTTGTAGAGACCAAAGTGTCACCTTCTTCCTTAACAGATGGAACTGGTGCTACGGGTTTAGTAATTCCAACATCTATCACCCTTGAAACATAAGATGTTTCAGTATTTCTACCATCTTGTTTTTTGACCTCTTGGAAAGTGCCATAGAAGCTATTCCATAGTCCCATTTTCATTGACATCACATCAACATTCAACAAACCAATAGTCGGTTGTATTGTGGAAAGTTTGAACCACCTTCTTATGCATTTTTTATTCCCCTTATTGATTTCCATCCATTGCAATTCTATAATTCTTGTAAAGAATTCATACACTGATTGTTCTCGACAAATGTCCTTCCAAGATGCAATGAATATTTTCAGTTCATTTTCTTTAACAAGAAGAACATCATCTTTTACATATTTGGATTTTTCTATAGATACTTGTTTCCCCAGAATAGCATGCTCTTCTTCCATTGAATGGCAAGGGTGACTAACCAAGGATTTCTCATGTTGGAGAACCTTTCTCCTTTTCCTCCTAGATATATCCTGTGATTTTCCACCTAGATCTTCATCCTCATCACAAAATGAATTTAAGGCAATTTATATCTTTATCTGTTGATGGTTTTTTTCCTAACCATGCCAATTCTTTTGTTGCTGATGGGTATGGGCACCTACCCCCAAACTTCTCACACTAGTAATCTAATTTTCTCTTTGGTACCGATCTTACATAGGTGTTTCTAGTTGCATGATCCTCATCATTATCTGAACTTGAAACTGTCTTGAACCTTATATGTTTATGACTAGAGGAGGTAATTTCCATGTTTCTAGACAAAAATGAAGCCAATCGTTCAAATATGATCTTGGACTGCATTCCATATACTTGTTTCCTTCTTTCAATATCGATTTTCTTCTCTGTTTCAGCTTCCACCTGATGCTTAAGGTCCTTTTCAACTTTTTTAGTGCACCAAATAAAACCAATGTGCATCCTTAAACTTTTGATGCATATGCATAACTGGGTAGGAAAAGAAACAGATTCTTTCTTGGCCACAAAAGATAAGAATTCCTCTACCCGTATATCTTTATCCTGCCCATCGTCTAAGAAATAAGAGAGATGGGATATCATATGTTCTATTGTTATTTTGAAATTTCTCACTATATCTGCCGTGGGTGCAAAGTAATGCCCAATAAAGAGATGTCGTAACAAAGGCCCTAATACTATCCTTTCAAAGTCCTCCGCTCCTTCATGTCTACAAATCTCAATAGGTAAAATTACATGTGTGGCTTATAAATTAGGTGTATAAACAATAACATAATTTGGAACGAAAAGCATACATAACTAAAAAAATTCTCATTGTTTTTATTGTGGTTTGGGAAGCTGTAAGGCTTAAGCCTAACATCACACCTATAGGCACCCATGTTCCAATTGTGCCTTGAGAGATTCGCACAGATTTTCCAGAAATTTTGATATCATCACAATTTATCTTGTTTCGGTCATTATAGTTTTAATGACACTTTGAACTCTCTAAAGATCCCCCAACAAATCATTTAACAAAACCATCTCAAAGTGGGGGTGAATGGTAAAATCCCATTAATCCTGCAATGAATGATAAAAGCCCATTATTCCTGTTTTGTAGGTCCAGAAGAAAGAAATTTCACTCGTATGGGTGTTGTCCCATTTGATTTATAAGATGAGAAAATTGCATATCCTTCATGTATTTGGAAAAGAGATATCCCATAAACTTGGATCTAATATATATATGCCCTCATCCCACCTTTCCTTGTAAGCTATTTAATAAAATAATCATTTCCAAGAGTGAATGAATGCATTGAGCTCAACAACAGAGGCTTGGAGATATTTGGTATTATCAAAGTGCAAGACCAAGTCCAATATCTCAGAGCCCTTCCTTGTTCCAGCCAAACATTATTTAAAATTCCACAATCATAAGAAAATTTTATATGGATTGAGTGAGGTCACCTAAACTATCATCAATCAATAAAAACCCAAATCTACATTGAAATATCCACCATGATCCAAATAATAAAAACAACAAAAAAATGAGACAAATGGGTTTTGTGGACAGATTGAGTACATCTTATTGATGATCTTCTACTTGGATTCCTCATTCCTCCAGTTGTTGGTCTCCATTGCATTCTCCAGTTGTGTTAACTCAAGAGAAAAGAGTGTTGTTTAGAGGATTTGGGACGAGGGTGTGTGGCTTTTATCAATATAATGTAGAAAGAAAGCAGTTAAAAGTGGTTCATCCACGTCTGTGTTAATTGTAATTATGTCAAAATGTTCATATGGAAAAATGTATAATTGCTATGGTATGGGTTAAGATAAAGATTTAGAGGGTTGAATAGTGAAACATTGGGGAAATGTTTGGTTGAATATATGATCTAAGGAGCATAACGCATATGTTGGTCGTTTTTTAGAACAATTTAAATATATTTCATTTTTTATTTTATAATATATGATGTATGTTAGGTTTTTATTATGTTTTATATTTATACTAATGTTTGAATTTCTCTCCATTATTAATATCAATTACAACAATCTAATTTAATGTCATAACATAAAGACAAATTATGGTTGTTGGATTGCATAGTGTTAAATGAATGTATATGGAATGTTACTTGAAAGAACTACATCACAAGATGATAACTTCACTGTGTAGAGCTCCCCACCTATCCAATGCCTTGGTAGCACTCCTCAAGTTATACCTTCCTTGCTTCAAGAATTGATAACGTCAATGTTAGACTAGAATAATGTCTGTTGGACACTTAAGTGGACCCTAGTTTACCAATTTGAGCCAAGAAATTGTTATGTTGTTGGAACCACAACATTCTTCTATGGTCTTAGAAAAATGAAGACAACATGTGCTAGGAAGAGATAGGGAAACACAAGGGAGCACTAGGTGAAAATAATGCATGCAAATGAATGATTAAGAGTTTGTGACATAAAGTGTTAGTGAGTTCTAGGTGTGCTAAGGAGGGAGTGACAAGGTATGCTAGGTAGTGCTAAGGAATACTAGAGGCTAGGGAAACATGTAAAGATGTGTTAGGTGCTAGGGTGTGCCAATGCATGTCAGGGAAAGTTATGGAATCCCGGGGAAAATCAAGGGTTCACTAGTTTCAAATGCATGGAAATGAATGAATAAGAGTGTGTGACAGGGATTGTCAGTGGGTTCTAGGTGTGCTAAGGAGGGAGTGACAAAGTATGATAGGTAGTGACTTTTTGAATTAATGGAACAAAAATTGTTTGACAAAAAACAAATAAAAACTTTATAACGTCTTAACGAGACTAGTGAGTATAAAGTAGTATATCTATCCTTTTTAATAAAGGTATTGTAAGACATTATTTTTATTTGTGCATTGTATGGATGTTTATGTTTCTTTGGTTCCTTAGTTATATCTAATATTTTTAATGCAATATTATTATATTATGTGGAGAAAGGGGAAACATTCTTCTTTTAAAGGTACAATAAGAAAAATTTAGAATAACGTACATGTCTTCCTTATCATTAGCTGATGCGTTAGGGGGTAATATGGGGTACATAGAGAGGTACCCAAGGGTACCTCTCTATTAATGATGGTATTCATTATATAGTAATACCTAAACATCTACTATTATTCCCCTTAGATACCTCCCTAGGTACCCCATATTACCACCCCTAGGGGGTACACTACAGTCACACTTATCTACTTGATTTCTACTAACTTCTTAATTCCTTTTTGGATATGCATACTAATTTTAGAGATCACATTGTAAAAGCATAAACCTCACTTTCTTGATTCAAGTATTAGGAAATAAATTAACATTTTCCTTCCCTATATTCCTAATGTCACCTAAGAAAAAAAGAGATAATAAACCTTAATCATTATCCTCCCTTTCTTTCTTTTCATCCAAGTTTGGATCAAAAGATGAGATTTAGTTGTAGTTCTCTCTATTTCCTCTCTTATTTTTTACTCTTCTCATCTAAGTCATGTTTTTTAACTCTTCTCATTTTTCCTTATTTTCTAGCCTTGCTCATCTAAGTCATCTCTTCTTAGTACTAAACCCAAATTTTTTTCCTTCTCTATTTTTTTTAGTTTCTTAACTTGTTTTAGTTAAATTAGCCGCATTCAAACCAGGTTCCCTCCTTTTATAATCAGCTAGCACTGCTTAATCACCCCTTTTAGTTCACATGAAACATATCCAAATTAATTAATGTTTAAACTTTCTCCCTCACTTCTCAACCTTCCTATATTCTTAGTTTGTTCTCAAACATAGCAACAACTCCCATACTTTCCTAATAATTTTATTCTTAGTTGAAGATATCTACTCTATTTCTATAGAAAATGTAGAAATATTGATATCTTTATGGTTTCAACCATTGGATTAATCATTCAAACTCCTAAGCTTCTAGGTCACTCCAAATCTCTGAGAAACCATAAGAGTCATGTTGCCTACGTAGGTTAGGATAATTCTGTTTACTACTCCCACTTATATGTATACATCTTTTGTAATTCCACTAGAAATTGATCTCCCGCCCCCTTATTTCACCTTTATCCTTCCTACTAATAGAAACTATGTTGACTTCTCTCCCTCTTTTGACAAGAACATTTATTCTTCCTCCACCTTTATATTGTTCCAAGCAAAATTTTGAACTTGCTCCTACTTTTTCTAGTTACCTTTCCATCATGTACCTTAACTTTGTCATGGCTCTCATCATATCTGAGGTCATGCTCAATCAACCTATGACTATTACCCTTTAAATAGGCCATCTTCACAACATCCCCTATGTATAATTATGGCCAAAATTGTTGTGAGGTTCTTGATCCCAAACTCAACCAAGTTCTAGATTGCCTCACACTAGTTGGCTTCAAAGACACACATAACCTCCTCTTGAGAATGTCTCCACTTCCCACAACCACAAATATAACTCATTTGTATGCCATGACCACACACCATTTGATGGATTGGAGCCCTTTAAATTCAAATCCAAGTAATGGGGTTTGATTTTATGAAAGAACTTTATAGAGAAGATGTTGATTTCAGAGAGGCTTACCAGGCTTGCAAGAATCCTACCTTGCAAGATAGAACAGAGTATAGGCCTCTAGATATAGTTACATATGATACCCAAGTTTAGATGGGTATGTGAGTGTGAAGATAGAACATAGTATAGACCTCTAGATATTAATGATTTTTCCTCAAACAACAAAAATTGAATATGTGATTTCAAATGAAATAGCTATATTGCCTTCCAAACTTGCATTCATTGCATTCAAAGAGCAGGGAAATGGGAAATTCAACTCTATATTTGTACACCATATGTGGTTTTATTAGTGTGCTTGGTGTTAGGACTCAGCTAAATGATATTGCACCAGTAAATGGGGAACACATAATATCTCAATTCTCTAGTCTCGCATTTCAAAAAATAATGGATATGACAACCAACCTCACTAACAAATTGGTGAGGCATTACAAGTTTTGTATAATGAACATGTAAGTCATGTAGGTTTTTTGGGGTGTTACTACAGTAAAATCCTGACAAATTACCCACAATGAAACTTTTTCCTTATCATTTTGGCTGGAAGATCTTATTCATGAATTCTAAAAGTCCTTCCTATTCTTTTATTAAATATGTAGACAAGAAGAAAGGAACGATGCATTTAATTTATCTTCAAACTTGGGTTTCGAATATAAGTGCATATTCAAAACAAAAGGTATGGCTTGTATTCTAATCATTCATGTTTTTGTTGGGGTTTCTTTGGTCGGCCTTCACTTGGTGCTTAGTAGCTCGAGAATTATGAAGGATGACATGATTATAACAGGCAATGCAGATGCATTAATCAAAGAAATCAAATTGCAAATGTCACAGGTTTTTGAGATGAAAGGCCTCGGAAGTTTACATTATTGTTTAGGTCTGGAAGTGTGGAGAGACTTTGGAAAGACTTTCCTTACTCAAGGGAAATATGTTAGAGGCTTACTCACAAATTTTAGAATGGAACAGTTTAAGATGAAATCAGTAACTTTGTAGAGGAACCTGAAATTGTGCAGAGACGATGGCTCTAAGGAGGTGGATGCTACTTTGTATAGGCAGCTAGTTGGTAGTATGATATATTTGACTACAACTAGACCAGACTTAGCATATTTTGTTATTGTGTTGAGCCAGTTTATGTCTAAACCTCTTGAAAGTCATTGGGTTGCGGCAAAAGTGTATTGAGGTATCTTCATGGTACTAGTGATTATGGTATTTTATACACTGATACATCTGATGTTACTTTAGTAGGTTTTTTAGACTTTGATTGGGCAGGTAACCTAGATGATCAATGATCTATCATGGGTTATGCATTCAGTATTGGATCTGGGGTAATAGCATGGAGCAGCAAAAAGCAGAGCACTGTGTCTTTATCTTCAACTGAAGCCGAGTACCAAGCAGTATGCGCAGTGACATGTGAAGCTATTTGGCTGAGGAGGATTCTCCATGATGCGGGAGAGCAATAGAAAGAAGCAATTGTCATCAATTGTGACAACTAGAGTTCCATTAAGCTGGAAAACAATCCAGTGTTTCATAAGAACATGAAACACATAGATACTCAGTTTCACTTTGTAAGAGAAAAGGTCCATTCAAAAGAAATTTTTATTTAATACTGTAAAACATGTGACAATATGGCGAATATTTTTACAAATCCTATTAGGAAAGTGAAGTTTGAATTGTTTAGGGGGATGTTAGGACTTCAGGATAATCCTTTCTCCATTAAGTTGAAAATATTTAATATTATATTGTATTAATGGAGAAATGGTTACATGGTTGTAATGTAAATCCTTAAGTTAGGATTAGTTCCTAGGTTGTAGGAGTTTGTTCTCAGATACCTATTCTTTTGAGATGTATTTATTGTCTCATCTTTGATTAATTGAACATGAGAGTGTGCACTCCGGTTTGTGTAGTCTCCAGGTGCAACTTGCTCGCATGTGAGCCGCTAGTTAATTCAATTCATGTTTTTCTTTCTATTTTTTTAACGCAAGTGAGTAACATGTCTCTCTGCTCACTGAGAAGATTTGACCCAGACTTAGTAAATTTCTACCTTTTCTTGAGCCCATATTTCCTTGCACAATTCCTTGAGAAATTAGGCCCCTATTATTTAGGAATTTTTACAAAATGGATTTCATGATTCCCAAGGTTGATCATTTGACTACATGCAACACCTGTACAATCAAGACTAGCCTACAATTGATGTTACACTGCCTTCGAATCGCCACCATAGCTGAGGAACTTTAATTCTCCATGCACTAGATATTTCGGGTTGATTGATCAATTAACTAGATTATCACTGAGTTCGACTCAAGTCCCATTGCACAATTGGCCTTTCACTAGTTCCTCATGCAATTGAAATTATTTTAACTGAAAAAACTTGAGATAACTGACTTTGATTGCTACAAATTAGAAATTATACATGCTTAACTGAATTCTAACTCCTCCAACTCAAATTTACTGAGGTTGACACAAGCCATGTCAAACAAGTTAACTACATCCAAGTTGTCTATTGATGTGGAAATTCAAATTTTCTCAATTTAATCAAGGAGCAATCAAATTGAGGATTTCTCACTGCATTTTTCAAGACTCACTCTCTGGAAGAAAGGGATTATCAACCACCCCTATCTTTCACCTATGGAACTCGAACTTCCCTCTTGACAAAGATTTTTCAAAATGTCAACATCTTTCTCCTCTGTCAGAATGGAGTGTAGCAAGATCATCTGCCTTTGCACAAAGTCTCGTAAATGGTGATATTGGATATCTATATGCTTGGATCAATCATGAAATACATGATTCTCAGAGAGATTAATGCAACTCTGATTATCACAATTTGATCCATCATCTGGCCAAATAGTCCAACAACTATCTTTATCATCCATATCCCCTCACGTGTTGCTTGACTTGCATCCATGTATTTTGCTTCTATTGAGCTGAGCACTAATTTGTTTGCCTCATGTCGTACTAAGAAACAACTGTGGACCCAACACTGAAAATTCCACTTGATGTACTCTTTCGGTTTGATGGACTTTGTGCCCAATATGCATCTGTGAAGCCACACAACATCACTCCCTCTGCTCATCTGTAACATAGTCCAAACTAAGTAGTGCCTCTAAGGTACCGTCAAACATGCTTAGTTGCCTTCCAAAATAATTTGGTTGACCTAACCATAGCATGGCTTAGTTGGTTGACTACACAACACATATATGTTCATTTGTTCACAAGATACATGAGTGAAACCACTAGCTGTCGATAAATGGTAGCATCCACTTCTTCACATGAAGTGGAATCCTCATTCCTCTACTTGTTCGCTAGAGCTGTCTCCATGGTTTTACAACTCTCCATGTAGAATATCTATTTATCTAATTTGCATAGTTTCCTTGAGAGACAAACAATTCCCCATCACCTTGTCATACTTCCAACTTGAGAAAGTAGTGCATGAGACCCATGTCCTTCATTTCAAATTACCTTGCAAGGTCCTCCTTGGAAGATATGATCAACTGCTCGTCACTAGTTAAAATAAAATTATCAACATAGAAGACAATAATAAGCAATTTACCTTCTATCCATAGGTGATGAGGTTTGCATCTGCTTCACTTATGATGAAGCACAAACCAGTGAGATAGTTATCAATCTTGTTGTACTAAGCACGAGGTGCTTGTTTGAGATAATACAACACTCACTTGAGTTTGCACACATGAGACTCTTGATAAAATGTCTCAAAACCTTTTTGTTACTCTATGTACACCTCCTCCTTAATAACCCCATTGAGAAATGTTGTTTTTACACCCATTTGGTGGATATTATACCCCATTTGCATATCTAGAGTGAGAATTGATCTAATGGATGAGTACCTTGCTACAAGAGAAAACGTCTCTTCACAGTCAATTCCCTTAACTTGAGAGTACCCCTTGGCCACAAATTTGGCCTTATACTTCTCTACGATTTCATCTGTTTCCAGCTTCACCTTGAAGATCCATCTCAAACCCACTATTGATTTATATGTTGGTCTTGGGACCTTTTCCCAAACACTGATCTTTGCAATGGATTCGTATTCCTCCACCATTGCATCAACCCATACATGTTTCTCTTTTTCTTCCTCAAAATATGATGTCTCAATCTCTATAAGCTTAGTCATAAGAGCCATGTGTCCAGTGTACATCTTATGTGACCTCCTTTTCTTACGCAAATTTGAAGGATATCCCACATTCTTCCTCGCATCCTGCACAAGTCTATCAACTTCCTTAGTTCCTTTTCTGCCTTCTTTGGATGGTTTTTCTTGAGTGAATGTCTCCACTCTCTGCTCCTCAATTTGTGGTTTCTCTACAACTTCCTGAGGTTCCTCCTTTGGAGCTAAAAGATCATCTTTTGGTGGGATCTAAATCTCCCTCTTAAGAGAGCACCACATAGCTTTCTCCTCATCAAATTTTACACCCCTTCGCACAACTATCATTCTAAGTGATGGCAAGTACACATGGTAGTTGTGGGGAGTTTCTGTGTAACCAAAAAATACCCCAAATTCTATGGTCGACTTAAGCATATTCCTTGATTCTTTGGAGACATGGAAATAAACAGAGGCTCTAAAAATCTTGAAGTGCGACACATCTGGCTTTCTTCCCGAGAAAGCCTCCTCCGGTGTAATCATGCCAAGAATCTAATGAGGACTTCGCTGTTGCAAACAAACTGCTGTATTGGATGCCTCAACCCACAAATGCATAAGTAGGCCTTGGTCATGCAACATCACCCTCATTGCCCCCAAAATTCTATGGTTCTTTCTCTCAACCACCACATTTTGATGTGGGTTGTGGGGTGTTGTCAACTCTCATCAAATGCCTTCTTTCACACATAAATTTTTAAATTCATTCGACACATACTCAGCTCCATTATTTCTCCCGAGATGATTCAGATTTAAACAGGAACACAACATATTATAGATATAACCATAAATATAGAGATGCAGTGGAAATAATGCTTGATTTCATTAATTTAAATTACTGAAATATTCTTACAAACAGAAATGGAAATAAACCAGCTAGGGCGATGGTAGCTTATCTCTGAGAAGAGATGTGGCGGCTACATGCCTTTGAAGTGTGTTATAATGAGGCTCGAAGGCCTATTTATTGTTGAGAAACAATGGAAAACCCTAAACATCCAAAAACCTAACCTTAGAAGATGAAACGCCAAACTATGGGCCCCATTTGGGTAAATTGGTACATCAACTTCCTTGGGTCATAACTTTGGCATACGATCTCCGTTTGGTGCGCAGAATAGCTCGTTAGAAAGATCTATCCGAGGACTACAAATTTCGGAAGAGAAACATCAATCCATGGACCCATGTTTCTCCTGGATTTCGCAAAAAAGTCGTTCAGGGCCTCAAAATGGCTCCGAAAGTTCAGGACCCGAAAAACTGTGAAAAAAAAGTAAATTGTGCTACATTTAGGGAAACTGAAACACTGAAAGAGACAGTTTTGGGGTCTAAGTGGGATAGGTGGGTGGCCACCAACATCTACCTGGATCACGAGAGCCTTCACCTTCTCACTAGTTTCTTTCTCAACCAGTGCCTTGAATTCTACGAACTTGGAGAACGTCTCATCTTTCTTCTACATGAAGAGATCCAACACTTATGTGAGAAGTCATCAATAAAAAGGGCAAAAATATTTATGTTTGGCAGTGGAGGCTATCGAGAAAGGTCCACAAACATCAGAGTGGATCCTTTCTTGGATTGCACACGCTTTGTTGTCCTGATCATGGAATGCGGATTTTATGTAATTCCCCAAGATACATCCTTTACATACATCCTACTGCTCAAGTGCTCCTTTAGGGACGCTAGTGGATATTTGTTGTATAATATTCAAGGTGCCATGATGTAAATGGCCAAGTCTTATGTGATAAAATTTACCTACATCGAGGCCCATGCACTTTCTCTTCATTAGTGCTTAATGCAACACAATCTTCCACATCTAACTTATACAGATTATTCACACGAACCCCGATCTTCTTCACCTATCCCATGGCTATGTGTCTCATGAATTATTTTCCTTTGTTGAAGATCACATCATAACCATGGTCTTCCAAAACTGCATTAGAGATGAGATTTTTCTTTAGGCCTAGGATAAACATGACATCCTTGAGCCTGAGAGGGGAGCCTGACTTCCTCTAAAAGGTGACTATACCAGTACCGGTCATGTTGTACCTTCCATCATCCCCTAGCTTGATGTGCATTTGGAGATCTTTCTCCTCCAGGTCACTGAAAAAATATCTACACCCTGTCATGTGGAAAAATGCACCTGAGTCCAAGTACCACACACTCCCCATCACTGTGTTGGACATGCATGCGATAAGGGTAAAGTCAAGGTCAAACTATGAAGCCAAGGCTTCACCCTCTGCTCCTCCTAAGGTCTTCTTTCCTGGCTTTTTCTATGGGCACTTCGTGGTACAGTGTCCATATTCATGATAATGGAAGCATTTATTTTTTGACAACTCTTTCTTCTTTTCACCTTGGTGGGATTCTGGTTTGGTTTGATATTTCTTCCCTTTTCCCTTCTTTCTCTTTCCAACCAATGCAAAGTTTTCTTCATCCTTTCCCTTGGATGAGGTCCCATCTCTGGTATTCTTCCTTATTTCCTCCTGTACCAAATCATACCATAAGTGTTCCCAATTTGGTAGTTTCTCCCTCCCATTCACTTAATCTTAATAGTTATGCCAACGCTTGGGAAGGCCCAGAAGGGCTATGCTTACCAAGTCATCCTTTGAAATAGTAACACCAAATCCTGCAAGCTCATCATGAACTTGTGTGAACCTCCTTAGATATTATAGGATAAATTCATTCTTCTACATCTTGATATTTCAAAGTTTATCCTTGAGAACCAACTTTTTGTGGTCACTATTATTCTAGAATAAATTTTTTAGTTCCTACCACATTGCATAAGGATTTTCTTTCCCATGGAGATTGCTGACAATGTGGTCCCATACTCCCTCCAATATTATTCTCCACGCATTGGCTACATATTTCTTCTACTGAGCAGGGTTTTGGGCATCATATTCTGTTAGCTTTGTAACATCTCTCTTGATTTACTCTAGCAATCCATTGTAATCGAACACCTCCTCCATGCAATCCTTCCATTCAATGAAATTAGAGTTGCCTTACAAGGCATACTCTAGCCTCATCCCGTTGAAGGTCATCTTCTCAGCTCTCAAGAGATCTTACTACACTGAACTGCAAATTCAAACCTCCTGAGAAACAAATTCAAAATTTCTGCCTTAATGTGAATCCTGCTATGATATGATGTAGAGATTATGGTGTAGATTTGCAACTGCTCATGAAGTTTTTTCAAAATCACAAGACAAAAACCTACTCTACTACTATACGGATGTTAATTCACAATTTAGAACAAAAAATTTAGACATGCAATAAGAAATAAAACACATGCACATAATATTTTTCCTGGGGAAAGCAATTTGCTAAAAACTCCAATGTCTTCTTGCATCAATCTAATGAATATAAATGTATTGCAATTTCTTTAATTGAATGTGCACAACCTGTAAGTGAATAACCTATCTCTTTGCTCACTAAGAAGCTCAAACCCAAACTTCGTCAATTTCTGCCTCTGCTTGAGCCCCTATTTCCTTGGGAAATTCCTTGAGAAATTAGGCCCTTATTATTTAGGAATTTTTCCAAAATGGATTGTGCAATTCCTAAGGTTGATCATTTGACTGCATGCAACACCTATATGCTCAAGACTAGTCTACAACTAATGTTACACTACCTTAGAATCTCCACCATAGCTGGGGAACTTGAACTAAATGCTTAGTTGAACTCTAACACCTCCAACTCGAATTTATTGCTTAAAATGGGTGACACAAACCATGTCATACAATTTAATTGCATCCAAGTTGTCTGCTGATGTGGAAATTCAAATTTTCTCAATTTAATCAAGGCAAAATCAAATTGAGAATTTCTTGCTGCATTATTCAACAATTCTTTAGGTGAATCTAATCCATGTTGCCAATCCAGCATAACAATGTGCTAATAACAACAATCAAAGGATATAAGTAGCATTCAAAATAAAAAAAACAATTCAAGAACATGTTGGGCAGTGGATAATCCAGCACTCCCCGTGTGTTTTGTGACATGGACTAATTGCCTCTCAAGGATCCATTAACTCTGGCGATGCGTTCGTTTACTAACACTTGCGGGTTTTGGTGTAATGGCAATCGTGATCCCAACAAGTGGTATCAGAGCCAAAGGTCTTGAGTTTGAATCACACCCGGATGGCGCTGGGGGGTGAGATTGTTGGGCATTCAATAATCCAGCACTCCCCGTGTGTTTCGTGACATGGAATAACCTCCTCTCAAGGATCCGTTAACTCTGGCGATGCGTCCGTTTACTAATACCTGCGGGTTTTGGTGTAACAACAATCATGATCCCAACAGAACACATATTAATACACAATCGATGGAGAGCCCGAAAAGTACTCCAACTATCTTACCACCTATCCGAAAGTGCCTCCATCGGCGTAAATCCCATTAGTTGTTGTCAGCCTCCATCGCTCTACCTCCTGAAGAGCCCATCAACAATGCAAATCCGAACCCCTAATCCTTTAACTTTATTACTAGCACCTCATATTGAAAGTTTTAAGACAAAAGATTTAGTTTGTCTTAAAATTCCACTCCATGTAGTAGTGTCGAATGTAACGACATACAAGTTGTTTCTAATCATATCAACATATATTGAAGGGACCAAAGAGTAATTAATGTTTGGGAAATCTTGCCAGGTAAAGTTTTTGATTCTTCAGAGTCGGCTACCCCCACAAAATGAAGAGCCCAACAAGCTGTTGTCTTTATATAAGATAATGCAAATGGAAAGTGAAATAGCAGCGTTGGTATAGGTGCAATACAATAGTAGCCTGCAAGTTGGTGGACTTAGGGTGCATTATGAAAGTCAGTTTAATTGTTAGAGAATATTTTCTTAAATTGATATGTTTTTGTCTTAATTGTTAATTGTCTTAAATAAGTTTCGTCTTAAGTGGTAATTGTCTTATGCTATTACAAGTTGGTAGACTTAGGGTGCATGGTGAGAGTCAATTTTGTTGTTAGATAATATTTTCTTAAATTGATATGTTTTTGTCTTAATTGTTAATTGTCATTTCGTCTTAAGTGGTAATTGTCTTAAATATAAAGTTGTCTTAAAATATTTTTGTCTCAAACTATTTTTATCTTAAATATAAAGTTTTGTCTTAAAATAAAGTTTTTCCTTAAAATGTTTTTGTCCTAAAATATTTGTCTTAAATTTAAAATTGTGTCTTAAAATATATTTGTATTAAGTTGATTTTGTCTTAAATATAAAATTTGACAATTCAATTGATATTAAATTTTAATGTAAAATAATTAAAATAAAAAGTTTTTTAAGACAAAAAATTTCTTCCTTAAAAGAAATTTGTCTTAAAAATGACAATGACTCTTTTATATATATAAATAAAATTTACTCAAATATATATGTATATATACAAATTTTAGTACCCTTTTCTCTTTTATATATATATATATATATATAATTTACTCTTATATATATATATATATATATATATATATATATAAATTAATTTTAGTACCCTTTTCTTATCAAGCTTTCTTCAAATGTTTGGGCACATCTCTTTCACCACAGGAATGGCAGAGTGACCTTCTTGTTACCTGCTAGATACGCCAGGAAGATATGTGGCAGCAATGTGGGGTCTCCGAGCAGTAAAGGCAACCGGTAGATTCATGACAAAAGGTAACTGTAAAAGTACCTTGTATCCAAGTCCAATATCCCTCAGAAAACTAGCACCTCTAAGAAAACAACACCAACATATTCTGGATTACCACAGAAGCTGCGACTTAATCTCATTTATGAACCCTTCCTTTAGTTGTGCGTGCCCTGCACAAAATGAGCCAAACATTTTCTCTTTATGTTTTCCCCTCTGATCAGATTTTCTTTATCTGCTGATATTATTTGTTGAAAGTAAGCTGCAAGCTTGTACAAGGAACAGCAAGAGTACGTGTTATTTGGCCTTGTTCACTTTTTTGTTGTTGTTGCATAACTTGCATGCTTGTAGCACCCATGAAGTTTTCGGTGTTTTCCACTGACTTATTGACTGATTTACTGTAGATATGTGTTGAATAGTTACTATAGCAGCCAATTCTAACCTGGATCCTTAGGTTAGCATGTTCTCCATGAGATGCAAACCCTCTACAAGATAATCAAAGTACTTTTTAGCAGCTTAGTTAAACGTTGGTGACCTCGGATACAAGAGTGGCATTATATACTTGTATGCTTGTAACATCCCACGACGAAGTTGCCTCTGCTACGCAGTATTCATTCAGTTGCTCGACGGATGTGTCGCAGGCCTAGGAGCAGTCAATGGCCTCTCGCCCCAGCCTTTGGCCTATGCTTGAAGGTCTACAACCCTGACGCTCACCATGTCGCTCCACGGGCTCTGATCTCGAGGCTCCAGGGATCTCGTCCTCTCTGTAATGGCTTTATGAAAAAGGAAAATATCCCGAGCACTATATGGACATCATAAATCCCTTTTACCATACACGACCATTCGAATATAATATATTTCATGATAAAAATATTCAAAGTCCTATTGGGATACCATATTGGACCTGGCTAAATATGAATATTTTAATTTTTTCTAAGCCCAACGCATCAAAAGGGAGGGCGTTTAACGCAATTTCACCGCAGTTTGACTGCTACATCCTTCCATTGATTCGTTATCGATCATATTGATATTCCACTGATTCTGCCCATCAAAGATCCTAAACTCTGTGACATGATGAAGATGAGCTTCTATTCTATGGCCTTGGCTCTCTACAGCTGTATGGGGCAGATCTCGCCGTGACTTCAAGTGTTATTCAGTTAGATGCTCGGCGAATGGGTGTCACAAACCTGGATGAAGCCAAACGCATTGCTCTACAGGCTTAGGCGCTCTCCACTGATGGATCGATCTGCTAATAGGTGAAGATATTGGTCATTATGCTCACGGCTCACGACTGATGGCCCGGTCTACGGCCCCTGTGATTACACTCACAATTGACTAGTCGATGCACCCACAGCCTCCGACGCACGACTCCCCAATCTTGCTACCAAATATTCTCTCGGCCCTTGGTCAAGTGGCTCGACCCTTGTGAACAACGCTGGTCCGATCAATGTGCTAAACAACGCTGGCCTGATCAATATGCCCACAACCCACGGTTGGTAGCTCGACCATGACTGTTCGATGCGCCCATGGCTCATCCGGTTTACAACCCCTGCAATTCCACGCTAATCCAAACGGTCCACTCGATCCATTGCGCCTCCAATAACCTCAACTCTTTGTTGCTTTGAGATTTCGACGTGCACGATGATATGGCTTGTCGACCACGTAATTTCTGTTGTATGGATGGCTATGGTTACCCAACCCCATACACAAAAGATATGGCCTATCGGTCTTAATCATTAATTTGGTAGGAATTTTATCTTCAAAGGGATAATCTTCCTTGAAGGACTTAATAATTCAGCGTTTATTTCTCATCTTCCTGCAAACTTGATTAAATCTTGCAGAAACAAATAAACCCTCACTGTAGGAACACCTCCAAAATAATTAATTGCAAACTATTAGACCAACTAGGATATTGAGTATCATCGAAGATGGAGAATGTCTGTTAGGGTGAGAATAAATTCCACCGAAGTTATGACAAGAACTATCAAGAAATCTCAACCTCTCATGATGCACAATTCTGATACAATTATAAGATCCCAAAGGTCAGAAATTTCAGCAGATCGAGCACACTTTAGCTTTTTGATTAAAGTAAATCTTCAACAAGAACAAGAACACAGATGGGATATAGAAATGCAACCATTTATTTATATTATTCGCTAAAGAAAATAACAAATTCCCATAAAATAAGATTGGAATCCCTAGAGATGGCATGCATGGCTGTTCAACACAAGAAAAACAAGACACTAAACCCACTTGTGAATCTTGAATGGGTCCACCACACAAATGTCACTGGGCTGTTTTCATCCCACAATCAATCTAGAACTGGCCACACCAACTTCAGAACAAAATAAAATAAGATAAACACACTTCTAATGATCCAAATTCCTAGCTCCTATCCCTTTGAGAAACTATCTAGAACCTTTATTTTATTACTTTCCCTCCTAAAAAAACAAATACTATGAGAATCCCAGCGGAAAATACCATGGATAAATTCCATCCATTTTTTCCACATCAATAAAAGAGAATATTACAACATATAAATGTACAACACCTTCACCATAACTCTGACGTAATGTATTCTTTTCCCAAACCTAGCTCTTTCTATGATAATCAATATGATTTTAAATTGTATGATTTTAAATTGTTGACAATTCTTACGATGCCAAGCAAACAATAACCCTTGCTTCTTAGCTCTTATAACGTTCATGGCCGAATCTAGTCAAACATTTACCTAAGACTACTTTGAACTTTATTTCTTTTACAATTTTATCATTTCAATTAATTGACAACCGCATAGAAACAACAACTATCCAAATTATCTAATCTGATTTCATTAATCCTTCACTCAACTAAAAGCAGTGTACTTTGCTATTATTATATATACCCATAAACCTAATCCATAAAAGCCGAATAATTTTGAAAAATATAGAGGATTTTCACCTCCATAAAACAGGTTTCAGGTGCCCATGAAGGTTAATAGGCTTGTCTGATTTGAAGGTTAATATGAGTTGAATTAACTAGTATTACGCTGTTTTTTTCCTTAGGATTTGATACAATAAACTTTCATCCATGAAGACTTTTCGGCGTCCAAAAAACAACCATTTAGTGCCGAGCGTAGTCGATATGCTTAGTTTGATAACGGAGGTAGCAATCCAAATCTCAGAGGAGAACATGGCATGGACAATGTGGTATTATTGAGAGTATCCACTGAGGCACTCATCGGAGTGTGTCGTGCTCAGACTAGTGGCCCGTGGTAACATCCACCCAAACGCATGAGACCGGCCGTGAGAGTTTAATTCTGCATTTACACACATTATTCTTCAAAGTTTAGCCGCAGATGATTATTTTTTATTAGAAGTTAGTTTATTTGAAAATGGTTTTTCATTATTAAAGAAGCATTCGGTTTGTGACCGTAGTACTTTATTTGAAAGATGAAGGCAACTACTTGCTGCTTCTTGCGTCTCATCCACATCCCGTTGAGTTTGAACAACTTAGATGACGCTAAGGGTGCCGATCTTTGGAGAATGCTTACCATTTATTATTTTTTGTGGGCTGTCCCGTTGAGTTTGAACAAC
Source organism: Pinus tabuliformis (assembly GCA_031772625.1). Lineage (NCBI taxonomy): Eukaryota > Viridiplantae > Streptophyta > Pinopsida > Pinales > Pinaceae > Pinus > Pinus tabuliformis. Next base: position 629,305,405 of record CM062816.1, read on the forward strand.
TTAGATGACGCTAAGTGTGCCGATCTTTGGAGAATGTTTACCATTTATTATTTTTTGTGGGCTGTTTTATATGGTGTAATTTTTAGAACACAGTTTTATTATTAACTTGGTTAAACTAACACAATCACGTGATTGATAAAGGCTAATAAACTTATATGAAATATATATACAATTATATTTTCCAATGTAATTGATATAGGCAGATAATTTTATATCAACCACATTAATAATTATTATATTATTAATAACTATATAAATATTATCAACAAGATTTAGGATTATTAATAACTATAAAAATATTATTATTTATATATATTATTATATAAATATTACATTAATATTATAATAATAATATAAACTCTTACTATATATTAATTAATAATAAGAATAACTCATAATAATATATTATCATTATATTATTAAAATAATATAATAATATAAAATTATAAATAATAATAATAATAATAATATATTATTATAATATTATTATAATAATATACAAATATAATTATTATAATAATAATAATATAATCAATATTATTATAATAATAACAATAAAGAATAATTATTTATTATTTATGATAATTAATAACTATATAAATAATAACAACTATATTCTTGTATGGTGATTTACGCAGTGCATTATATTAGATATCATTTTTGGGATTCAACTGCGTTAAGTAAGTCATTCAAACGTATGACCATTTCCATGAGAGGTAGTCGTAACTGACTAATTTCTCATGATTTTTGAATAGTTCACTTAGCACTCATTGCATCGGGTGATGCTCACATGGGTGAAGAAGTGGGATTGAAACTAGTGAAATGTGGAGAACGAATCACATAGCATCAATCATCACTTCCGGGGCTTGGACCCGGTAACCAGGACTTCCCAAGAGGTCACCCATCCCAGAACTCCTCTGGCTCAAGTGCGCTTAACTGTGGATTTTTTCGCCACAATCAAGCCCACTTAGCTTGCTACCCCATTTGCAAAACCTTAGCAAGTATTGTGCCTCATGAACCATTCAAGTAGAGATCCCTTGACTCTTTTTGAATTTAAGTATGGGGGATTTACGCAGTGCATTATATTAGATATCATTTTTGGGATTCAACTGCGTTAAGTAAGTCATTCAAACGTATGACCATTTCCATGAGAGGTAGTCGTAACTGACTAATTTCTCATGATTTTTGAATAGTTCACTTAGCACTCATTGCATCGGGTGATGCTCACAGCGGTGAAGAAGTGGGATTGAGTTTATGAGTTTATAATAACATAAACTCATAACAATACTAGTATTATTAATTATTATTATTTTTAGGCTTTAGTATTTTTAATACTTATCTTAGTATTTTTAATATTTATCTTAGAGTTTGTGGGTTAATTATTTTCGGTATTTAAGACTATTAATAATTATATAAATATTAATAACCAGATTATTTATATACATTATTATATAAATATTATAATAATAATATAAACTCCTAATATATATTAATTAATGATAAGAATAGCTCATAATAATATTGCATTATCATTATATTATAAAATAATAATAATAATAATAATAATAATATCTGATTATAATATTATAATAATATAATACTATTATTATTATAATATTATAATAATATACAAATATAATTATTATTATTATTATAATAATATAATCAATATCATTATAATATATTATTATAATAATAACAATAAAGACCAATTATTTATGATAATTAATAACTATACAAATAATAACAACTATATTCTTATATATTTATATATTTATGATTATTATATGAATATAATTATAATAATATAAACTCATATTATTGTTATTATTATTATTATTTTTAGCCTTTAGTATTTTTAATATTTATCTTAGGGTTTGTATACATTGGGTTTATAATACTAGTCTTTTTTGTTTATTATTACCTAATGGTTTAATACTAAAATCCCAAGGGATTATGAACCAACGAGAATAATATTAAATAAAAAGGACTAATATTATAAATCCAAGGAACTAATAAAACCAACCCTTTAATATTCTAAACCTAAGGAATTAGTGAAGCCAACGTATAAATATTAAAAACCTAAGGGATCAAGAAGCACAAGGAATTGATATTACTGATGCAGGAGCATCTGACCCCTCTTAATCAAAAGAGGAATCCAAAGCGGAGAAGAGGATGATGTGGACCATCGAAGCTGAATAGGGGACAAATGTGTTTAAAACAGAGTAAATGATGGAATGGATAAAGTCTCTCAAGACTTTATTAAATGTAATCTGCCACATATGTACGCATACAGAGAAATTTACGGGTTGTTAGAGGATTGATCAGATCCTTTTAGTGATCCGATCTAATATTCCTGTAAATGATGAACCTGCGTCTTCTATATATATCATGAGATAGTGATAGATAGATATAGTGCGATTGTAAAAGATTTGTAAGTTGAGAGAGTGTTCACAATGTAGTCAAGAGGAAGCTTGTTTCTAAGGCTGAAATGCCTTAGGGTGTAACTCAATTCTGTGTATAATATAATACATGTGTGTTTGTGGATTTCCGCGTATCTGTGTAATTATACTTTTCGAGTGATTCTGTAAATATATGCATTGAGGACTTAAATCCCATTTGTAGAGTGTTGACTGACCATCGATCACTGTAGGATTGATGGCGATCCAATATTAAGTATATACATCGATATATGAGTGTTTTTTGTGTTAACGGAGTATGGCATAAAACCATGTTTATAATGCAAAGTCCATCAAAAGAAAGTGAATTAAGCTAAGGAAGAATAGATGAGAGAACACACAGGAGTCGTCAGAGCTGTGAGATTAATGGTCCAGATCAAGTCTCATGGGGCAAAACCTTTATATCACATTGGCAAAAATCCCTTGGGCAATATCAGAACCGGTCCTTAAAGAAATGCGATTGCGATTATGTGATGAAGTGACAACCGTCGGATCAAGAGTTAGAATTGATGGTTGCGATCTAATTGCTTATCACAAATCGGAGAGGTCAAGGGCCAGTGGACGGAGGACTATCGATGTGCTGATATGCGATTTAGCGCTGACCATCAGATCCAAAGGAATAATGGACGCCGAGGTCAACCGATCAGAGATCAAAGATTGGAGAAGGCAGAGGTCGAAGAGCATTGTATAAAGGAGTGGAGGAGTAGACCCGCCGATATTTATATATGCGGGTGTAATCCTTTTGAATTCTGGCCAAGTGTTCGGAGCAGAGTTTCTTGTGTTTCCCGTGTATTCCTTTGTTTTGCAATAAAGTGTTATGGTCTCGGTTTTTAAAGAAAAAGCCGAATAAGTGTATGGTCCTGGTTTAAAGGCTTAGAGCCTCAAATATGCTTCTGATAGGGTTTGTGGGCCATAACCCACAGGCCTCAAGATCGAATATTGATATGAAAGGGGTTTTGGCCTTACCCCAAAATCGCTTTTCATCAATTACAAACACAAGATAAACATAAAGATGACCATGATTGATATTATAAACCCAAGTTAATAATAAACCCAGAAGATTAATACTAAAACCCCAAGGGATTATGAACCGAAGGAAATAATGTTAAACCCAAGGGACTAATATTATAAACCCAACATTGATAAACCCTAATATAAATATTAGAAACACTAAAATAAACATGATTTATTTTCACGGTGAGAGAATCCTTGTCACAATGTGACATTCAACGATGGTTGGCCATCGTTGTCTATGATTGACAATGGTTGCGTAGTACTAAAACCCCAATGGATTATGAACGCAAGGGAACAATATTAAGCCCAAGGGACTAATATTATAAACCCAATATCCGTAAACCCAAATATAAATATTACAAACACTAAAATAAACATTTTTTATTTTCATGGTGAGACAATCTTTGTCAAAATGTGACATTCAAGCATGGGACTAATATTATAAACCCAACATTGGTAAACCGAAATATAAATACTACAAACACTAAAATAAACATGGTTTATTTTGATGGTGAGACAATTCTTGTCACAATGTGACATTCAACCATGGTTGACCATGTTTGGCTATGATTGACAATGGTTTACAATGATTGATATTATAAACCAAAGGGAATAATGAACCCAAGGGATTATGAACCCAAGGGAATAATATTAAACCCATGTGACTAATATTATAAACCCAACATTAGTAAAACCAAATATAAATATTGCAATCCCTAAAATAAACATGATTTATTTTCATGGTGAGACAATCCTTGTCACAATGTGACATTCAATCATGGTTGACCATGTTTGATATTATAAACCTTGTTGGAATAATAAACCCAAGGGATTGATATTAAAACCCAAATGAACAATAAAACCCAAGGGATTAATACTAAAACCCCAAGGGATTATGAACCGAATGGAATAATATTAAACCCAAGGGCCTAATATTATAAACCCAATGTAAATATTACAAAGACCAAAATAAACATGATTTATTTTCATTGTGAGATAATATTTTTCAAAATGGAACATTCAACCATGGGACTAATATGGTAAACCCAAATATAAATATTACAAACACTAAAATAAACATGGTTTATTTTCATTGTGAGACAATCTTTGTCAAAATGCGACATTCAACCATGGGACTAATATTATAAACCCAAATTTTGTAAACCAAATATAAATACGACAAACACTAAAATAAACATGATTTATTTTGACAGTGAGACAATCCTTGTCACAATGCGAGATTCAACCATGGTCAACCATGATTGATATTATAAACCTAAGGGAATGATAAACCCAAGGGCTTGATATTATAAACCAAAAGGAATAATAAAACTAAGGGATTAATACTAAAACCCCAAGGGATTATGAACCGAATGGAATAATATTAAACCCATGAGACTAATATTATAAACCCAATATACTACAAACACTAAAATAAACATGGCTTATTTTGATGGTGAGACAATCCTTGTCACAATGCAACATTCAAACATGGTTGACCATGGTTGGCTATGATTGACAATGGTTGACCATGATTGATATTATAAACCTAAGGGAATAGTAAAACCAACTTATTTACATTATAAACTGAAATGAATAATAAACCCAAGGGATTAATACTAAAATCCCAAGGGATTATGAATCCAAGGGAATAATATTAAGCCCAAGGGATTAATACTAAAACCCCAAGGGATTATGAACCCAAGGGAATAATATTAAGCCCAAGGGACTAATATTATAAACCCAACATTTTTGAACCCAAATATAAATATTAGAAAGACTGAAATAGAAATGATTTATTCATGGTGAGAAAAGCCTTGTGACAATGTGACATTCAACCATGGTTGACCATGATTGATATTATAAACATGAGGTAATAATAAACCCAAGGGATTGATATTATAAACCCAAGGGATTAATATTAAAACCCCAAGGCATTATGAACCCAAGGGAATAATATTAAACCTAATGGACTAATGTTATAAACCCAACATTCATAAACCCAAATATAAATATTACAAACACTAAAATAAGAATCATTTATTTTCATGGTGAGACAATCCTTGTGACAATGTGACATTCAAGCATGGTTGACCATGGTTCGCTATGATTGACAATGGTTTACCATGATCGATATTATAAACCTAAGGGATCTATATTAAACCCTAGGATTAATATTATAATCTCTATCAATAATATTATACCCTAGGAATATGAACCCTTATATTAATAAAACCATAAGAATGATATTATAAACCCAAGGGATCGGTAAACCCAAGAGATTAGTATTATAAAATCAGGGGATTAATATTAAACTTAAAATAAATCCAAGAGATTGATATTAATATGAAACCCGAGATATTAATATTCTAAACCAAGGCATTCATAAACCCAAGGAATCTGTATTACACACCCAAGATATTTAAATTAAACCATAGGATTAATATTATAAACCTTATGAATAATATTATACCCTAGGAATATGAAACTTTAGATTAATAAACCCAAGGGATTGATATCATAAATGCAAGGGACTAATAAATCCATGGGATTAGAAATGCGTAGGAATAATATTAAACATAAGAATTTAATATTATAAACCCAAGGAATTTAAATATTATAAAACTTAACATTAACATTATAAACCTATCTCATTAATCAACCATGGATTAATGTTAAACCTAAGGATTAATATTAAATCCATTCTCACAATGCAATGTTGGACCATGGTTGAACATGATTGATTTTCATATTGAGACAATATTTGTCATAATGTGATGTTGGACCATGGTAGACCATTAATAAAACCACATATACAACCATTGTTAAATGTGGTTTAAAATGGTTGACCATGGTTGATTTTCATATTGAGACAATATTTCTCAAATATTGTGATGTTGGACCATGGATATGAATTGCCATGGTTGATGATGGTTGAAAATTGTTTATTTTCATATTGATACAATCTTTGTCACAATGCGACATTGGACAAAGAGACCTATCTAATTAATAAACCCAAGTGATTAATATGAAAAACCCAAGGGAATAACATTAAACCTTATGATTAATATTAAATCCTAGGAACATAAACCCTAATATTAATAAACCTAAGGGATTAATATTATAAACAAAGGGGATTATAAACTAAAGAGATTAATATTAAACCCTAAGATTAATGTTATAAACCATAGGTTTAATATTAAACCCTAGGAATACAAACCCTATGATTAATATTAAAACCCTAGGACCAATATTATAAACCAAAGAGATTACTAAAAGCATTGGACTAATATTAAAAACTTGAGGGATTATAAACTGAAGGGAATAACATTAGACCTAATGATTAATATTAAACCCTAGGAATATAAACCCTAAGATTAATATTATAAACCTTAGGGTTAATATTATAAAACCTTAGGATTAATATTATAAGCCTTAGGAATAATATTATAAACCCAAGAAATTTATATTATAGAACCAATAGATTATAAACCTAAGGTATCTATATTAAACGTTAGGATTAATATTATAAACCTTATAAATAATATTATATCGTAGGAATAAGGACCCTCACATTAATAAACCCAAGGGACGTTAGACCATGGTTGACGATGGTTGACGATGGTGATTTTGATAGTGAGAAAATATTTGTGCCAATGCGACGTTGGACCATCATTGAACATGATTGACCATGGTTGACCATGGTTGAGCATGATTTTGAGAATCTTTGTCACAATTCGACATTTGACCATGGTTGATCATGATTGAAGATGGTTGACTATGGTTTATTTTCATGTTGACATAATCTTTGTTATAATGTGACATTGGACCATGTTTCACCATGAATGACCATGGTTGGTGATGATTGATAGTGGTTTAACATGGTTGATTTCATATTGAGACAATTTTTGTCACAATGTAACATTGAAACATGGTCGACCATGATTATAAACCCAAGGGATTTATATTGAACCTTAGAATTAATATTATAAACCCTATTAATAATAATATACCATAGGAATATGGACCCTTAGATTAATAAATCGAAAGGATTAATATTATAAACCTAAGGGACTAATAAATACAATGGATTAATACTAAAAACCCAAGGGATTATAACCCAAGGGAATAATATTAAACCCAAGGGTTTAATATTATAAACCCAGGGGTTTAATATTATAAACCCAAGGTATATAAACCCTAAGATAAATATTAAAAACCCTAAAATAAACATGGTTGACTATCGTTGACAATGGTTGATTTTCATATTGACACAATCTTTGTCAATGCGATGTTGGACCATGATTGAACATGATTGATTTTCATATTGAGAAAATATTTGTCGCAATGTGATGTTGGACCATGGATGACCATGGTTGATTTTCATATTGAGACAATCTTTGTCCCAATGTGATGTTGTACCATGTTTGACCATGGATGACCATGGTTTTCATAATGTGACATTGGACCAAGAGACCATCTTCGTCACAATGTGACCATGATTATTGACCATGGTTGACCATGATTAAGAATGGTTGATTTTCACATTGAGACATCTTTGTGACAATGGGACATTGGACCCTGGCTGATTTTCATATTGACCATGGATGACCACGATTGACCATGATTGATTTTCATTTGAGACAATATTTGTCACAATGGGGCATTTGACTATGATAGACCATGATTGAAGATGGTTGACATGGTTGATTTTCATATTAAGACAATAATTCTTATAAGTGATGTTGAACCATGAATGGCCATGGTTGACGATGATTGACCATGGTTGATTATCATATTGAGATAATCTTTATTACAATGTGACATTGGACAAAGAGACAATCTTCATCACAATGTGAACATGATTATTGACCATGGTTGACCATAGTTGACAATGAATGACCATGGTTGATTTTCACATTGAGACAGTCTTTGTCAAAATGCGACATTGAAACATGGTTGACCATGGTCGAGAATGGCTGACCATGGTTGATTTTCATGTCGAGATAGTTCTTTCACAATGTGATGTTGGACTATGGTAGACCATGATTGACGATGGTTGATTTTCATATTGACCATGGTCGATCATGATTGACCATGGTTGAGCGTAATTTACCATCATTGATTTTTATATACAATCTATGTGACAATGTGATGTTTGAAAAAATATTATAAACCCTAAAATAAATCTATGTGACAATGTGATGTTTGAAAAAATATTATAAACCCTAAAATAAACATGGTTGTCCATCGTTGACCATGGTTAATTTTCATATTCACATAATCTTTGTCACAATGTGATGTTGGACCATGGTTGGCCATGATTGATTTTCATATTGAGACAATATTTGTCACAATGCGACGTAGGACCATAGTTTATTTTCATATAGAGACAATCTTTATCACAATGCAACATTGGACCATGGTTGACCATGGTTTTCATAATGTGACATTAGAGCAAAAGACAATGTTCATGACAATGTCACCATGATTATTGACCATGGTTGACCATGATAATATTATTTAATGTTATTAATATTAATAATTAACATTAAAATTAATATTTATAAATATTAATAATATTAAAAGTAATATTAATAATATTAAAAGTAACATTTATATTCGTATTCATATCAACCAAAGGGAATAATAAACCATGATTTATATTATCAACTAATAAAATTCCAATACATACCATTTTTTTTTAATTCTAGAATGTTTTTAATAATTAATATTAATATGATATAATAACTGATAGTGATATTAATATTAATATTAACAATAACAAAATTAAATATTAAAATATTACCATAATGATATTATTAATGATTAGTTCAATATAAACATTAAACCTATAAAACCTAATATATATTAAAGTTAAACCTCATATAAATTTTAATGTTATTATTAAACTTTACATAAACTTTAATATAAACGTAATAATATTAAATCTGAAATATAATGTTTAAAATTTAACATAAAATTTAATATTATTATAAATCTTAAAATAAACTTAAAATGTAACGGGAAAACCTAAAAACAGCTCTTAAAACCTTAATCAACCTAAAAACTAATATTAAAATTAATAACATTTTAACAATTAAATGTTAAAGTTTAGGTATTAATAGAAAGTTTAGGTTTTAATGTTGATGTTAATAGTGGTTTTTTGATGCAAACATATGGCTTCCACACCCTAAACACCCTATCGGGACTCCTAACCCTAATCAAACTTTGTTACTTTAGCCACAATCCCTTACTTTAACAATTATCAGCCGTGGGTCTATGGTTTACACCCTCAAATTCTTATCAGAAGAATTCTTCAAATGCATTAGACTTTAAAAACCCGAGACCATACCTTTTTACCGAAATATATAGAAACACGAGAAAACCAAAGAAAACCCCACTCTGAATGCTTTATTCAGATCTCAAATGTTATACATCTGTGACCATAATTATCAATGGATTTGTCTTTTGGTCCATCGCCTTTCCGCTGTCATTCTATATCTTTGATCTCTGATCGGCTAATCTCCTCCATCCAATTCTTTTCTGACCTAATGGTTAGCATTCACTCCAAACATTTAAATTGACACGTCAATCCTCCACCGTCAATATACACGTAGTGGATCCAATGGTCCACATCTATTTCAGGCAGACAAGTAACATAGGAATTAACCACTCGATAAAGCAGTTTCCCTATTCAACCTCGTGCTACATGTTGAACGTTTAATGGGATTGGGTGACTACCCTTCAATACAACATATGACCTTTCGCTCTCCCAAAAACCATTTCCACTATTGAAAAACCACTTCCGTGATCCAGCGGTTGTAATTTATTCACAATCCAATGACCACGATTGTATCGCACAATCGCAAGTCCACTTGCTAGGCTCCTTCAGCTTCAATGCGCTGATCCGATCATTCTTATGGACCCGATAAGGGTATATGTTCTTGTCGATAAAATTTCAAGTCCGAATTTCAAATCTGACTATGTTTTGCACTAAATGTTAGCGTAAATTGGATTTACACTCATGGGACCGAAACTATGCAAAAAATCTTCATCAACCCGATAAGGGTGATCCGACGGTTAGGATTAAATTGACACCGAAACAATGATATTTAAAAAGGCGTCAAACTTTTATTAATCCCGCGATTTAGACGTGAAGCATAAAAAAAAGGAATAAACACTCACTCGAATACAAAGGAAATAGGAGCCCAATGAGGGTTTCCATAGGCTCAATAGTTGATCACGCACAAAATATCATTCATTTACAATAAAAATAATTATAGAGTCTCGCCTTGTCCCAATTACACAAATAAAAGACCCCTGTTTCAAATACAATCCAAACACTATTCTTGCTCTCGCTCCACTCAATCCTCTCCTGAATCCTTTCTCTCTGGCTAATTCTTCAAATTAGTGGCCTCTGTTCCTAATATGCCCGTAGGCTTACAACTCCATCGTGAATCCTATCTCTCTGTCTCTTTCAGAAAAGAAGGAAAACACATATATGTTCTATCTAACCATCTCCTTCCACAAATGATGGAATTCACAATATATTTAAAAATCAAATCTTACCCTAACTAATCATTTTAACTACTTGGCTTGATCTCCATGTAGGGAGGATCACTTGCCACTTATTCCCAATTTTGTTTCGAATTAGGCAACAATTAACTACTTACATACTTTGCAATTAATAAAATTAAACAACCAATTCTTCCTCCAAACTTTCATTAGCCACAACATGTGACCACACCATCACATTGCTGGCTAGGCCTAGATGCTCCTGCATCATTTTTATACTTGGAAATAAAACAATAATTATATTATTGAGGGGTTTTCATTATAACCTATTTTTTTAAAATACCCTATATTATTGGAATGTGGATTATGGGGTAATTATTCAAAATCAGAAAAATTACATATAATTTATAAAATTAGTTTGAAAATAAGTTTAAAACATTTATCTGTTAACATTCAATACTTCTATGATATCTATTAACATTCAATACTACTATTATATATAAATAGATGAATGGAAAATGTGGATTATATAAAATAATTATATTTATATGCAGTAATTATTTAAAATAAGAAAAATTACAATATAAACTATAAAATTAGTTTAAATATAATTTTAAAATATTTATTTATTAACATTCAATACTACTATGATATCTGGATAAATAGATGAATGGAAACTCATGTGTCTAAAATCTTAATTCATAAAAAAAACATTTAAACAATTTATAAAAGAAATTCTATATGAATTAAAATTAATATGTTTTGAGATAAAACCAATTTATTTATCACTGTAAATTTACAAACCAACACTAATTATATAAACAAAGTTTTTTTATTACAAGAATGGATTTCCTTCAGATGCATAAGGCCCCTACATATGCCAAAAACAAGACAAAAATATTTAATACAATCAGAATTTTTGGAACAACTACTTTATCAACAACATCCTGTAACAAACATATGTCTCTAGCTGATGGTTCTAGTCCATGACAAATTCAACAGTAACCTTATTGCCAGACAATATCATCACTAAACAGGAATAGAAGTTTCCCTAATGCACAACAATGTCAACAATAACCAATTGACATTGAACTATTAGGGTTACCAATAAAACTATATTTAAACTGGTGATGCTCCCATGAACCGTTACAAACAGGTATTTGTGGGCAACAATGTTAATGTAATCTCCCATGAACCGTTTCAAGGGTGTGGCATCAGAATTCTCGTAAAGGTAACTGACCATCAGGGTTACACTGTAGGGAAGAAAATAAAGATGGGCATCCTCCGGATTCGACGTCACGACTGATTCCCCAGTTCAAGCTCATGAATGAATCTGCCTTCCATCATATAGATAGCTATAGATAGCTACACATGGTTTGTCATGTACTAGAGGTGGTTCCCCCTCTTGGTATACAAAGGTCTTGAAACGCTTCTCCAGTTCCCTGTAACTCCTGATGACAAAAACATAGAAAATTCAAATCAAATAAGCTCTACTAACAGTGACAAAAATCCATGTATTTAAGAAATAATGAACCAACGTGTGTATATATATTTTTGAAATAAATTTTTACTGTTGAAAGGCACGAACATTTCGGTAGATGTCGCCGGTTGGAACAGAGAAATCCCCCGGCTCCGGTTTTTGTTCCCTTTCTAAAATTGCTTCCTTATGGCTACCCGAGTGTGTTTCAGGTTGATTTCCACCTTCAAAGCATTACGCCTCCCCTTCTGCATTTCTTACCATGCATCCATCCACAAAACAAAATTCAATTCAATTCTGTTCCCATTTCTTAAAACCAATTAAATTAACTAAAAATTATTATAAAAGTATTGTAAAATATTATTAAAATTGGTTGACCCATCTAAAATATTTCTCAGAATACTATTGACTATTATCAATGAGAAAACAAAAAAGGATTCATCGATATTAAGTTCAATCACCTTATGGACCGAGTTTCTGTTATAAGGAATTCCACCAATTGATTCGATCGAGGGTGAGGGTGCTGGGGACTGGGATTCATGTATTGATACAAAGGGACTAGGTGAAGGCAATCCATGATTCTTTGTGAAATAAACGATAGCACCAGATTGACATGATAGGAATCGAGGAGCAAAAAGTTGACGACGATTAATATAAGAGTGAGCACTAGACTCCGCTTCGAGTTACACAGTTCATCCATAATGACTGGCCTTCATGGCATATCCCCTTAACAAGAGTTCTTCCCATGTCTTTGAGGGGATCATGCATTCATTCGTCAAATCTTTGCAATTGTATCAATTTGCATTACATGCATAGTTCCCGACATACACTATCTTACATTTTTGGGACATACACTATGTTACATCCCTCAAGCGAAGCTTCATCTAATGTGTCACTCCATCTAATGTGTCATTATCTGCATGGAAGAGGCCAATTGAAACATATGCAAGGAGGAGGTCAATTGAAACAATAAGTGATGGCTATATGAAATTGAAACTGTTACTCATTGCACGCTAAATCAATGTCTTACATCCCTCTGGCCACGTTTTGTATAGGAGAATTGAAACGGTGAGTGAAACTGTTGGTGTTGCTAAGGTAATTAGAAGGATGGTGATGGCGATTACTATGTTTCATAACCATTTTTAATCTTTCCACTTCGTCTTAATCATAATAGGTGGCCATTAACAAATGGTATGGTAAATTTTTAATGAAGGTTTGTAAATTTTTAATTTAAACATGCTTTAATCACATGATTTAGATATGCAAGAAAGTTACTGTTGTGAATTTCATTCATTGATTTAGTGACGACTATGATAATATACCAGCATCTTTCAATTGAAATCATCCTAACAAAAAATTAATTAACAAAAAAAATTAAAGTAGCCAATTCCCATAGAAGGCACACCTATCGATGTAGTTAAACATGTTTGTTTCCAGTTAAATCGCATAAATTAGCTAGTTGTGTATATGTAAATCTAGTAGTATAGTTTTTCTTGAGCATAACTAATAAATTTACACGTGAAATCTATAAATAATTTTATTACTAAAGTGTTTCTCAAAATTTTGGTGAATAGTAAAGTATATACCATTACAATTTTATTATATATATAAAATTATGGGAGTAATTATTGGTAAGTATAATTATTTACATATTATTACTATGTACAATGAGAAGTAAATGAAAAATAAAAAATTATTATATAAATATCTAAAAATCATTCATAAATCGTTGCAAAGAATATACAACTTAATTATTGCATGACATTATATTGTGCAAGGACATTTAAATTATAAATTTAAATTTATTATAATTTTTAAAATATTTAAATATTTTATTAATAATGGTCACAAATAAATATTTATTTAAAATTAAACATTATAATTGTATTGGCTAATACTAAACTAATAAGTTGTAACACCCCCTCAATATTGTAATTTACTTCTAAAAGTAATTTGACAAACTATGGGCTCAGGCTTGATGTAATGTTACACTTCAATGTTTATTTTAATTAAATTAACAAGATTAGTTATGGCCAACCAAGGAATTATGGGAAGGTGAAAATGCTAAATGATAATTCCCCTATCAGGAAATTAATGGACAATTACTCCTCTCGCTAGAGCTAAATATCTCAGTTGGGGAAAAGAGGAAGGAGGAGGAAGAGAGGAACCTAAAACAAACAAGAAAGAGGACATGAGAAATTGTTACCTTGAATAGGACATTGTTAGGGTAAGGCAGGACGCTGCCAATTGGGGTATTCTTGAGCTAGATTGTAGGTAAGTGGAATCCTTAAGATATAATTGTGAGTCTATAAGTTCTTGGCTCGACTTTTTTGGTCTTGAAGCCTGAGAACAAACCTTATTAGGTCTCTGTCCAAGAAGAACTGTCTGAAGGGGAAATTGGCTCAAGGGGTGGGGGAGGGGGCTTGGTGGGATAGTGTGCTCGATGGTTGGGAGGAGAATTATCCCTTCCCTATTGATTCCTGTGGCAACCTACCTTATCTTGAACATATAAGTGTTTCTGTAAAATTTCTATAAGTTAAGTCTTGTTGTGAATTATTATTTTGGCTCAAGAATTGTTTCTGTAATTGGATTCAACAAATTATCTTTGTGAATTGATTCAGTATCTAGTGCAGTAAATTATATTTGTGGAAAAACCAGAGGTTTAGTTGAAAGAAGGAAACAAGGTGAACAATGGTTTGAAGAGGGTTGTCTTAATGGTCAGAGTGCAACCTAGGATAACCCCAGGCCAAACAAAACAAATAATGAATATTCACTTTCTAAGAAACTATTATTCTTGTGTCTTTCACTTGAAGATTTTTATAATGGGTGATGTATTATAAATAATGATTACAAGGGTTAAAGATTAAAGAACTTGGTATTCACCTGTGCCTATATATAACAATAAAATCCAGGTCTAAGGATTAGTTCCACGCTGGAGATGACTTGGGTTGAAGTGATTGGAAGAGTCCCTTAATTATGAAAGTAAACAGATCTTGGAAAATGATTCTTTCGAGCCCCAGTCAAACAAATTTTGTTTTTTGTGTGTAATTAAAAAAATGTAAATACATAAAAAGGTTTTAGTTTCTAATAATAAAGAGATCTATGTGAGGGATAAATAATTGGGGAAAAAAAAAGAAAATCCTATGAAAAATAGAATCAAAGGAATGTGTAAGAGTTAGAAATAAATAATAAAGAATTGAGTATAGGTTGCATGCAAAATTATAGGAAAATTTCCATGGAAAATATGCAATTTTTTATTTAGAAACCTGCAAAATTTCAATAGAGATAATCGAGAAAAACTGAAGTTATTTATTGAGGAAAACCATGAAAATTCAAGGATGGAAACCCTGGTATTAAAAAAGAAGGAAACAAGAAAGCACTCAAAGAAGTTAATTTCAATTTTGTTAGGCAAAGAAGAGCATAACAATGCGCATGAAACATTGAGCCATAAGGATTGATTACCATCCAAACCCATAAACTATAATTATAACTCATGTAACCCTCACGAAACTCCTTAGTCAATAAATAATTACCCTTTAAAATACCTTGAATCTATTTATAAAAATCTAGTACAATAAATGCAGGGCCGTAAGGCCATATCTAAAACCAAAAGAAAACATATTGTCCACAAAGCTTAACATTCGAACCCAAGGGATTAATAATCATGTACCTAAAAACTCAAGCCAATTCTAATTTTAAACTAGACAGAAGGAGAAGACCTTGGCATCAATCCTAATCTACCCATTATGGCGAAAGAACCCCTTGGGGAAAAGTAAAGATTGGTAAAAACCCCATGAGGGTTGTGTGTCCATTTAGACCTCTAACATAGAAGGGGAAGAGGAGTTATTATTGAAACCTAGAACCTTTAATAGAATTAGCCGAAGTATATGTTGAAAAGGGAGATAACCTTTTCATATTAAAATCGAAGGGTTAAATGAGCACTAAAAGGGAAATGCCTAATAAAATAGTACTACACTACTAAAAAAATTAATAGAAACAATACATGTATATTATCGTTGAAGCCCAAGATCTGTTGTAAATCCTACCAAGTATGAGAGAGGAAGAATCTGTGTAACCTTAATAGAGAATAGATAAATCTCATAATTAACTAGTCTTTAGGCTCATATCTGTCAACCCTGTACTCTTCCGGCCATAGCTTCCAAGATCAAACTTCAAGAAAACACCCCGAGAGGGCTTGCCAGGTCCTAAGACAGAATGGTATGAATACCATAACAATCAATAAATGACTGTAAGAACGTAGCTAGGGATACAACTGAAAGAGAAACATCGTGAATGAACATCCTCGGCATGCAGTGGGGGCATAAGTTGTTACCTTTGTAACTTACCTCTTTCAATAGATAGTAAAAATATAACTACTGTTGGATGATTGGCAACACATTTTCTGTAAGGACAACTTAGAGAGGTTTTTGTGTCTAGCTGGAACTCCATAAGTTTCTAGTGGTTTGGTTATATATAATAGAGGTTAACAAGAGTTATGTCCTAGCTACAATTTATTGTGGAACTTTTGTTATAAGTATATGATGTCTATAGATATCCAAGCCATGTAACTTAACAATTAATTCAAGTCACAAATGATGCACTGAATTAGAAAATTACAACATGTGTATGAAAAGAGAATCAATAATTGAAATTTATTTGCGTGAAAAATAGTAACACGGGAATTTGTTTAAACAATATCTCTCTAAAGGATTAAATAATTTACCAGCACATTTCTAGATCAAGGTTAGTTTGTTTTATCACATAGGCACATTTGTTTTACTGAGTAATTTTTTTTTTGGATTGGTAAGTTGAATCTTCAGGGACATTACATATGGTATCAGAGTTGAATGGTTCAACACTGTGGCATGCTTAAGAGAAAAATGAGAAATTGAAAACTACAACAACCTTATCTAAAGGACCAAGTTTGTACTCTTACCTAAATTAGATCTTGAAAAGTGAGTACAACTAAGTGAAAAAAAAGAGGGTCCATATCCACCATGTTGTTTTATAAATAATACAAAATTGAGGACATAATCACTGATGAAGACTTTGTAATGAAGAATACACTATCTAAATTCCTATGTAGAATTCAAGGGAAGAACCTTGTGATATGGTATGAGGAGGAAGCATGTACACAGATGAATAAAAATATGTATACAAAATTAACGTATACATAACAAAACTAAGTAGACATTTATTGTACTATAGATATGTTGGCAAAGAATGATCGAAGGAAGTCATTGATGGTTAAAAAAAATCCCGAAGTTCAAATGGAAGGAGCAACAATGTTGTGAAACATTCGCTATTAAAATGCGCTATATGTTATTAAGAAAAAATCAAGAACACTGTAGTAAACAAAGTAAAATATATGTAAGAGTTAAATGGAATTGCGTTGGGTGGTTAGCAAGAATAGTTGTAATCTCTTGACCAATTAATGATAGAAAATAACAAGGCAGATATTGATATTGATGATAATAAAAATGAAGTCTACATGTCAACAATATAATATAGGCATAATAAATCCAGTGAAATTAAAATAGAGTAGTACAAATCTCACAATTGAAGAGGAAAAATATGGATCACAACAATAGAATATAGGGCACAAACCATCAACATAATGTTCACAAATGTCAAGTAACTATGAACTAGACCTTGTTTAAAATTTGATGAAATAAAGGTAAGTTGTGATAAACTAGCATAATAACTTATGATGGAAAGGAGATTAGTTTTTGAGTAGTGTATTCGATATTTTTAGGTTGAAAGTGGTAAGATAATTATTCTAAGGTTGGATGATGTAGAAGCTATTAGAAATAGTGTTGCTGATATTCTGGAGGATATCGATCTTGTAAAAAATATAGTAATAAAACTAAACTATAGGATAATATAAATAGAGGAATTTAAAAAAAATTCCTTGAACACACCAGTCAATAAAATGAAAATCATTTGTACCTCTAATTTCACCATATAAACAATTAATAAGAATCCACATTAAAAGAACTACAAGTAGAACTAATGAGGTATTAAGATGAGTAGAGGGTTAAGTATATTCATCTAGGAACTCAAAATAAGCAGGCTATGTTCTAACTCCCCTTTACTTGACAAAGTACATAACAATATTAATTTATTTTTTAAACGACTTTTTTTACAAAAAAATTCTCAACCATAGTACCCTGAGAGAGTACATAAGCACATCTGGTGGAATCAATAACATATCATGTAGAAGAAAGCCATGTAGTAATAATTGACGAACTAGGGACACTAGAGTAAACTGAGAAATATTGGGGGTATTTTTGAAAATATGGAAATCTTATAAAAAGGAATGCAATGGCCCCTCCAAGAGGAATTTAGACATATTCCATAGAAATAAAAAAAATACTGAAGCAGGGGATGATTCACTAATTTGTTTACTTTGTAAACACCTCTGAGATCAGGAGGACAAGAGAATTTCGATTATGACTATTACTGGTAAATTTAAGATTTAGATATTGATCTATGTTGATACAGCAGTGGACAATAATAAACGTAGGCTAGAATTCCATGAGAAATTTAGTAGCACTCAAGAATATTATAAACTATAGTCAATTAATACATCCATAAATCACAGAGAGCAGACCCTTAACATGGTTGATGATGGAAAATGAAAAAAACGAAAGGGAGATTATGCACATATATACATGCATGAAAATATATACATGACAATGGATGTATGTATTAAATAATCTTAGGAGTCTCTTATCCTCATGGGACTTGAAGGATTGTTGTAGACAAAAAAATTATTAGAACAAGAAAATGACTGAGTAGGTACATATAATTCTAGGGAAAACTTGAAGTTATGATAAAGAACGTTGGTAGTATATTGGTAGAGTGTACGTATTTCTGTTAATATGGAAAAGGAATCATCTCACCAGCCAAAGCCACTTGAGATAAGTACTTGTAGAATTTTAATATGAATTTTATAGACATAAGTAAGATCTGGTCAAATGACTAATTAGAGCAAATAAATTTTTACATAACTGATATGTCAATATAACCATGCTAACCTGAAGTATTGAGGTGGATAGTAGGCAATAAATATGCTTGGTAATGCATGTATCTAGGGAACATATAACCCCAAACACCTTGATCAATAATTTGTAGTATGCAAAAGGACATAACCCCATGAGGGTTGTGGATGAAAATTAATGGGTAAGGTATGTCAGGGAAGTACAATGGTAAAAATTGGGTGATGGAATTCCTTATTATCTTCTTGATACTAATTATGCCATAATAATTTAGGTTGGGACCTAGAATTGTCTTTATCTCATAGGAAAAGAATAGAAGGAATGGTATTGATTTAAAGAAACCCTTACAAAAAAGAAGAAAGAGATTAAGACTCCTACATGAAAGGATTGGTAGATAATGAATATATACAAGATTTGGTCTACTTGATTTAAGAACAAAATCATATTTATCAGAAAAGTAGTAATTTGAATTAGTGGTCTTAGACGTAACACCCTCCTCCCACACCTACCCATGTAACTAGCCAATCGAGGTAAACATGAGACAAGAGGGTACTATGATTGGATTCGACCTCCTATATGACCTTAAGGAAGTGGAATCAATGGAAACATCACACAAAATCATCCAACATCAACTTCAGAATCCTTAGGAGACATGTCAGCCACTTAGACAACTTGTCCTTGGGTCCCACTGATGTTCTAGACATCTTAGGCTTCGTTTGCTCCCATGCTATGGGCAAGAGAGAATCCAGAAACCCAAAGTCATTCTCATAGGATTTCCTTCTAGCGACCATAGACTAAAATTTCCAATTCTGTGCTAGCGACCCTAGGATTTAAGCCACTTTTTCAGGCCTAGAGCCTAGGTCACTGCCCAGAATGGAGTGATGGCTTAAAATCAATAAAAATACAGGGAAACAAGGGTGCAAAAGAAATAAGTTGAACAAGACCTTAATTAGGCCCCTACTAGCCATACCAGGCATTTCGTCAAACATATCATCAACATGTAACCTAAAGGTGTAAAAAACATAATTATGTGTAGGGATCTCATACTTATCTGAGAATTTCTATGAACAATTGTTCCTTCATGTTATTTGTTGCATTATTATCTATTAAGCCATAGATACATTATCCATTCATTTACAAGTAAAAAACAACCAGAGATGGGACTACCACATTACACCCAACCATAGATTAGCTGAGCCATGTCTCTCTTCAACCAATCACCCCCATTCCATTTTCCAAGAATTAATGTGGGACTCATAGAACACACAAAAAACACTAACAAGCATGTATGCCACAGGATTTATCCACCTACACCGTGAGGAATTTGAGTTCCTCTTAGTCTATCAGGCTTTACCATAATCCACATTCTGATCAAGGGATCACTAGGCCCTACATCGATACATACTCTCTAGGCTTTACAATACATTTCATCCGAAGACTACTCGGACCAATGTAGATAAATTCCACCTCTTGGCTTTACAGTATATCCCGCCATTCACCAGCAAGGATTCCTAGGCCCACTGAGGCACACAATTTGCCTTTACCGCAACCCATAGTCTAGTTTAGGGGTTACTACACAAGTGGCTTTACCATGATCCATTGTTCGATTCAGGTACCACTAGGCCATGTGTTTGTCAATTCGAAGATCCACCCCACTCATCTTCAAATCCAATCCGGTCATCCCACATTAATCGAACATGAGAACCCATCTCATCAAATTTATCAGGAAATGTCAAGGCTAGGTTGAAGAACACTGTCAGACTTGGAAAATCCCATGCCATGATAGAAAAGAACTACATGAAATCGCATGAATGCCAAATCTAGTAAGGAAAATAGACATGCAAGTCGATACCTGTAATGAAGTCTATTGCAGTTCCTTGATACTACCTTCCCCTACTTGATATTTGATTCCTCTTTCCTTCTTTGCCTTTCTTACTCCAATGCCAAAGTGTTCCAAGAAACTCTAAGTGTCTAGGAGCGAGAGAGAGGGGGTGAGAATAATGAGAGATCTCCAAAGCTAAAATGACAAAAGAGGTTACCAACTGATCCTCATAATCCTTTTGATGAATGAGGCCTCTATTTTCTTCATTTTCCATTATTTTCCTTCATTTTCCTCCCCACATGTAACCTATGACCTTCCACCTCCCTTTTCTCCTAATTTCCATTATTTTCATAAATAATTGTACCAAAAATGTCACTTTTCCTTTCTAAAGCCTTAGCCACTACCTTTGTCAATTTCCTTAGCCATAAACAGCCAAATGAACACCCATTAGGATGTCTTACCCAACATTCAGCTTGGAATAAGTGTCCCATTGACCGTGGTTATTGTTTTTAACTTTTATTACATGGAATTTTCACCGGGGTAATTAGAGAACCCTCCCCTTTGGGGGATACCATCCTCGGTGTTCAATCACAGATATACCTCAACAACCTATTGAAAGAAGACATACTACTCATGGAGCTTTATAAGATAGCTCGATTGAGTATTTACAATGAAAAGCCTGCTCAAAATAAAACATCGTGACAACATACCACATACTGGAGCTTTATAACATAGGTCATTATGATATTTACAATGATAATCCTGCTGAGTGCTACCCACATGACACCATAACATCATGATAACATAACCACATGATAGCATAACAACATGACAACATAATTATCATTAGAAGACACCCATACCACTTAGTGGATATTTATAACATAGATCATGGTAGTATTTACATCCATATACATATGTACATATAGAAATATCACCAAAATATATACCAAAAACATGTATAAAAAATATACTAGAACATCATATTGAAACATTACCAAAACATCATATCAAAGAATTTACCGAAACACCATATCTAAGCATATAGCAAAACACCATATCAAAGCCTATACAAAAATAGCATATCAGAGCATATACCAAAACACCATATCAAAGCTGCTTTTACTCCATCAACAAACAAGGAAGGATACATATCCCACACTTGATCCATCTTCTCTCATGTAGCTTCATCGGGCCCAAAGTGATTCCATTTCACTTTAACTTGCTCTATTGCTTGGTTCTAGAGCATGAGCACCTTTTTCTGCAATATATAGTGAGGCTCCAATTGGAATTCTCCATCTGGTTCCACCTGCAATACAGACCATTCAATCACATGATCACCATCCTTAACATACCTCTTAAGCAAATATACATGGAAAACATCATGGAATTTCACTATCGGAGGTAGTGCAAGTCGATAGGCTACTAAACCAATCCTCTCAATGATACTGAAGGGTCCACAAAATCGTGGTGCCATCTTGGCACAAGATCCAAGATACAAGGAGATCTTCTTTGGTTTGATGTGCAAGTACACCTATTCCCCAACCTAGAACTCCTTGAAAAACTTATTTTGGTCTTCATAAATCTTTTTCCTATCTTGTGTTTGCTTTAGATTCTTCTTGATCACCTATATTTCTTGTTCCATGTCTGCCAACATATCTAGTCAAATAAATACCCTGCTAACTAGATCACTCCAATTGATAGGAGTGTTCTAAGTCCACCCATACAATGCCTCAAAAGGAATCATCCTCAATGACTGCCGATAACCGTTGTTGTATGAAAACTCTACAAAAGGAAGATACTCTTCCCACTTCTGATGTTGATGCATCACATACATCCTCAACATGTCCTCCAATATCCTGTTGACACTCTTTGTCTATCCATCTGTCTGTGGATGATAAGATATAGTGAAGGTCAAATCTGTACCCAAACTTGAAAATAACTCCTTCCAAAACTTGGAAGTGAACTTCGTATCCCTGTATGACACAATATTTTTTGGAACACCATGCAACCTAACCAAATCTCTTATGAATACTTTTGCTACATCTCTAGCTGAGAATGTAGAATTCACAAGAAGGAAATGTGCAACCTTTTTCAACCTGTCCACAATAACCATGATGGAATCATGATGCCTAACTATCTTCAGAAACCCCATGATGAAATCCATGGAAATAACCTCCCATTTCCATTCTGTGATCATGATAGACTGTAGCAGTCTACCTAGATGTTTACACTCTGCTTTCTCTAACTGACAGTCAAAAGACCTCACCACACATGAAGCTCTCTCAAGATCACCTTCTTGTGCTAACTGTTATTTGGTAGATATATCATGTCTCAGAATCTCACAAACCCATCTGCTGTAAGGAAATAATCCATACCTGTATACCTATGCCAGTACCTGTACTGCCACCTATACCCATACCAATACATGTACCTATACCTGCACCTGTACGTACTATCACATATAGATGTACCAACACCGTGCCGTAACCTGTGCACAATCTCCATATACCTAACATCCTGTTGACCTGTCTACAGGATCCTATCCTATAAGTTTGTCCTATAGGAGCTCATAGTTTTCAAGTGATTTACGTGTACCTGTCTTTTAAGAGAATATACCACCCTGATCTCTTTTCTTTTCATGTACCTGATCTCAAAATCAAACTTACTGATGATCGCAAACCATCTAGCCTATCATGTGTCCAGATTCAGTTGGTCAAACAAATACCTTAACCTGATGTGATCACTCATAAGTACAAACCTCCTGCCGAGAAGATAGTGTCTCCACATCTTCAATTCATGTATAATCGATGCCAACTCGAGATAATGTGTTAGGTAGTCCGAATCATGCTTGTTTAATTTTTGGGACTCATAGAATACCACTTGTCCATCCTGCATAAGGACTCCACCAAGCCCTCTCTTGTAAACATTTATGCATACCACAAAATATTTGTCTGGATCTGCAATATGTAGTACTAGTGCATGTGTCAACAACTAATTGAGTGGCTCAAAGATAACCTCACACTCCTTTGTCCATTAAAAATTCTTACCTTTCCTTTTCAATGATGTAATAGGATATGAAATCTATGAGAAGTTCATGATGATCATCCGATAATAGCCTTCTAGACCAATGAAAGATCTCACCTCATCCACACTCTTAGGAGCTACCCACTCCATGATGGCCCTTATCTTCTATGGATCTACTACAATTCCCTCCTTGGAGACAACATGCCCCTAGAAGTGTACCTTAGTCTGAAAGAAAATACACTTATTGAGCTTAGCATACAATTGATTCTCTCTCAACAACCTCAACACTGGTACTAAATACTCAACATGCTCTTCCTCATTTTTAGAATATACCAATATATCATCAATGAAAACAATAACAAAATTATCCAAATATTGACGTAACACACTATTCATCAAGCACATGAATGTAGTTGGAGTGTTATTTAAGCCAAATAGAACAACAACAAACTCATAATGCCCATACCTGGTCCTAAACACAGTCTTGTAAATGTCATCTTATTTGATGCGTACTTGATGGTATTTGGATCTCAAGTCAATCTTTAAGAACACTACTACTCCCTTCAGCTCATCGAACAAGTCATCAATCCTCAGTAAAGGGTACTTGTTCTTGATAGTCACTTTGTTCAACTCCATGTAGTCAATGCATAATCTGAGAGTACCATCTTTCTACTTCACGAACAATACCGGTGCACCCCAAGGTGATACATTTGGCCTAATGTATCCCTTGTTCAACATTTCCTTCAACTTCAACTTTAACTCAACCAACTAAGATGTTCTCATTATGTCCTCATGAAATACATCCTGCGACTACTGCAAAACTGGGTATCTATTCAACAAATTTGCATCCTCAACCTCCTTACCCTTTACTAGAAATTTGTACTACAAATAACATACACCCTTTCTTGCAGCTACACTTTGATTGTATAGTGGTCAGCATCCTAACAGATGTGGCTTTCTTCTTATCCTGCAACATTCTTGGTTCCCCATTGTCATCAACACACTCAATATCTTTTTCATAGTAGTCTACCATGGTTCTATGTAGATACAAAAAATCCATGACAAAAAACATAATGTACGAACCCAATGGTAATACATTTAAATGTGTTGCGGTAGGCATACCATTCAAATCAAATGGACAAGCTATTACTGAATGATGAACTCACTTCTTTGTACCTGTAGCCAACTACACTAACCAAGATTATGCATGCAATTCCTTACTCAAACCACACTTATCCACCAAGTCAGGACTAACATAGCTATAATTAGATCTAGGGTCAATCAAAATAGAAATAACTTGATCACAATGCTTACCATCCATCTCAATGATAAATGCCTAGTGTTATGCCTTCCTGTTGTCCACTACTGCATAGATACATGGAATACTCTGACCAACATCCCTAATAGTCTGCACCTCCTATGCACTGTATAGCTTAGGCCTACCACCCTAATGCTACAAAAATTATCTCCTAAGGTGTTCCTCACCACATGTCCAACACTCCAACTGACTAATTCCCTCACCTCTATGCTTTTATTGTTGTGACCCATGTCCTTGTCCGGCTGCATTAAAATTATTTTGCGGCACCATACTTTCTTTCCCCTTTACATTCCGAGGCCTTGTTCTCTTAGGCTTCCATTTACCTCTACCTTTGTGTTTTCCCTTCCATCCATGCTGGGATTCATTCTTATGCTTTGATTGTTCTTAGAAATGCTTCAATTTCCCAATGACTTCCTCAAGTGACCGAGGCTCATCATACTTAATCCGATCTCTAAATTCTAATGGCAAACCACTAAAAGAGTCTCTGAACTTTAACCTTCTCATCAGTAAGATATGGTACATACCTCAATAGCTCCATAAACTTGGTCATATACTCATCATCTATCATTGATCCCATATTTAGCTCATAGAAATCCTTGGCCTTATTGTCGTAGTACCTTTCTGACAATTAATTCTTCTTGAAAAGCCTGTTGAACTCCCACCAACTCAATACATTTGTCCTGATGTCTCTGACTCGCTTAACATCTTCCCACCAGATGTCTTCTTTAGCTTTCAAGCTGAAGATAGATATTCCAGCCTTCATGTTATTTGTGTACTCATTCAACTCACAGAATTTGTTCATGTGAAGTATCCAAAACTTTACCTCTTCTGGCTTCTTCACATCTCCATCAAAAGTAGGTGGTTTTGCTTCTTGAAATCTTCCAGCAAGTATCCCCTATCATTCCTCCTGTATGGATGATAGCGATGAAGATCATGATGTCTATTAGAACCATAGATAGAATAGTACCTGTACTCATCACCCCTCCTATTTGGAGTGTCCAACAACCTACCATCTCTCATTGTATCATATATATCTAGCCTGTGTTTTCTAGGAGACCTACTTCCATATGACCCATTATTTCCATCCTCATGTCCATGGCTAATCTGAGGCTGCCCTTGTCATTGCAAGTCTGACAAACTTTGAAGAAGTATAGCATTAACATGTGCTTTCCTCTCTTGTGCCTGTATGATCCAGTCATTGTCTTCCTTACAACTCCTTATCTCTTCCTTCAATCTCCTCAATGTATATGCCAAATTAGAAGTGTGCCCCACACCACAATGCTCATATGATGCATATGGAAATTCTATGTAATCTAAGACCTTGCTAGCCATTTTATCTCTTTCCTGCAATGAATAGTATGTCAGATAAACAAAATCACAATAAATCAACGTACCTTAGTATAGTTCGGGGAGAATACCTTGTTCGCAATATCAGAAAATCAGTGTGATACATATATAACATAAACATAACAACATATAGACACATGAAATGGATGTATCAACACATAAACATCACTCTAGTTAGAGTCCATTCATCAATGCAAGGCCATATCAACAATGCATGCTATGACCTCATGCATGCCAACAACCATTACTCCATTGTACAAATTTCTGCATGCAACCAACAACATAGATAAGCAATGCCTAATCAACTGAACCTATGCATAAATACATGTAGTCAAACATAAGCAGTTGATTCTTGTAATAAACCTACAAGACTTATACATGTAATCAAATATACAAGAATGTAGTCTGACATACAAGGATGTAAGTAGGCAACATAAAATCAACATGTAAGCGACATATAACCATATACAACTAGTGATATATGCATGAAAAATGCATTCTATAAAATCAACATCTAATTCAACATGGAAACCTTACTACAACCATAAGTAATCATCTAGAAAATACAACAAGCACATAGAATCCAAGTGTAAAAGACACATTTGCAACTGGCATGCATGCATGACCAACACACACCACCCATCTAGTCTGAGGGTTGAACCATGCTCTGATACGACTATGTAACACCCTCCTCCCACACCTACACAAGTAACTATCCAACCGGGGTAGACATGAGATGAGAGGCTACTATGATTGGATTCGACCTCCTATGTGACCTTAACGAAGTGGAATCAACAACAACATCACATACAATCATCCAACATGAACCTCAGAATCCTCAGGAGACATGTCAACCACTCAAACAACCTATCCCTAGGTCCTACTAATGTTTTGGACATCTTACGCCTTAGTCGCTCCCATGCTATGGGCAAGATAACATCTAGAAACCCAAAGTCGTTTTCACAGGATTTCATATGAGCGCTCAGAGACTAAAATTTCTAGTTCTATGCTAGGGACCCCAAGACTTAAGACACTTTTTTAGGCCCAGATCCCAGGTCACTGCCCAGAATGGAATGATAGCATAAAATAAGTAAAAATATGGGAAACAATGTTGGATAAGAAATAAGTTGAACAAGACATTAATCAAACCCCTACTAGCCATGCCAGCCATGTCGTCAAACATGTCATCAACATGTAACCTACAGATGTAAACAACAAAATTAAGTGTAGGGATCTCATACTTATCTGAGAATCACTATGAACCATTTTTCCCTCATGTAATTTGTTTCATTATAATCTATTAGGCCATAGATACATTATCCATTCATTTGCAAGTAAAAACATGCTAAGAGCCACACATAGTTGCTAACATAAAACATACATATAACCAACATAATAGGAACAACAATATCATGAACGTATCAATCATAAAACCCACATATGCATCAAGACATTTACTCATGAAAATCAAGGGAATGAATTTATCATTAATGAATGCAACAAACCAACTAGATATGGGACTAACCCATTCCACCCGGCCATATATTGGCTGAGCCAAGTCTCTCTTCAGCCAATCACCCTTGTGCCATATTCTAAGCATGAATGTGGGACTCATAGAACACACAAAAAATCAACAAACATGGATTCGACAAGAGTTCTCCTCCCACACAATGAGGAATTTGAGTGCATCCTAGTCTCTCAGGTTTTACCGTAATCCAAAATCTGATCCAGGGATCACTAGGCCCTACACCAAGACATACTCTCTAGGATTTACCGTACATCCAATCCCAGGACTACTACGCTGAATGGAGAGAAAATACACCTCTTCTCTTTACCGTATATCCCACCATTCACTAGCAAGGATTCATACACCTATCGAGGCACACAATTTTGATTTACGACGACCCACAGTTTGGTTCAGGGGTTACTAGGATAGTGGCTTTAACATGATTGAAAGTCTATTTTAGGGACCAATAAGCCATGTGTTTGTCAATTGGGAGATCCACCCCACTCAGCTTCAAATCCATTCCAGCCATCCCACATTAACCAAATACGAGAACCCATTTATTAAATCTATCAGGAAATGGCAAGGCTAGGCTGAAGAACACTATCACACCTAGAAAAACCCATGCCATGATATGAAAGAACCACATGAAATCCCATGCATACCAAATATTGCAAGGAAAATACACATGCAAGTCAATACCTACAATGAAGTCTATTTTAGTTGCTTGATCCTGGGTTTCCCTACTTGATCTTTTCTTCCTCTTGCCTTCTTTGCCTTTCTTTCTCCAATGCCAAAGTGTTCCAAGAAACTCTAAGTGTCCAAGAGAGAGAGAGAGAGAGAGAGAGAGAGAGAGAGAGAGAGAGAGAGAGAGAGAGAGAGAGAATAATGCGAGAGATCCAAAGGTAAACTGATAAAAACGGTTATCAACTGATCCTCATAAGCCTTTTTATGAATGATGCCTTTGTTTTCCTCATTTTCCATTATTTTCCTTCATTTCCCTCCTCACATGAAACCTGTGACATTCCACCTCCCTCTTCTCCTAATTTCCATTATTTTCATAAATAATTATGCCAAAAATGCCATTCCGCCTTTCCAAAGCCTTAGCCATTTCCTTTTCCAATTTAGTTTCCCATCGACTGTGGTTATTATTTTTAAATTTTATTACATGAAATTTTCAATAAGGTTGTTACATTAGAATGTTGATAATGTCTTGATGATAGTAGAATTGATCTCATGATATTACACTAGTGGCTAAAGAACTGATCATTGGTTGCAACTCCTCATGAGACAAGATAAGAAATATTCTCCTTGGGTCTAAGTAAACCAAAAATAAGGCAACAAATATTATCACTGTGTGAAAGATCTCACTAGATAATTGACTATTCCTATGTTGAGGCAAACATTACTGTTATTTAACACTCCACTGGATCTCACATGTCAACCATATTAAAATGGTTTTCTAACATAGTAAGTGTGAGACAATTACTATAAACACAAGCATAAAGGGGAGGCATTACATGATTGTACACAGAATCCTATAACTTATGTCATCAACCTATAATACAATATTATAAAAGCCAAAATTGAAGGAATGTTGCGAAAATGAATTTTTGATATTGCAGCTAAGTTACCTGGACCAAATAAACAACAATGTACCCACCTTAAATGTGGAAAGAACAATAAGTCATCCTAAAATCTACTCATGCATGATAAATGTATATGTAACACTTGAATTAACATAAAGAATAATAGTGCTAACTAATACAACAATGCACTAGTTGTAATCCATCATAAAATTAGAAGCAATAAATGGTTTCTAAAATATTATTATGAAAATAATGTGAATAGAATTGGTACTTCCAGGGTTTGGAATCTACAATGGGACAACATGGTGAGGTTATTGTTGATTGAAATAGCTATACGATGGGTAAAAATGTGTGTCTCGATTGTTGATAAGTTTACTATGATGCAATTAACTTTTATTGAGTGTAGGTTCCTAACCTTGGTTCGGTTATGATACTTATTGATAACCTTTGTGGGGTACACAAGTAATAATTGGAAACATTTGTGATAAGTCTTGAAATGATATATATATATATATATATATATATATATATATATATATATATATATATATATATATATATATATATATATATATATATATATATATATATATATACACATTTAAAAAAAAAAACTGACAAAAACTAATGACAACCATAATGGTTGTGGATGTAGGTCCAACTAGATAAAGTATTCCTTATCTAGACTTGGCACAAAAGTAAGCAATAACCCAAGATAGTGTGCAGAGGGGACACCTCAGCTTGAAAGAGGCTACCGAGGAGTCTAAATATTTTATGCACAAAAACATATATCATCCTATTTTAAAGGCTTCGAAACATCGATGATGGTGTTTTGTTCGGGGGGGAATATGTAACACCCCTTAGTGAATAAGTAAATATTATAATTTACTACTAAAACTAACTTGGCGGACTATGGGCTAAGGGAAAGTCTCATGTAATTTTAGACATGAATGTTTATTGTAATTAAATTAACAATATTAGTTGTGGTAAGCCAAGGAATTATGGGAAGGTGGAAATGCTAAATGAGGATTTCCTAGGGATAAATATCTTAGTTGAGGAAAAGGGAAAGGAGGAGGAGGATGGGAGGAGCCTGAAGCAAACAATAAAGAGGAGTTGATAAATTGTTACCTTGAGCAGGACCTTGTTAAGGTAAGGCATGATGCTGCTAGTTGGGGTATTCTTAAGATGGATTATAGGCCAGTAGAAACACTAAGAAAAAGTTCTGAGTTTGTAAGTTCCTTCCTGGACTTGTGTGGAATTCAAGCCTGAGAATAGACCTTGCTAGGTCTCTATCCAAGAAGAATTATTTGAAGGGGAAATTGGCTTGGGGGGAGCTTGGTGGGATGCCGTGTTTGATGGTTGGGAGGAGAATTATCCCTTTCCTATTTAATTTATTGTGGTGACCTAACTGATCTTGAACATATAGGTGTTTCTGTAAATGTTTTATAAGTTAAGTGTCCTTGTGAATTGTTTTTTTGGCCAGAGAATTGTTCTTTAACTAGTTTCTAAAAATTATCTATGTGAATTGATTCATATGTAGTGTAGTAAATTATCTTTGTGGAAAAACTAGAGGTCTAGTTGAAATAAGGAAATAAGGTGAACAATGGTATGAAGAGGGTTGTATTAATGGTCAGAGAGCAACCTAGAAAAACCCCAAGCCAAATAAAACAGATAATGAAAATTTACCTTCTAATAAACTATTATTCTTACGTATTTCACTTGATGATTTTTATAATGGGTGAAGTATTAGAATGTTAATGAAATTCCAATGATCATGAGATACTAAATAAATAAGGGTTGAAAGGAGAGAAAGGATTCCCATGTAGAGAGGTGAAATAGGAAACTTCATCGAGTTTCAAAACAAGCCTACTAGTAGCGAAAAAATTCTTGTGATTTCTTTAAGTGACTCCACCAGGGTACTAAACATGCCTATTAGTAGTGGAGTGTCATATGTCTCCTTTTAATATCACCAAAACCACATAAAAAATAATTGTTAAGCCTAATTTACTTTAATTTCATTATCACTCCATATGGAAGGAACATAGTTATGAAAGTGATTCCTTTATCGACCCAAGGAACACATCCTCTCCTAATAATATTATAAGTGTCTCAAGTTGTGCTAAGTGCCTCCTAAAGGTAATATTGACTTCACAGGCTTGTGTAATTGATCCTTAGTAAAAGGGTTGCTTCCATGATCCAACATTTATCTTAACTCTTCTTAGGTTCACACACCTGTTTATTAAAGTGGCTATTCAAAGGTGAATGAAGTTAGATCTTTGTTATACTGTAATGCTTCGAGTGATTTATATATGTGATCCCTTATTAAATTATTTTTTACTCTATACCTCAACATCTTTCTAGGAAGCGCTAATGTTTATATCTCATGGCATATGTTTACGCAACCCCCTCCTCACCCATGGTCATATGTGAATAACTTTGGCATTGGTATTTTAATTTATTGACTTAATGGATAAACTATAGCCTGCCCAGCAAGCCAACAGAGGTTTGCCATGACATCCTCATCACGTGAAGAGGTGGGGTGTCGATGTGATGCATTAGGGTACCTTGGTAATTGTTTAACTATTGTGGTTTGATCCCTCGAGATCTATTTTGCTACTACAATTTCAACCCTAATTCATCGTATTACCCTAATTCATCGTATTACCCTAATTCCTCTCCTGATTTCATCATTCAGCTGCTACGTTCAGGTTAAGGAATTCTAGAGCTTCTTTGCCTAGTTCTAGAAGAATTCCTCACCAATACCTCCAGTTTCGCTATCTGGTTGTCGTATAGATGCCACTGCATCTCTATCTAAATCATTTTCCACCACTTCTAACATCATTTACTCTCTTCTTATCGGACCTCTGGTTACATGCTCACACAGTTCTGCATAGCAAGTTTCATGGTGGAAAAGGGTTGAGAAGGAAACAATTACAAGGATTTCTCTTCTTTTCCTATGGTACCTTTTAGTGATTTTCCCTATGATGCGCCTTCCAGGTGTTAGCAAGATTAGTCTAGATTATTTGCTTTATGGTTTCTAGGAAAGGTGATTATTCAAGACCATAATTGGTAAAAGGAGGCGACTAGCGGTACATGTTGGTGTGACCTCATCTCCGGTGTTTACAATTGGACTATGAATGCTTTAAACCTAGCACATAGGTACCCACTGTAGCTTTTGGTTTTGCGGTATTGTAAAAACACATAATATTTTATATAGGGTTTTCATACTAACCCTTTTCTTCTCTTTTCTGGACATATCCGAAGGTGGCGCCAAGTTTTACTTTCCATTCATACATTGCCTACAGGTAACATGGTTTTCACTCTTCTTTTAGTTGTTTAACAATTTCTCATTTTATAGCCTTCATATTAATCCCAGGATTTGAATCTTACTTCGTTTTCTTTTTCCCTTTTACGTAGGTAACCATCTCTCAACGACCTATGATCTGAGTACATTGAGTACAAGGTTTCTTCCTCTAGTTACTTGTTAGAGTCGGTCTGGTCAACCCTCCATGAGAGATCAAAACTCTTTATACATTTCATTTTTAGGTGTCCCACTCCATTCATTCAGATGCATTCCGCTGGGGGCATGACATGATCTGACGGAGAAGGTCATGCTAGTCATTTCCCCTCACGCCTGCCTCCTGTTGGCTTAGGTCTTTGGTCAATCATCACAAAAGTCCATGACAGTCAAGATATGGTCCTTTGATGGACAAAGGTCATTGTCGATCATTAGGTCTAGGGATTTATCAGTTTGGTATTTAAATATGTCCAGTAAAGCCATGCAGGCCAGCGTGGTGCTCGTGTAAAGTGATGATTCACAGAGTTTCATCGTCATATTGATAAACTTCGACTGTTCTTCAAAACTCTGTTTTGAAGAAAAGTCAAACAGTGTTATTGATGACAAAATTGACAGAAAGGTCTCTAGTTGATTTCTTCAACTGCAGTCATGGTTTTCGTGGCCAAATGTCCTGTCAAGCAATCCCTGCAAAGAGTGCCGAAAATTTCATCACTTAAGCCAAAATTCAGAGGAAAAGTGAAAATCAGGGTTGTCTTAAAGTCAGTGAAAAAGTGTCAAACATGACATTAGAAAAGTGGGTTTTTTGAAAAAGAAAAATTTAAAATCATGACTTCCAAGTCTTATACACAAGTTTCCATCACAAACCAAACCCATTGTGCAATCAAAGGCATAGGGAAAACGTTGCAAGGTTGTGGAGTGTGAAATCACGTGATTTGGACCATTTTGGAAGAGGGTTCAAGGGCGCGACACACACAAGCAGGGGTGTGGCGCACACAGGCAGGGGCGCGGCGCACACAGAGCTCGCCCGTAGTGCTTTCTATAACTGGCGCGACACACACCCAGAGCGCGATGCACTGGGTTTTGCGCAAGGCGCACAGAGACAAAGGGCCAGAAACAATGCCAGACTCCCTCAAATCTTTTGTGAAGCCCATCAAATTGCAAGGTAGGCTCTATAACATCACTTGCTCCTCAAATTTTATAGATGATATGGTGGTTTTATGCCTATGATTGAAATGCAACAAAACTCATAAAGCAACCACAAGAAAACACAAAGGGTCATTTTTGCTAGGGTTGTGTAATTGTGTTGTTGCTGCCAAGGATTTAATTTCCCTACCTTACCCTTGTTCCTTATTACCCTATGCCATTTTTCCTACTATCACTACCCTAACACTACCAAACTCATATTCCCTTTCCCTTTCCCCCTAGTGCTCAATTAAAACCCCAAACCCTAACCTGTCAAAATACCCAAAATCCCTACATATCCCTAAACAAAATTCTCCCTATAACCCCCATTCCCATTACATTACTCCCCTCCTAATACTCCCTTTGTTTCATTGTTCCCATTGGTGGCAGATATAAAAAACAACACCCAACTTCACCATCATCAAAGGGGCAGCCTTAATACAGTATATAAACAGAAGTCATGGCATTTGAGGGTTCATTAGAGTATGAGGTGGAAACACACAGTGATACAACTTCAGGAGAACAAGCCCTTAGGAGACATCACAGGAGTGGAAAACATGTTAGGGATGAGGCAAACACCCTCACTGAATTGCAGACATGCCCTCTTCCTATGTCATGTTTTTAGCACCTAGCATGTTTTGAATTTTGTAAAAGGGTGGCAAATGTCA
Organism: Pinus tabuliformis; assembly: GCA_031772625.1. Classification (NCBI taxonomy): domain Eukaryota; kingdom Viridiplantae; phylum Streptophyta; class Pinopsida; order Pinales; family Pinaceae; genus Pinus; species Pinus tabuliformis. Next base: position 629,340,629 of record CM062816.1, read on the forward strand.
GAGTTCATCATGAGTTGCCTCGTTTGCTTGTGCTTCACCTACATGGAGGTCAGTCTATCTTGGCCAGGGTCACCTTCACATTGACACCCAAAACTATCTCAGTGGCAACAGGGATACCAAATGTTGGAGAATAGTGGCATAAGAAAAAGAAGGTGGATAGGCATCATTATGAGCCTTACATTAAGGCCAGTTGTTTGAGGCATCTCACAAGAGTCTTCCCATTCAGATTTTTGAATGATGAGTATGCTCCGCTCATGAAATTGATCATGAAGTACTTCAGTTGTGAGGGGAGGTTTTCTCACCTATATGCCTATCACATCAGGTTGCTCATGCACTTTACCAGGGTGCAGATGATGAACCTCCCATGTTTCATTTGCGGGAATATAGAGAGGATGAAAAATTTCGTGCAGCATAAGACCCCTCAGCAGCAGCTCAACAGTGTTTATCACTTTGCTCTTATCCGGATTTTGGTGGATCATCAGTTGGGATTTCAGGGCATTTCTTGGGAGGACTTCATCTCCCGTGACTTCTTCAGCGCTCCACAGGTAGTATCAGAGGCAGATCATGAGATAGGTGGTCCTTCACATCAGTATGAGTGCCATGATACTACTACTATGCCAGTATTCATCACCTATCAGAGAGGCAGTAGACATTTATTTGCAGCGGCAAAGCGAGTGTTATCTCCACTCGGGGTGGAAGGTGCCTCGTTTCCGACATCAGCATCCAAGGAGCAGGGCAAAGGTAAGGAGCCAGTGTAGGAGGAAGGGCCATCAAGTGAACGAGAGACTGAATTTGTTCTCCTCCATGATGATGAGACAGATACAGAACCAACAAATGCAGAGCTTAGAGAGATCATCCAGGAGCAAAAATCAGTGATTGAGGCCTTATCCCTTGACTTGGAGAGGGCTAAGTGGAACATGAAGTACCTGGAGTAGAGAAACAAACAGCTAGAGGATCAGTGGGCGATCATGGAGCTTCAAAACATTCGTGAACATCACCAAGCTCCACAAAGGAGAAGAGTTGAGCTCACATCATTGGAGCAAGAGATCAATGAGGATCGGGAGTCCCATCTCGAGAGCGTTAACATGCACTTGGAGAGGCTGCTAGACAAAGCCGACAAGGACCATGCTTTGCTGAGACACATGGCTTATCATTACAGGACACGAAATATGAGTGCAAAGGCCCGGATAAGGAGCTTGAAGGCAAAATTGAGCAAAGCAACAAAAGAGGCAAAAGAGGAAAAAGAGCACGATCGGCTTCGAATCTTGGCTAAGGCATCTTTGGCATAGCATAGCACCCCATAGAGAACCTCCAACCCAAATTTCAAGGAATTTGGGGAAATTATGGTCACATGACAAATTTTTGGGCAAAACACAGGTTTTTTCTCCTTGTGTACCGCGCCACTGGTGCGACGCTAAAAATTGGGAGCTCCAAATGAAGAATGGTTTGCATTTTTGGATTCAGCATGAAAAATCACGACTACTGGTGCTTGGACAAGAAATTTGGGCAAAATATGAACCTCCAGGAGGTAAAAAAAACTCGAAAAAATGGCCTCTCTGCCCCTTTTTTGACACACAGGAAGCAGTCTTAGAAGAATTAATATTTGGAGGGGCAAATGAGCACCAAATTTAGAAATTATAGTTGGGTTAGAAAGTATACAGGACAGGCTTTCCAACAAGCACACTTGGGCACATTTTGGACACCTACAAGTGCCTCAAATCGGGATCTAAACTAGCATGACGCACAGAGAAAATGGTGTGACGCACACAGGAAAAATTGCCAAATTTGCTTCCGTTTCGCGACTTCTCCTAGTGAGCCCGCTCATCTAGATTTCGGTTTTTTGGGACCTAAGGTGGCATTTAAAGTATTTTATCTCCAAATTTGCTTTTATCCAAGTGGCGAAGGAAGGCAAACGGCCACCCAAGCCATTTGTCATGTTTGTAACGCTGCACCTGTAGCTGATGGTTGGCTCTTCACCTCAATTTTGTAATGATTTGACTAACTCCCCAACCCTTGGGTGTTCCATCTCTTCATATCACATTCTATATATTGTATGCAAGTTATTTGCAAAGGGTTGGTTGGCTTGTAACTTCTGGGAGACAGTGGGAAAGAAACTCTGCTTCTTCACTGTATATTTTCTACAGAGAATTAATGAAAGGCAGCAGCTCTGTTTCATGAGATTCATGTGGTTGTGAGTGTAGAGAATGTGTCTCTTATGTTTTCATATGTATTTTGTTATGTTTCATTATTCAATTCATCTTCATTTCCAGTGAAATTGTCTGAGTTAGATAAGGTAGAATTCAATTTTATTTCTCTGCCTGTGGGAAAATTTCATGTTTATTGTTCTTCTTCTGTTGAAAAGGATTCATGTTCCTATGCCCTTTTCACTCTCCTAAAAAATATCTCCATTCCACGTTATCTCAAACTAAATTGCTACACTTTTCGCCTGCCTTATCCCACGAAGTAATCTGTGCCTTTGTATTAAATTCGCTGTTCTTTGTTGAGCGTTGGTCCCATACCATCACAGAAGCTCGGTCATTCATGAAAGTTGTTTCTTGTATCCCTATTCACTTGCTAGCCTAAGATCAATATTTCACAGTAAGTCATCTCAGACCGTTTTTTGCTTATCTATTTACTGAGCATGACTCGGAGAGATCCCTCTCCTGTTCTGGTATTGCTAGCTACCAGACTGAGCGTGGTTTGTGGTTACCCTGAGTTTCGCCTTCCTTTAGCCTAGGGCGGATTTAGGTGCTAACGTAGTGGCGACTCCACTGGGGAACTGAAATCAAATCGCCTTTTTTCTTAATAATTATAAGATTTCGGATGATAAGTTTAGGATTGGATAGGCTCAGTAAGTTGGTTGTGTCCTGTGGTTTTTCTCAATAGCACGCTGGCTTCGAGACGATATAGCAGAGCCAATCCAGACCCGAATCCTCCTAATATTTACAAAAACCCCAATTTGATCCTGAGACTCCTTCGTCAAGAGAGCACCATAACTCCCGTGTTCAAATCCCATTCATGTCCTGACATTTTTGAGTATCTTGAAGAGCTTGAGTTTGATGAATGGTTTGAAATATCATTGTTTGAGTCTAAATCTCAAAGGGCTGTTGACTATACTGTCCCGAATCCACAATTTCTTGTAGATTTAGAAACCGAAGGAGCTAACCGGTTAATTGATAATTATATTGTGGCACAACCTCAAACTCCAATTGCTAGCCCCTTACAAACTGTACACACCCCTCCAACACCTCCAAGGCCAAATCCACCAAGAGTGATGGCTGCCCGTTTTGCACCCCTTGTTCTGCCTCAAGTTCTAGATGATATGCCCACAGATTATCAAAGCAAAATACCATTTTTTGATGGCACTCCTAACAGCACTACTGCTGAGCAACATCTGGACAAAATGGCAGACTTCTATGAACTTCATGAGATCGATGCGGAGAATGTGGCATTGAGACTCTTTGTACGGACATTTGCACGTGAAGTGAGGAAGTGGTTCAGAGGTTTTCCGACAGCATGTATCACTACCTTGGCTGAACTACAAAGAAAATTTCTAAATCGATGGGAAGTGAAAAAGAATCCTCTTCAAATTCTGGCTGAATATGAGCAAATTAAATGAAACGCTGGTGAGTCGGTCCAAGATTATTGTGTTAGATTCAATACAGTTTATAACAAAAGTCCATATCATCTAAAGCCACCTGTGGGACTTGATATGATGAAATTTCTGGATGGTTTTGACGCTGATATGGCCTACCAATTAAGAGAGAGAGAACCGGCTACAATGGAATATATGTAGAAAATCACAGTCAATGTTGAAGCAAATCTGCTGTCCAAGAGAGCTAGAGCGAAAGCAAAAAAGAAAGTCACAGTTAAGGAAGAGTCTTCTTTAACGGATCAATTACTCAAAAAGGTAGAGCATATGCTTGAAAGGGTGAAGCTTGACAAACCTGAGCCACAAGTTAGGAATCCTAACTTCCGGTGCCAGCAGCAACCACAATATAGAATAAGACAAAGAGATCAGCGTGCCCAAGAGCAGACAGCACAACAACTAGTACAAACACCTTTGTAGAAAAATGTTGTGCATGGACCGAGTCTGATGAGGATGGAAATGTAATAGGTGAAGAAAACCACCTTTTTACTCCAGATGAGCTGCCTACTTACATTACCGAAGAAGAGGAGTGTGCAGTGAGCTCAGCTGCACACAAAGATGCAGATTTCATTCTAGCAAGTGACACTGTTTTACAAGAAGAATCAAGAGGAGTATCAAAGGGGATATATGAATGCTCTGTCCGCACAGTAGCAGCGATATTCACTTAGAAACAGAGATGTGCCGGCCAAAACAATTCAGAAAAAGAAGGATGTTGAAGCATCAAAGAATGATTCATCAGTTTCACAAAGGAAAGGAAAGGAGGCGGTTGGTCCGGAGAGCAGCAAATCAAGATCAGCAGAACAATCACATCAGCAAGCTGCATCAAAAGAAAAGGAAAAGAAAGAAATCCCAATCAAAGAGGTAGAAAATATTCCCGCTTTTAATTTAGAGAATGAGATTTCCGAATTAAAAGTATCCATCCCCTTGACTGAAATAATGAAGAACAGTAGTTATAGAGGACGAATATCTAAGATGTTGAATTTGGACCCAATGTTTGACATGGTGAATGTTGAAGATGATCAACCTTAAATGATTTTTGGACCAACATCGAATGGCGATTCTCCTGATAGTGATGTGCCAACCTTTTATATTAGTTTAAGAGTGCATGATTTTGTGTTACATAATGCCATGTTCCATTCCGGAGCTTCTCAAAATCGCATGCCCAAGGCTATCATGGATAAGCTTGGTCTGGACATCACCCGGAAATACCATGATCTCTATTCATTTGATTCCAGCAGCGTAAGATGTATAGGACTCATCAAAGACTTGGTTGTGAGTTTGGATCAGCTTCCCATGAAAAATGTTTTGATGGATGTTGTGGTAGCAGATATTCCTCCAAGGTTTTGCATGCTTCTTTCCAGGTCTTGGGTAGCGAAATTGAAAGGGACACTACAGCTAGATTTCTCTTATGCAACGATTCTGATGTTCAGACAAATGGGGAAATTATATCGGGAACAAAAAATGAAATATATGATCACAAGCAAGGAGAAACCCATAAATCATCCAATTAACTATGTACATACAGATTTAGAGTTTTTTGTTTTGTATTCATATAGTTTAAATGATATAGATAGTCAGGTAGTAGAAGCAGATGATATTCCGGAAATAACAGAAAATTTCAAAGAAATTTTAAAGAAAGAAGGACAAGAACAACAGAACAACGTTGGGCCATCAACTGAAAGTAATGGACAATGAGTAGACAAGGCACAACAAACAGATTTCCAGCACTTACAAGAGGAGGAAGAAGGTTTGTGAACCATGGATTTTGATGGAGCAGTGGGAAATGATGGCGCTGGAATTAGAATTTGGGTGCGCAGTCCTTTCTCCGCCCCAAACAAAGTACCTAGTAGCGTGAGGGTTTGCTCTTACAAGTTGGCTTTTGAGTGTTCAAATAATGAAGCTGAATATGAAGCTCTGATTGCTGGCCTGAATATTTTAAGAAAGATGAATGCTAAGAGGATTTTGGTATATGGCGACTCCGAATTGGTAATAAAGCAGGTCAAAGGTGAGTATCAAGCAAAACATCCTAGGATGTGGGCCTACCGTAATGCAGTTCTATACATCCTAAAATTATTTTCAGAATACACCTTGACATGTGTGCTTTGTATAAAAAATAGTATTCTTGACGCTCTTGCCAAGGCACCAAGTAGTTTGAAGATCCTAATGAGCTCTAGCAATAAATTCGAAATCCATGTCAAGCATCGTCCAACCATTCCAGAAAATCAGAGATATTGGGAAGTGTTCCAAGATGATGAGGATATTAAGGATTTTCTGCAAAACAAAGGAAAGTCTAAAGAAACCTCAATAGATTTAGAAAATGACAATGGTAAAGGGAATGGTGTAGATGAAGTGTAGATCAATGAAATGGACATGTTGTAGCTCAAGAATAACGTCATTCTTAAAGGCTTTATACCTTTAGAAGAAGTTTTTGATCAAGATGATGTATCCCGCAAGCCAACAATGCAGCCAACAGAGAAAGGTGTAGAAGAGGTCAACATCGGAACAACTGCCAATCCTAAGTTGGTAAAATTGTCCAAAGCATTGCCGCCAAATATCAAGGACAAATACATCAGTTTGCTGGCTTCTTTTGCAGATGTGATTGCTTGGGACTATTCTGACTTAAAGACATATGATACCAATATAATTCAGCACACTATACCCATCAAGCCCAATAAAAAACCATTTAGACAGAAGTTGAGAAGGACAAATCCAAAGTTGTTTCCATCTATTGAAAAGGAGGTAAACAGGTTGTACAAGTCAGGTATCATTGTGCCCATCAAATTTTTGGATTGGATATCTAACTTGGTGCCCGTACAAAAGAAGACAGGTGAGATCCGCTTATGCATTGATTTCAAAAATCTAAATAAAGTTTCATTGAAGGACAACTATCCACTGCCCAAAATGGACCATATACTTCAGCGAGTAGTGGGAGCATCTCGTATGTCACTACTTGATGGCTATTTCAGATATAACCAAATTTCTGTCCATGAAGATGACCAGGACAAAACAGAATTCACCACTCCATGGGAAACCTTTCATTACGCTAAAATCCCTTTCGGTTTAAAGAATGCAGGTGCCACATTTCAGTGTGCAATGTACTTGGCTTTTGCGAATGAGAAGGTTGTGTTTTTGGTTGTGTACCTGGATGATTTGACGGTGTTTTCCAAATCTAATGAAGAGCACATGCATCATCTAAAAATTGTCTTTCAAAAGTGCAGAAAATATGGTTTATCGCTGAATCCGAAGAAGATCTTATTCGCCATGGAAGAAGGCAAATTACTCGGGCACATTATCTCAAAGGATGGCATTCGTATTGAACCAGCACATGTGCAAGAAATTTAGCAAATCGACCTGTCCCAGAATAAAAAAGAGATACAACCGTTCAATGGTAAGATGAATTTTCTACGTCGATTTGTACCTAATCTTGCTGAACACTTAAGAGAAATGACAAACATGCTTGAGAAACCAAGTGAAGTGGATGGAGGAGGCTATAAAATCTTTCAATTTGGTCAAATTGGCTCTTTCTTTAGCTCCAGTTCTAGACCGAGACTACACTTAGGATTTCATATTGTTTTCATTTGCTTCGGAGCACACTATGGCAGCAGTATTATTGCAGAAAAGAGATGATCATAAAAGACCCATTGCATTCTTCAGCAGAGCTATAAGGGATGAAGCCTTAAAGTAAAACATCATTGAGAAACAAGCCCTGGCCCTTGTGAAGGCATTGAAAGATTTCCAGGTAGACATTCTACATTCTCATATTCTGGCCTATGTACCTAATGCTGTTGTAAAAGATGTTTTAGTGCAGACCGATCCTGAAGGAAGAAAAGGCAAATGGATTGCAGCCTTGCTGGAATATGATGTGGAAATAAAGCCCACAAAGCTGGTCAAAGGACAAGGATTGGCAAAGCTAATGGCCGAATCAAACTTGCATGCCTTGGACATAAATCTGATCGCTGCTATGTCTGATGAGAATGAGGAAGGATCATCCAGGTATCTGAAACGTTTACTCTTTCTCCATGGTATTCAGATATCATATATGTGCTTAAAAATCTATCACCACTACCCAGCATGACTAGAAACAAAGTGAGAACACTCAAGTTGAAGGTTGCCAAGTTTTGCATTTTAAATTCTGCACTGTATTGGAAAGATCCCGGTGGTGTTTTGTTAAATTGTTTGGTGGAAGAGGAGGCAAAGAAAGTCATGGAGGATTTCTGACAGCAGGGTACTATTGGCCGACATTATTTGCTGATGTACATAAGATGGTCAAGCGCTGTCATAAATGTCAGATTTTTGAAGGAAAACATAAGTTACAGCCTTTGCCACTTAAGCCTATTGAGGTGAGTGCTCCTTTCCAGTAGTGGGGGTTGGATTTCATTGGTGAAATTCATCCCGCTTCTTCCAGTCAGCATAGATGGATCCTCACAGCAATAGATTTTTTCACAAAATGGATTGAGGCAACTCCCAACAGACAAGCTACAGATACGGTAATCATTTCATTTCTTGAAAATAACATCTTGTCTCGTTTTGGTTGTACGAATAAGTTAATCACCGATAATGCAGCAGTTTTCAAATAAAAAAGGATGGTAGAATTTTGTTATAAATATCACATCATTTTGTGTCATTCAATTGCCTATCATCCGTAAGGCAATGGAATGGTGGAATCTTCGAATAAATCATTGATCAACATCATCAAAAAGCTACTGGAAATAAATAAAAAGAGCTGGAATAAGAGGTTGGTCCATGCGCTTTGGGCAGATCGGATCAGTAAGAAAAAATCCATTGGTATGTCACCGTTTGATCTTGTTTATGGAGTTGATACAATATTTCCCACCTCTCTCACTGCTGTGGTAGTCAGACTTCTTTAGGAGGCGGGCAGTGAAGAAGATCCCATGCAGATAAGGTTGAATCAAATGATCCACTTGCAAGAGAAAATAAAGAAAATTTATGACAGAAAAGAAAAGGAAGATAAATTTCAGTTAGATGATGTGGTGCTGAAGTGGGATGCAAGGAATGAAGAGAAAGGTAAGCATGGAAAGTTCGAGAATCTTTCGAAAGGTTCTTTCAAGATTGCAACATATAGGGGTCAGAATGCCTTCTTTTGAAGGAAATGAACAGGGAAGATTGTCCAGGAGGGCCGATCAATGGTCCGCTGCTTAAGCGGTACCACTACCGCGTTATTAACGCTACTTCCACTATCATTTTAAATACCATTTTTATTTCAGTTTGGTTTCCGTTTGTTAAGTTAGTCTTTGAGTCATTTCAATGTCAAGTTTGAGTAAATTTTTTGGTCATTTTAGTTTCATAAACGAGTCAGAGTCCTGTGTTGTTGTCGAGATGATGACTCCTTAGCCTGATGGATGAAGGCACTGTCTAGCTCTTCCAGAGATCTGCTGTTCTTGGCACCTCCAAGGAGCCACCATCCCCCATTGGAGCCAATGTTAGAGTCGGTCTGGTCAGCCCTCCGTCAGAGATCAAAAATCTTTATGCATTTCATTTTTAGGTGTCCCACTCCATTCATTTAGCTGCATTCAGCTAGGGGCATGCCATGATCTGACAGAGAAGGTCATGCTAGCCATTTCCCCTCATGTCTGGCTCCTGCTGGCTTAGGCCTTTGGTCAATGATCACAAAAGTCCATGACAGTCAAGGTCTGGTCCTTTGACGGACAGAGGTCATTGTCGATTATTAGGTCTAGGGATTTATCAGTTTGGTCTTTAAATATGTCCAGTAAAGCCATGCAAGCCAGAGTGGTGCCCGTGTAAAGTGATGATTCACAGAGTTTCATCGTCATATTGATAAACTTCAACTGTTCTTCAAAACTTTGTTTTGAAGAAAAGTCAAATAGTGTTATTGGTGACAAAATTTTCAAAAAGGTCTCCAGTTGATTTCTTCAAGTGCAGTCATGGTTTCCATGGCCAAATTTCCTATCAAGCAATCCCGGCAAAGGGTGCCGAAAATTTCATCACTTGAGCCAAAATTCAGAGGAAAAGTGAAAATCAGGGTTGTTTTAAAGTCAGTGAAAAAGTGTCAAACATGACATTAGAAAAGTGGGTTTTTTGAAAAAGCAAAATTTGAAATCATGACCTCTAAGTCTTATACACAAGTTTCCATCACAAACCAAACCCATTGCGCAATCAAAGGAATAGGGAAAACGTTGCAAGGTTGTGGAGTGTGAAATCGCGCAATTTGGACCTGTTTGGAAGAGGTTTCAGGGGCATGGCACGCACAGGCAGTGGCGCGGCGTACACACAAGGCACGACGCACACAGAGGCCGCCCGCAGTGCTTTTTTATAACTGGCATGGCGCACACAGACAAAGGGCCAGAAACAGTGCCAAACTCCCTCAAATATTTTATGAAGTTGATCAAATTGCAAGGTAGGCTCTATAACATCACTTGCTCCTCAAATTTTATAGACGATATGGTGGTTTTATGCCTATGATTGAAATGCAACAAAACTCATAAAGAAACCACAAGAAAACACAAAGGGCCATTTTTGCTAGGGTTGTGTAATTGTGTTGTTGCTGCCAAGGCTTTATTTTCCCTACCTTACCCCTGTTTCTTGTTCCCCTATGCCATGTTTCCTATTATCGCTACCCTAACACTACCAAACTCATATTCCCTTTCCCTTCCCCCTATTGCTCAATTAAAACCCCAAACCCTAACTTGTCAAAATACCCAAAACCCCTACATATCCCTAAACAAAATTCTCCCTATAACCCTTATTCCCATTATATTACTCCCCTCCTAATACTCCCTTTGTTTCATTGTTCCCCTTGGTGGCAGATATCACAAACAACACCCAACTTCACCATCATGAAAGGGGCAGCCATAATACAGTATATAAACAGTAGTCATGGCATCTGAGGGTTCATCAGAGTATGAGGTGGAAACTCACAGTGATACAACTTCAGAAGAACAGGCCCCCAGGAGACATCACAGGAGTGGAAAACATGTTAGGGATGAGCTAAACACCCTCACTGAATTGCAGGCATGCCCTCTTGCTATGTCATGTTTCCAGAACCTAGCATGTTTTGAATTTTTCCAAAGGGTGGGAAATGTCAGTGTTCATCATGAGTTGGCCTGTTAGTTTGTGCTTCACCTACATGGAGCTCAGTCTATCTTGGCCGGGGTCACCTTCACATTGACACTCGAAACTATCTCAGTGGCAACAGGCATACCAAATGTTGCATAAGAAAAAGAAGGTGGATGGGCATCATTATGAGCCTTACATTAAGGCCAGTTGTTTGAGGCATCTCACAAGAGTCTTCCCATTCAGATTTTTGAAAGATGAGTATGCTCCGCTCATGGAATTGATCATGAAGTACTGAAGTTGTGAGGGGAGGTTTTCTCGCCTATATGCCTATCACATCAGGTTGCTCATGCACTTTACCAGCGTGTGGATGATGAACCTCCCATTTTTCATTTGCCGGAACATAGAGAGGATGAAACATTTCATGCAGCATAAGACCCCTCAGCAGCAGCTCAACAATGTTTATCACTTTTTTCTTATCGGGATATAGGTGGATCATCAGTTGGGATTGCAAGGAATTTCTTGGGAGGACTTCATCTCTTTTGACTTCTTCAGTGCTCCACAGGTAGTATCAGAGGCAGAGCATGAGATAGGTGGTCCTTCACATCAGTATGAGCGCCAAGGGACTGCTACCATGCGAGTATTCATCACCTATCAAAGAGGCAATAGACATTTATTTGCAGCGGCAAAGCGAGTGTTATCTCCACCCGGGGTGGAAGGGGCCTCGTTTCTGACATCAGCATCATGGGAGCAGGGCAGAGGTAAGGAGCCAGTGTAGGAGGAAGGGCCATCAGGTGAACGAGAGACTGAATTCATTCTCCTCCATGATGATGAGATAGATACAAAACCAACAAATGCAGAGCTTAGAGAGATCATCTAGGAGCAGAAATCAGTGATTGAGGCCTTATCCCTTGACTTGGAGAGGGACAAGTGGAACATGAAGTACCTGGAGAAGATAAACAAATAGCTAGAGGATCAGCGGGCGATCATGGAGCTTCAAAACATTCATGAACATCACCAAGCTGCGCAAAGGAGAAGAGTTGAGCTCACATCATTGGAGCAAGAGATCAATGAGGACCAGGAGGCCCATCTCGAGAGCGTTAACATGCACTTGGAGAGGATGCTAGACAAAGTTGACAAGGACCACGCTTTGCTGAGACACATGGCTTATCATTACAGGACACAAAATATGAGTGCAAAGGCACGGATAAGGAGCTTGAAGGCAAAATTGAGCAAAGCAACAAAAGAGGCAAAAGAGGCAAAAGAGGCAAAAGAGCAAGATCGGCTTTGAATCTTGGCTGAGGTTTCTTTGACACAGCATAGCACCCCATAGGGAACCTCTAGCCCAAATTTCAAGGAATTTGGGGAAATTATGGTCACATGACAAATTTTTGGGCAAAGCATAGCTTTTTTATCCAGTGGCGCGGTGCTAAAAATTGGGAGCTCCAAATAAAGAATGGTTTGTATTTTTGGATTGAGCATGAAAAATCACGACTACTGGTGCTTGGACAAGAAATTTGGGCAAGATCTGAGCCTCTAGGAGGTCAAAAACACCCAAAAAATGGCCTCTCTGCCCCTTTTTTGACACACAGGAAGCAGTCTTGGGAGAATGAAGATTTGGAGGGGTAAATGAGCACCAAATTCAGAAATTCCAGTTGGGTTAGAAAGTGGACAGGACATGCTTTCCAACAAGAAAACTTGGGCACATTTTGGATACCTAGAAATACCTCAAATTAGGCTCCAAACTAGCGCGATGCACAGAGAAAATGGCATGTCGCACAGAGGAAAAATTGCTAAATTTGCTTCCATTTTTGCGAAATTTTGATTCGCGACTTCTCCTAGTGGGCTCACTCATCTACATTTCAGTTTTTTGGCACCTAAGGCAGCATTTAAAGTATTTTATCTCTAGATTGGCTTCTATCCAAGTGACGAAGGAAGGCAAATGGTCAACCAAGCCGTTTGTCATGTTTGTAACGCTGCACCTGTAGCTGATGGTTGCCTCTTCACCTCCATTTTGTAATGATTCGAGTAACTCCCCAACCCTTGGTCGTTCTATCTATTCATGGCACATTCTATATATTTTATGCAAGTTATTTGCAAAGGGTTGGTTGGCTTGTAACTTCTGGGAGACTGTGGGAAAGAAACTCTGCTTCTTCACTGTATATTTTTTACAGAGAATTAATGAAAGGTAGCGACTCTGTTTCTTAAGACTCATGTAGTTGTGAGTGTAGAAAATGTGTCTCTTATGTTTTCATATGTGCTTCGTTATGTTTCATAATTCAATTCATCTTCATTTCCAGTGAAATTTTCTGAGTTAGATAAGGTAGAATTCAATTTTATTGTTCTGCCTGTGGGAAAATTTCATGTTCAGTGTTCTTCGTCTGTTTAAAAGGATTCATGTTCCTATACCCTTTTCACTCTCCTAAACAACCTCTCCATTCCACGTTATTTCAAACTAAATTGCTACACTTTCCTCCTGCCTTACCTCACGAAGTAATCTGTGCCTTTGTATTAAATTCTTTGTTCTTTGATGACCGTTGGTCCCATACCATCCTAGAAGCTCGGTCATTCATGAAAATTGCTTCTTGTATCCCTATTCACTTACTAGCCTAAGATCAATATTTCACAGTAATTCATCTAAGACCGTTTATTTCTTATCTATTCACTGAGCGTGACTTGGAGAGAGCCCTCTCATGTTCTGGTAGGGCTAGCTACCAGACTGAGCATGGTTTATGGTTACACTGAATTTCACCTTCCTTCAGCCTAGGGAGGATTTAGGTACTAACATAGTGGCGACTCCAGTGGGGAACTGAAATCAAATCCCCTTATTTCTTAATAATTCTAAGCTTCCAGATGATAATTTTAGGATTGGATAGGCTGAGTAAGTTGGTTGTGTCCTGTGGTTTTTCTCAATAAACACATATTTCATTAAATTTGGAAGTTTTTTATTACAAGGCCTTCAACAACATTCATTCTTTTGTAAATTGCCATATTAACTTGATTCAACATTAAAATAATTTTAGTAATCTCAAACCAATTAGAAATCGTGAATGGGTCAAACATGGGGTTGTTATGTGCAATAGTATCAATACACATTAGGAGTGTGAAATCAAAAATAAATTACATTTATAAACTTATATGAATACAAATAACTAAATGAAATTTAATAAATAACTTCCCATTCATGTCCAGTATCAGCAGTGATTTTGTCTTCAAGTCATATTGGGTTCTAATAATGAAATTATTTAAACCACAAATAAACTATTTAAGAATTGAAAATGACAAAACGCTAATATGGATTGGAAAATCAATGTCCTATGGTGCAAAAAGTTTAAATACAACCATTTTTTACCCATCTCTTTAATGAGTCTAGATGGTCCATTTAACACATAATTTGTTAATTAATTATTCCATGTTTTATTAAGAAGAGAATTTTGTTTTGCATAGAGTTTTGTTTCAAAACAATACAATATGAGATTAATACAGTCTTAATAAATTACGTGATAGACAAATAAAAGTCAATAAATGGATTCCTTATTAAATTAAATGAGATGAGATGATTGCATATACAAATAGTTGATTTAAGAATATATGAAAAAAAAATTATGCGTTAAAAATTGAATACCCTACAACTTAACGAATAGTATTCACTTATGAGCCATCACCCATTAGCCTAAATAGTCAACTTAATACTTATTATCAAGAAATTAAAAGACTTATTTTTCGAAAAAAATGCATCATAATATATGGATATTATAAATCACATTTATATACTCATATTAATGGACATAACTAAGTACAAGTCAATAATATAATTCTAGCTCAAGTGACGATTTCAGTTTATTTAAAATACGAATTTACAAAAAAATGACTTTAAATAATGAAATTAGATGCCTTACAATTCAAAAAGTTCAATGACATAATTCATCCATGATTGTGTCTAATCAAACATTGATAATCCACTTATCAATTATTATCATCATATATATGCTTTTTTAAGAAATGCAAATTTATTTAGAATACATTTTTATCTCAAAAATTACATATCACATTTATGCGCTCATATTAGTGCATTTTATGTGTAAACAATGAATGACTCACTTTGTACCTTGTTGATTTTCAATATGATATGATTGCAGTTACAACCATTAATTGATTCAAGCATATAAATTTATGAAAACTATCGATTGAGAAATCACATATCTTATGCTTCAAAAATATCAAATCATTTACCTATGACACATTTCTCATTAGCCTACTAGTGAATTGTGCATTGTGAATAGTGAATATTGCACATAACATTTATCAAGTAAATTATTATAATTTCTTTAGTAAGAATAGCACCTTTGTTTGCAAGTATTTTATTACAAGGCCTTCAACAACATTCATTCTTTTGTAAATCGCCATATTAACTTGATTCAACATTAAAATAATTTGCAAGTAATTTCAAACCAATTAGAGATCATGAATAGGTCAAACATGGGGTTGTTATGTACAATAGTATCAATACACAATAGGAGTGTGAAATCAAACTCTTAGAAGAAATTGATTTAAGCTAAATCATATTAGTATGTCAAACATAAAATAAAGATATTATAGTTATGGATAACATGCTAAATTCCTCAATGTTTAAATTTTATGTTTGGCAACTCTAACCCCCTTTCCCCCAACCTACGAGGGATTTGTTGATTGAATGACGATGCTGTGAGGATGTTATTGTAAATGACAAGGATAGGTGTCCCTTGCATTGCATTTAGACTAGTCTACTAAAACCTTAGTAAAATGTTCTTGTGCTCAATTTCCTACGGTCCCTTTGTGCCTTTATGAAGCACTAATGAGGGGGTCATCATTCATCTTCATAGCATGCAGGCATCCACTATAAAAGTTATACATTGTTGATCTAGGTATTTAAAGAAGGTTAGGTACCATTGATCTATCTCCACTCAAATCCAAGTACATTTAATGATATTTCTTAAATGGGTATTCAGGTCATTCCATTATGATGGACAGTGTCACAAATTGAAGTAAACAAGAAACTTTAGTGGTGAATTCTTGTAAGTAGTGGAAGCAAGGGTTTTCAAATATTAGCACAGTTGATGGTAGTGTGGATATTTATCTCTCCTTGTAAACATTGTCAAAACCAATAACAGTCTCGATGTAAATTTAGTGTCAACCAATTGTATGGAAAATCATGATTGACCATTACTTTCACTAACAAGAGAAAATGATAAGCATTTTTAATGGGGAAGAAATAAATGTGAAACATAACTCATGTATTTTAGTTGAAATTTATATAAGTCCATGTGTTCTTTAATTATTAAATACTTAATGTAAATACAAATAAATTATCATTAAGATATTGATTTTGAAGATTAAATATGTATTAAAAGGCATTCATCTATGACACTTGATTTTTCATGTAGCCTGAATAAACCACTTAAAGTTGATTATCAATTAATCTTAAATAGTTTTATATAAGATAAATCTTTACTTGCATTAATAGCTTTATTTCAAAAATAAATTACATTTATAAACTTATATGAATACATATAACTAAATGAAATTCAATAAATAACTTTTGAGTCTTGTTGGATTCTATGAGATTATTTTAAGTACAAATAGTTTATTTAAGAATTCAAAGTTACAAAATGTTAATATTGATGGGAAAAGCATGTCATATGGTGTAAAAAGTTTAAAGGCATCCATTTATGGCCCATCTCTTGAATGAGCTTAAATAGTCTACTTAATGCTCGTGGTGAATTTATTAATCCATGTTTTATTAGAAAATTCATTTTCTTTACATGGTTTTTTATTCTAGAAATAACAATTTCACATTTATACATTCATATTAAACCACATGATAGTTAAATAAAAATCAATTAATATTTTCTTGACTTGTTGACTTATATGACATGATTACATATATGAACAATTGATTTAATAAAGCATAGTTAGAAAAAGTTGTCAATTCAAAATAGAATAAACTAGTTAGAACTCATAAATAATTGATTTTAAATTATTAATTTTCTAAAAAATATATTTTTTACTTACTTTGAGATCTTTATTTCAAAAACAAATTCCATTTATACATACATACATTCTAAACATAATTTAAGACATACTTGTCTTGTTGGTTTCTATGAGATTATTTCAATTACAAATAATTTATTTAAGAATTGAAATTTACCAAATGTTAATAAAGGTGGGAATATCAAATGTCATATGTTACATAAAGTTTAAGTACACTTATTTATGACCCATACCTTGAAATAACTTTAGCAATTTACTTAACATTCATTACCAATTAATTATTCCATGTGTTGTTAGGAAAAACATTTCATATTACATGGAGTTTTATTTTATAGACCACTTAAAACTCATTATCAATTAATTATAATGTGTTTTGTAAAATATATATATTTACTTACATTAAGGGTTACATTTAAAAATTGCATCACATTTATAAACTTCTATCAATGCATATAACCAAATAGAATTCTTCAAGTCATATTGAATTCTATGAAATTATTTAAACCACAAATAAACTATTTAGGAATTGAAAATGACAAAATGCTAATATGGATTGGAAAATCAATGTCTTGTGGTGCAAAAAGTTTAAATACAACCATTTTTTACCCATCTCTTTAATGAGTCTAGATGATCCACTTAACACATTGTTAATTAATTATTCCATGTTTTATTAAGAGAAGAATTTTGTTTTTCATATAGTTTTGTTTCAAAACAATACAATATGAGATTAATACACTCTTAATAGATTATGTAATAGACAAATAAAAGTCAATAAATGGATTCCTTATTAAATTAAATGAGATGAGATGATTACATATACAAATAGTTGATTCAAGAATATATGAAAAAAAATATGGGTTAAAAATTGAATGCCCTACAATTTAACGAGTAGTATTCACTTATGAGCCATCACTTGTTAGCCTAAATAGTCCACTTAATACTTATTATCAAGAAATTAAAAGACTTATTTTTTGAAAAAATGCATCATAGTATATGGCTCTTATAAATCACTTTTATACACTCATATTAATGGACATAACTAAGTACAAGTCAATAATATAATTATAGATCAAGTGATATGATTTTAGTTTATTTAAAATATAAATTTACAAAAAAACAACTTTAAATAATGAAATTAGATGCCTTACAATTCAAAAAGTTCAATGACATAATTCATCCATGATAGTATGTAATCAAACCTTGATAATCCACTTATCAATCATAATCATCATATATATGTTTTTTTAAGAAATGCAAAATTATTTACAATATATTTTTATCTAAAAAATTACATATCTCATTTATGCATTCATATAAGTGCATTTTATATGTAAACAATGAATAACTAACTTTGTGCCTTGTTGATTTTCAATATGATATGATTGCAGTTACAACCATTAATTGATTTTAGCATATAAATTTATGAAAACTATCAATTGAGAAATCACATATCTTATGCTTCAAAAAGATCAAATCATTTACCTATGACACATTTATCATTAGCCTTAATAGTGAATAATGCATTGTGAATAGTGAATAATGCACATAACATTTATCAAGTAAATTATTATAATTTCTTTAGTAAGAATAGCACCTTTGTTTGCAAGGAGTCCTATTTCAAAACTTATATTTCACATTTATATATGGTTATTGATACATATAAGTAAACATAAGTCATTAAAAATAACACACCTCGATGGTTCATGTAAAATAATTTGAATGGCAAATAATTCATTTAAGAACACGTGCGCGCGCACACATATCTTAGAAAAAAATCGATACAACAAAGTCATTGCAAAAACATTTATAAATAATAAGAAATATACATATTAATATAATTGGCAATTCCCATATATTTCAAAAAATATAAAATCATACAAATTGATTCAACAAAAACCATGTCCAAAATGTATTGAGAAAATAGAATGTACTTTTCAACAAATTTATAAAAGAGCTTATCTCCATGAACTACAATGAAGTACATGTTCTATTGAACATTCGAATGTACTCATGTTTTTGTTTGATACGATGAAGTGTCTTAAGAAAGGGGAATAAAACTTGCATAAGCCATGTATCTCGCTCTTTTCCTGTTTATGATTTTATCAAGATGTGGTTTGATCGATATCTAATGAAATGAGAAGTATGCTTTTATGTATCTATTAGCAATACATTTGATTCTTCATAATTATCTCCATATTGGGACCACACATCAATCAACATTTTCTCGTAAAATTATCTTCCTTTCCCTACTTCCAATTTTGTTTGCAAATGACAATGAGACCTGTCCCATGCAAATTTAATGTCCTCTATGTCAATAAAATATTTGATTTTTCAAGTACTTTTCAAATGTACTTGTCAGTGACATTTAATGTCCATATTGCG
Organism: Pinus tabuliformis; assembly: GCA_031772625.1. NCBI lineage: Eukaryota > Viridiplantae > Streptophyta > Pinopsida > Pinales > Pinaceae > Pinus > Pinus tabuliformis. The sequence goes on from CM062816.1 coordinate 629,359,722, forward strand.
ACATCATAATTTCTTAAGCAATATTTTAATACTTCTTACTGAAAAGGCCTTAAAAAATAGGACCTATCACCAATCTGCCAATCTGGTTCTCTTTGAATATGAAAATTTTGTTCATCTTTGGTGTATGATTGGAAGAATACTCTTCCACTTCAAATATCAACAACATCTTTTGACTTGTAGTAATTCCCAACTGCATCTGCACTGCAACCACATGTATGATATTAATATATCTCCACTTCAACACTTCATTGTTTAAGGACATAAAAACCTATCATTTTAAAAATGATGTTAATATTTATCATGAACTATTTCCATTTGTATGCAAACGTAATTTTACAATGAGTTCAAAGTATCACAAAATACAAATACAATTGCCCCATTAAAATGAACAAACAAATAATATGTTTACTTTATACATAGAGCCTAATACCTTTATTTAATTTGTATGCAATAAAAGTCTTATAAGATGCATTGACGCACCATTTAAATCATTGATTTTAAGACTTGTAAGAATTTATTTAATTGCAATTGAAAAATATAATTACAATGGTCTAGTGCAAGTAAACAAACTAATTATATATTAATTTTCACATACAATATAATACAATTTTTAAATTTCAAACCTAATTAATTATATGTTAATTTATAGAGTTTCTACCTTAGGTTTTTTTGTTGTTTCTTTTAGTACAAATTGTATGTTTATTGTTGGTGCTACATACAACTTAATATAATTTTTCAACTTATATGGAATAAAAAGGGTTATAAGTATGCAATGGGTCATCCTTCACATTACTAATTTCTAAGAGGTATAACGATAACTTAAACCACATTTAAAGCAAATAATTGTAATGATCTAATTAAAACAAATAGACCAATTATCTATTAATTTTACATATAATGTAATCCATTGTAAAATATATATATAGCATGGGAAATTTTGATATGAAAACATTAAATGACCATTCATCTCACCAAAAATAAAGAAAATCAAGAAATTTTATTTTCAATAATGACAAACCAAATCAACAATTCTTTTATTAGTGTTGTTAAATAGAAGTAATAATTCATGATGTCATACATATAATAGCATGATATAAACATCTGTAATCTTAAGGTACTTCTAAATGTAATTGAACATCCTTCAAAATAGCTCGCACATCCATAGCCTTTTGAGTTTATGCAATATTCTCCATAGCTCATTGATCAACCAATTATCCCCTTGATTTGCTCCAATGAATGGAGGGGCAAGAATCACATTTTCTTTTGGATTCTCTTTCACCCTCTCAATTAAACAAACAACTATAATAGTACTGGTTGCATCATATTGGGTATGCATTTCCCACACTTTTTTCAATGATTTAGTGTGTATAACTTTCATTGGATTATCAATGACCTTATGTCCCTTTTGTGGCTTACAGTCTGAAGCAATCCACTTAAACAAAAGTTTCTTGTAATGTCTCTAAAACCAATTTTTTCAGAAATCTTGTTGTGCTTTATTTCAAAGCTGTCGTCCAAATTGCAATGTCAAGAGATTCATTTTTGAAACACATTTCAAAAAATGATTTTGCATGTGGATGAATCCAAAATAATTTTTTCTCTATTGTGTAATCAGCATCAACTCCCATTTTCTCAATATGCTCGTTGTTTGTTGCTTCATCATCGATGCTATGATAAAAAAATGTCCTTTAGTTCAAAAATAACTAGTTTCTTTTCAATTATTTTGGCTGCAACACAATGGAAAATAATATAGTCAAACCATTTTATTCATGTTACAAAAATTACTAAAATAATTGTTGAAACGATACATTTACCTTGAGTGGTTTTTGCACTATTTATAAATGAAACAATAATTTCTTTTATCATCTTGATAGGACCTAGAGTAAACATATTAAACCTTCAATCAAATACCAATACCAAGAAAAACATTAGTAATGCAACCTTTAAAAAGAAACACACACACACACACACCTTTAACATTACTTTGATTGTTAACTTTATCCTTTTTATTTCTTCCTATAATAAAAATATACAAAGTTATTGTAGTTACAAGCATTTGAGTTTGAAGAATAATATGATAAACAAGAAGACAAGTTATAAGTATCTGATATGACATTATCTTCATCTTTGTAACGTTGCATTTCCAAATTAAACATATAAAATATTTTGAATTGTGAAAATGAATATAATCATTAAATAACAAGGAAAACAAGTGGACAAATTATAAGTACATGATGTTATATTTTGTTCTTGATTAAAGTTTTGTTTAACTTTCATTTGATCTTCTCTTTGCTTGTCACTATAATAAACATTAAAAAAATGTTATAAATTGTGACAATGAACAAAATTCATTAAACAACTATACAAAAAAAGAATCATCTATGTACAACAAGCCTTGATTAAATTTTTCCCCGCATAAAGAGAACTGACGGCTTTTGCATCACTACATTGTTGGTGTTTCTCCACTAAATCCATCCAAAAATCATAATCTTTCTCATTTTCATCAAATGTGTCTTCAAATATGTGAGTCTTTTATAGCCTTCAAAAATTTTAATTCTGAAGTATAGAAATGTATAATAAGAACTATATCATAACTATAATTGTTTTGGGACTTATATTCATAAATGTCACTAGTCATTTTATAGTTGAACTTGGATTTCTTTATGAAAATTTCTAAAGACTGGCATACATCATTACAAAACCAAAGTTCTACTAAGAGAACTATAGTAAAGTCATTCAACTCATTTTTTTCGATAAGAAATCAAAAAAATGCAATGTAATATCGTTTGTGGAATTGTTTTTTTCAAAGCAAGTGTATCCAAACCAACAAGGTCATATGTAAAATTGGTTGCAACTGACATGGAAATAGTGCAAAAGTGTTGACAAAAGATGAGGGCCCCCAAAATGACAACCAAATTCAAAATTGTTATCAACCTGTTGAACACTTGTTGATCTATTTATCATTCTATCAAGGACTCCACATGCTTGCTGAGAAAGGGACTTTATCTTTGTATTACGTGTTCCTTTGACATAAGTAGACCCCTCCACCGTGTTGCAAAAATTCGTAAATATGATATCATTAATTTCATAATGCTCAAGAATGTTGAATGTAGTAAGAGTCATCTCATTCAAATTTTGATCATGACTTTGACAATATGTAACGATTGCATCCAATATTTTTCTGTTGGTTTTCAATTTAGAACAATAATATTTTAATTTTATGGCATTTGATGGATGATTAATTGGAATAGAAAACCAAATGGTTTCATCCAATAGCTTATATGCTACTAAAGCAATTTCTTCTGGTTAATCCCTGAATGGGCTGAAGAGTCGCTGGTGTCAAACTGTGTAAACTATTTCTCTTGTAGTTCTCAAAATCAAGTTGGCTTGGAGAACACTTTAATGTGCCTAGTTGGTAACAGTTAAAAACAGTGTCCCATTTATCCCAAATAGGTTCATCAAAATATAAGAAAAAATTTTTATAAGAAAAATTTGTAATTGGAGAGACAAAGAATGAGCACAACATTTCATCATCAACATGATAAAATAATAAATATAAACTAATAAAAATTCAATGGAAAAATGAAACTAAATAATGTGTTATAATCTAATGAGAAATCATTATAAATATAAAAAAAAATATGACTTATATTATCAGCTTTAGTCATTTATCTACAACAAAAATAGATACAATAATAAAATGTTAAATGTAAAAATAATTAAAATTACATACCTTCTCTTCAACTGTCTCAGAACATCCAATCCTCCTTTTCTTTAATTTGTCATTGGCAATTAAGAAATGTCTTGCCGAGCGCACACAATCAATAAATGGAGTTTTGAAGAATACCTTATTTGCATAATTAATTGACAACAAATGCGGATCACCTCAGTGGGTTCAACTAATGGATGCAACAATCAAGCATTACATTTTTTATATTTTTTTCACTTCTCTCGATACATTATACTTAGGATTTGTTAAAAAAAAATTCACTGCTTGAATGGTATGTTGACCATCAACTATCCAAAAATTGATATTCTTAGAATTTAGATCTGTCTCATTTATAATTTTGATAGAGTTTACCAATGGATCAAGCTCATTGATGTCAAATGGAATCAGAAGAGCATCGGGTAATGAGGTTTGAATTTTTTCTAGGAATGATTTCACTAATACTTGAACATTTAAATTATCTTGTGATCTTAATTTGAACACTTTGGGGGCTTTTTTACATCTTTCGACAACCACTTTTGTATTAAAAGAGTTTGAAAATAGATAGCAATGCTTGAAGGCTTCATGAATCTCATCACATTGGTTTGCAAGGTTATAGTTGTTTCAAATTCAACTTTCCTAGTTTTTTGAAATTCTATAGTGAGCTTGAAATCACTTTTTGTTATATTCTCCTCCAAATCAAATAAATATACTCTTCTCAAAGCAAGTAATTGAGAATCAATTTTATCAAGAAATTTACCTTTTTGTTGTAAATGAAGTACATATGATGTTTTTTTACTTCTTACATAGCGATATCTCAAAACAATGGCGATGCATTTTAAAAGATCTGCACAACTATTTAGTCCAGATTTAGAGAAGCTCTCAAAGTTATCCAACTTGAACATTGAAATCTTTATCGTATTTGTTGAATCAATACTTGAAGCTTCAATCAAATCTGGTTTAAAATTTGTATACTCCACTTGACATGAAATTAATTTTACCTCATTTTCTTTAATCATTTCCACTTGAAAGTCAATGTCATTTTCATTGTAAGCATAGCAATTAATTATTATTCCTAATATCTCTGGTTCGTTTCCATCTATTGATCCAAATAGATACATATCATGAAACATATTCATCGGAGCTTCTATTTGGATGTACCAATCTTGCACAAACTCATTATATGTATTGTATTTTTTAATCATTTCAAAAGTAGAAGTAGAAGGTGTTATTAATACTACCTTTTCAGTTGAATAACTTTTCTTTTTCTTAAGTGATGGTTGTAACATTTCATTTGCTTTTGGGCCAACCAATTCTGCAAATAACAACAAAAAAATATTTGCATTAATCAAAATGAAAATATAATTTCAAATATTGTCACATAATGTTCTTATAAATACTAAAAACCACCTAATCTAACCATTTGTAAGAGAGTGTACATAAAATATAAAACCACCATACGAGTTGAAGGAAGCAATGTTTGTATATCACTTTTTTTTGTTTCTTCTTGACTACTTTACTTTGAATTTCAAGCACACCAGATTCCGCAGTTTCTAGAAAAAAAATTATGGAATACATGAAATACCAAATATTATTAAACAACCTTATCATACATGATTTCCATTTACATGGACAATAATAAATGAGTACATATGCTATGCAAGTGTTACTATATGACACCAAAAGTTATCACGTGGGTAAAATTGCTAAGAAAAGAAACCACCCAATCCAACCATTTCTAAAAGAGTACATAAAATATAAAACCACCATATCAGTTGAAGGGGGCATCATTTGTATATCATTTGTTTTTCTTTTTCTCTTTGCTACTTTACTTCAAATTTCATGCCTAGCAGTTTCCATGGTTTCTAGAAAGAAAAATATTATGGAAGACATGAAATAACAAATAGTATTAAACAACCTTATAATACACGATTTCCATTTACACGCACAATAATAAATGAGTACATATGTTATGCAAGTTTAGTATATGACACTAAAGTTATCACATAGTTAAAATTTCTTGGAAAAAAAATACCCATGTTAGTATGGGTTGTCCTCATTAAAACCTCACTCCTAAGGCTATTTCCATAGGTTTATTAATCAACAACGAGTTATTAACACAATGTCTAACAATTGTAACAAAGTATAAACTAAAATTGTCATACCATTTAAAAAATTTGGTGTCGTGTTTCTTGAACTTCCTTTTTCCTTGGGTGCTTCCTTTGAATTCTCGCTAGCTTCATAGTCCATGGTATCTGAAAATAAAGTAAAAAATTGTTATCATAGTTTCAAATTATTGATGAAAATATGAATTTATAAATACTATAACTACTCACATCATTATATGTGTAACAAAATGAACAAGAACAATAACAAGTGTAGAACTCACAATAATAGCTAATCAAGGTTAGAAAAAGGGCACCCCCAAATAATTTATTATGTTCTTTTAATCGTGAATATAGGAAAGCAAACATCTACTAGGTTTCCTTCTAGCACGAGCATAAGAACATTTCCAAAAGACATTACATTGTGAATAAATAAAAACAATTGTAGAAACTACAACATCATATGTACACAAAATTTATCTCTTCTAGTCATGTACATTCTTAGTTTGCTTTAGAAAAAATAAAAGCAAAACACAATGAAAGAACATTAACTATGGCGATCGTTAGATTTTCTTCTAGATCTTCGTCTAGCACAAAGAAAAACACATAGCAACTTTGCAAGGTGAAAGAAATATAAAATGTGATATAATTACTTCTAACACGAACAAAAGCATATTGCCAACAAGAATCTTAAAAAGCAAAAGAAATATTCGCATCCTAGATTTATTTATATTACAAACGCATGGATATTGTCAAAAAAAACATTGTAAGGTGAAATAAATATAGCACGTGCTAGAATTATTTTTAGTACGAACACATTCATATTTCCAAGAAAAACATTGCAAAACAAAATAAATATAGCACAAGCTAGATTTCCTTCTACCACAAACACAAACACATTGTCATTAAAAATATTGCAAGGCAAAGGAAATGTAACCCATGCTAGACTATATTCTATTGCATACAAGAAGATTGCCAACAACAACATTGTATTGTAAAGCAAATCTAGTGGATGCTAAATTTCCTTCTAGCAAAAACATAAACACAATGTCAATAAAAACACTGTAATAATAATATTTCTTGGGACATTTGACCTTGCCTTTTAGAGACTATGAGGTTTTAGTCCATGCCTACATAGACTGTTGTTATAATATAAAAAATGTTAAACCCCAAAATGATTAGAAGGCCCTTCATATGGAATATGTAGTCTAAGAATGGGATAGTGTACAAAGATTTCCTCCTATAAAAAACACAAGAACATTGCAAATAACAACATTACAAGGTGAAAGAAATATAATGCATACTATATTTCCTTCTAATGGAAACATAATCACATAACAACATTGTAGGGTGAGAAAAATTTAGTCTGTGTTACATTTACTTATAACACAAACATATAAAAATTTCCAATGGCAACATTACACGACAAAAAAAATATAGCACAAGCTAGATTTCCTTTTAGCCTAAACAGAAACATGTAAGCATTCACAACATTCCAACGTAAAATAAAATCTAACATGTGTTAGATTTCCTTTTAGCGCAAACTTGAGCACATAGAAACATTGTAGAGTGAGAAGTCTATCAAGTGCTAGATTTATGTCTACCACAAATACAAGCATGTTGCCAACAACAACATTCTAAAGTATAAGAATTCTAGATTGTGTTAAATTTTCTTCCAACACGAACACAAGCACATTTTAATTTGAAAGAAATTTAACACGTGTTATATTTCCTTTGAGCACAAACACAAGAACATAACAACATTGTAGGACTAAATAAGTTTAATGTGTGCTAGATTAACAACATTGCAATTTAAAATAAAATCTAACATGTATTAGATTTCCTTTTAGCGCAAACTCGAGCACATAGAAACATTGTAGAGTGAAAAATCTAGGAAGTGTTAGATTTATGTCTACCACAAATACAAGCACGTTGCCAACAACAACATTGTAGAGTATAAGAAATCTAGGTTGTGTTAAATTTTCTTTCAACAGAAACACAAGCACATTTAAGTTTGAAAGAAATCTAACACATGCTATATTTCCTTCTAACACAAACACAACATAACAACATTTTAGGATTAAATAAGTCTAATGTGTACTAGATTAACAACATTGCAATGTAAAAGAAAATCTAACATGTGTTAGATTTACTTTTAGTGCAAACTCAAGCACATAGAAACATTGTAGAGTGAGAAATCTAGGAAGTGCTAGATTTATGTCTACCACAAATACAAGCACGTTGCCAATAACAACATTGTAGAGTATAAGAAATTTGGCTTGTGTTAAATTTTCCTCCCACACAAACACAAGCAAAATTAAATTCGAAAGAAATATAACACATGTTATATTTCCTTCTAGCACAAACACAAGAACATAACAACATTTTAGGACTAAATAAGTCTAATGTGTGCTAGATTAACAACATTGCAATGTAAAAGAAAATCTAACATGTGTTAGATTTCCTTTTAGCGCAAACTCAAGCACATAGAAACATTCAAGAGTGAGAAATCTAGCAACTGCTAGATTTATGTCTACCACCAATACAAGCACATTGCTAAAAACAACATTGTACAATATAAGAATTCTAGATTGTGTTAATTTTCTTCCAACACAAACACAAGCACATTTAAATTTGAAAGAAATCTAACACATGCTATATTTCCTTCTAGCACAAACACAAGAATATAACAACATTGTAGTACTAAATAAGTCTAATGTGTGCTAGATTAACAACACTACAATGTAAAAGAAAATCTAACATGTGTTAGATTTCCTTTTAGCTCAAAGTCAAGCACATAGAAACATTGTAGATTGAGAATTCTAGCAAGTGCTAGATTTATGTCTACCACAAATATAACAACACTACAATGTAAAAGAAAATCTAACATGTGTTAGATTTCCTTTTAGCTCAAAGTCAAGCACATAGAAACATTGTAGATTGAGAATTCTAGCAAGTGCTAGATTTATGTCTACCACAAATACAACATATTGCCAACAACAACATTATAGAGTATAAGAAATCTAACTCGTATTAAATTTTCTTCCAACACAAAAACAAGCACATTTAAATTTGAAAGAAATCTAACACATGCTATATTTCCTTCTAGCACAAACACAAAAACATAACAACATTTTAGGACTAAATAAGTCTAATTTGTGCTAGTTTAACAACATTGCAATGTAAAAGAAAATCTAACATGTGTTAGATTTCCTTTTAGCGCAAATTCAAGCACATAGAAACATTGTAGGTTGAGAAATCTAGGAAGTGCTAGATTTTTGTCTACCACAAATACAAGCACGTTGCCAACAACAACATTGTAGAGTATAAGAAATCTCGCTTGTGTTAAATTTTCTTCCAACACAAACCCAAGCAAATTTAAATTTGAAAGAAATTTAACACATGTTATATTTCCTTCTAGCACAAACACAAGAACATAACAACATTTTAGGACTAAATAAGTCTAATGTGTGCTATATTAACAACATTGTAATGTAAAAGAAAATCTAACATGTGTTAGATTTCCTTTTAGCACAAACTAGAGCACATAGAAACATTGTAGAGTGAGAAATCTAGCAAGTGCTAGATTTATGTCTACCACAAACACAAGCACGCTACCAACAACAACATTGTAGAGTATAAGAAATCTATCTTGTGTTAAATTTTCTTCCAACCCAAACACAAGCACATTTAAATTTAAAATAAATCTAACACATGCTATATTTTCTTCGAGCACAAACACAAGAACATAACAACATTGTAGTACTAAATAGGTCTAATGTGTGCTAGATTAACAACATTACAATATAAAATAAAATATAACATGTGCTAGATTTCCTTTTAGCACAAACTCCAGCACATAGAAACATTGTAGAGTGAGAAATCTAACAAGTACTAGATTTATGTCTACCACAAATACATACACGTTGCCAACAACAACATTGTAGAGTATAAGAAATCTAGCTTGTGTTAAATTTTTTTTTCAACACAAACACAAGCATATTTAAATTTGAAATAAATCTAACACATGCTATATTTCCTTCTAGCACAAACACAAGAACATAACAACATTTTAGGACTAAATAAGTCTAATGTGTTCTAGATTAAGAACATTGCAATGTAAAAGAAAATCTAACATGTGTTAAATTTCCTTTTAGCACAAACTGAAGCACATAGAAACATTGTAGAGTGAGAAATCTAACAAGTTGTGATGGATTTCTCACACAAAACAATCTCATACTCACCTCCATATCCCTCCACATGCTCCTCCCCGTCTAGGAGATGCATATACATGTTTATAAACCACATCAAGTAAATTGTCTCTCTCATTCATGTGAAATCCTGGGTCTTTGTAATATTTCCCAAACCATGCAAATAGAACAAACTCTTAAGATGGATCTAAAGGAAAAGCTTGTACCTTGAGAAATTTGGTCCCTTTGTAGGCTATCTAAATCTAGAGTTAAGATGAATCTAAAATGGTTTAATTATTAATAATTATAATTCTTACTTTATTTTATTTTATATTATATTTATGTAAATTAACAAGTTTAAATAACATTACATAACCTTAGAACATCTCATTCACTTTGGGCTACAATCTCCCATGTAATCATTCATGTTGGACTAAAGTCTCTCCATGCAATTATTTAAATCTGTAGATATTTGTTTTTATCTTAATCAATAATATGTAATATAAAGTAAAAAACATAAACTTGGAAAAGCCCATAAATATTATAAATATCAAGTGAATTACAATGAAATTTGAACCATTTAAAATTATAATTTTATATTTTTATTTTGGAAAAATTTCAAACCATAAAATTGATAATAATAAAAATTTTATTAAATATATGGTTATTTTATTTAATTTTATAAATATTATATACAATAATACATGAAAAATGTAATATAATTTCAAAAATTGTAATTTATAATTTTAAAATTACTAATAAAAAATATTAACATGCCAAATTCTTTATTATTATTAAAATTTGTCAATATTTATTTTCATTTTAATGGATAATATTTAATATATAATGGAAAGTATAAATTTGGAAAGGGCTACCCATATTATAAATATTAAGTGCATTATAATGTAATTTGAACCATTTAAATTTATGATTTTATATTTTTAATTTAAAAATAAAATTTAAAACATATAATTAATTAAATTTATGATTTTACATTTCTAATTAAAAAAATTTCAAAACATAGAATTGAAAACATATTGAAAAGAGGGTCCTCTGCATGGAGCTGGTAGAAATGTTCACTACAAATGAGATAAGGTGTCATTGAAATCACATTATACACTTGTCTGATTCATCACTGTAATGAGCCAAGGTATACGAATTTTAGGGATACCCAAAGAGCAGCCAGTAGCTAAAATTCTTTATGCCAACACTATGAAACTAGAGGGAATGGATTCAATGGAGATCAAGACCTTGCTTTGTGCTTTGCTAAGTGGAAGAGGTCCCTATAAATTAAAATTTTCTTGGAGATAGGGACAAGCAACTAATAAAAAGTGAAAGCACTAACAATGTATCAAGGAGTCAAGTTCCTCAAGGGCATTGTGCAAAAGGATGTAGTTATTGTTGAGGACTCCAACATAATCACAAGATTTAATTTACGGGAAATACCATTGTACTATGAGGAGCATACAAGAGTATGCTTATGTATTACTACTATATTCAATGCTAACCTTAAAATTCATGAATGGTATATGTTGAACCAGTGTTATGATTTATTATCTATGTTGTTTATAATCAAAGTAATAATGAGAACCAACACCTTGCAAAAAAAGAACAATTATCATGAAGTATATGGAAAGTGAACCAAATGGTAGCATACCCTCCTAGTGGAATTATGTCTTTCATAGTTGAATATTACCTTGTTATTGAGTCACAAGTGTAATCACTCAATCAAATGTTGTAAACATACCATTGTCATTTTGGAACTAGATTGGTAAGCCTAATAATAAATGTTATGTTAATTTATAAATAAGATTAAATACTTGTTGAGTAGCAATGACATGGTACACTAATTAGAACCAGTGTAGATCCATATTAATTCTGAATTTATTAAATGCTAAGAGGGATCAAATTTTTTGGCATGCAAACATTTCTTCAGGTTTTGCACTAAAGGTTTTCACTTCAAAAAATTTGACCCCTCTCAATAATTGATAAATGATTTAGGCTAATATATTAAATGATTTAAATAGCTGATATTCACATTGTATTAATATAAAAAGTTATTAAATCATTTATAATTCAACTTTATATTTCTTTTAATTCAAAATATATTTGAGAAATTATACTTGTTAAATAATTGATAATTAAATATATCATTTATATTAAATTTTAAATCTATTTTTTTTAGATTTAATGATAATTTTGTCTCACTTATATTAATTTCATTATTTTTATTAAATATTAAAATTTTATTATTTTTAAAAAAGTTTACTAAAATCACTATTGATATTTCAAAATTTTAAAGATATTAACATTTATACACAATTCAATTAAAAGGCTCAAACTTACATAACTTAGAAGGCTCTCTTATATATAATTTATTTAGTTAAAAAGCATTTAATTTAAACAATTTGTTAAACTGTCTATCATTAATACCAATCTAGATCCATTTTAACTCTTTATCTACTAAAAAGGGATTTAAATCCCATGGACAATACCATGGGTTCTCATAAACTCAGAGCTCAAAAACTAACTTGACCAAGTCAAATTTACCATAACTACCCAATAAAAATTAATTAAAAAAATAATAACTTTTTATTTTAATATAGGGTTATTTTTATTTTTATTTCAAATTTACCTTAACTACCCAACTAAAATTGATAAAATAAATAATAACTTATAATTTTTATTCTAATAATGTTATTTTTATTTTATTTTAAGTAACCAAAATTATAATATAATATATCAAACATTTCACCCAAAAATAATAATAAAAAATGTAATTAAATTAATTACATTTTACACCATTAATATTATTAAACATTTATCAACATGAACATTAAAGACCAGCACCAACTTTGAAAGAATTTCTTCGCTATCACGAGCCAACTCTAAATAAAGCCACTCCAGATTTAGTGACATATGTAAAGGTGTGTCAGATTTAGTGACATATGTACAGGTGTGTCATAGCTTTTATTACTCTGCCATATAGTGCATACATCTCGCTCAATGTTGGGAATTGATATGTAATTTGCAACCACCTTGTCTCTTTCATGATAAGCTCCAGTGCAAATATTGTCATAATAGTACAATTCAAGCAGAGAAAAATATTAAAAGACTCGTTGTAGTAAACAAATAGAAAAAAAAAAATCCAAGTTATTTTTATTTTAATTAGATTTCGAAACTATTTTAAAATTTGACGAAAAAAATGTTAAATAATTGACATCGTTTTTATCAATCAAATTCAAAAATATTCTATATGCAAAAAATATACAATCACATTAAATTCAACTAGTGTAAATACTTTGCAAGAGAAGTTTCGTTATATGTTTAAACACTTATATTGGACTTTGACGGAAGAAACAAGAACATAAGGAGTCAAGACACATTCTATGGTGGATGTGCAATAACCATCAAAGTTGGCATCCTTTTCATTGTGCAATTTGTTTATCGAAAATCTAAGTAAGATGTTGTAGAGCTTGATATCCACTGTTTAGGCATTGAACCATACCGCTTTCTATTTGATTTCTATTGTTGATTTTTTTAATAAACAGTTAGTTAATACAACATTAACTGCTAGAACAAAAATAAGGAGTGGTGAGATTTTTTTTATCAAATGAGTGAAAAAAGTACCTAGCCTCTTTCTTGTTATTATACCTGCCCACTGCTAGGTATGCTAGGTATATAGCAATCGATAAATTGCTGAAAGCTTATTATTTTCTTTAGATTTTTTCCATATGGCTTGATTTAAGCCAATGTTTTCTAGAAATTTTTATTTTAAATTATTTTAATTTTATTTTAAATTTTTTTTATTGGACAAGCAGTCAACTCAACTGATATTTGGAAAAAGCAGTCACACTTCAAATCAACGGTTAAAAGTGTGTCACCTGATCCAACAGAGCAGAGCAAAACTTCAAAGCAGTTAAAAGTGTTGACGATTGTTGATCCATACCCTTAAAAACTGATATCCATTGCCATGCATTGATAACATAATAGATAAACTTCAAGGAACTAAAAAATTTGGTAAGATTAATTCAAATTCACTTGTAAATAACGTGATTAGGGAAATTAGTTGTACAACAAATAACCAGTAATATAAAAGGAGATCTGCCTCATTGTATGCAATGGCCCCATTTGATATAAAGATCATATTTTACATCTCCCATGCATTGTGTATTTGGTCTTTCATATTGACAAACAATACCAAGAAGAAAGAGAATAACAAAAGATCATCCTTAGTCGGTTAAAAACAAATATTGGTATGTTAACAAAAATGATGACCCATCGAATGACAAAGAAAGAGGAATGCTCAGTAAATTTCAAGAAAGAAGGAAATTCTCATCAAGAGGATACTAAGGTTAAACAGCCTGAAACCTTCTGAATTTGAGGACTTCCTCGTTATCTTCCACCATGCTTTAAGGTGAGACAGCTATATGCAATCTTTGAAGCAGCAAAGGAGACCCTCGATAGTATCATGGCAGACATTCAAAATGCTGTTGAAGGATCAGTTCTACGATATTGGATATCAAGAAGATCCATTTAATTGTGATATTTTCACAAACAAAAGAAAAATTGTTCAGGACTACACCACTGAATATAAGAAACCAACAAGCTTGCTAAATCTCAAAGTAGAAGTTCCTCAAACGTTGATAAAAAATTGAGGAGAACTACATGGCTACATCAGAAAGGAATTTACCCCATTTGAAGTAAAGAACCTTAATGATGCTGGTAAGAAGGCTCTATTTATTGAGTACAAGAACAGAAAACCAGCAGTGGGGAAATGGAAAACCAAGGAAAGGTACCTAACATCAAAAATCTCCTAAGCAAACGAACAGAAATAGGACTTTCACCACTGCTCAGTGACTCAAAAGACAACACCAGGAATCACTGCAATCATTGCAGTGTTGATTTATGGGCACACTGAGAAATAATGCTGGAAATTACATCTGAAATTATATCCTACAATTTGGAAGAAAACATCTACGAGAATGTTGAGTGACAAAACTGGAAAGTTTCCAAAAGAGAAGAATATAGCTTATATGAGTGCAGACCACCAACTAAAGAGGACACATTATTTAATCCATTGTCACATATTTAAAGGCATATGTCCATGTGCGTGCAATTTTGACTTGTCTAGCAGTGTATAACTCATGAGGTACTCACCGATGAAGCTTGATATGCATTATCCAAAACAAGCAGCAAACTTCACTTTTCCAGCAAACAATTAGTAAAATTTTCATTTTCCAATCTTCTTAGGCAAAGGATCGATTCAGCAACCCCCAAAACCCTCAGCACACTCTGTTTAAAAAAATAGCAATTAGTTTTGGGCTGGGACTATAATCCCTCATCAAATTTTCGACCGCAAGTCCACTGGAGGGGCATCAGATAAAAAGGTGTGTTTTGCTTAATTTTTGTGAAATGCGCTCAACAATCAGGTTCCAACCCACAAGTGCTCACAAAGATGACTTAATAATGGCAAGTTTAAGTTGTCAGCAGAGTCAGACTCGTGACCTAGTTAACTAAGGTCAGCAGCAGAGCCCAGCTGGGTTTCACCCAGGAGAACCCTGAAAACTCTGTTTTTTTCAACAGAGCTGGTTGGTAACATAGCAATAAAGAAGATTAAGAGCTCAAGCCCAACCCTATGTTCTTATTAAGATCTACGACCTCGTTCTAATCAAAAAAATGGGAGCTAATGTTAAAAAGAGAAGCCCAGCCCATGTTCTCCTTAAGGCCTGCGACCCCACTCAACTCAAAAAATGGGGAGATTCCGTATAAAAAAAAGGCCCACGACTATGTTCTTAAGGCCTGGGGCTGCCCACCTCTCTTCCTCGCAAATAGTTGGCCTCCATCTAGACCTTCTCATGTTTAGACGCCCTCCATCTAGACTTCTAATCTTTAGAGCCTTTTGGGTTCCACCTGTGTCTAACCAAAGGAGGGTGCAACGAAGTAATTTTGGTACTCAGAAATCTCAAGCAGAGAACCGCTTATCCAATTGGCTAGTGAATGTCATTTGCCAAAAAGTACCCTTGGGTTCAATGTGATTGGACTGAGCAACTGATTATATAATATGGGCCCCATTGTCTATGGCACAGATGGGATTGTAGGTCGTGGAAGAGGAAGAGGCCGTGATTTTCGATTAGATGAACAAATGCATGGAGTGCCTGCGGTAGCCTGATTGTCTGATACAGTTAGCCTTAGAACATATGGATGCCTGCTCTTGGAAGCTTAGAATTTTAACGAGTATATGAATTTTGTGTATTCTCACATCTTTGACGAATGAATCGATTTGATTGAGTTAAGCATAAGAGTAGTCAATTCATGCTAGTATTTTCCAATTTCTTTCCCAACAATCTAAGTTTAAATTGATCATGCGGATTCCCCCTGGGATAGGCAGTCTCCTTGGTCGGGCAAGGCCATCAAGGTGACAGTGAGTGGCTTGCCTATTATGCGTCTAGGCTGTCCCATTGAGGTTAGGACTTTTCCTCCTAGGTGATAATTTGAGTGGTAACAGTGAGTTTGGGTGATATTTATGAGTTAAACTTTAAAGAATAAGTCGGGATTGATTCAGATTCAGCTGATTAGACTCTGTTTCCTCTTAAAACATAGTCAAACTCGCGACTCCACTTGGACTGGGAAGAGTCTGATAACACTGCCAAGAAGCTTCGTATGGCATATGGCATAAATTGCAGAGCAGTAAAAGCATTAGTGGACTGAAAAGAAAATGTCATACAGATCAACTTGGTTAATAATTTACTCAGTCCATCTATATTTAAGAAGCACATCTATAATAATTGAAAAGCCACTGACCTTGAAGAAGAGGGGATGGTTGAGGTTCTGTTCCTACATCTGTTTGAGGACTGCAAGCCAATCTACTCTTTTGGGCTTCATTATTCTGACCCACTTCATGATTAATTCAGATGGATCATCCTCTTCTGATAAACAAATTATATGTTTCATCAAGGCCTTGCTCCTTCCAGACAACTTTGGAGGCAGAGCTTCTATGAGCCTTTTTTGCGCCTTATCCAATCCATTGTCGTCTACATCAGCCCACCTCAATCCCTTGCCCTTTACTTGCTGGTTGTCTTTATCTCCCCCAACATCAGAATCTGATTCGTCCTCTGCATTTTCAACCTCAACTTCATAATACTTTTCTTCATCGGTTGTCGCTGTTGCTGTCGTTAATGGGTGTCCGGGGCAACAAGGTCGGAGTGCAGAGAATCGAGAATGTAATATTCTGGGAGGCACGGAAATTGCAAAGCACGTGGAGCATAAACTGCAATGTACAGAACCCTAGAATTGCATTGCATACATAAATCCTAAGATAAGTCAGCTGGCATCAAAATCAGAAAAAGCATAGCACTTGGAGTGCATTAAATTTTGATGTGTGGAACCTTAAATTTGCATTTGTGCACAACATAAATCCTATTCAGCATGGGAAACCTTTCAGGGAAACATCCTATTACATATAACAGAAAGCGCAGCACCTGTAGTAAATTCCAGGGAAGAATAAAGATGACCCTTGCAATTATGTTCAGCTTCAATTACACAGGCACACACAAAAATACAAAATAGTTCCATTTTAACCCTCAGTAGATTCAAAGTAGCTTTGTGAATTTGAATGATGAACCTTGGGGTCCACAAAAGAAGTGAGTTAAATTTTGGAAGGAAAATAATGCTAGAAACAAGATGTACCTGATCATGATTTCTATTCTGTTATGATACCATTGTCAGGCCAGTGCTATAAATTAAATTTAGATGATATGATTGCAGGGTTAAATTTTTCTGTTCTCCTTACCATAATACCCCTTATTTTTTGGCCAAGTCAGGGACTGATTTCCCCAATCTGCTGCTAAAATCTATTCATATCAGAACTGCACTTCTGGGTATATGGCTGAGAATTCTCTTATTTTTCCTGGGAGCCCAACTTGGGCCAGCAATACACCGATCTTCATTCTCTGAAGCATTGATCTATCTCATTGGTATAATTTCCTTTGCCTATCTTCAATATCATAAGCAAGGAAGAGCATATGCATGGGCAGATTGTTCTGGCAGTCAGTGATATTGTTGACATCCACTGTCTATACTATTAGCATTTAAAAATCAAAACTATCTTCTACACTTGGGGTTTCAGTTGAAGCAGGGTTTCAAATCATAACCCTGCAAAAAGTTTTGAATAACAGTAAGATCTTCATCAAGTTTGAGCTTTATCTAGCAGCAGGGCTGCTCCATTTCAGTAGTATGAATGACTTGTTTCAAGTATGGTAGTAAGGATGACCAGGAGGAACAATCTGTACAGAATGGAGCTGAAGAGACACAAGAATTCAAAGTTGGAGAAAATATACAACTTGTGAAAGTAGACACAGTGGCCAGCAACCAGGAACCTTCTAACATGGATACTCCATTGAAGGTGCCTATGCTTACAGAAGGCCTTGATATGTCTTCTTGCTTGAATTCTTTTTTTGGTAACTGGTTGGTTGATTGTTCAGTGAAGGGCTGAACTTGTTGGTTGATTTACTTCTGAAAGATGGCTGACTGTAATGGTGCAACATTCATTGTGAGTTTATCCATTGTACAGTACTAAGTGGGGGCTGTAATTTTGCAGAATTTGCAATGGAGCAGCAGGGGATGTCTGCTGATGTGATTCGAAAGGCCTTTTTAGCAACAGAAGAGGGGTTTTTGTCCATTGTTACAAAGGCATGGCCTACAAATCCACAGCTTGCAGCAGTTGGGTCTTGCTGTTTAGTAGGGGTGGTTTGTGGTGGGGTGCTTTATGTTGCCAATCTGGGAGATTCCCGTGCTGTTTTGGGAAAATTGGTCAAGTCTACAGGAGAAATAGCTGCCATGCAGTTGTCAATGGAGCATAATGCAGGTATTGAGGCTGTGAGGCAAGAGCTACAATCTTTGCATCCAGATGACTCACAGATTGTAGTTCTAAAGCATGGGGTTTGGCGTGTGAAGGGTATCATTCAGGTACATTTAATCTCTGCTTAATTTACTGTGTTAATACTGGGCAATTTTACGTCTTTACAGTGAGACCACAGCTCAGCTGACATGGCACTAAAGTTGGTACCAACTTATTATCAGATGCATCTCATGGAAAGTGAGTAATTGGAAAATAAATATGGTACATATGACCATAACCATGTACACAGGATAGTCCTTCCCATTAATATATACACTACTAAATAAATAAAAGATGAACACTTCTATTTGAATCTGGAAAAATGACTTCTAAATCAAAGTTTTATTGCATCAGATCATTGCTATAGCTAAGAAACAAAATGACAAATTCTTTTATTTGTCAGATCACCACACAATGCATGGACAATGGGCTATTTATATGTTTCAACCAAACTAACGGTATAAGCCATCAAACCTTCCAAGATAAAATACGAGTTCATCAGCAAAATTTTGCATCCTGGATTTAGAAGGTAAGTTCGTAACTCAAGTCCAGATATTTCTCGTAGCTCAGAGAAGGATATTTTCTCAATTCAACACAAACAGAGACAGATATAATTGTTATTACATAAATAAACAACAAACGTCAAGAACTCCCTCTGGAATCAACTTTACATTAGAAAATACCCACCCAAAAAAATAGTTTTACATTGTAAAACTGCAAAGTAAACTACACCTAAAGCTCAATGGAAAAATCTCGAATTGAATTTTTGTATATAAAATTTTATGCTGAACCATCTCAAATTGAATTTTAGCATATACTATTTTATATTGAACCAGGCTTTTTTTTAATCCTTGAGAGAAAACTAACCAATAAATCAATGTTAAATTAATTTATTAAGGATAAAAAACTTGAAATGCATACCTCTCAACAAATAATACACAATTTATTAAGGATCAAAAACTTGAGATTCCTACCTCTCAACAACTAATAACACAATATATCCTGCCGGGCTAACATTGATCTATGCTAGTTTATTTACAATTGTTATTTAAATATACACCTTGATTGTTATTCAAATATACAGCCCTGTTTAACAGGATCTATGTTAGTTTATTATTATTTAAATATGAAGTAAAATAACTAATTCATCCCTGATATGGCTCTGTAATTCATCTTATTAAAATACCATCACATCATCCCCAGACTGGCTTAGAGTAGTTTATTGTTATTCAAATATGACAAGTAAAATAAATAATTAATCCCTGCCAAGATATGGTTCTATTCTTCATTTTATTAAAATACCATCACATTATCACCAGACAGGCCTAGATTACCTCCTTTCTCTACGTGCAATAGCAAAATAAGATCTGGGCCTAGAGCACCTCCCTTATCTATATGCAATAACAAATTTAATAAGGAATAATACATCTTGATTAAGACAATACAGGTTCCAATTACTTTTAAAAGAAGCAGCATAAAGAAACTACAATGGAGATAGTAAATGAATTATTGTCCATAATCTTCTCTTAATAGAAGAAGCATGCCAAAAGCCCTATCTAATATGTAATTTATGGAAATCTTTCAGCTGCTCTCTGCTTATGAGAGCATAACTACAGAGTTTGGTACAGTGAATACATATTATAGCATCCAGACCACTAACCATGCAATTTCAAAACAATATATTTAAATTTTATCAGAGCAGCGGTTACAATACCTGGATTTCACACAAATAAAAGGTCCTTTATATTTCACAAAGAACAACATTTTTTGCAGAATTGGATGCAATTGCCGTGTCCAACAACAACATGCACAGGGCATGGAAACCCTGAAGACCTGTTTGGGACCATCAGAAAAAACTGAATAATTTCCACATCTGAAACAAACCCAAGCACATGACATTTCTAATTTACAAGCACAAATCCCCTTTAAATGCTGCAATTATCTCAAAAATAATTCAGGACTTCATATTGCAACTACCACCCACCAGTTATTATAGAAAATACTTTTCCCAAAGTAATAAAGCATTAGCCGACTTACCAGAACCAACCAATGCACATAATTTTTTTGTTTTAAAGGGGGGCTTCTTACCAGTAAGTTCGCATAAACCCTAAGCCCAAAAACCCCAGTGATTAACCACCGTGCAGCTTCACTTGAAGGACCCCGCGCTCATATTTCTGCACAAAATTCGAGCGTTCATCTCGTTGACGGTATCAATAAGCCCTCCTAAGTCCATAGTTCCACCGGAGGCCTCGTTCTCCTTGTCTTTCTTCTCCTGGGGTTTAGCCGCTCTACGCTTAAACTCAGTTGCCTTCTCGAAGAAATTCTCATAGATATACTCTGCCGTGTAGCCCTTCTCCTCATCATAGAGCATGATGTGACCGTGCCATTCCCAGACGCGGTAGCCGGGCTCTGGGTCCTCGTGGAACCCCACGCAAACTTGGTGCTCGCTAATGGTGACAGCCTGGCCGGAGTTCGCCTTCAGTTTATCAGTGTCCCCGCTGGATATAATCTGAACGATATTCTTCTCCAGCTTCGCCTCCTCTCTCTCCAATGGGCTCTTGCTCTCGTCCGCGATGATGCAATCATACGAGTTGGATAGGAAGGTATTGGTGTCCAGAAAAGGGCTGCGCATATTTAGCCGACTCATCATGGTGCTCACAACCAGGCTTTCGAAAGAGTTTTTGGTGGAATACTGGTTCGCCATTTTCCCTCCGATGGCTGATATCCACTCTCCAAGACTTCCTTCCGGTGGATATCAATATATAAATTGCAATGGCCAGGCATATGTGGGCTCTCAAGGAATTTAACAGCTTGGGGATTGGAGGAAACCAAAGGGAAAAGGGCGAAAGCAATAAATTTCCTTTGCCTTTATCGCCATCAGAGTATCAGTGTTTATCTTCATGCCTGACAGTTAAACCCCAAAATTAGCATCCTTCAAGTTCATATCCTCTGGCAGCATTTAACAGCTTGGGGATTGGAGGAAACCAAAGGGAAAAGGGCGAAAGCAATAAATTACCAGGAAGCGCAGGCATGGCGCAAGATGCCACGGGCTTGGGACTCTTCTTGACCTTGACGAGACACATACGGCAATTTCCGGCGATAGAGAGGCGGGAATGATAGCAGAAGCGAGGGATAGGCGCGAATGATAGCAAAAGCGAGGGATATCGACCCCCGCTAGGCACCGATAACAAAAATGCCGACCATTCCGCCTGAAGGATGAAGACCATAACAGAAATGATTGAACAATTTCCCGCTGAATGTGGACGCCAGGTGTCAGTCTCAGAAACAAAAGGACGACGAAAGTTTCTTTCAAAGGAAGGCCTATCGGCCTAATAATAATCGATTCCTTTCTACTCGTGTTTTGAATTTCTGGAATTTTTATATAAGAAGTCCCATTTTAACGAAAGCCCACCTAAGGGGGAGTCTCCCTAAGCACACTAGCATTTCCTCAGCTCTTGTTGTTGCTACTTGAAGTCTTTTTGCTGAAGTAAAATGCAGTGGCATAGATTATCTTGTGTTCTATGTCCCCAATCCCAGTTTTCATAAATATTGTTTTTCCATTGTTTGCAGAGTTGGTATCTATGTTCTAACAAGACTGATTTGAACACTTTAAGTCAATGTAGAGTGTTATGTTGGTATCAGAGCTCCCCCCTACATAAATAAATCTCACAATCTGGAAGATGCAAGTGGAATTGGAAAACCATCTCGGTAATTGGCTAGTCCTCTGTGCTTTTATTCAAGTTACTCTAATATGTTACCTGGTACAATTATGTTTTGTTCTAGCTCCTTGAATCTCTTGGCTGTATTGACTAAGTTGTTATTTGCAGCATCATGGTAGTTCACTGTGCACTTAATTTGAATTCCTCTTACTTAGGATGCACTCTTTCATTCATTTCATTTGCTTTATTGATACAGCCATATTTGGATTAAATCTCAACCACTTAAAGATTAATATCCAAAACTTACCCTTGATATTGACTGTCCATGGACAACCCAAGAGGGATTCCTTTCTGTGCTAATTGTCTCGAGCAACCCAAGAGGGATTCCTTTCTGTGCTAATTGTCTCGGGTAACCCAAGAGGGATTCCTTGTTGTGGATTCCTTTCTGTGGTAATCTTTGAAATGCATGGCAGCAGATAGCATTTAGGGACAGAGTGCCCAACGCATCCATGAACCAACGAACACTTAACCAACTTGGAATTGCATCTGTGTCCATTGCTGAAGTCAGTTGCAACCTCTATAAGAGTAGCTTCTGACCATGCTCACTTTATCAGTTGCGCTTCCACTTGCGCCTTTAGTTAAAAGAGACACTTCCGCTGAGCCTGCGATAGAACCATTTCAGTGCACCATATAGTGTTACATCCAGTACCGTAGCACTTAATCTAAAGGAACCCTTATCTGCGGTTCATATCTTGGGCCCGCAAAATAGGACCTCGGTATTCTCTATGCCAAGCTCCTCACTATGGTATGTCACCCCCGGTATAAACGAATCAAGGGCGATCTTAGAAGCATACATTTTAGTAGGATAAAGAAATCATGTTTGAAACCACACTTGGGTATGAACTACCACCACTCTACTGACCCCTTGATATTGTACTAGCACTGAAACTACTAGTACTTCCTCCTACTACTGCACCAGGCTGACTACAATTGCTAGAATAATGATTGTACCAAGGCAAATAGAAAGCAAAACCAGAAAAAGAAAGTACCATATGACTTATGGATGTCAAAGTGGTCAACATTGGGCTAGCTCTGTGGTTTCTTGACATTACCTCTTCGACAACGGGGGTTCAGAATCTCAGCTTCTTTCATTATCAAGAAGCAGACAGTTTAGTAGGCTAAAGATTCAATCAGGATTGCCATACAGTTCTCGATGATAGATTTTTACTGATGAACAGTAGTTTCATGTTCTAACTCTAACCAGGGCACTATGCTTTGCTAATCATAGCACTATGTTTTTATACACCTATAGGGTGTTATAATATATTCTTTTGGTTCTTTGGACTTCTTTGGAGAGAAAATCTCGTCTGAAGTTCTTTAGTGCAGTGTGTTACTATCACTGGTCTACTCTCAACATATGGATGGAAACTTCCCTTCTGTAGATTTGCAACTTGAGGTCACATTGTTCTCCACTGTTCTTTATGGGTTTGAGGTGTGAGGGCCTTGCCTTTGAGACAAACTATGCCAAGATATAGAGTGTAGAGACCCATATGCTTCTGCATGATCAAGAGAAATAAAACAATTCCGCATGCCATTGTTCACGTAGAGTTTGTGACCCATTCACTCTGGCTTGAGACCATTTTTAGATTGGTCTAGCCGTTGCATCATATTTTCTATGTCTTTGACACAATATTTAGTAAGGAGTGTTATCCATACTTTGCTTTTATACCTATTAGGCCATAGCCTCGAATAGAGACCCATTGATTGGCTTCATCGTTGAAAGCAAACTCGAATAGACCCATTGATTAGCTCCATCATTGATGCTTTCAGAGGTTTCAGACCATCGCCAGTCAATTGGCATCTTGGTGGATAGCTTTCACATATACAGGCAGGATGTCTAGGCCTGACTTGACCTACCAAGTGGGTTAAAGGGCAAAATGGCCTTTTTTTAGAGATTGTTCCCTCATATGGTATGAGGTATTCAACCTGGATTCTCGATTGATCTATCAGTCACAGTGTATGGTCTCTCCATTTGAGCTACAAGGTGTGGGTCTTTGTTCCGTTGGTAGTTCAAGGGCTGCCCTCCAAAGTTCACCATGCCAAAAGGAAGTAGTCAGATAGTTTGTGCCCATTTTTTCATCGTTTAAAATCCTTGGAGCATCTTTTAAGGGATTGTAGATTTTATAGATCATGCTGGAGGTTGGTGCAGGACTGGCATTTTGTTCTGCTTCATGGGCAGCTTGATTCGTGCACACAGTTTCATTGGTGTGCAGGTCTTCTTGGGGTTTTTCAGTGCTTGGTTTCATGCTTTCAGGGGTTTGGGACTGTATTTAGATTTCAGCTTTGATCCACAATCTAGAAGCTTCAATGCAAGTATGCTTGAGGTCAATTTTATCAATTATTTTTTTCACTTCTAGCGAAAAGAAGTAGGTATGAAATTATTTGTCAAAGGATACCTCCTAATAAAGGATGCCAAAGAGCTTATTGCTATCACGTACTGAGGTTATTGATGCCTTAGTTTCTCTCAGGAAGAGGATATGATTCATGTATGTATACACTCTTTTCTTTTGGTTGGTTTTTCTGTTTCGGATACTAAGTACAATAGAGCAAAATTTTATCACTCCTGTGTGGACTTCCACTAATGAGGCAAGGTAATTTGCCTATTCTCGATTCTACACTACATATTAACAATGTAAAGCCCATTGCACAGTTTGTATAATAAATTACACTACATATTAACAATGTAAAGCCCATTGCACAGTTTGTATAATAAATTTGCAATTTTTGGATTTTACACTACATATTAACAATGTAAAGCCCATTGCACAGTGTTTTAATAAATTTGCAATTTATGTAAAACATACCTGGGTAATTGCAGAGATCTTATAGAT